>OX451738.1:816166545-817366545 GCA_948472305.1 Vicia faba
CATCCATTGACGACTACACATAATATTTTTTGTCGACCAAGGTACGGAGCGTGTGTTGACAACTTCTAAAGTAGAAGATTGAGATCTTGTTCGAGTTGAGTAATTGTGGGTTTTTCTTGAATAAAATCTGAGGGTTTTATCCTCCAAGATCATTGGGATTTGGGGGTTTTTGACAATTCTTTACTTCATCAAATTCAATCGTGCTTAAGGGATTGAGGAATTGTGGGTTCGCTCAACAAGGTAGCTACAATTAAAGGATTTTGAAGAAAGAATTGGGGTCATCATCTTGTGATCAAATCAGCCGAGTGATCGCACTAAATCGCACTATGTTTCTGACTCAAATATCACATGTTTTCCTTAGTTTTTATTATCATTTTCTCGTATTATGTTCCTTTTTCCTTTGTTTTCAGGATTCTTGTCATTTCAGAGCCTTCTGTGAAGAAACGAGCCAAAACGCCAAGAAATTAGGGTTTTTTAAGATATTCTGCACTTATGGCGTTCAGCGCCGCGCTGCCTACAGGGAACGCGATGACGTGGCCCACTTTCACCCAGAGATCAACTGCCACGTTCCCATGATGTGGCAGTTCCAGCCACCGCGCCCGCGGCCACTGCCACCCGCGCCCGCGGCCTTCACAAAAAGCTTCCCGCTCAAAAGAAGTTAAGGGGCATGCTGGTCTTTACGCATCTCAAGGATCCTCTATAAATAGTTTTCGATTTTCATTCTTTAGTTTCATCCAAGCTTAGTACAATCTTAAGCCATATACTATCAGTTTCTGTAAAGTGATAATCTCTTCACATCGGGGAGTTATTGCGGTGTAGATTGAGTTGTAATCGAGTCTTGGAGCACTTTGGTTGAAGTTCATCATACCAGCCTTACCATTCCGTAGATTTGTATCAGATTCAAGTCTCCGACTGGAGCAAGGTTCTATTTTATTGCATTTCTAGACTTTAAATGCTCTTACCATAGTCTACACGTTTTATAGACTTTAAATGCTCTTACCATAGTCTACACGTTTTATAGACTTTAAATGCTCTTACCATAGTCTACACGTTTTATAGACTTTAAATGCTCTTACCATAGTCTACACGTTTTATAGACTTTAAATGCTCTTACCATAGTCTACACGTTTTATAGACTTTAAACGCTCTTATCATAGTCTACACGTTTTATAGACTCGCACTTATTATGTCTGGCTAAACTATAAAGGTTTGGATGTAATGATTGTCATCATGGTCATGTTCTAATTATCATGCTAGTGAAAATACTCTGGGGATGTTTTGCTTTTAACTTAAGTCAATTATGTTTAAATGTTTATTGGGTAAGATCGAAAGCCGTCCAAACTAATGATACGACTTGATTATTATTTAACCAAACAAAAAGAGCGAAAGCCGTTGATTGGTTAAATAGGAATCATTGACCTTTTTAGAAAACGATTTTGAAACTATTTTCGGACGCGTTTGTAGGTTTGAAATCTGACTCTTGGTCAAACGCCAAAAGTCTCTTTAAGTTAATCTTTCCAAGTAAAATTACTTTTCTGTTAAGTCAAAACTATCAATTTCTTAAAAATAGGCTTACCTCTTTAACGCGGAAGGCACCCTTTATATGTGACAATAAAGGAATTTAATTTAAAGAGTAAACTCGGTTCTTAGTAGTCAAAAGCTACAAGTTCCCGTTAAATTGATTCTTTGCTATCAATAGAAAATACTGCCCCATAAGTAGTTTCATCTACGCATGACCGGACCAATATCTAATTACATGATTTACATTCCAACCTGTCTTTTAAACTATTATTTACCTCGCTCATTTACTTTGTGCACTGCACTCACATCAATATTCTTGTTCGCCTTAGATAAGAACCTTAGCAATAGAGTTGATAGATTGACAATTGGTCTCTGTGGTTCGATAATCTTATATATTACTTCGATAGGCTGTACACTTGCAGTACTACATTTAGGCTATACGTTACAGATTAAACCCATCAAGTTTTTGGCGCCGTTGCCGGGGATCAACTTCGTCAAATTTCGTACCCTATTGTTATCCCGTTTAGACTAAGGCTATTCTAGCCGGTAGATGCGTAGAAATCGTAGAACCGGTAACCTAATAGATCCTTTAGTAGAACCTGAACGTTACGCTCGTGCCCGTCTTTTTATACGCAAGATAAGAAGAGTTATGGCAGAAGATCGTAACCAAAGACCGCTCAAGGAATTCGCCCAACCATCTAACGAGGAACCTAGTTCTAGTATAGTAAACCCTGCTATAACTACCAACAACTTTGAACTAAAGCCCTCATTATTACAATTAGTCCAACAAAACCAATTCGCTGGTCTCGCTACCGAGAACCCGAATCAACATTTAAAGGTATTTATCCAATTAGCTGACACCCTTAAGGCAAATGGAGCCACACCAAGCTATCCGTTTTAAGACTGTTTCCTTTTTCCCTTAGAGGTAAAGCTCACGACTGGTTAGACGCCCTTCCAACTAACTCAATAACAACTTGGGAAGACCTTAGGAGAGCTTTTCTTGCGAGATATTTTCCACCAAGCAAGACCGCTGTTCTTAGGAACCTGATCACTTGTTTCACCCAAAACCAAGGCGAATCACTTTTTGATGCCTGGGAGAGATATAAAGAACTTTTAAGAGCTTGTCCGCACCATGGCCTGGAGCAATGGTTAATCATACATACCTTCTATAATGGACTCCATTACAACACAAAGATGTCCATAGACGCTGCCCGCTGGCAGAGCGTTGATGAACAAACCTTATCCTGACGCTTGTGCCCTAATAGAGGACATGGCCCAAAACCACGCCCAGTGGGGATTAGAACGAGCGACAGTAGAGAAAAAGGAGAGCCATGGAGGAAAGCATGAGGTAAGTTGCATGGACATGATTAATGCCAAGATGGACGCCCTAGCTTTGAGAGTCGAGAACATGTCTCAAAACCCAACCACAGTAGCAGCAATCCAATCGGAATGCGAACTCTGTGGAACTCAAGGACATCAAACCGTTGACTGTAACCTTTTGAACGAATCTAGCTCAGACCAAGTTAACTATACCCAAGGGAACCCTTTCTCGAATACCTACAATCCTGGATGGAGGAACCACCCGAATTTCTCTTACAAAAACAATAACCCTATCCAAAATCCCGGACCTTCGAGACCTCAAGGATTCCAAACGCAAAAACAAAACCAACCTATGCAAATAGTGCCCCCAAGACCAAACCTTAAAGAAACCATAGACACCTTTATTCAGACTCAAACTCAGCAAAATAAGGAGTTTATGAACCAACACATTCACACGAACGAACTAGTTACTCAACTGGCAACCAAGTTTGACCAGATAATAACCCACACCAAAATGCTTGAGACTCAGATTTCCCAAGTAGCACAAAACACCTCTGTACAAGTTGCACCTGGAGGACAATTCCCTGGACAAACTCAACCAAATCCAAAAGGCCAAGCAAATTCTATCACCTTAAGAAGTGGAACTGCTTATGAAGGGCCTAGAAATCCTAACTTAAGCACATCAGAAAAACCTATGGAAGATGCTACACCTAAAGACCAGGTCGAGGAACCAGAGAAACCAGAAAAGCAATCAAAACCAGAAGTAGGGAATAACACTCAACAACCTTATAAACCACCTATTCCGTTCCCACAGAGGCTGAAAAACACCAAAGTAGAAAACCAGTACCAAAAGTTTATTAAGGTAATAGAGAAACTCCATGTAGAGATTCCTTTTACTGAAGCTATAACCCAGATACCATCATATGCTAAGTTCTTGAAAGATATTTTGACCAATAAACGGCGACTCGATGATCCCAAGCCTTTAGAATGTCATTCTATATCCGAAAATAAACTCGCCAAGAAAGATAAAGACCCTGGAAGTTTTTTCTATCCCTTGCACCCTAGGTAACCATATGATAGACAAAGCATTTTTAGACTTAGGAGCAAGCGTAAGTCTGATGCCTCTGGCCGTCTGTAAGAGGTTAAAATTAGGAGAACTTCAACCTACTAAGATGTCCTTACAACTAGCTGATAGATCTGTCAAATATCCCATGGGTATTTTAGAAGACATACCTGTCAAGATTGGTCAGTTGTACATTCCGACCGACTTCGTCGTAATGGATATCAAAGAAGATGAAGACATCCCAATCCTCTTAGGAAGACCCTTCCTATCGACCGCCGGAGCTATAATAGATGTTAAGAAAGGGAAACTGACTTTCGAGGTAGGAGATGAAAAGATTGAGTTCATTTTATCAAAGTTTCTAATGGCACCAGTGATAGGAGATGCGTGTTATGCCATCGACGTCATTGACGAATGTGTAAATGAGCTCAAACAAAACGAATCTCTAATCAAATTACCATCAACCCCTATTTTAGAGGATGGCGGATTTAAGAGTATCGAACCGTACATTGACGACAACCTTTTCGAATGCTTAGCTTTTACCCCTGACCTTATGCCGCGTACTGAGAAACCCACTATAGAACTTAAGGAACTACCCAAGAATCTAAGATATGAGTTTTTGGATGAGGAGATGAATAGACCTGTTATAATTAGCGCCGCTCTAAACCAAATAGAAACAAATCAACTCTTAGATACCTTGCGAAAATACCCCTCAGCTTTAGGGTATAAAGTTACAGATTTAAAAGGTATAAGCCCATCCGTATGCATGCATCGGATTATGCTAGAAGAAGATTCAAAACCCTCAAGAGAACATCAAAGAAGAATAAACCCTATCATGAGTGATGTAGTCAAGAAAGAAGTTCTTAAGTTATTAGAAGCTGGTATCATATACCAAATTTCGGATAGTGAATGGGTAAGCCCAGTCCATGTGGTACCCAAGAAAGGAGGTATCAATGTTCTGAAAAATGAGAAAGGTGAGCATGTGGCAAAACGAACAGAAGGAGGATGGCGTATGTGTATAGATTACAGAAAGTTGAATAAGGCAACGAGAAAAGACCATTTCCCTCTCCCATTTATAGATCAGATGCTTGAACGTCTAGCAAGACACTCATGTTTCTGCTATCTTGATGGGTATTCGGGGTTTTTCCAAATTCCTATTCACCCAGAGGACCAAGAAAAAACCACATTTACCTGCCCTTATGGAACATTCGCTTATAGACGAATGCCCTTTGGACTCTGTAATGCACCTGCCACTTTCCAACGTTGTATGATGTCAATTTTCGCAGACTACCTAGATGGAATTATGGAAGTATTTATGGACGATTTTTCAGTGTGTGGGTTTGATTTCAAAAACTGCCTCTCAAACTTAGAGAAAATCTTAAAAAGATGTGTGGAAGTAAACCTTGTGTTGAATTGGGAAAAGTGCCACTTTATGGTAAATGAAGGGATAGTCTTGGGACACATTATTTCTGAAAGAGGTATAGAAGTCGATAAGGCCAAGATAGAAGTTATAGAAAACCTAAACCCACCTAAGACCATTAGGGAAGTAAGAAGTTTTCTAGGATATGCCGGGTTCTATCGACGTTTCATCAAGAATTTTTCCGGAATAACAAAACCTTTAACTAACTTATTGATGAAGGATGTCGAGTTTGAATTCGACCAAAAATGTCTTGAGGCCTTTGAAGTTTTAAAGCAAGCTCTTATTTCAGCACCTATCATAAGACCACCTGATTGGACACAACCCTTTGAAATCATGTGCGATGCTAGTGATTTCGCTGTAGGAGCTGTACTAGGGCAAAGAAAAGACAAGAAACTGCATGCAATTTACTACGCTAGTAGAACACTAGACGCTGCCCAGCTAAATTATACAACCACAGAAAAGGAATTGCTAGCCGTAGTTTTTGCTATTGATAAATTTCGATCTTATTTGGTGGGAGCAAAAATAATAGTATACACAGATCATGCAGCAATCCGGTACTTGTTAAGTAAGAAAGATGCTAAGCCTAGATTGCTCAGATGGGTACTTTTACTCCAAGAATTTGACTTGGATATTAAGGATAAAAAAGGAGCTGAAAACTTAGTAGCTGATCATCTCTCTAGGTTAGAACACCTTAAACCTGAACTTATACCTATAGACGATCACTCTACTTATGAAAGATTAATAGCTGGGATAAACTCAACTGAAGAAGAGACCTATGAGGAAATCTCAACCATGAACAACATACCATGGTACGCAGATATTGTGAATTATCTGGTCGCTGATATCATACCCCCTGACTTAAGCTACCAACAGAAGAAGAAGTTTTTTAGAGATGTTAAACACTTCTTTTGGGATGAACCCCTCCTATTCAAAAGAGGAATAGATAATATATTCAGACGATGTGTGCCGGAAGAAGAAGTAGGCAACGTCATTAAACATTGTCATGCTTCACCTTATGGTGGACATGCAAGCACATCTAAAACATGCGCCAAAATATTTCAAGCAGGTTTTTATTGGCCTACTGTATGGCGCGATGTCCACACTTACATCACAAAATGTGACCGATGCCAACGCACTGGGAACATCTCAAGACGTGATGAAATTCCTTTAAGTAACATCCAAGAAGTGGAAATATTTGATGTCTGGGGTATAGATTTCATGGGACCTTTTCCTTCCTCAATGGGTAACAAGTATAACCAAGTAGCTGTCGATTATGTCTCAAAGTGGATAGAAGCTGTTGCATCACCCACAAACGATACCAAGGTAGTTATCAAACTGTTTAAGAATATTATTTTTCCTAGGTTTGGAACCCCGAGGTTAGTCATAAGTGATGGAGGATCGCATTTTATATCTAAGATATTTGACAAGCTTCTAAGCAAATACGGAGTAAAACATAGAGTAGCAACACCATATCACCCGCAAACCAGTGGCCAAGTAGAAGTATCGAATAGGGAGATTAAGCAGATCCTAGAAAAAACCGTATCATTATCCAGAAAAGACTGGTCTGGAAAACTTAAAGACGCCTTATGGGCTTATAGAACGGCTTATAAAACCCCTATTGGAACAACTCCTTATCAATTGGTTTATGGAAAGTCCTGTCATTTACCCTTCGAACTAGAACATAAAGCCTATTGGGCCATTAAATCCTTGAATCTAGATTACCTAAAAGCCGGAGAAAAACGTATCCTGGACATTCACAAGCTGGAAGAGCTTCGCTTGAATGCCTATGAGAATGCCATCATATATAAGGAAAGAACCAAGATGTGGCATGATAAAAAAATCATCAAGAAAGATTTCAACATTGGTGACCCTGTTCTCCTATTTAACTCAAGGTTACGACTTTTTCCTGGTAAGCTTCGTTCAAGATGGACAGGTCCATTTGAAGTGTCAAAAGTTCTTAAGTCTGGAGCAGTAGAAATCAAAAACAATTCATGCGCTCCATTTGTGGTAAATGGACAAAGACTGAAGCTATACATAGGAGGCGATTTGCCTGTTGACTACTCTAGTCATATTCTTATAGACCCACCAATACCCATATAAAGTAAGATCTAATCGTCAAGCTAAAGACGTTAAACAAGCGCTGCATGGGAGGCAACCCATGGTTTATTCTTAATTTTATTTTATTTTTATTAATTTATATATGTTTTATCTAGACTAATTTCTTGTGTTTATATTTTCAGGATGCATTACCCCGATGGTATGGTTGTGATTTTCAGGGATGAAGCACAAAAAGCCCGATTTGCTACCTTATCTGCTAGACCTATGGTACCCACTAGGTACCCCGATCAGAGCTGCATGGAGGCACTCGGGATTGAGCCAAGTATTAGGTATTTGTGCAACCAACTTGGCTGGGATTCTTATGCTGATGATGTCCACAAAACCTACAGGAACCTTACTCTGGAGTTTCTTAGCTCTATGGATTATAACCCACGGGTGGGTGAAGGAGATGAGCGAGGATGCCTAAGTTTCAGATTGTTTGGTACCGAGTATACCCTGACCATCAAAGAATTTGGGGATTTGCTTGGTTTCCAAACTGGACCGACTGCTATCACTGAGTTTCCATTGAGTTACTATATGGACAAAGATATTGATAAATTTTAGCAGGACATTACTGATAGAGCCAGCCTTGACCCCTCTACCCAGCTGTCCAGGAAGACCCATAACCCGGCTTTCCGATACTTCGAGATGATCCTGTGCCACACTTTCTTTGGGAGGAGTTACTGTGACCACTTAGTCACCGCTGAGGAGATCCTTTTCCTATACTGTGCCAGTCAGTCCAGATCTATAGCTAGTGGAGGTTTTCTGATAGAGAGCCTCGAGCAGACTGCTCGATCCGCTGTAGGACTCATTCATTCCGGAGGGAATGTGACACAGATAGCTTCTGCTTTGGGTTTGGACAGTATGATAGCACAGCTGACCCCATACTGTGGATATACTTTCCTGGATTTGGACTTTTGCATGGATCGTGGGCTCATGAGGAGGGCCGCTTTCCACCCATATCAGTATAGATTGCTCATCGATGACCAGACAGTTTACACCTTCACACTGCCAGACCCTCAAATGACTTGTGTTTCCAACCCTGCTAATTGGAACTATTCCGTAGAAGGTTGGGGTGAGATATCAGAATACACTCCTGCTTCCGAAGATCCCACTCAAGAATACACTCCTGCTTCCGAAGATTCTACTCCTGAATACACTCCTGCTCCTGAGGACTCTACTCCAGATCACACATCCCGACCCGAGGTTACACACACTACTGTTCTTACTAATAACCTCAGCTTGCAGGAACCTGATATTCGCACTCTGTTGACTGCTATGCGCACTGAAATAACCACTCTCTGCAATGAGGTGGCTGACCTTCATTTACAGTTGGAAGTGAACGATGTTACCTTTGCTGGTGAGTTAGATGAATTAGCTCACGAGGTGGCAGAGATTCGACGCCAGCTGACTGAGCTGCGTGGCCCAGACACTCCTGCAGAGCATCCTACCGGTTGGCGATAGATCTGTGTTATTCACAAGATATCTAGTTCCAGTATTATTAGTATTATGTTGATTTCCTTTTCAGACTCATTTTTATTTGCATTATCTATTTCCTGCATTATTAATAATTATTTTGGTGACCCGATGTCCGTACCTATATATATATATATATATATATATATATATATATATATATATATATATATATATATATATATATATATATATATATATATATATATATATATATATATATATATATATATATATATATATATATATATATATATATATATATATATATATATATATATATATATATATGCATGTGTTTCATTTATATATCTTTCATTTACTAATGTTTTTGTTTTTCTGGTCACCATAATTTTAATATAAAAATAAATAAATATACATGTATATATGTATTCACATACATATATGCACGTTCATAAGAAAAATAGGTACACCTCCAAAAATTGAAGCTAATGGCAAGGAAGGAAAAGCCCAATGGAAAGGAAGCAAGACCGGCCCAACTTGGCCCGCCCTGACCGCGCCCGCGGTGAGCCCTGCCGCGCCCACGGTGACGCAACGGTCACCTAACGGCTAGTTGCTCGTTTTCCCCCCATTTTTGCCTCTTTTTCCACTTCCAATCCCATTTTCTTCCATTCTTAACCCCCCATAACTTCCTTTATTATCCATACCTACCCCACTACATTTATTCCCATTATTCCCATCATAAATATTTCCAACCACCATTTTTCTTCACTACCTATAAATACCCCCACTATTTCATTTTCTTCCTCACACCTTCATTACTTCCACATCCCATCCTTTCTCTTTATATTCATCCACACGAAAATCCTATGGAGTATCACGGCTACATTTTGCGAGGTGGCCAAGCCGGAGAAAGACAACAAAAGCGGCTTGAGAAATTGCTGACAACACCAATACACTCTACCAGGTATATCGATGAAAACTGTCTATATTCATTAGGTATATACCATAGTGTATTTTTCCTTCTCGACAAACTAGGCATGCATGATATTTTTGCTACTCCAGCACCAACCTACCCTAGGCTGACGTTCGAATTTTTGAGTTCTTTAATTTATAACGTCTCTCCTAACACTGCTAGCACCGCAGGTGGAGTAAAATTTAGAATGTTTAATGTTGAATATGACTACTCCACTGACGGTCTAGCTGCCATGTTAGGATGGCCTTATGGGGATGGTGCCATTTGTGAAGCACCTTTAGACACGGATTGGGCATTTGAAGCATTTTGGGCCAGAATTGCTAAACAACATGCAACATCTTTTGATGGCCTACTTGTTTCTCATATCCACAATCCTGCCCTTCGTGTTTTTAGATTTCTTTTAGCATCCACCATTTTTGCTCGGGAAAACCCAAACAAGGTGAATGCTAAAGAATTAATTATCATGCAGAGCTGCCTCACAGACACCAAAGTTAATCCAGTCCCATTCATGATTGCCCACATGCACCATGTTTTAAGAAAAGGTGGGCCAATTTCCTTTGGTGGACTGATTACTACTATTGCCCGTGCCATAGGATTGGATACGGAACTTGCCACCCTTGAGCCACTTCCTCCTCGTATTGCAAATCTTAAATTTTCCAGGGATATGCGTTTATGCAAGACGAGGAGGGACGGTGGTTACTTCCTCATGGTTGGAGGTGCTGCTGTACCCAGTGTTGTTATTCCTTGCACCCGTCGTACTGATATTAGATTTGAGCGTAACTGGACCTACGATCTCAACGCTCCTGCTTTTATTGGTCCGTTGCCCCCAAATCTACCTTTAAATGAGGGTAACAACACTGATGATGAGTACGATTTCCAAACGGAGGAACCACCCCACTTTTCACCACCACACACGACACCATCTACTTCTAACCCACATGCAGGTACAGCTCCTAGTTTCCATGTCACTGAGGACATGTGGCGTGAGCATATGGCCCGAGAGGCCCAGAGGGATACCCTCCTTGCTACTTTGCAGCAATAGGCGACCGATAACATGGCCTTCATGCAAGCATCCCAAGAGCAAAATGCTAGCTCTCTGCGCACTATTATGGAAAGTCAGCTGGCTTTCCAGAGAGAACAACACCTACACCAGACCACATACGCTCGTCACTTCCAATTGATGGAGGCAACCCAAGGCACCCTCATTGGTAGGACCCAAGAGCTACAAGCGGCAAATGCCGCCTTGACAGAGAGATTGGAGCAGCTTGTTTTGGACCGAGATAGCCGCCGTCGCAGCCGTAGCCGCCGTTCCGGTCGTACCAACCAGGATGGTGAAGGTCCTAGTGGCCCCCACTAGTGTTTTCAGGTACCTCCTCCTACCTTATTTTGGAACATTGAGGACAATGTATGATTTAAGTGTGGGAGGAGCATTTATCGCTTTTATTTCCCGTTTTCGCTTTTATTTCCCGTTTTTCCTGCTTTTATTTCCCTTCCGCATTTTTCCTTTTAGGCATGTTATATTCGTAGTTAATAAAATGCATGTGATAGGCGAGTCTTTCTGCGTAGTGTACCCTTTCATTTCCCCCACTTTTTAGCCTTACAAAATTTTTCTTTTTCAAAGAATTGTGGTTGTTTTTAAGGATTTGGGCTATGAGACAGGTCCTAGATAGGGTCTATTTCTTGGGCACTCACTTTTTGAAAAATTCGTTATCGTTTTAACACCGTAAGCCTTATTGAACATTTAGATTAGATCCTTTCTTCCCAATATGCTATGATTTTGAATAAAACTGTACAAATAGGTCTTCAAGTAGTTTATCTTAGTAGTCAGCTCCGGCCTAAGCATGCTCTAAGTGTAGGATCGATGAATATAAGTGGATGATCTCTATTTTGCCTTAAAAGTTATAAAATAAAGTATGAATACGACTACGAGTTGGGTGATCCTCACAAAGATTACTCAACTCAAGAAAGTTGTAAGCACTAATAAAAGCAAAGAAAAAAAAATATAAGGCATATCCGTTGTAGTTGGTCCAGAGGTATCTGGTGCTGGACTTGGTAGGGCGGACTACGGTCCGATCCCCCGCAACTGCAAATGGGTAAAATAAAAAGGGGTTAAACCAACTCTTGTACCAGAATCCCATCACTTGAGATCAGAGTCACTAACCGGTCACTACACCATGAGTATGTACGGATAACGGGCTTAATGTGATTGCGCCTGAATGAAAAAGGACCTCGTACAAAAAGAAGTCTTAGCATAGTAAGGATATTAGGATCGATCTGTATACTTATGAGGTTTATGTCCGCATTTCTGCGAGTAGTGTAATTATGACACCCTTGATTCAGATAGTTAGTGCCTGACAACACACCCTTACTCGGACTTAGAAGCCCTCTTTGCCCAAAACCTGTATACACCATAATTTTCTTTTATCTACTTCTAAGAGTTGTTGCTTGAGGACAAGCAAAGGTCTAAGCGTGGGAGGATTTGATCGCACTAAATCGCACTATGTTTCTGACTCAAATATCACATGTTTTCCTTAGTTTTTATTATCATTTTCTCGTATTATGTTCCTTTTTCCTTTGTTTTCAGGATTCTTGTCATTTCAGATCCTTCTGTGAAGAAACGAGCCAAAATGCCAAGAAATTAAGGTTTTTCAAGATATTCTGCACTTATGGTGTTCAGCGCCGCGCTGGCTACAGGGAACGCGATGACGTGGCCCACTTTCACCCAGAGATCAACTGCCACGTTCCCATGATGTGGCAGTTCCAACCACCGCGCCCGCGGCCACTGCCACCGCGCCCGCGGCCTTCACAAAAAGCTTCCCGCTCAAAAGAAGTTAAGGGGCATGCTGGTCTTTACGCATCTCAAGGATCCTCTATAAATAGTTTTCGATTTTCATTCTTTAGTTTCATCCAAGCTTAGTACAATCTTAAGCCATATACTATCAGTTTCTGTAAAGTGATAATCTCTTCACATCGGGGAGTTATTGCGGTGTAGATTGAGTTGTAATCGAGTCTTGGAGCACTTTGGTTGAAGTTCATCATACCAGCCTTACCATTCCGTAGATTTGTATCAGATTCAAGTCTCCGACTGGAGCAAGGTTCTATTTTATTGCATTTCTAGACTTTAAATGCTCTTACCATAGTCTACACGTTTTATAGACTTTAAATGCTCTTACCATAGTCTACACGTTTTATAGACTTTAAATGCTCTTACCATAGTCTACACGTTTTATAGACTTTAAATGCTCTTACCATAGTCTACACGTTTTATAGACTTTAAATGCTCTTACCATAGTCTACACGTTTTATAGACTTTAAACGCTCTTATCATAGTCTACACGTTTTATAGACTCGCACTTATTATGTCTGGCTAAACTATAAAGGTTTGGATGTAATGATTGTCATCATGGTCATGTTCTAATTATCATGCTAGTGAAAATACTCTGGGGATGTTTTGCTTTTAACTTAAGTCAATTATGTTTAAATGTTTATTGGGTAAGATCGAAAGCCGTCCAAACTAATGACACGACTTGATTATTATTTAACCAAACAAAAAGAGCGAAAGCCATTGATTGGTTAAATAGGAATCATTGACCTTTTTAGAAAACGATTTTGAAACTATTTTCGGACGCGTTTGTAGGTTTGAAATCTGACTCTTGGTCAAACGCCAAAAGTCTCTTTAAGTTAATCTTTCCAAGTAAAATTACTTTTCTGTTAAGTCAAAACTATCAATTTCTTAAAAATAGGTTTACCTCTTTAACGCGGAAGGCACCCTTTATATGTGACAATAAAAGGAATTTAATTTAAAGAGTAAACTCGGTTCTTAGTAGTCAAAAGCTACAAGTTCCCGTTAAATTGATTCTTTGCTATCAATAGAAAATACTGCCCCATAAGTAGTTTCATCTACGCATGACCGGACCAATATCTGATTACATGATTTACATTCCAACCTGTCTTTTAAACTATTATTTACCTTGCTCATTTACTTTGTGCACTGCACTCACATCAATATTCTTGTTCGCCTTAGATAAGCACCTTAGCAATAGAGTTGATAGATTGACAATTGGTCTCTGTGGTTCGATAATCTTATATATTACTTCGATAGGCTGTACACTTGCAGTACTACATTTAGGCTATACGTTACAGATTAAACCCATCACCGAGTAGAGGGTTTGAGAAATGTTTTGGGTTCTCAACAAGGTAGCTATAACCGGAGGTTTATTGAATATTGGTGACATACTTGATTCAAATCGAATCAAGGAAAGAGAGGAGCTTAGTTTTCAATTCAACATATTGGTTT
This sequence comes from Vicia faba, assembly GCA_948472305.1. Lineage (NCBI taxonomy): Eukaryota > Viridiplantae > Streptophyta > Magnoliopsida > Fabales > Fabaceae > Vicia > Vicia faba. The sequence goes on from OX451738.1 coordinate 816,180,674, forward strand.
TGAATTGTGGTGACTATTTTATATCTATTGTATAAACTTTGCAATCATAATAGAAACCATCCTAATTCTAAATTCTAGAATTAGGGGCATACGTACCCCACACGAGGACGACAGGGGGAACTGCCTTAACAACTCGCATGTCATTTTTCTTTCTCGCTCTTTACCGTTTATTTGCAATAATCTGAAAGTTTGCTCTTGTGATTCCAATTGTCCTGATTTATAGTGCAATAAAATTGTTACTAAAAACTATAGTAATCACTTTGATTTCTATAATTGATTTCAACACTACAAATTAAGGTAGATTGAACTTGGTGAAATTAAGCACACCAAGTGTTCGATAAAAGTCCAAAAGTGCAAATTTGTGTGTTTTTTCTCAACATTTCATTGGAAGTAATAGACAATAGTTAAAGAGTATAAGTGATCAATTATAATTGAGTTAAGTGTTAATAATTCTCATTGATTCATTCCATTCGGTTTTTTGCATATCTGGTCTTTTCAATAGAGGATCGTTTTAGACGAGTGTATCCGGGTAGCTTTCACTGCGCTTCAATTTTTTCTTAAAAACTGATTTTAAAAATCAAGGTATCTATTCAATCCCCCTTCTAGATACGTCATATCGTCTAACAAGTGGTATAAGAACACTGGTTTGTCTAGTGCTTCACATATAACTCTTTAGACAATGGAGAACAATCCAAAAAGTGCGTAGAATAGAGCGCCTATTTTCACCAGTGAAAACTATAACTATTGGAAAGATTGTATGCGTGTGCATATTAATTCTGTTGATAGAAAAATTTGGAAAGTCATAGAAGAAGGTCTTATGGCCATAACTATGTTAAACAATACGGGTGCCTTTGTACCCAATCCGGAAGCACAATGGGATGAAAAAGATGAGAAAAAATGTGCTTATGACTGGAAAGCTAAAAATATGCTCATATCAGCTCTTGGAGTTGATGAATACTTTCATATCTCACATTGTGCTACCGCTAAGACAATGTGGGATGCTTTACAAGTTACCCACGAGGGTACAAACGATGTCAAACTAGCAAGAATTAACACATTAACTCAAGAGTTTGATCTCTTTCACATGAAGCATGGTAAAACCACTGCGAACATGCAAAAGAGATTTTCTCACATAATAAATCTCTTACACACACTTGGTCATATTACTTCCAAAGTTGTTGCTATTAACAAGATTTTGAGATGACTTAACAGGGAATGGAAACCTAAGGTCACGACTATCAAGGAAGCCAATGATCTAACTACATTGGATCTTACAACATTGTTTGGTAAGATTCAAGAACATGAGCAAGAGCTCATAAATCTTAATAAGCATGAAAAGAAAGAGAAGAAAGAAAAGCTGAGGGACACAAAAAATAAGTCCATTGCGTTAAGGGCTTCAAGTTCCAAGTATTCCATCATAGAATCAAGTGGAAGTGACTCAAGTGATGAAGATGAGAGTCCAGATGAATATTTGGGTTTATTCATAAGGAAGTACAATAGATATCTTTGGAAGAATGAAATTCAACAACCGAGCAAGAATCTCGTTGACTATAAAAGGCAAGTTAAGCCAAACAAACCTTTTGAAAGAAATGGAGATAAGTCAAAAGGTTCTTGTTACAATTGTGGGAAACTCGACCATTATAAACCAGATTGTCCCTTGTTCAAGAAATACAAAGTAAGAAACAAGTTTCAAAAGAAGCCGAACAAAGCTATAAGAGCTTACATTGCTTGTGATAGTGATAGTGATTCATCAAGAAAAGATGACTCTAGTGATGAAGAAGAAAAAGGAAACTTGTGTCTTAAGGTGCATCACAAAAATAAAAAGAATGTAAGTCACTCTAAATATGACTATGTTGATGATATGTCCTATACTGAATTACTAAATGCCTTTAATACTTTACATCATGAGGCTAAGGAAGCTTTCAAATGCTTAGCCTCAAATAAAAATATTTTCAAATATCTTGAGCATAAAATTTCCAAATCCGAAAAGGAGTTGCAAACTCTCAAGGCATCCTTGATAGAGAGTATCAAAGACAAAGATGAAATTGACAAGACCTCTTGGAAAAATTGGTATAGATGTGAAACTTGTCACATTTGGCAAAAAGAGACTAAAGTTATTAAAGCCAAATTAGACAAGGCTTTACAATCCAAAGTTACATTCGCTATTGATCGTTCAAACTTTATAAAAAGCATGATTAATCCCTATAAAAAATATTCTTATCAAATAAGAGATCAATCAAGAAAAAGCAACTCATATCAAGACTTAGCTTGTCTATATTGTTTCAAGGAGGGACACACCATTAAAAAAATGTCGTTTTAGAAGATTTTTGGTACCAAAATGCATTTTCAATTGGTCTCCCAAAGGCAACCCATGTTTCACTCACATACAAGGACCCAATAAAAATTGTGTACCTATTTCCCTTGTTTGATTTTGTAGGTGGAATGTCTTGAGACTACGGAGAGAAGATGGTTTCTCGACAGTGGATGCTCAAGACATATGACGGGTGACATTTCCCTATTCTTTGACTTTGTGGCTAAGAAGAAGGGCTTTGTAACCTATGGTGATAACAACGAGGGAGCTATACTCGGAAAAGATAGTGTAGGTAATCCCTCTTCTACTACTATCTCAGATGTCCTTTTAGTTGAGGGTCTTAAACACAATCTCATTAGTATTAGTAAATTATGCGACAAAGGATATAAAGTTTCTTTTTCAAAATATTGTTGCTTAATTGAAAAAAATAATAAGGAACTTGTGTTTAATGGATTGAGAGTTAATAATGTATATATGCTTGACTTGAATAAAGTATCTTTGACCGTCACTAAATGTCTTGTCTCTATGAGTGAAGACTCACGACTTTGGCATAGGCAATTAGCGCATGTCAATTTTGACTTGCTAAACAAAATTGTATCAAAAAATCTAGTTTTTGGTTTACCCAAAATAAAGTTTTCTAAAGATCACTTATGTGACGCATGTCAAATGGCAAACAAACAAAAATTTATTTTAAATCCAAAAAGATTATCTCTACAACAAAACCACTTGAACTTCTCCACATGGATCTTTTTGGACCATCTAGAATAAAAAGTATAGGTGGTAATTATTATGGTTTTGTTATAGTAGATGATTTCTCTAAATTTTGTTGGACAATTTTCTTAGCTAGCAAAAGTGACACTTTTTCCGCGTTTGAAAAATTTGCTAAGATGTTCCAAAACAAGTTAAACACTAAAATTGTTACAACCCGAAGCGATCACGGGGGTGAATTTGAAAACCACCTCTTTGAGGAATTTTGTGAAAAACATGGCATTGATCATAATTTTTCTGCACCACGTACTTTATGACAAAATGGAGTAGTGAAACGCAAAAACCGTGTTTTAGAAGAACTCAGAAGAACTATGATCGATGAACATGCCCTTCCTAAGTACTTTTGGGCCAATGCCATAAGTACGGTTTGTTATTTTTTGAATAGGATCCTAATCCTTCCAATTCTAAACAAAACTCCGTATGAACTACTAAAAGGAAGAAAGCCTAATATTTCACACCTTCACATTTTCGGATGTAAATGTTTTGTGTTTAATAATGGAAAGGAAAATCTTGGTAGGTTTGATTCAAAAGCAGATGAAGGTATCTTTCTCAGATACTCTCAATCTAGTAAAGCTTATAGGGTATTTAATAAAAGGTTATAAATTATTGAGGAATCCGTGCATGTATCTTTTGATGAATATTGTCCGAGATCGGTCGAAAAAGGTATTTTATTTGATGGTGCAGGTGTATCTTCGGAAAGTATACTTAAAGATCTGGATGTTGAAAGCAATGAAAATAATTCCTCATTGGAATGTGAATCTATCAAAGAAAAATATATGGATACTAAAAGCAATGAAAATGATCTCCAATTGGAATAGAAATGTATCAAGGATCATCCCATCAACAATATCCTTGGAGATATCACAAAATGAGTCACTACACGGTCCAAGATAAGTAACTTCTGTTATCATTTTTCTTTCGTCTCACAAGTTGAGCCTAAAAACTCCAAAGACGCTTTACTCAATGAACATTGGTTTTTAGATATGCAAGATGAGCTGAATCAATTTAAGAAAAATGAGGTTTGGGATCTTGTCCCTCCTCCGCGTGACCATTGTGTAATCGACACTAAATGGGTGTTTAGGAACAAATTGGATGAAAATGGAATAATAACTCGCAACAAGGCCCGCCTTGTTGCTCAAGGGTATAACCAAGAGGAGGGCATCGACTATGAGGAAACTTATGCACCGTCCGCCCGACTCGAGGCTATACGCCTTTTACTTGCCTTTGCATGTTCATAAAATTTCAAGTTATATCAAATGGATGTTAAGAGTGCTTTTTCTAAATGGCTATATTAACGAAGAGGTGTATGTATCTCAACCTCCCGGATTTGAAAACTTTGAGCATCCTAACCATGTTTACAAACTAAAACATGCTTTATATGGTCTCAAACAAGCCCCCAGGGCTTGGTATGAACACCTTAGCAAGTTTTTGTTAGAACAAGGATTCTCAAGAGGAAAGGTCGATACAACTCTTTTCATTAAATGCTAAGGAAAACATTCAATTTTAGTACAAGTTTATGTATATGATATCATATTTGGTTCTACTAATACATCCTTGGTCAAGGAGTTTCTTTGATGTAGGGAGAAGTTGAAATGAGAATGATGGGTGAATTAAAGTACTTCCTTAGGCTTCAAATTAATCAACTTGAGAAAGGGACTTTTGTGAGTCAAACCAAGTATTTTCAAGAACTATTAAAGCGCTTCGATATGGAAAAATCAAATATTATTGACACTCTAATGCCTACCGATGTTAATATTGATCGTGACGAACATGGTAAGCCGGTTGATGTAAAAAGGTATAGAGGTATGATCGGTTCCCTTCTTTACCTTACCGCTTCTCGTCCCGACATTATGTTTAGTGTATGTATGTGTGCTAGGTATCAATCATACCCCAAAGAGTCACATTTAAAAGTCGTTAAACACATACTTAGGTATCTTTGTGGTATGACTAAGTATGGGTTATTGTTCTCTAAGGGTAGTGATTGCTCTTTGGTTGTTTTTTCCGATTATGACTTTTCCGGTTGCAAGTTGGATAGGAAAAGTACTAGTGGTACGTGTCATTTCTTTTCAAATTCCTTAGTAAGTTGGCATAGCAAGAAATAAGTTTCTGTTGCTTTGTCAACTGCCAAGGCGGAATATGTCGCAGTCGGTAATTGTTGGGCCCAAATTTTGTGGCTCAAACAATAATTACTTGATTTTGTTATCAAACTCGATCATATTCTGATATTTTGTGACAACACTAGTGTCATAAACCTAACTAAAAACCCGGTTTTACATTCACGCACCAAACATATTGAGATTAGACATCACTTCCTTAAGGATCATGTAGAAAAAGCGATGTCGTATTTGAACGTGTTGATAGGACAAATCAACTTGTAGATATTTTTATAAAACCTCTTGTGATCGAGCCTTTCTTCCACATCCGTAGGAAACTTGGTGTTCTCTATATTTCAGATAGGTTGCAACTACATTAGTTGCATTACTCTTATTTACACTTGTACTCTCACGAATTATCTACACTCTTGTATCAAGTTATTTGTGAGGGCAAATTATCATTCTGCATCATATAGGTAATATCATTCTAACTCTAACTCTATTCTTAATAACTCAATTAGGTAAACTTGAAAATCCTTAATTCCTTATTGTAATACGGTGGGAGAACTGACTTGAGGTTTTTTATCGCATTTGTGCGGATAGCAAGAGTCGCCACCGACTTTTCTTTTATCCAAAAGAAAAGGTGAAAAAGCACAGGAAAGACCTTTGAGATTGTTTCTTGAGTTCATGGGGTAGATTATGAAAAGGGAAGGTGTTAGAACCCTTTTCATCCATGGTTTTCCATGGGCTCTTAGTTACTCGCTAGATCACTTGCTTTTGTTTGAATGTGCTTTGTGTGGTTTTGAAAGTATTTCAAAAATGTAACTTTGTAATGATTCTCATTTCTATAAGAATGCGTACAAAGTTTTGTTTTGAAAATAGTTCAAAGAGGTGTTTGTGGGATGTGTTTTTGAAAGTGATTTTAAAAAGGGTTTTCTTTGTAATGACTCTCGTCTCTATAATAATGCGTACAAAGTGTTTTTCTTTAAAAATGTTTCAAAATGAGAGTGTTGGTGTATAAGATGTTTTGTTGTGAGCAAGCGAGCAACTACTAAGAGCGAACCTACCTACTCGAAAGTCTTAAGTGTGATTTTCCTTCTCCTTTAGATGTGGCTATCTTACCATTGATTTGGTAAGAAGCCTCATCGTTGGATGTGAAGGGACGGGTGTAGGGACGTTTGTATAGTCATAGAAGGCAACTCATGGAACGTTTTAGCAATGTCGTTTTAGGGACTAGATCGTTTATGGAAGGCAACATCGAGGGTCATCGAGGGACTATGATCTTTTATCGAGGGTCTTTGCTAAAACGCCCATGCTAGTCATAACATCTACAACTTGGTCATTTCTCCACAAAACAGAAGATGTGCATATGACAGTTATGGCAGGTTTCATAGCATTTCAGAAACAAAAAATATCAGAACTATAAATCAGAGGCAAGTGTGAATTTTCTAATCCTAATTCCGAGTTCTAATTTCTTCCAGAAGTTCGGAACTGATTTATTCCATACTTAGGCAGACAAATACGTGAAGCCTCAGAATATGTATAACGTTAGAAACAAGATGTCTACATTGTATTTTTTGAACATGCAAATCTGATAATGCTTAAGCAACGTGATAAGAGTTAACAGAAGCTTACCTTGCAGCTGGAAAAGATTCTGTAAACTAGAGGTTGGTCCTGAACTCTGGTGATGTTCTGAGCAACTTCTTCATGTGCTCAACAGGATGAAAGTTTTCAACTTCTGGAACAGCCAAGTGGTGATATTCTGACTTTTTGAGGTGGAGGTGAATCGAGAGTGTATGACAGTATGAATACAGAAGTTAAAATAGCTTCTAGTATGTGGATCAACAACTGTGGGGATGGTTTTAGTCAAGGAACAATGGAGTTTTGATGCTAGAATCAAATGCTAAGGTTTTGGTGTTTACAACTTTTCAGATTCTTGGAATTTTGCAAGGATTCAAGGATTTTTTCTTTCTTTTGGTGATTCTCTCTCTCTCTCCAAAAACCAACCCTTTGAACGTGTGATGGAACAAACTATTTATAGATGGATTTGCTGTGGTTTTGGGGGGAAAAATAAATGAGTTTTTAAACATTTTTGGCATACTGTCCCTTTTGTTTTTAAATCACAGTTTTCGTAGGCTAATTTGGTGCAAGAAAAACGCAGGCGTGGACTGGATCAACAACACCTTGGAGTGTTGTGGCAGCTGGTTGTAGGACTGTACCATAGCAGGCAGCAGCTTACTTAAACGAGGTTTTGGTGATGTTCTGGTCGCAGAATATCATAAGCGTAACCTCCAAATGCTGAAGGGGCATCTTCTGGCCGGAGCGTTGAACTTAGCCTCCATATGTTGAAGAATCATGTTCTAACCGAAAGAGCATCGCTTCTGCATGTTCTGATTGAAGCGTCACATTCTGAACCGTGTTTGTAACTTCTGACTACATTTGCATAGAGTCTGGCTCAGAAGTTCTGAAGTGTCATATTCTTTAGACACTTAGAAAATTTTCTAAATGCTTAGAAAATTTGATTTTCAAAGTAACTTCTGACTTTTGATTTTTGATGAACCAATTTCATGCCTTAATGAAATATGATTCTTGGAACTTGATTTTTGATTCAGAAGTTTTGACTCCTTTGGTGTGTAAATGACCATTTTTCCCCTGTGAACGATTCTCTTGGAAAATTTGTAATTTCAGATTTGCAACTGGATGGAAGCAAACTTGAGGGTCCATGTTGATCCTTTGAGAAATGAGAGGGCAAATTTTGGGGTATAACAGCTGCCCCTGTTCAATCATCTTAAACCTGAGGATGTAGATTGGCTGGTCTGCCTTTCGTGATCTGAAGGTGGAAGATGATTAAAAACTAGAGTGCCCATAAATTTTCACTCGCATGAAGTAATGTTGATTGGTGATATTGCAAATGGGCTTACAAATGCCATTTGGAAGGCGACGGGGAATCTTCGGAGATGGGCTTAAAGATGCCATCCGAAAAAGATTGGTTGCATAAGAGATTCCTGGGTGAAAATTCTTGTACCTGTTGTCAAGGGGGACTTTGCTGGGGAATGTTTATTTATGCACTGGGAAGTAAAGTCTAGGAGTTTTTGGTCGTCCATTACTCTACTGGGGAATTAACTCTTGATTGAAGAGGTAAAAGTAGACTGTATACCTGGTCAGGGTCCAGGCTGTACAACAACTCGCGGGGGAAATATGAAATCGACCATATTTGATCAGGTCCAGGCTTTACAGTGTTGTAACCTATTGTCTGGAGATAAGGGAGAAGGAACCTGGATAGTAGGGTTACTTCGGAATGAGAGCCTGGATAGTAGGGTTGCTTTGAAATGAAAGCCTGGGTAGTAGAGCTGTGAGAAGGAACCTGGATAATAGGGTTACTTCGAAATGAAAGCCTGGGTAGTAGGTCTGCGAGAGGGAACCTGGATAGTAGGGTTACTTTGAAATGAAATCCTGGGTAGTAGGGTTGTGAGAAGGAACCTGGATAGTAGGGTTACTTCGAAATGAAAGCCTGGGTAGTATAGGGATGTCAATGGGGCGGGGTGGGGCCGGGGGGACACTTCCCCATCTTTTTCCCCGCCATCAAATTCATTCCCCGTCCCCGTCCCCGATCTCCATCACAGGGGAATTTCTATCCCCATCCCCGTTCCCCGCGGATCCCCGTTCCCCGCGGGGATCCCCATAGATCCTACATTTATTCATTAATATTTTATTTTTTTTAAAATGTTTATATTTTCTATAAAAATAAAAAGCACAAAGAATTCACATATTTATTATGTTATTAAAAAATACTAGTATTTGACATTTATTATTTTTTATTAAAAATACTAATGGAACACAAAATAATAATATTTTTTTTTATAAATTTCTATAAAATGCTATAAAATTCAACAAAATGAACTATAATACTTTTTAAAGTAACAATATGCCTAAACAACTAAAAAAATCCAACAACATAATTATGCTTAAAAAACTATACTTCATCAAAACTAATAAGGGATAATTATAAAATTTAGCATCATGAGTATGCTTGAAAAGCTAAAAAATACTTCATAATAAGTCAACTAAAAGCAAAAGTCAACATATCTCTATTTGCTCAATTGATAACACACGTAAAGTAGAAATATCAAAATACTTAAAACAAAGTTACATATAAATAAACTAAAATATTAAGCAAAATATCCAAACAAGTAATGATCAATCATGTCTCTCTTTCCAACTTCTCCTTGCAAGGTCTTCTTCCTCATTCCACAATTAGATATGACTTTCTTTTTCCTACGAAAAGTAAACAATCAATAATTATATTTACTTAAAAAAATACTTTAAAAACTAAAAGGTAATCAACACTAATATGTAAATTACCTTATTATCATCATCATCATCATCATCATCCATATCTTCATCCACACATTCGAATTGAGTCAACGTTTTTGAATAACCTAAGAAACAAATAGCTAAATTAAAATTTAAAAATCCTTTTCAATTAATCTTGTAAAAGATAAAAATATATTACCTTTTATATCTTTTCGGATCCAATCTTGAGTGCACATCAAAGCCTCTAAAGTGTCTTCCTTCAACCTACTACGTTGTTGACTTAAAACACGACCACTAGTACTAAAGGCGGACTCTGAAGCAACGGTAGAGATAGGAATTGCTAAAAAGTCCCTTGCAATCTTTTGCAAAGTTGGAAATTTCAAACCATTTTGTTTCCACCATCCTAAGATGTCAAAATTTTCCTTTTTTTGTTTATCAAGCAAGACACCATCTTCCAAGTAGGAAGTAAATTCTGACTTGACATTTGTAGTTGAAGTATTTTCCATCACATATTCCGAATAAGCCTTCTCCCAATCTTGACTTGTGACATCAATGTCATCTATCAATGTTGATGCACCAACTTCACTACTTGTAGGAACCATATCATTATTTGGTTGATATTCTTCAACTAAATCTTCACACATTTGTATTACCTTTTCCAATTCTTTGGGAGCATTATTCCCATACATAAGTGGGAAGAAGTAATTCAACAAAGTTATTTTATATCTAGGATCCAAAACAGCCCCTATTGCCATCACCCCATTAATCAAACTCCAATATTTAAAAGGAGATAAAAATGAGTAATTTTTTGATTATTTTATATTTTTTTAATATGCAAATGATTTGATAACTCTAAAATTTCTAAACAATTTAATTTAAATTTAATCAAAATAATCAACTTTTCCTATAAGCAATTACATGAACAGGTTTATGAGAATCAAGGAGAAACAATCTACTTTTTTCTATAAACAATAATATAAACAGATTTATGAGAATCAAAGAGAAATAATCTATTTTTTCCTATAAATAATTACATGAACAAATTTATGAAAATCAAACCTTATTGATGAAATTGTAAGAGCTGTGAATAATGGAAGCACACCAAATAGAGAAGATGGAATTGGAAGAGGAAGATGAATGGAGATTTGACTGGAGAAGAAAAAAAGGAGTCTAACGTGTGAGACTCTAAATGTCTGGCAGAAGAAAATGAAACGCTTCAACTTTTTTAGGGTCTAATATTTACATTTCTCTCTCTTAATAAATACATGAATATTTATTTATTTATTTTTATAAATAAACATAAAGGAAATGACTAAAAAACCTAATCTAAAATATATATATTAAATTAACTATATTAAAATAATAGGCGGGGCGGGGTCCCCGCGGGGCGGGGGGTGTATTCCCCGTCCCCGTCCCCGTCCCCGAAATGCTCTCGGGGGAATTTTTCTCCCCATCCCCGCCCCCACGGGGGAAAATTCCCCATCTTTGGGGCCCCGAACGGGGCGTTCCCCGCGGGGATCCCCATTAACAGGTCCAAATTGACATCCCTAGGGTAGTGGGGCTGTAAGAAGGAACCTGGATAGTAGGGTTACTTCGAAATGAAAGCCTGGGTAGTAGGGCTATGAGAAGGAACCTGGATAGTAGGGTTACTTCGAAATGAAAGCCTGGGTAGTAGGGCTGTGAGAAGGAACCTGGATAGTAGGGTTACTTAGAAATGAAAGCCTGGGTAGTAGGGCTGTGAGAAGGAACCTGGATAGTAGGGTTACTTCGAAATGAAAGCCTGGGTGGTAGGGCTGTGAGAAGGAACCTGGATAGTAGGGTTACTTAGAAATGAAAGCCTGGGTAGTAGGGCTGTGAGAAGGAACCTGGATAGTAGGGTTACTTCGAAACGAAAGCCTGGGTAGTAGGGCTGTGAGAAGGAACCTGGATAGTAGGGTTACTTCGAAATGAAAGCCTGGGTAGTAGAGCTGTGAGAAGGAACCTGGATAGTAGGGTTACTTCGAAATGAAAGCCTGGGTAGTAGGGCTGTGAGAAGGAATCTGGATAGTAGGGTTACTTCGAAATGAAAGCTTGGGTAGTAGGGCTGTGAGAAGGAACCTGGATAGTAGGATTACTTCGAAATGAAAGCCTGGGTAGTAGGGCTGTGAGAAGGAACCTAGATAGTAGGGTTACTTAGAAATGAAAGCCTGGGTAGTAGGGCTGTGAGAAGGAACTTGGATAGTCGGGTTACTTCGAAATGAAAGCCTGGGTAGTAGGGCTGTGAGAAGGAACCTGGATAGTAGGGTTACTTTGAAATGAAAGCTTGGGTAGTAGGGCTGTGAGAAGGAACCTGGATAGTAGGGTTACTTTGAAATGAAAGCCTGGGTACTAGGGTTGTGAGAAGGAACCTGGATAGTAGGGTTACTTTGAAATGAAATCCTTGGTAGTAGGGCTGTGAGAAGGAACCTGGATAGTAGGGTTACTTCGAAATGAAAGCCTGGGTAGTAGGGATGTGAGAAGGAACCTAGATAGTAGGGTTACTTCGAAATGAAAGCCTGGGTAGTAGGGCTGTGAGAAGGAACCTGGATAGTAGGGTTACTTCGAAATGAAATCCTGGGTAGTAGGGCTGTGAGAAGGAACCTGGATAGTAGGGTTACTTCGTTTTATCATGTACGTTAGTTGACCTGTTTGGTTTCAGGAACTGATTTTTTCCTTGGTTACCTGTAGATATGACATGTATAACTGCGGGAATTGTTGGTGATAACCGTCTTTCCTGAAAAGATAACAGGGTTAGTTATATGCAATGCATGAAATGCGTTGTGAGATGATGTTCTCAAAATAAACGAGATTATGTTGTATGTGATATGTATGCACATGTCATGATGTATGAGCATGGTAGTTGTGACATATCCGAGTCTGGGAAAATAAATCCCTGACTGCTGCTGGAGAAAAATAAAAATCCTGACTGTTGTAGAGAAACGTGGCTCTTGTACTTTCGCTGGGGATGATGAATGGAAGTGACTATGCTGGGGATCTGCTCCTTATTTACGAATGTTCTGTCGGGGAGAGACTATGCTCGAGAATAACTCTGCGGGGAACCACTTGAAAGGTGGATTTCCAATAGCTGAAGTAATGGACTCTGTCGGGGATTGAGCTTCTGCATTCAGAGAAATAAACTCTGCTTGGGGAGTCAGAACTTTGTGACGATCCACTCGTGATTATGAAATCCGACTAGGGGACATAGATGTCAGGTTTCTGGATGATCCTGGCTAGGGAGATCACTTCCCATTCTGAGAGGACTGTTATTGATACTTTTATTACTTCTTCTCTAGGGAATACAAATGTTACACGGTCATATGTATTGATGACTGTGCTCCAAAGCTGTCTCTGCCCTGGTACCTGCTGGATATGATAATTGTCGGATTTGACATTTCTGATCTTTTGTTCATGTTTCTTAAGTTATGAGCAATTGTCTTTGGTTTCTTTATGCAAATATTTGTGACAACAATCATATTCAAATGCATATGTCAAGAATAAATCATTGGACGTTCTTATAAAAACAAAACAGAAAAAGAAAAAACAAATAGTTTTGTAAAAATGACTTGTATTAATTTTGAAGTTGGCCTATAACAGGCGCTTTTGTACAAGGAAGTTGACGCTCTAGTAAGAGAGCGTCGCCATAAAAATGAAGGGTATACAATATTGTGTACAACAGAAAGAAAACAGCTATGTGCAACAATCCCAATGGGTTTCAACTCTGCTATTGCCACTATGTCTTCGGGCGTATCCTCACTTTGCTGCTTATCCGAAGCTGATTAGATTTGATTGATGCCGTTTTAGCTTGATAGTTTATACTGAGGTCAGATCTCAGGGTGACTTAATGGGACATAGTGATACGCTTTCGATCCCTAACTTTTTCATGGACCGCCCTTTCGGGTTTTCGGTCCACCGGGATACCCTTTTTTGCCCAAGTCGTCTTTTCAGGTTTTCGACTTTCCGGGTGTACATATTTTTCATTTCCATCCCTTATTTTTGCCCGAACCCTTTTGGTTCGCCGTGAAGCCCTTATTTTTGCCTAGGCCAGTCAACCTAGCAGGTCTTTTATCATGCGTAGTATATTTTCACTATGTCTGTATTAACAGGGTGAGGAAGGTTGTCACCGTCCATGGTGGTCAGGATCATGGCTCCACCTGAGAAAATGTTTTTAACCACAAATGGCCCTTCGTATGTGGGAGCCCATTTGCCCCTGGGGTCACCTTGCGGCAGTATGATGCGCTTGATCACTAGATCTCCAATTCGACATTCTTGATGCCTGACTTTCTTGTTAAAAGCCTTGATCATCCGCTTTTGATACGTCTGACCATGGCATATAGCAGTAAGTCTCTTTTCATCGATTAGATTTAGCTAATCAAGTCGGGTTTGGATCCAGTCGTCTTTATTTAGGCCTGCATCTCTCATAATCCTTAGGGAAGGAATCTGAACCTCAATGGGTAGGACTGCCTCCATGCCATATACCAGAGAGTAGGGTGTTGCCCCTGTCGATGTCCGTGCTGAGGTACGGTACCCATGAAGAGCGAATGGTAGCATCTCATGCCAGTCTTTGTATGTCACCGTCATCTTCTATACAATCTTCTTGATGTTTTTGTTAGCTGCTTCGACAATGCCATTCATCTTCGGCCGGTAGGGAGAAGAGTTGTGATGCTGTATCTTGAATTGTTTACAGAGCTCGATGATCACTGTGTTGTTGAGATTCGTACCATTGTCAGTAATGATCCTCTCTGGAACACCGTATCGACAGATCAGATTATGTCGAATAAACCGCGCCACCATGTTCTTAGTTACTGTGGCAAAAGAGGCTGCTTCAACCCACTTCATGAAGTAATCAATGGCTACTAGGACGAAGCGATGCCCATTAGAGGCGGTGGGCCTGATTTCTCCGATCATATCGATTCCCCACATTGTAAAGGGCCACAGAGCTGTCAAGTCGTTCAGAGGGACCGAAGCTATATGCACCTTATCAGCATAGATTTGGCATTTATGACAAGTTCGAGAGTGCTGATAACAATTGGCTTCCATGGTGGATCAGTAGTATCCTTCCCATAAGATCTTCTTAGCCATGGTGTATCCACTGGAATGGGTTCCGAAGATACCTTCATGTAGATCTGTCATGATCCTCTCTGCTTCACCCTTATCTACACACCGCAATAAGGTAGAGTCGTGGTTGTGTTTATAGAGGATTCCATTACTGAGGAAGAACTTTTCAGCGAATCTTCTCAGAAACTTCTTATCATTTACAGATGCCACTTCTGGATACTCTTGAGCCTCAAGATACCTTTTGACTTCGTGAAACCAGGGTTTGTCTGTTACCTCTTCGGTATCAATTTCACAGTAGTGTGCCAGTTCATCCAACCTTTCAATGGTGATTCGGGGAGCTTCGCTATCCCACTTGACTTTGAACATGGAAGACATGGTGGCTAACGCGTCCGCCAACTGATTCTCCTCTCGTGGGAAATGTTCAAAGGTTACCTCCTCGAAGTGTGGGAGCAACGTCAGTACACGCTCTTTGTACGAGATGATATTCAAATGTTTTGTATCCCACTCGCCTTTGATCTGACTTATCACCAAAGCAGAATCCCCGAATACACTCAAAAACTTGATCCTTAAGTCAATGGCAACTCAAAGACCTATGATGCAGGCTTCATACTCCGCCATATTGTTGGTACAGTTGAAACATAATCGGGCAGTTAATGGAGTATGACAACCCTCAGGAGATATGATTACAGCGCCAATGCTGTTAACCAGTGTGTTTGAGGCTCCATCAAAATACATAGACCATCGGGATCCTTCTTCAGGTCCTTCATCCGACCCAGGTTCTTCACAGTCAGTTACTAACATGATATTCTCATCCGGGAACTCAAAATTCATGGAATGGTAGTTATCCACGGCCTGATGAGCCAAATGATCAGCCAATACACTCCCCTTTATTGCTTTTTGGGTTGTATATTGTATGTCGTATTCAGTTAAGATCATTTGCCACCTTGCTATTCTTCCGGAAAGAGCGGGCTTCTCGAAAATGTACTTGATCGGATCCATCTTATATATCAACAAGGTAGTGTGAGTAAGCATATACTGTCTCAGTCGGCGAGCAGCCCATGCCAAAGCGCAACAAGTTTTCTCGAGCAGTGAGTACCGTGTCTCACAGTCGGTAAACTTTTTGCTAAGGTAGTATATTGCATGCTCTTTTCGACCAGACTCGTCATGCTGCCCCAACACACACCCCATTGAATTATTTAATACTGCCAGGTACAATATCAAAGGTCTCCCTTCAACTAGAGGCATCAAAATTGGTGGTTCTTGTAGGTATTCCTTGATTCTTTCGAAAGCGGTCTGACATTCATCATTCCACTTTACCACTTGATCTTTCTTCAGAAGCTTGAAGATTGGATCACAAGTAGCAGTCAGATGTGAAATGAATCTGGCGATATAATTAAGGCGTCTCAAGAAACCTCTAACTTCCTTCTATGTGCGGGGAGCTGACATTTCTTGTATAGCTTTTACCTTTTCAGGATCTACTTGAATACCTTTGTCGCTGATGATGAAACCTAGAAGTTTACCAGACCTTACCCCGAAAATGCACTTGTTAGGATTCAATCTCAGTTTATATATCTTCAATCTGTCGAACAACTTTTGGAGATGATCAAGGTGTTCTTCCTCAGTCTGAGACCTGGCTATCATATCGTCGACATAAATCTCAATCTCATGGTGAATCATGTTGTGGAACAAAGCGACCATGGCCCACTGATAGGTTGCCCCAACATTCTTCAAACCAAAAGGCATCACCTTGTAGCAGAAAGTGCCCCACTGTGTAACGAAAGTTGTTTTTTCGATGTCTTCGGGAGCCATCTTGATCTGGTTGTAGCCAGAGAAACCATCCATGAAGGGAAAGATTTTGTGCTGCACGGTGTTGTCGACCAAAACGTCAATATGGGGAAGCGGGAAGTCATCCTTGGGGCTTTCCCTGTTCAGATATCTGTAATCCACACACATCCTTACCTTGCCGTCCTTCTTAGGTACCGGAGCGACGTTAGCAAACCACTGCGGATAGGAGGTGACAACTAAGAATCCCGCGTCGAAGTGCTTCATAACTTCTGCCTTAATTTTCTCCGAAATTTCAGGGTGCATACAACGAACCTTCTGTTTAACTGGCGGGCAGTCTTCCTTAGTCGGCAGGCGATGTACCATAATATCAGTGTCCAAATCAGGCACGTCTTCATAGGACCAGGCGAATATCTCAATGTAGTCATGCAACATTTGTATCAACCTCTGTTTGATGCAAAGCTCCAGATTTTCTCCTATTTTAACCTCTTTTCTGTCTATTTCTGTGCCTAAGTTTATTGTCTCAACTGGCTCTTCATGAGGCTGTATAGTCCTCTCTTCCTGCTGTAGCAGTCTAGCAAGTTCTCCAGGTACCTCACAATCGTTCTTGCCTTCATCCTCGGCTTGGTTGATCGAAGTTTCAAAGTCATAACTGGAAATAGCATGATTGTTATCAATGGGATCCAGAGTGGATATGGATCTGCAGTTTGATATGTGAGTGTGTGTAAGAGCATAACTGTATTGATAAAGTAAAGACAAAAAGGAAAAACAGAGAGTGCGAAATTTGTATGCAAAGAAAGTCCAATGTTTCATTGATGATATATGAGATGACATATAATAACCCTCACATATAGAGCCATCATTCCCTGGGTAAGACACAAGGCTATAAAGTTTAAATTTTTCATTTAAAAAAACAAATAAGACAAATTACTGCGGAATAAAATAAACTGGTATGAAATCTCTGGTCGTCTAATTACTCGGTCCACCGTTGGTAGTCGGGTAAATCCATCTGTTAAAATCAGAGTCTTCTTTACTATCTTCAATAGCATTGACCTCTAGATTGCTGATGCGTAGGGGAGGTCCTCCAACTCGAGCGCGTCGAACAACCCTCTAAGCTTCTGAAGTAAAGCCCAAGCCAAACTTGTCAGTTTTGTGAATAAACTCAGGAAGCTGTCCCCAATTGGTATTCTTGCCTTCTTCAACTATTGCTCTTGCGTCCTTGAGAGAAGCCATCTTCAGAGGAGATTTGGTACTGGTAGTGGTCTCAGTTGACGCCAAAATCTGGGGAACCTCTTCAAAGTTTTGACAAGGAGTCTCTATAAATTCTCCGTCCATCTCTACGTAGCGGAAGGAATTGAGATGGCTCACCATGTATTCTTCTTCACCCCGTACTGTGACAATCTTTCCTTTCACCGGATACTTCAGCATTTGGGGAAGTGTGGAAGTAACAACCCCAGCTTCATGGATCCAAGGACGACCCAACAAACATGGGTATGATGGCCTGATGTCTATCACATAGAAGGTGGACTCGAACGTCTGAGAGCCTACCTTGATAGGGAGGTTCACCTCCCCATGCACCATTCTCTTCGATATGTCAAAAGCCCTTACCACAATGTTACTAGGCTTTAAAGTCAAACCCTCGCAATCCAACCAGTCCAACGCTTTCTTCGGCAAAACATTAAGTGAAGACCAAGTATCTATCAGCACATGAGCCATAGTGGTGCCCCTGCATTCAATAGAGACATACAGAGCATCATTATGCTTTCTTCCCTTCGGTGTCAAGTCGGCATCTGAGAAACCCAGCCCATTGTCGACAGTCAGGCTAGCCACACAATCTTTGAATTGATCAACTGAAGTCTCTTGCGGCACATGCATAGTTTTAAGGAATACATCAAAGCCTTCGCATGGGCCTCGGAGCATAACAGCAGGGATAACATGGATATCTTTGAGGGGGTCTTCCCCAACTGGTCGACCACATTGTAGTCACTCCTTTTGATTATTTTTAAAATTTCCTTTATCTCTTGCTTAGAGGCTTCCACAACAATCTTTCTAGGTGCCTCCGTTCGGGCAGGCTCACCTACAATTTCTTTGCCGCGAGTCCCAGATGACTTATCGGCAGGGGTGACAGCTGGAGTGAGAATAGGAATAGTAGTTGATGTGCTAGCAGGAACAGCAAATGTAATGATAACAGGCTTGTTGACCGTCTTAGGGGAAATCTCAGGAGAGAAAACCCTTCCACTTCTAGTAATCTTACTGGTCCCGACAATGTTACCGACATCAGGATCAACTTCTTCTGCCTTCAAGTTTTGTTTAACGCCATGATAGTAAATATCGGCGCCATAATGCCAAGGGACGACTTTGTCTGAGGCGTACGGGATAGGATCAGGACATATGATTATCAGCGGAGAAAATCTCATAGCGGGTGTAATCCTAACAGGTCTTCTCGAGGAGGCCTTGGAAGGACTGGCGGAAATGGTTATAATAGCAATGTCTTCAAATGGAATAACGGGAACCAGAGTTTTCTCGAACAAAATTTCTTTACTGTCCATTAGGCGTTGAACACATGACCTCAGCAAATGGCAACTAGAAGGTAGGAATGAACATATGTGGAAACCTTCACCACAACCCAGAAATAAACCGGCCAACAACAAACTCTTCTTAACAGTCATAAGAGGAGTGGAAACTTCGCCCACCGAGGTTACAAATAGATTAGTATCAATGGCATTAACTCCATGGTTGTGCTTAGGCATGAGAGCAGTTATGACATTGGGCTTCTTCGAAATGTCAAACTCAATCTCCTTAGCTCCAATCAGGTCTTGCACCTTATTTCTTAGAGTCCAACAATCATTTGTGTCATGACCAGGACTCCCAGAATGATAAGCGCACCTAGAGTTCGGATTGTAACAAGGAGAAGAGGTATTAGGATTCTTGGAAGCCTCTTTTAAAGTTGCCAAGTTGGATCTCAGCAGATGGGGTAGAACTTCCGTCAATGTCATGTTAATCCGGGTGAATTGCCTTTGTGGTCTTTCTAACCTTTGCTGATTGCTACGTTGTGGGGCAACCGCATGCCTAGGTATTATTACAGCACTTACCATTGGACGGTATCCCGCTCTACTTCGATCTCTCGGGTCATAAATGGCACTGGCCTCCTTCTTACCAGTGAACGGTTTCTTCGTTGTGCTCGAAGATGCATATTTTTAAATTTTGCCATTTTTTATACCGGCTTCGACCCGCTCACCAGTCATGATCAGTTCAGTAAATCCAGCTGAGGAACTTCCAATCAGGTGGTTGAAGAATGGACCTGATAAGGTGCCTAGAAACATATCCACTAATTCTCTGTCAGATAGAGGGGGCTGGACTCTTCCTACGAGATCCCTCCATTTCTGAGCATAGGTTTTGAAACCTTCACCTGCTCCCATAGACACGCCTTGCAATTGCATCCGAGTTGGAGCTAAATCAACATTGTACTGATATTGTTTGTAGAAGGCGGCGGCCAAATCTTCCCAATTGCGAACATTGGTCCCTTCCAATTGATAGAACCAATCCAACTGCGTCCCTGACAAGCTCTCTTGGAAGAAATGCACCCACAGATTCTTATCAACCGTATGGGGTTGAATCTTTCTGACGTATGACCTTAGATGTAGCTTCGGGCAAGAGACACCGTCGTATTTGGCGAAAGTGGGGACCTTGAATTTCTGCGGAATGACAACCCCTGAGATAAGTCCTAATTCTTCAAAATCCAAACCGGGTACCCTCTGAATCTCCATAGCATTCAAACGATCCTCTAGCTGTTTGTATTTATCATCAGCAGGAGGATATTGCTCCTCAGAGTAATCAGGTTCTTCCTCTTCCTCAGATGATGGGTCGTTGTTCACTTCCTGGGTCCCGTCTCCTTGATTATCTCCTTCACCCGATGATGTTGCAAAGTCTAAAGTTCGTCTGGCTCGTCCTTTAAACCTCCTCCCCATGATCATAACACCAGTTAACTTCTTCGCTTTCTTCTTCTTCTCTTTTGCCAGTAGATTCTTCAACTCCTCTTGTACTTTTGTTAGAGCCAAGAGCATTTGTTGAAACTGGGCGTTCTACGCCTGAAGATCTTTCACAGTCTGTTCAACATCCATCTCACTGAAATAAATAGTAGAAGGATAAGGAGACCTGTTATGAGAAACTTGTATGATGTTATGATGAATGAAGGTGCAATATGAAAATGATTTCAAGGAAATTTAGAGATTTAAATTTGTTCAAACAAAAAAGAACACACGCTATATTAAATCCAAGTTTGAATACATCATGCCTCTTTCGGCTTACAATGAAAGAAACAAAATACAACAAAAACTCTTAAGACAAGAAGGTTGAACGCATCCTCTTTGGAGCAATGTAGGCATTCAGGTTTTTCTCCTCATGAAGCGGCTTGGTGAGCTACAAAACCTTCTTCTCACTGGCGTAAAACTGGGCTTCAAAGGTGTCTCGCTCTTCCTTCAATTGAACCCAAGCTTTCAGCAAGTCTTCGAGAGAGGTAGGCATGTCAGGATGAAAGACGGGGTATGGGACGTCTCCTTCAACAACAGGCTCTATGATAACAGGGTGGATGGAAGGGTAAGGCATCACGAAACTCTGAGCACGAGCTCGCACCCACCTAAGGTAAGGCTCAAGAGGGATGGAGTTTTTGTGTCCCAAATTTCTACTGTCCACCTTGTTCACCATTCTTCAAGCTCGTGTAAACCTCTGAAGGTAACCTTGGTCTTCTTTGTCATAGTCGAACACCAGACCTTGAATGAGCATCTCGTGGGGACTGTCTCTTTGGGCATACCCAAACTGTCGAAGAGCTAAGCAGGGATTATAGGTGATACCTCCCCTAATACCAAGCAGAGGTACGTTAGGGAATTCCCCACAACGATCAATGATAGAGATATCTTCCAAGGATCTCGAACACCAACGAATGTCAGAATGGGTGAGGGACATCATCCTTTGGGACCATGTCAGTCTTTGCTCGTTCTTCAAGGCTGATTGAGGTAGGTGTAAAGTGAACCACTTAGCGAGTAGGGGAATACAACATAAAAGAGTACCTCTTTTCTTCATGGTGCGGGTATGAAGGCAATGCAAGATGTCTCCCAGTAAGGTAGGTACAGGATTGCGAGAGAGAAAGACTTTGATGGCGTTAACATCTATGAATTTGTCCGAGTTGGGGAACATAACCAAACTATAAATGAGAAGAGCCAGGATGTCTTCAAAAGCTTGGAATCCATGTCCCAGAATGAACGAGCCTTCTCCAATAGAAACTTGGCTAGGAAACCTTTGACCCTGCTTCTTGTCTCCCAATTGGCTATGATGTCGACTCTCTTCAGATGCAAAGCTTCGGCGATGACCTCAGGTTCTGGAATCTCTTCTAGACTTGTGAATGGTATATGATCAAGCACGGGAACCCCTAAGAGTAGAGAGAACTCTTCCAGTGTAGGTACCAACTGATAGTCCGGGAAAGTGAAACAATGATGCACAGGATCAAAGAATTGGAACAGTACACACATCATCTCTTCTTGGAAATTGGATGTAGCCAAACTAAGGAGTCGACCGTATTTCTTGGTAAAAGGAGAATCCCCGGGGACTCTTGAGGCTAACTCTTAAAGTTGAGGGTGTGCTTTTACAAAGCTGATTCAGATGGTGTTTCTTCAGGCATAATTCATGACCTACAAAACAAAAACAAAGATAAACTTCTAAATCCTTGAAATGGTTAGTGAGAATGCTCATGATGTTTATGATGTTACGTACAAGTATATACATACAAAGAAAACAAATCCCTATGTTTTAGGCTTGCGTGCGGTTTCATAGGTAAGTACTCTCTTGAAGTTTAATTGGCTCAAACCTGTCCTAGTAATAGTGATCGGGTTCTAAAGGATCTCAAATATCACTGACTTTTCTTTTAGGCATTGTCTCAGCTCAATCAATCTTTTCTTGCGGCCGAGATATCCCAAAAGTCCGGTCTCAATGAGTGTAGCATCGAGTATCAACCAATTTTCAGCTCTACACCGAAACCGGTTATCTCACTACATCCTAATGGCCAAGTTGGTCAAGTAAGGTTCTAAGGTAAGTTAGTGCTTCATGACGCCGCTCAGCGGCCCCATATTCTCCTCGTTTCAACACAAGGGATACCGGTACCCACAAATGCGTCACACTAACGTAGCCATTGTTTCAACCATATCGGTCTACGCCGTACAGTTTCCACAATCTATTGCTACTTACCTAAGAAGGTACCCCAGATCCGGGTGGAGGATCAAAGCAAGCCCAAACAGAGAACCATAATGTAAAGCAATACAAATCAAACAAAGAAATCAAGTAAACATGATCTAACCCTAAGATAACCCCACTTTTAGATATTCCCCAGCAGAGTCGCCAGTTCTGTGATACAGTGGGAGAACTGACTTGAGGTTTTTTTTATCGCATTTTTGCGGATAGCAAGAGTCGCCACCGACTTTTCTTTTATCCAAAAGGAAAGGTGAAAAAGCACAGGAAAGACCTTTGAGATTGTTTCTTGAGTTTGGGGGGTAGATTATGAAAAGGGAAGGTGTTAACACCCTTTTCATCCATGGTTTTCCATGGGATCTTAGTTACTCGCTAGATCACTTGCTTTTGTTTGAATGTGCTTTGTGTGGTTTTGAAAGTATTTCGAAAAGGTAACTTTGTAATGATTCTCGTTTCTATAAGAATGCATACAAACTTTTATTTTGAAAATAGTTCAAAGAGGTGTTTGTGGGATGTGTTTTTGAAAGTGATTTTAAAAAGGGCTTTCTTTGTAATGGATCTCGTCTCTATAAGAATGCGTACAAAGTGTTTGTCTTTAAAAAATGTTTCAAAATGAGAGTGTTGGTGTATAAGATGTTTTGTTGTGAGCAAGCGAGCAACTACTAAGAGCGAACCTACTCGAAAGGTCTTAAGTGTGCTTTTCCTTCTCCTTTAGATGTGGCTATCTTACCATTGATTTGGTAAGAAGCCTCATCGTTGGATGTGAAGGGACGGGTGTAGGGACGTTTGTATAGTCATAGAAGGCAACTCATGTAACGTTTTAGCAATGTCGTTTTAGGGACTAGATCGTTTACCAAAGGCAACATCGAGGGTCATCGAGGGACTACGATCTTTTATCGAGGGTCTTTGCTACAATGCCCATGTTCGAGGGACATGACTATTTTTCTGATAGGCAACGAAATGGGATTACCCTAAGGGTGCATGTGTGAATAGTGTGTTTGATTGCATGCATTTTAATCTTGATTAGGGTTGTCTATTTTTTTATTTTCATATCTTGCCATACATCCTATTTACTAGCAATATATGAAAAGCAAGTAAAATGCGAAAAAATAAAATCTAAGCTATTACATCGCTTTAGGGGGATGGGGGTACATATTTATGAATGGGGGTTGCAAGTAAAATTAAATCCTAAGTTATTATTACAACCATATCGAAATGGATCAGATTGTGCAAGAAACGTAAATTGCTTATTTATTTAAGAAAAGGAATAAGTTTTGTTTAAAAAAATATTTTTTGGTCTTTTGTTTTAAGAAATAAAGTAAAGCATGGAAAAAAATGTTTTTGGTGTTTGTTGATTAATGAAATAGAAAGTGATAACAAAAATAGTGATAAAAAAATGAAAAGTAGAATCAGCGTATTGCTGATTAAGGGAGGTCAGAAGTTCTGACTCTGGCGCACTGCAAAATAAAAATCATGTTAGTGAAAAAAATAAGTAGAGTCAGAAGTTCTGAATCCACTGGGAGCGCATTAGCTTTTAGAAGTTCTGATACCACCGACAATAGAGTAGGTTTCGGAAGTTCTGATACCATTGGTAACAAAGTGGATTTCAGAAGTCCTGATACCACTGGAAGAACTTGGTCTCTCTTTCCATGCTAGTTCGAACATCTACAACTTGGTTATTTCTCCACAAAACAGAAGATGTGCATATGACAGTTATGGCAGGTTTCATAGCATTTCAGAAACAAAAAATATCAAAACTATAAATCAGAGGCAAGTGTGAATTTGCTAATCCTAATTCTGAGTTCTAATTTCTTCCAGAAGTTCTGAACTGATTTATTCCATACTTAGGCAGACAAATACGTGAAGCCTCAGAATATGTATAACGTTAGAAACATGATGTCTACATTATATTTTTTGAACATGCAAATCTGATAATGCTTAAGCAACGTGATAAGAGTCAGCAGAAGCTTACCTTGCAGCTGGAAAAGATTTTGTAAACTGGAGGTTAGTCCTGAACTCTGGTGATGTTCTGAGCAACTTCTTCACGTGCTCAACAGGATGGAAGTTTTCAACTTCTGGAACAGCCAAGTGGTGATATTCTGACTTTTTTGAGGTGGAGCTGAATGGAGAGTGTATGACAGTATGAATACAGAAGTTAAAATAACTTCTAGTATGTAGATCAGCAACTGTGGGGATGGTTTTAGTCAAGGAACAATGGAGTTTTGATGCTAGAATCAAATGCTAAGGTTTTGGTGTTTTGGTGTTTACAGCTTTTCGGATTCTTGGAATTTTGCAAGGATTCAAGGCTTTTTTCTTTCTTTTGGTGATTCTCTCTCTCTCTCTCTCTCTCTCTCTCCAAAAACCAACCCTTTGAACGTGTGATGGAACAAAATATTTATAGATGGATTTGCTGTGGTTTTGGGGGGGAAAACAAATGATTTTTTAAACATTTTTGGCATACTGTCCCTTTGTTTCTAAATCACAGTTTTCGTAGGCTAATTTGGTGCAAGAAAAACGCAGGCGTGGACTTGATCAACAACACCTTGGAGTGTTATGGAAGTTGGTTGCAGGACTGTGCCATAGCAGGGCAGCAGGTTACTTAAACGAGGTTTTGGTGATGTTCTGATTGCAGAATATCAGAAGCGTAACCTCCAAATGCTGAAGGGGCATCTTCTGACCGGAGCGTTGAACTTAGCCTCCATATACTGAAGAATCATGTTCTGATCGAAAGAGCATCGCTTCTGCATGTTCTGATTGAAGCGTCACGTTCTGAATCATGTTTGCAACTTCTGACTGCGTTTGTATAGAGGCTGGCTCAGAAGTTCTGAAGTGTCATATTCTTTAGTCACTTAGAAAATTTTCTAAATGCTTAGAAAATTTGATTTTCAAAGTAATTTCTAACTTTTGATTTTTGATGAACCAATTTCATGCCTTAATGAAATATGATTCTTGGAACTTGATTTTTGATTCATAAGTCATAGTTTGACTCCTTTGGTGTGTAAATGACCATTTTTCCCCTGTGAACGATTCCCTTGGAAAATTTGTAATTTCAGATTTGCAACTGGATGGAAGCAAACTTGAGGGTCCAAGTTGATCTTTTGAGAAATGAGAGGGCAAATTTTAGGGTACAACACTTATGATAAGTGCTTTTCAATCTTTGTGATGTGTGTTATATGCTTAGGTAGTTATTTATGTTTTATTGTGTGTTAAAATTAAGGAATATGTGCAAACTTGAAAAATAAGCATGCTTAGGTCGACCTATGACTGAGAACCGTCGATGCATACTGGAACTTTTCAAATTTCATGAACTTTAGCTAGTATTCGTTGTTTAATTATTTTTGAATTATGACTTGCTTTGTGTTTGTCTTCCTTTGAACATCGATTTGTAACTCTACTATATGATTGGTGTCTATTTATTTTCTATGCCTTTATATAACATCTCTTTATATGATTGTTTGTTAGAGTTATTGATTGCCAAAGTAGATAATGATCTAACCTTACTTATATTGACTGTTGTTACTTTAACATGTTGCTTTGACTCTTTTTGATGTTGTTAAAGGGGGAGAAGCAAGTGGAAGTCAAGAACAGATGATATGAAAGCCAATATGAAATGAAAGGGTGCACAAAGATAGGGGGAGAAATCTCCAAGATTAACATTCCGATACATGGTGCTAAGGACAAGTTTTTCCATCATCAAAAAGGGGGAGTATGTGAGGATAAGATTTCAATGATGTCAAAACTATGTTGGAAATTTTGCTAGATGATATGGTGGGAAAAGTAGCATGAAAAGTATTCAAGAATTGGGATTTTGAAAATTTATATTCTATGAGTCGACTAAAAGAAAGCTCAGGTTGATGCATGACTAAAAGTTGCTCCTTTAGGAAGTATCGGGTTTTCTCACGTCGACTATGTGGTCGACTCATCCTGGAAGTAATGTTTAGTAACTATGAGTCGACGCATACCCCTGTAGCAGTCAACACATGGTTCTTGCACTCTGTCATGTGGCATCTTTGGGAATGCTCAGGTCGAGTCATCCTTCTGCATAGGTCGACGAATGGCTTGTATACACTATCATATGGCACTTACGAGAATGCTCAGGTCGAGTACCCCTTTTGTATAGGTCGACCGCTCGCTCGTAAAAACTATTTTTCAGTCTGTTAGTTTGGGTCTTGACCTTAGATAACATATATATACTTGTTTTTTTATTTAATTTGGTTTTCAATAAGAAAAGTGAAATAGATGCACAAGGTACTCATCATCTTCAACCTCTCACTCATCCATTGACAACTGCACATAATAATTTTTGTCGATCAAGATACGAAGTGTGTGTTGACAATGTCCAAAGTAGAAGATTGCGATCTTGTTTGGGTTGAGTAATTGTGGGTTTTTATTGAATAAAATCTGAGTGTTTTGTCCTCCAAGATCATTGGGATTTTGAGGTTTTTGACAATTCTTTGCTTCACCAAATTCAGCCGTGCTTAAGGGATTGAGGAACTGTGGGTTCCCTCAACAAGGTAGATGCAATCAGAGGATTTTGAAGGAAGAATTTAGGTCATCATCTTGCGATCAAATCAGCCGAGCAGAGGGTTTGAGAAACGGTTTTGGTTCTCAATAAGGTAGCTAAAACCAGAGGTTTATCAAAGATTGGTGACATACTTGATTCAAATCGAATCAAGGGAAGAGAGGAGCTTAATTTTCAATTCAACATATTGGTTTTGAATTGTGGTCACTATTTTTTTATCTCTCGTATAAACTTTGCAATCATAATAGCAACCATCCTAATTCTAAATTCTAGAATTAGGGGCAGACGTATCCCACATGAGGACGACAGGGGGAACTACCTTAACAAATCGTGTGTTGTTTTTCTTTCTCGCTCTTTACTGTTTATTTGTAATAATCTGAAAATTTGCTCTTTTGGTTCCAATTGTCCTGATTTTTAGTGCAATAAAACTGTTACTAAAAACTATAGTAATCAGTTTGATTGTTATAATTGATTTCAACACTACAAACTAAGGTAGATTGAACTTGATGAAATTAAGCACACCAAGTGTTCGATAAAAGTCCAAAAGTGAAAATTTGTGTATTTACTTCTCAATATTTCATTGGAAGTAATTGACAATAGTTAAAGAGTATAAGTGATCAATTATAATTGAGTTAAGTATTAATAATTCTCATTGATTCATTCCATTTGTTTTTTTTGCATATTCGGTCTTTTCAATAGAGAATCGTTTTAGACGAGTGTATTCGGGTAGCTTTCATTGCGCTTCAAGTTTTTCTTAAAAACTGATTTTAAAAATCAAGGTATCTATTCAACCCCCCCTTCTAGATACGTCATATCGTCTAACAAGAGAGGGGTGCATTCACGGTTGTTAAACTTGAGATGCGAAAAACTACAATTGCACATTCCCCGTATCTTGGTAGTGGTGTCTCTGGTGGCGGCCGCATCAACGGGAAGAGAAGGTAGACAATGGTTTAATGTGGAGAAAGGGAGTAACTACTGAGTGAATTAATTTTGGTAAGACCATATGGGTTTAGTTGAAAGGAATGGGTAGTATTCTCAATACAGGAAGAGGTGGCCAATATAAAGGTGGGAAGGAGAGCCACCATGAAGGTGGGAGACAACCACCAAATCCTAATGGATTGGGTTAAAATTTTCTAAAGAGAAAGGATAATATCTCTCCCAATTTTATTCTCATTTAAATGTATAATGTTACCGTTGGTTTGATGTAGGGGTGTAGTTGGATCAGTTTGAACCCATTTTTGGTAAAAAAAATCTAAATTAATGATATCTCTATCGGTTTGGTTTGGTTTTTAATATTTTTTTAAAAATGGAACCGAACCAAATGAATTTGTTTGGTTTGTGTTGTACCCCAAAATTTGCCCTCTCATTTTACTCAATACATACTCTTAAAGGTCCTCAATTTGCTCAAGTTTGCCCAAGAGTTAACCAGACAATCTCTCTCCTAAGGTAGTGTGTCTCAAATTATGGTTTCCACTTTCATCAAGATGTGTGGATCACAAAGGCCCCAAATGCTTTACAAGGTCCTAATATGTTCCCAAGATTCTCCATGTCAAATTTCAAGCCTTTCACAAGAAGTTTGCTCAGTAAACTGCTCAAATGCTTAAGAATCAACTGAACTAGGTTAAAAGTCAACTGTGGCCCACATACAGTCAAACTTCAATATTTTTGGTCAAAATCAACATTTTTAAGTGATATCCATAATTTGATAAAGGGTTGATCATGATTCCACAAGAAATGCTCCTAACTCATCAAAACCCAAAAGTTGCTAAATTAGGGTTTCTCAAGAAAAGTCAACCAAACTTTGACCAAGCATAACTTCTTCATACTTTATCAGAAATTTTCCATCCAAGGCTCATTTTGAAGAGGATGCAATTCCCTACAACTCATCTTCATCCCACAAGTTCAAAATATGCACTCATAAAAAGATATGAATTTCTACATTATAGGTCCTTTTGAAAAGTCAACAAAAACACCTTTTGGGTCAAAGCTTCTTACATAAACATGGAAGACCCAATTGATATAAAACCAAAAGGTTTGTTTAGGGGACATCCTAAGCTTTCTAAAAAGTCCAAGAACACCTTCTTAGGGTTAAAAATGAGAGAGATGTGTATTGTCAAAGTTGACCAATTTTTGGAAATGTGCATGAAGTCAACATTGATCAAAATGACTTTTTTTTCCAAATGGGCCCATGTTTTATTGTTTGAAACTTGTTCCTAAGATGGCCAATGTTTTACCCCAAAATTTTCCCGCTCATTTATCAAGATAATTCTCACAAGATTTCTTTGACTCAAGACTGGGTTAGGGTTTGACCAGCTCAAGACCTCTCATCAGGCACTGATCACCCAAAATTAGGGTTTGAGTTTTCCCAAGGATTTTTGGGCTATAAATTCTTCATATGACTTTCAAACATCATTATGGACCCTTAAGATTACTCATGACAAGTTTCAAGCTTTGAACCACATTTTTTGATCAGTCAATTGGACAATTGACCTAAAAATCAGCTGTATTGAGGAAAAAGTCAACCATGGCCAATTTACAGTCAAACTTCACAATTTTTAATCCACATCAACATTCTAGACTCATATGTATCATTTGATCAAGTTTGGATCATAATTCCTCAAGAAATTTGATCAAATTATTAAAAGGGAAAAATGGTCAAAATTAGGGTTTTGATTGAGAAAGGGCAATTTCTGATTTTTGACTTGGAAAATGACCAATTGGTTTGAAGCATTATTTCAAGGGTTCATTTGTACCATATTGACCTATTGAAATGGTTCAAAACATTGAAAATCCATTAGATTGATAGATGAAATTTGCAGTCAACTGATCAAAAGTCAACTATATATCGAAAAGTCAAACTTTGACTTTTTGATCAAAATCAAGTGTCAAGGATCACAATTCATCAAAACATATCAAAATGTGAAACTTGTTCATCAAGAAACTAAAGGTTGAAGTTTTGATTTTGAAATTTGAAGTTTTTCTTAACTTAGAAATTTTTCTATAGAAAATTTCTTATTTTTTCTCAACTTTAAGCCATTTTTTCACCATGATACAATATGATTCAAAGGAAATTCCAAACATGAAAGTTGTAGATCTCCCTGAAATATACAACTTTTTTCACACATTTTTCATTAAAGATTCTTAGATCTCAAGATTTAATTTTGTGAATACATGCCCATGAACTAAAATAACTTAGTGAAATTTTGCCCTAATTTAGGCAGGTTTTTGACCCAACTTCATGACAATTTTTCACCTAGTTCCAAGAGGAATATTGAAATGAATTTCAAAAATGAGTTATATAGCACATTTCAAGCTTTCCAAAATATCCAAGAAATCCTTGAGATCATTTTTGAGTAGGGAGAATCGAAGAGATAAAGTTGGCAATTTCTCACTTTGATTTCAAGCCATTTCACGAAGAACAAAGTTCAAATCCTCAAGCATGCTGTACAATCTTCACTTTTCAGACCTCAAAATTGTTTTTCACTCCACCATTAATGGATTGCACAAGATTTCATGCCCTAAAGCCAAGAATTCAATGCATTGTACAAGAAAATAACCATTTATGGAAGAAAGGCAACATTGCCATTTTGGAAAAGCATGCTTTATGCATTTTTTCATTTCTTGAGCCTTGGACTTGTTCTTTCTACACAAACATGTTTAAAGCTTAACACTACCATACAAGATCAGAACCATGCATTAAGAAGTCATTTCTCACACTTGCTTCAAAAACAAGAAATGTAGCAAGACATGTGATCTTGTACTTCTGAGCAAGCACAAGTCCTCCAATCTTTTGCTCTATATAAAGCTATCACTTTGCAACTAAAATCACGAATTCCCAAGCCTTAAAACACCCTAGAATCATAAATTGCATACCCAGCTTCCAAACTTACCATTTCTGACTTGTGAATTGAATCTTCCATTCCACTCGTGCGTTTTCAGGCCTTTTGCTTCCCTAAGCTTCCTTACCTTACAAGAAAACCATCCCACACCCTGAAACATCACTGTAACTCCATCTTCCCCATTGTTGAACTTCAAAAATAGAGTAACACAAGTGGACTTCTAGAGATCATTCCAGCCACCCTCAAGACAAGCTAAGCATTACATTAGCTTCCTAGAGGTTCAAGGAAGCTAACCTGATCATCACAACATCCTAAAGCAGGCTCATTTCCAAAACATGATTTCCATTTTCAAGGCGAGTTTTCTATTTTTCCAACTCTTGATACAGGTATAGTTAGCTTTCCATTTGTGAATATACAATCTAGACATCATTGCTACGAAGCTGTACATATCCATAACTTGCATTTATTTGGCCTGAGTTGAGAGAATTTTGAGTTTGAAGTTTTCTGAAAAAATTAGGTTAAGAATTAGGGCCATTAAAATTCTCTTTAATATTGGACTTATAGTTTTAGTTATGCACATGGTTAGAATCGTGAGATAAAATGCTATA
Organism: Vicia faba; assembly: GCA_948472305.1. NCBI lineage: Eukaryota > Viridiplantae > Streptophyta > Magnoliopsida > Fabales > Fabaceae > Vicia > Vicia faba. Next base: position 816,212,221 of record OX451738.1, read on the forward strand.
ACATTCATGTTATCAATTTCCATTTTTGTTGAGAGATGAAAGAGTTACAGGAGGTCCGACTAGCTAGAGGAAGAAGACGAAGTACAGGCCAAGGAAGCTTTTTGTGTTATGTTTTTCTTGTTTCACATAAACCAACGGATGTACAGCCACCCTAGTGGCAAGGTAGCGCGCTGGAAATGCATAGGTCGTGGGTTCGAACCTTGGCGCTACCTTTTGTTTTTTTCATATTTTCCAGTTTCATTTTTTGGCTGTTTGCAGGATGGGCTTCAACATTTGGGCCTTAGTATTTTTTGCTAACATACTACCCCCTGTTTGCTTGTAGCACCCCGGGCCCATAATTTTTATTATTCATTTTTATTTTCATTTCTATTTTATTAAATATATTTTCCTTAATATTAAAAATCATAAAAAATATAAAAATGCTAAATTTATATTTTTGGTCCCATAAAATGTTGTAATAGCGTAGTAATATTTAAATTATGCAATTTACCGCTTTTACCTACCATGCTAGTAATTAAGGTTTGAATGGCAAGATAAAAACAAATCAAATAAAAAACCCTAAATCCAAGACAAAATCAAAGCATGAAAATAACACACTTGTACACAAGCACCCTTAGGGTTTCTCCACTTGGTTGCCTTATACAAAAATGGCCATATTACGCATGCGAAGCATCTTGGCAAAACAAACAAGTATAAGATCATAGTCCCTCGATGACGCTATTTAAATTTGCCTTACAAGATGATCTTGGTCCCTCAAAAATGCTAAGATACTTTGCAACATTGCTAATCATGGTTATACGATGACCCACACCCGTCCTGTTTACATCCAAAGATAGGGTTGCTTACCAAATCAATGGTAAGACAACAATGTCAAAGGAATAGAAAATGAACAAGAAAGACATTTGAGTAGGTAGATTACTTCTAGTTACTTGCTCTATTTTCAAATAACTATCCTTGCTATTTTCCAAAACTAACACACACATTTCAAAAACATCTTACAAACAAAGAAAACATTTTTCAAAAAGACAAACATCTTTATATACATTCTTACGAACGAGAATCATTACAAATATTGCTTAAACGAATGGCCTCTTTTACAAAAACTTTCAAAACCACACAAAACACATTTTCAAACAACAAAAGCAAGTGATCTAGCAAGTAACTAAGAGCCCATGGAAAACCATGGATGAAAAGGGTGCTAATACCTTCCCTTTTCATAATCTACCCCCCGAACTCAAGAAACAATCTCAAAGGTCTTTCCTGTGCTTTTTCACCTTTCCTTTTGTATAAAAGAAAAGTCAGTGGAGACTCTTGCTAACCGCAACATTTACGATAAAACACAAAAACCCTCAAGTCAGTTCTTCTACCGTATCACAGAACTGGCGACTCTGCTGGGGAATGTTTATAAAATGGGGTTACCTTAGGGCTAGATCACATTTATTTGCTTACATTGTTTGATTTGTTTGCTTTACATTATGGTTTTTTGTTTGGGTTTGAATCCTCCACCCGGATTTAGGAGACATTATAGGTAAATAACAATACATTGTGGAAACTGTGCGGGGTATACCGACATGGTCTAAACAATAGCTATGTTAGTGTGACATATTTGTGGGTATCGGTAGCCTTTGAGTCAATCAAAGAGAATACGGGGCCGCTGAGTGATGTCATGGAGCACTAATGAACTTCTAGAACCCTTTACTTGACCAACTTGGCCTTTAGGATGTAGTGAGATGACCAACTTTGGTGTAGTCCGAAGTTGGTAGATACTCGATACTACACTCATTGAGGGTTGGTTTCTTGGGATGTTTCGGTCGCCATTAAAGAGGCTTGAGCTGAAACAATGACCAAGGAAACAATCCGGTGATATTGAGCTTCTTAGAACCTGGTTACTATTACTAGGACAAGTTTAAGCCAACTAAACTTCAAGAGGGTACTTACCTATAAAACCCCATGCATGCCTAAACTAAGAACTTGTTTTTTTCTTGTATATGCATACTTGTACATAACATCATGGACATCATGAGCATCATATGCATTCACTAACCATTTCAAGGATTTTGGAGATTCATCTTTGTTCTTGTTTTGTAGGATACAAATTCACTTCGCAGGAAAACTATCCAAGTGAACCTTGTAAGAATTCCTCCACAACTCAAAGAGATAGCTTCAAGGATCCCTGAGAACTCTCCATTCACCGAGAGGCATGTTCGTCTACTCAACTTGGTCACCTTCAACACAGATGAGGATATGATGAAGGTGCTCTTCCAGTTCTTTGATCCTTTGCACCATTGCTTCACATTTCCCGACTATCAGCTTGTGCCTACTTTGGAAGAATTATCTCAACTCTTGAGGATTCCCATTCTCAATCAACTACCTTTCAACGGTACGGAAAGAAACCCAAATCCAGAAGAGATTGCTCAAGCTCTGCACTTGCACTCATCTGATGTCACAACTCATTGGGAAACTAGAAGTGGTGTCAAAGGATTCTTAACAAAGTCCCTGTTTGGGAAAGCCCAAAGCTTTTGGAATTCCTTAGACTTGCAAGCTTTTGAGGAAATTGTGGCTCTCCTCATCCATGGGATGGTTTTGTTTGCCAATCCTGACCAACTCATAGATGTGAGTGCCGTCAAAATATTCATGTCACGCAATCCGGTGCCTACATTGCTAGGGATATCCTACACTCTTTTCACACTCGCACAATAAGGAAAAGAGGTGTCCTTATGTGTTACACTCCTCTCCTGGAAATATGGTTTATTTCTCATCTTCCCCAATCAGTCTTAAAGAATGAGCAAGGATTAAGGTGGCCACAAAGGTTAATGACGCTCAGACATTCAGATATTCATTGGTGCTCTCGATCTAAAGAGAATGTTATCATTGTTGACCGTTGTGAGGAATTCCCTAATGTCCCTCTACTTGGTGTTAGGGGAGGCATCACCTACAACCCATGCTTAGCTCTAAGTCAGTTTGTTTATGCCCGAAGGGATGGCCCGCATGAGATGTTGATTCAAGGCTTGATATTCGACTACGACAATGATGATCAAGGTCTTCACCAGAGATTCATCCGAGCATGGAGGATGCTAAACAAGGTGGATAGCAAGACTTTGGGACACAATAATTCCATCCCTCTTGAGCCTTAGCTCAAGTGGGTACGAACCCGCACTTAAAGTCTTATGATGCCTTATCCTTCCATTCTCCTGGTGATCATTGAGCCTGTTAAGGAAGGAGAAGTTCCATACACTATCCTACATCCTGACATGCCCACATCTCTTGAAGACCTACAAAGGGATTGGATAAAAACTCAAAGGAGAACGGGATACTTTCGAAGCCCAATTCTACGCAATGGAGAAGAAGGTTTTGGAACTCACTAGGCTACTTCATGAGGAGCAGACTCTAAATGCCTACATTGTACCGAAGAGGATGCGCACTACTTTTTTTATCTTAGAGTGTTGTATTATTTTTCCCAAGGGGCATTGATGTACTCAAACTCTATCTTATTAATATAACGTGTGTTTCTTTTTGTCTAAAACGAACTTGAATCTTTAAAAATCCTTGAAAACATTACATATGCACATATCATTCATCATAACATAAACAGGTCTTTTGCAACGAGTTTCATCATCTCTCTACTGTTTATTTCAGTAAGATGGATCTCGAATAGACAGTCAAAGATCTTCAAGTTCAAAACACGCAGTTTCAACAGTTACTCATGACCCTAGCCAAGGGGCAAGAAGAGTTGAAGACTCTGTTAGCTGAAGAAAGAAATAAGAAAACAAAGAAGGTCATTGGGGTTTTGAACATGGGGAGAAGGTTTCAGGGACAGACTAGAAGAACCTTGAATTTTGCAACCACTTCCGGGGAAGGAGAAGGGAAAGGAAAAGAAACAGCGGTTCCATCATAATCTGAAGAGGAGGACGAAGAGGAAGACTAGTCCGAGGAACAATATCCTCCAGCAGATGATAAGTACAGACATCTTGAAGTGCGTTTGAGCGCTATGGAAATACAAAAGGTTCCAGGTCTAGACTTTGAAGAATTGGTACTAGTGTCGGGAATTATGATCCCACCAAAGTTCAAAGTGCCGTTGTTTGCAAAATATGATGGGGTGTCATGTCCTAAGATGCACCTCCGATCATATGTGAGAAAGATCCAGCCGCACTCCGTCGATAAAGACCAGTGGGTGCAATTTTTCCAAGATAGCCTATCTGGAACACAACTCGATTGGTTTTACCAATTGGAAAGGGCCAACGTCTACAACTGGGAAGATCTTGCCGCAACTTTCTATAGGCAATACCAATATAATGCAGATTTGGCGCCTACCCATACTCAACTTCAGAGTATGGCCATGGCTTCCAATGAGGGTTTCAAGGATTACATGCAGAAGTGGAGAGATCTAGCTGGGAGAGTTCAACCCCTTCTGTCTGAAAGGGAGTTGGTGGATATGTTCTTAGGCACTCTATCGGGCCCTTTCTTCAACCATCTGATTGGAAGCTCATCTGCAGGATTTACTGAGTTAATACTGACCGGAGAAAGGGTGGAAGCTGGCATAAAAAGTGGAAAGATTCAGAAGGATTCATCTACCTCTACATCTGTGAGGAAACCTTTCATTAGGAAGAAAGAAGTAGCTGCTGTATATCCACAAAGGAACCAAGGGAGACCCGAGCACCGACCAATGGTAGGGGCTGTCATGATCCCAAAGCCTACATATGATCAACCAAGAAGTAATCAACCGAGGGTGGAGAGGCCAGTCCGGCAATTCACCAGAATCAATATGACTCAAGCCCAGGTTTTACTGCACCTTCTGAAATCTAATTTGACAACTCTGAAAGAAGTTCCAAAGAACCCCAACACAATGTCCCCTCATTATCACCCAAATGCCAGATGCACATATCATTCCGAAAGTCCGGGTCATGACACTAACAACTGTTGGGCCTTGAAAAGCAAAATTCAAGACCTTATAGACGCAAAAGATATTGAGTTTGATGCACCCGAGAAGCCAAACATCATTTCTGCTCCTATGCCTAGACATGGTCACCGCACTAATGCTGTTGAAGAAGATTTGTTTGTTACCACAATTGATGAACTCTTGACTACACTCCGAATCATCAAGATAAATTTGTTAAAAGCCGGTGTATTATCGGGTTGTAATGAAGACTGCCATCTTTGCTTATCCTCACCAACTGTTTTCCCTTTGTTGAAAACATGCATTCAACGCTTGATAGACAACAAAGAGATTCTGTTTGAAAGTACTCTTGTTTCACCTGTTCCCGTTGAAGACATTTCAATCATAACCATCTCTTCCAATTCTTCCAGGGTCCCTAAAATACCCGTTAGAATTACATCGGTTCCAAAAACTACTCCTCTTATAATCACAATTCCTGGGCCAGTCCCGTATAAATCAGACAAAACTGTACCGTGAAATTACGGTGGGGACATCTACTACCATGGCATCAAACAAGATGGGCTGGCCGCCAAAGAGATGGGCTCTGAAGAAGAAGACTCTAACATTAGCAATATTTCCGGAACCAATAAGATTACCTGAAGCGGTAGAATATTCTCTCCAGAAATTGCCCCCCCCCCAAAGGCAGTTTTTGGACCCGTGGCTGCTCCAAAGGTTACCTCCATACCAATAATCATATCTGCAAGTGCTCCTATTGACAAAGACGACACAACCCCTACTGTTATCCCTACCAACACTCCTACTGCTGAAACTCGAGGAAAAAGTATTCAAGAAGAGACTGTCCGGACGAAGGCTCAACCACTGACTATCCCCGAAACCTCCAAGAAGGAAATGAAGGAGATCCCGAGAATAATAAAGAAGAGCGACTACGACATAGTTGAACAGTTAGGGCAAACTCCCTCCAAAATATCCATGCTGGAATTGTTGCTATGTTCCGAGGCACATGCGAAAGCTCTGGTAAAGTTCCTAAAGACAACCCTTGTGCCTCAAGAGACATCGGCTGACCAATTTCAAGATTGCGTGGCCAGCTTGACGGTGGATATCGGCCTAGGCTTCTCGGATGCTGATCTGACACCAAGGGGAAGAAAGCATAATGAGGCATTGCATGTCTCTGTGGAATGTAGAGGAACAACTATGGCCCATGTCTTGGTGGACACTGGTTCATCTTTGAATGTTTTACCGAAGAAAGCTCTCGACAGACTAGACTGCGAAGGACTAACGTTGAAACCCAGTAACATAGTCGTGAGAGCATTTGATGGCTCAAAGAGGATGGTGCACGGGGAGGTGGATATCCCCATAAAGGTTGGGACTCAAACTTTCAACTCAACCTTCTATGTAATGGACATCCGCCCCTCTTACTCCTGTCTGCTAGGACGGCCGTGGATCCATAATACCGGCGCTGTCACCTCTACACTGCACCAAATGTTGAAATATTCGGTCCAGGGAAAGATTATCACTGTCCACGGAGAGGAAGAATATATGATTAGCCACGTCAATTCCTTCAGGTATGTGGAATTGGACGGCGAGTTCATTGAAACTCCTTTTCAACATTTCGAAGAAGTCCCCAAGAGGTAGCAGTAACCAAGACTGTGTCCCAGATTCCCAAGATTACAAGACCTCCACTCTGGATGTCATCTCTGAAGGACGCAAAGGCAGTAGTAGAGGAGGGTGGATGCACCATCTGGGGGAAACTTCCGAATATTCTGTATAAATCTGACAAGTTTGGTTTAGGGTTCATTTCAAGTGCTTAGAAGGCTGTACGCCGTGCCCGTGCTGGAGGACCCCCTTGAAGATTAGAAACCGAGAGGTGAATGCGGTAGAAGACAGTGAAGAGGATTACAACTTGGAGGATTGGATCTTTCCTACTGTCAACGGAGGACTTCGCAATTGGGAGGCCAGAGACTTTGTCCCAATAACTTTCATCCCTTAATAATTTATCTTTACATTTCTGTTGGACTTGTAATATTCACAAACAATTCGCACATTTAAAACCTTGTGTCTTGCCCGAGGCACAATGGTCCATTTGTAAGGGTTTTTATTTCATCTTCATATGACATTCAATGAATCATGGATGTTTTTTCACATACAAACTTTTGTGCTCATTGTTTTTCTTTTATATTTTTTTTAAAGGATGGCTATTGTAACACCCCAATTCTACCCCAAGCAAATATGCAAGATAAATTAGAGTTATAAAATTTCAATCATACAAATGAATCGGGACGTCACAAATTCTTCTAACAAATTCATTACATACATCATGGATATATAACACTTATTCAAAACGTCGGATAAACTAACAACATAACATATTTCATTAAATATTCAACAACTATGCAGCGGAAATCTTCAATAACATCTTTAAATAAAACAGCAACTTCGAAACATCTCATATTTAGTAAATAAACAATTTAAGGTTCAACAACTAAAATTCAGCAATAAAAAATCAGCAAGCGTTCATCCCCCGAGTGTTACATATCAGAGCAATGACACTGACTCGATCTATTGAAGGTATACAGTCTTCACTCTCGATTACCTGCATGTTACCAACATAAGGGAAACATTCAAACAAAAGGGGTGAGACATCTAACAATATAATAAAGCGCATGATAATCAATATATCAAATTAGATCAATAATATCACCACTTCTCATCTCATAATCAACAACAATTACAACATATATACTCATTCATTAACATCAAATACACATCATTATTCAATCATAAAAATGAGACTCAAAACTATGCAAATGCATGTGGTACCATTGGAGCAGAACTCCCATCTCAAAAATCTAATCTGCCAATTAATAGAGGAATCAAATAAGGCACAACCTTCATCTCAAAATTTTCCAATCCAGGCCATCTCAATGAGCATAAGCTCTATCTCAAAAAAATGCAATGTATGCGACTCAACATGAATGTAATAACACACTCAGTTAACAACATCTCAATCATCAAAATGACAACATTTCAGTCATCTCAGACAACAACATCTCAATCATCAAAATGACAACATTTTAGTCATCTCAAACATCAACATCTCAATCACAGCATCTCATAAACATCTCAAAGTAATTTGTTAAACATTACTTATTTATCAAACATCATTTGTTCATCAAAATTATCAAACATAACTCTAATAATCACATCTCACTAATAACTCAGTCATATATTAATAATACAGTAAGCCATACTGTTATTCTGCAGTTGTACTTCACTTCTGTCATTAATCCTACTGTCATAATTCTAACAGCAGCCTCTAACATCTCATATTCATCCATCTGTCCCAAAAACAGCACAACGGTCATCTACGGGAATTAATTCTAAATCCTAAATTAGTTACTGGGATTACACCTCTTAATAATCATTTTAATCATCTAAATTAAATTTCATCGCGTTAGCTAATCAACGCTTCGAACGACATCTCAAACAACATCCTAAAACTCAAGTTACAGCAACTAGAAGTCAATTCTGTCAAAAATCAGACTTTATGTATCGACACAAAACACCATGGGTCGACACATCCTGATTCATCTTCATACTATGAGTCGACGCATCCTCCTATGGATCGACTCATTCTGGCTTTCAATACAGCATGTATCGACACATGCATCGCACCGGTCGACTCATCCTGAGTCTCACACCCTCATGTATCGATGCATCCTCTCTTCGCGTCGAATCATCCTGAGTCTTGTACTCATCATGCATCGACACAAACCTGCATGCATCGACTCATCCTGAGTCAAACATCCTCCATGCATCGACTCATCCAGTTTGAGGTCGACGCATCCTGCGATTTTCTGCATAATTTTCTGCGTTTCTACTGTAATTTCACTACTGGGATTATATTTACAGTCCTACAAACCTCATCCTAACCATGATAATTCGTCACCTGATCATTAACCTTTAATACTACATTGTTTACACAACATCATATCATCATTTATCCATCGCGAAATCATCAATCATCATCATACATCATTCAATTCAATAACAAAAACAACAATCCTCTAGTCCCCCATATCAAATATCATTAACCCAATTATAAAGCCAGAACCCCACCCTTACCTTGGATCGAAGGCTGCCCTACAATTTCTGGGTTGAATTCTTCGTTCTTGCCATTTCCTTCAAAACCAGCAGCTTCACGTTTCCACAATCCTTATTTCTCTTCTTACTGTTTCTTCCTTCTATTCTAACAACACATAATAAAATAACCTAATATTATTATATTATTCCTTAATGGGATCCAAACTTACACCCCCTTATTACTTCCACAATCTCAAATTAAGCCCACCTTAAATAATATTAGCTTCTAACATTATTTCACATAATAATATAATACCTCGAATATATTATTATTTCTCCATTATAATAAAATAACTCTAATTTAATAATATTTCTTCACAAATATTCCAAAAAATAATTTAATTAAATAATTAATTAAATTACGGGCGTTACAACTCTCCCCCACTTAGAATATTTTCGTCCTCGAAAATTTACCTCAATTGAACAATTCTGGATAGGAGTCTCACATCTTGCTCTCCAATTCCCAAGTCATGCTTTGTCCTGTAACTCCTAACCAAACCACTTTAACCAATGCAATCTCTTCGCCTCTCAGAGTATTCATTTCATGATCCGCGATCCGTACAGGCATCGTCTCCACCGTAAGATTATCCCGTACTTGCACATCGTCCATATGAATCACATGAGATGGATCTGAAACATACTTCCGAAGTTGCGACACATGAAACACATCATGCAAATTCGAAAGATTAGGCGGTAAAGCCACTCTATAAGAAACATTCCCCACTCTCTCTGAAATCTGATACGGTCCAAACAAACAAGAAGTGAGCTTCTTAGACTTCAACGCTCGCTCAACACCAGTCACAGGTGTAACTCTAAAAAACACATGATCACCAGCTGGAAATTCTAAATCCTTCCTTCGCTTGTCATGATAACTCTTCTGTCTACTCTATGAATCTTTCATCTTTTCTCGAATCAACTTCACCTTCTCAGTAGTCTCACGAACAAGTTCATGTCCAAGCACCACACTTTCACAAGATTCATGCCAACATAACAGAGTTCTACATCTCCGGCCATACAACGCTTCAAAAGGTGCCATCCCAATACTAGAATGGTAACTGTTATTATATGTGAACTCTATCAACGGAAGATAAGTATCCCACGAACCTCCCATCTCAAGAACACATGCCCTCAACAAGTCTTCCAACGATTGAATCGTCCGTTCAGTCTGACCATCTGTCTGAGGATGATACGCTGAACTCAACCTCAACTTAGAACCCAACGCTTCTTACAAACTCTTCCAAAAATCAGAAGTAAATATTGGATCTCTATCTGACACAATGCACAAAGGAACACCATGCAGCTTCACAATCACACTAACATAAATCTCAGCCAACTTCGACACTAGAAAACTGATGTTAATAGGAATAAATGAGCTGACTTCGTAAGCCTATCAACAATCACCCAAATTGAATCATGTCCTCTCAAAGTACTAGGCAACCCCGTCACAAAGTCCATTGAAATGCTATCCCATTTCCATTAAGGAACTTCCAACGGTTGCATCATCCTGCAGGCTTCTGATGTTCAACTTTCGACTTCTGACAAGTCAAACATGCATATACAAATCGAGCCACATCACTCTTCATCCCAGGCCACCAAAACAAACCTTTCAAATCTTGATACATCTTCGTAGCTCCTGGATGAATACTCAACTTACTTCTATGACTCTCTTCAAGTATCACTTTCTTCATCTCAGCATCATCAGGAATACAGATTCGATTACGAAACCTCAACACACCTTGCTCATCTAACTTGAAATCACTATTCTCAGATTGATCGATCCCAACTATCGAATAAACCAGTTTCACATCCCACTTCTGAGCTCCTCTAATACTGTTTAAAAATTCATTATTAATCTTCAACATAACCAACATAACACTCTGCGGAGTAACCTTGCAAACTAAGCTCATATCTCTGAACTGCTCAATCAATTCCAACTCTTTAATCATCATTGCTGACATATGTAAAGTCTTTCGACTCAATGCATCAGCTACCACATTCGCTTTTCCTGGATGATAATTCAAACTGAAATCATAATCCTTTAGCAATTCTAACCATCTTCGTTGCCTCATATTCAACTCCTTCTGATAAAACAAATACTTCAAACTCTTATGGTCACTAAACACTTCAAATCTAGAACCATAAAGATAATGCCTCCAAATCTTCAATACAAAGATAACAGCAGCAAGTTCTAAATCATGCGTAGGATAGTTCTTCTCATGAGTCCTCAACTGCCTCAACGCATAAGCAACTACCTTACCATTCTGCATAAGCACACCTCCTAAACCCATCTTGGAAGCATCGCAATACACCACAAAAGGCTCTCCTGGATTAGGCAACGTCAAAATCGGAGCCGACGTCAACCTCTTCTTCAATTCCGTAAAACTTTCTTCGCACTGGACATCCCAAACAAAAGCTCTACCTTTACAAGTCAACTTAGTCAACGGAAGTGACAACTTAGAAAACCATTCAATAAACCTTCTATAATAAGCAGCTAATCCCAAGAAGCTTCTAATCTCAGTAGCTGACTTTGGAGTTTCCCATTGCAAGACAGCATCAACCTTCGATGGATCTACAACAATGCCACTACCTGAAATCACATGACCAAGAAAACTAACCTCTTTTAACCAAAATTCGCACTTGGATAACTTTGCATACAACTTCTTCTCTTTCAGAATCTGCAATACTACTCTTAAATGTTCAGAATGCTCTTCTTCTGACTTAGAGTAAATCAAAATATCATCAATGAACACAACTATGAACCAATCCAAATAAGTATGGAAGATATGATTCATATATTCCATGAATACTCGCGGCGCATTAGTAACACCGAAAGGCATCACCGAATACTCGTAATGTCCATAACGCATTCTGAAAGCCGTCTTCTGAATATATTCATCCTTCACTTTAATCTGATGATAACCCGACCTCAAATCAATCTTGCTAAACACATTGGCATCCACTAATTGGTCCATCAAGTCATCTATTCTCGGAAGCGGATACTTGTTCTTAATCGTCACCTTGTTCAACTGTCTATAATCAACACAAAGCCTCATGCTTCCATCTTTCTTCTTCACTAACAACACTGGAGCTCCCCACGGAGATACACTTGGTCTTACAACATAAACAACGATTAGAACTCAAAATAACAATACTCGATTGTTAGACAACTAAGACTCGACGACAAGGTCGGACCAACCTTTTGCTCATATACAACTTTGTAACACCCCAATTCTACCCCAATCAAATATGCAAGCTAAATCAGAGTTATAAAATTTCAATCATACAAATGAATCGGGACGTCACAAATTCTTCTAACAAATTCATTACATACATCATGGATATATAACACTTATTCAAAATGTCGGATGAACTAACAACATAGCATCTTTCATTAAATATTCAACAACTACGCAGCGAAATTCTTCAATAATATTTTTAAATAAAATAGCAACTTCGAAACATCTCGTGTTTAATAAATAATCAATTTAAGGTTCAACGACTAAAATTCAGCAATAAAAAATCAGCAAGCGTTCATCCCCCCAAGTGTTACATATCAGAGCAATGACACCAACTCGATCTATTGAAGGTATACAACCTTCACTCTCGATTACCTACACGTTACCAACATAAGGGAAACATTCAAACAGAAGGGGTGAGATATCTAACAATATAATAAAGCGCATGATAATTAATATATCAAATTAGATCAATAATATCACCACTTCTCATCTCATAATCAACAACAATTACAGCATATATACTCATTCATCAACATCAAATACACTTCATTATTCAATCATAAAAATGCGACTCAAAACTATGCAAATGCATGTGGTACCATTGGAGCAGAACTCCCATCTCAAAAATCTAATCTGCCAATTAATAGAGGCATCAAATAAGGCATAACCTTCATCTCAAAATTTGCCAATCCAGGCCATCTCAATGAGCATAAGATCCATCTCAAAAAATGCAATGTATGCGACTCAACATGAATGTAATAACACACTCAGTTAACAACATCTCAAAACACATCTCAAAACAACAACATCTCAATCATCAAAATGACAACATTTCAGTCATCTCAGACAACAACATCTCAATCATCAAAACGACAACATTTCAGTCATCTCAAACAGCAACATCTCAATCACAGCATCTCATAAACATCTCAAAGTAATTTGGTAAACATTACTTATTTATCAAACATCATTTGTTCATCAAAATTATCAAACACAACTCTAATAATCACATCTCACTAATAACTCAGTCGTATATTAATAATACAGTAAGCCATACTATTATTCTGCAGTTCTACTTCACTTCTGTCATTAATCCTACTGTCATAATTCTAACAGCAGCCTCTAACATCTCATATTCATCCATCTGTCCCAAAAACAGCACAACGGTCATCTATGGGAATTAATTCTAAATCCTAAATTAGTTACTGGGATTACACCTCTTAATCATCATTTTAATCATCTAAAATAAATTTCATCGCGTTAGCTAATCAACGCTTCGAACGACATCTCAAACAACATCCTAAAACTCAAGTTACAGCAACTAGAAGTCAATTCTGTCAAAAACCAGACTTTATGTATCGACACAAAACACCATGGGTCGACACATCCTGCTTCATCTTCATACTATGAGTCGACACATCCTCCTATGGATCGACTCATTCTGGCTTTCAATACAACATGTATCGACACATGCATCGCACCGGTCGACTCATCCTGAGTCTCACACCCTCATGTATCGACGCATCCTCTCTTCGTGTCGAATCATCCTGAGTCTTGTACTCATCATGCATCGACGCAAACCTGCATGCATCAACTCATCCTGAGTCAAACATCCTCCATGCATCGACTCATCCAGTTTGAGGTCGACGCATCCTGCGATTTTCTGCATAATTTTCTGCGTTTCTACTGTAATTTCACTACTGGGATTATATTTACAGTCTTACAAACCTCATCTTAACCATGATAATTCGTCACCTGATCATTAACCTTTAATACTACATCGTTTACACAACATCATATCATCATTTATCACCCGAGAAATCATCAATCATCATCATACATCATTCAATTCAATAACAAAAACAACAATCCTCTAGTCCCCCATATCAAATATCATTAACCCAATTATAAAGCCAGAACCCCACCCTTACCTTGGATCGAAGGTTGCTCTACAATTTCTGGGTTGAATTCTTCGTTCTTGCCGTTTCCTTCAAAACCAGCAGCTTCACGTTTCCACAATCCTTATTTCTCTTCTTACTGTTTCTTCCTTCTATTCTAACAACACATAATAAAATAACCTAATATTATTAGATTATTCCTTAATGGGCTCCAAACTTACACCCCCTTAATACTTCCACTATCTCAAATTAAGCCCACCTTAAATAATATTAGCTTCTAACATTATTTCACATAATAATATAATACCTCGAATATATTATTATTTCTCCATTATAATAAAATAACTCCAATTTAATAATATTTCTTCACAAATATTCCAAAAAATAATTTAATTAAATAATTAATTAAATTACGGGCGTTACAGCTATACCCTTACACACACCCACACTCATAAATGCAGGTACCCCTCCATTCCATATCCCATGGGTAACGATACTGCTATGGTCTTTTGTGACTCTGAGGATCTAATCTACCAAGCCGAAGACGAAGGTGAGGAAGATTGTGAAGTACCAGGGAACTAGCCAGACTACTACAACAAGAGGAACGAGCCATTCAGCCTCACGAGGAACCTATGGATACAATCAATCTGGGTACCGAGGAAGATAAAAAAGAGGTCAAGGTGGGTGCCAATCTGGAGCCCAGTGTTAAGGAGCGTCTGATTCAGCTGTTGCATGATTATGTTGAGATCTTTGCCTGGTCATATGAAGACATGACATGACTTGATACAGACATCGTGGTACATCGTCTGCCAACAAGAGAAGACTGTCCACCAGTAAAAAAAAAAGTCTGCCGCATGAGACCTGATATGTCAGAGAAGATCAAAGCGGAAGTCATGAAACAATTCAATGCTGGATTCTTGGCTGTCACTTCCTATCCCCAATGGGTTGCCAACATTGTTCCCGTGCCTAAAAAGGACGGAAAAGTACAAATGTGCATGGACTATAGAGATTTGAATAGGGCCAACCCTAAAGATGATTTTCCACTCCCCCACATAGATATCCTGGTTGACAATACGGCCCATCACAAAGTGTTTTCCTTCATGGACGGATTCTCAGGTTACAACCAAATCAAAATGGCACCTGAGGAAATGGAGAAAACAACATTTGTCACACAGTGGGGCACATTCTGCTACAAAGTGATGCCATTCGGACTGAAGAATGTTGGGGCAACCTATCAGCGCGCCATGGTAGCTTTGTTTCATGACATGATACATCATGAAATAGAGGTCTACATAGACAATATGATAGCCTGATCACAAACGGAAGAAGAGCACCTTGATCACTTGCAAAAGCTGTTTGAGAGATTGAAGGAGTACAAGTTAAGGTTGAATCCAAACAAGTGCACATTTGGAGTACGGTCCGGTAAACTTTTAGGTTTTGTCGTTAGTAACAAAGGCATTGAGGTCGATCCTGCCAAGATTAAAGCAATACAAGAAATGCCTGCTCCTCGTACTGAGAAGGAAGTCATAGGATTCTTGGGGCGCCTGAACTATATTGCCAGATTCATTTCTCACCTAACAGCTACTTGTGAGCCAATCTTCAAACTATTGAAGAAAGATCAAGTAGTTAGATGGAACAATGAATGCCAGGTTGCTTTTGACAAAATCAAAGAGTACTTACAAGAGCCTCCTGTTTTGATGCCACCAGTCGAGGGAAGACCACTGATCATATATCTGACCATTTTAGAGAACTCAATGGGGTGTGTATTAGGGCAGTATGACGAGTCTGGCCGAAAAGAGCACGCTATTTACTACCTAAGCAAAAAGTTTACCGACTGTGAAACCAAATATTCACTGCTCGAGAAAACTTGCTGCGCTCTGGCATGGTCTGCTCGCCAGCTAAGACAGTATATGCTGACTCATACTAGCTTGTTGATATCTAAGATGGATCTGATAAAATACATCTTCGAAAAGCCTGCTCTGTCTGGGAGGATAGCTAGATGGCAGATGATCCTAACAGAATATGGCATACAGTATACTACCCAAAAAGCTATAAAGGGAAGTGTATTGGCTGATCACCTTGCTCACCAAGCTGTAGAAGACTATCGGTCCATGAAGTTTGAATTCCCGGATGAAGACATCATGACATTAGACAAAATCAGACCATATGACGGACCTGAACAAGGATCCCGATGGACCCTGTTCTTTGATGGGGCATCCAATGCACTTGGTAATGGTATCGACGTTGTACTCATATCTCCAGAAGGGTGTCATACTCCTTTTGCTGCCAGACTTTTCTTCAACTGTACGAACAACATGGCGGAATACGAAGCATGCATCGTTGATCTCAGAGCTGCCATAGACTTGGGAATCAAATCTTTAGATGTATTTGGAGAGTTAGCTTTGGTCATCAGTCAGATCAAAGGGGAATGGGACACTAAGCACCAAAATCTTATCCCTTACAAAGAACATGTTTTGACATTGCTACCACATTTTGAGAAGATTACCTTCGAGCATTTCCCGCGAGAAGAAAATCAACTAGCAAACGCTCTAGCCACAATGTCATCTATGTTTAAACTTAATTGGGATAATGAGGCTCCCCAGATCACCATCGAACGAATGGATGATCCAGCACACTGTCACGATATTAATACTGAAGAAATAATGGACCAGCCTTGGTTTCATGAAGTCAAGAGGTATCTCGAGGTTCAAGAATATCCAGAAGGAGCTTCAATCAATGATAAGAAGTTCTTAAGGAGATTCTCTTCTAAGTTCTTCCTTAGTAATGGCATCTTGTACAAACGCAATCATGACTCCATTTTGCTTCGGTGCGTGGATAAGGTTGAAGCTGAAAAGATCATGGCTGAATTACATGAAGGTACTTTTGGCACTCACTCCAGTGGGCATACGATGGAGAAGAAAATCCTACGGGCAGGCTATTATTGGTCTACCATGGAAGCAGATTGCTATCAACACTCTCAGACCTGTCATAAGTGTTAAATTTATGCTGACAAGGTGCACGTACCTCCGGTTCCTCTGAATGTCTTGACGGCTCCTTGGCCCTTTGCTATGTGGGAAATTGATATGATTGGAGAGATCAAGCCTACAACCTCCAATGGACACCGCTTCATCCTAGTGGCCATTGATTATTTCATGAAGTGGGTTGAAGCAGCCTCCTTCGCCTCTGTTACCAAGAATGTTGTGGCTCGCTTCATCAAGCAAAACCTTATTTGCCGGTACGGTATCCCGGAAAGGATCATCACTGACAATGGTACAAATCTTAACAACACTATGATCACCGCCTTGTGCGAGCAATTCAATATTCAGCATCACAATTATTCCCCCTATCGACCAAAGATGAATGGTGCTGTCGAAGCTGCAAATAAAAACATTAAAAAGATCATACAAAAGATGACAGTCACATACAAAGACTGACATAAGATGCTACCATTCGCTCTCCACGGTTATCGTACCACAACTCGCACATCAACTGGGGCAACACCCTATTCTTTGGTATATGGAATGGAAGCTGTTTTGCCTATTGAGGTTCAGATCCCCTCTCTGAGGATTATGAAAGATGCAGGTTTGAATGAAGATGATTGGATCCAGACTCGACTTGATCAACTGAACTTAATTGATGAAAGGAGACTTACTGCTGTTTGCCATGGTCAAATGTATCAAAAATGGATGATCAAAGCTTTCAACAAGAAAGTCAGACGCCAAGTATATCAAGTGGGGGATCTAGTAATCAAACGTATCATTTTACCACAAAGTGATCCCAGGGGCAAATGGACTCCTACCTATGAAGGACCATTTGTAATCAAGAACATATTCTCTAGTGGGGCGATGATCTTGACCACCATGGACGGCGACGACCTGCCACACCCTGCGAACACAGACATAGTCAAAAGATACTGCGCATAAGAGACCCGCTAGGTTGACACACCTAGGAAAAAAAGGGCATCCCAGCGAACCAAAAAGGTTCGGGAAAAAATTAGGGATAAAATAAAAAAACTTGTACGCCCAGCAAGTTGAAAACCCGAAATGGATACTTGGGCAAAAAAGGGTTTCCCGGTGGACTGAAAACCCGAAAGGGCGGTCCAGGCAAAAGTTAGGGAATTAAAGCGTGTGCCTATGTCCCGTCGGATCACTTAACGAACAACATTTGACTTCCACTGACAAACTCGGAGTTTCTGATCAATTTAATCATCTTCGGACGAAGCAACAAATAGACAAGATATTCGGAGATATAAAGGCTATAGAAGAATGGGAACCCCATGGAATTATTACACATAGCTATCTTTCTTTGTATAAATTTTTTTTGTTTTATGGCACCATTCTCTTACTAGAATGATTTCCTCCTTTGTATAAAATACCTATTCAAAGTCAATACAAAGATACCCCTTTGAAAGTGCAAAAAATTATCTGTCTTTTCTTTACGATTGCGTTTTGTTTGCAAAAGCGTCCAATGATTCATTATGAACATATGCATTTGAACATAATTACTGTTTACAAATAAATAAAATGAGAAAGACAATTACTGATAGGTTGAAAGGACAAGAAAACCTCTCTAGGCTATTCCATAAGTAATCTCCACAGTACGTCATTTAAATCCCCAGCGGAACAAATCTCAATTTATTAATCCCCGGTAGAAATAATCAAAATTCTCAGGATTCCCCAAACAGATCTTACAAGCAGTACATGACATTGCCCTCACGACAGAATCTACTTCTCTCAACAAGAGGTCGTCAGTACTTCAACTTCAAAACATGAAAATTCAACATAGCCTCAACAACATTCAAGGATTTATTTTCCTCAATCATACAGCATTACAGCAGACCAACTTACATGCACGTACGTTGCATCCATATATCATAAACATTAATAAAACAAATACATTGCATTATACATTTCATACAACATAACTTTATGTTTCAGCTAACATTTTACCCTTTTCAGGATAAGATTAACAACTACCATTAACAATATGCAATCATGATACAATTCAGATACGCTCCAGACACGGATGCCATTCTGTTACTCATTCAAATACAACTTTCAGATACAGTTCAGATATGCTCCAGACACGGACGCCATTCTGATACTCATTCAGATTTCAAGTACAGATACGCTCCAGACACGGACGCCATTCTGATACTCATTCAAATACAGTTCAGATACGCTCCAGACATGGACGCCATTCTGATACTCATTCAGATTTCAAGTACAGATACGCTCCAGACACGGACGCCATTCTGATACTCATTCAGATTTCAAGTTCAGATACGCTCCAGACCCAAATGCCATTCTGATACTCATTCAGATTCAACTTTCAAATACAGTTCAGATACGCTCCAGACACGGATGCTATTTTGATACTCATTCAGATTCAAATTTCAGATACAGTTCAGACACGCTCCAGACACGGACTCCGTTCTGATACTCATCCTTTCAGCTTACAACTTACAAATCAACAAACATTTTTGGATGGCGTCTACAAGCCCATTTCCAACAAGATTCTACCACTTCTCCAAATGGCATCTTTAAACCCATTCTCTCAACTACACATCGTCGAGTGCAAATTTATGGGCACTCTAGTGTCCAATCATCTTTCACCTTCGAGTCACGAATGGCAAAACTCGCCAATCTAACTCTTCAGGTTTAAGAAGATTGAACAGGGGCAGCTGTTGTACCCCAAAATTTGCCCTCTCATTTATCAAGATTATTCTCACAAGTTTTCTTTGACTCAAGACTGGGTTAGGGTTTGACCAGCTCAAGACCTCTCATCAGGCACTAATCACCCAAAATTAGGGTTTGAGTTTGCCCAAGGATTTTTGGGCTATCAATGCTTCATATGACTTTCAAAAATCATTATGGACCCTTAATATTACTCATGACAAGTTTCAAGCTTTAAACCATATTTTTTTATCAGTCAATTGGACAGTTGACCTAAAAATCAACTGTATTGAGGAAAAAGTCAACCATGGCCAATTTACAGTCAAACTTCACAATTTTTAATCCACATCAACATTCTAGACTCATATGTATCATTTGATCAAGTTTGGATCACATTTCCTCAAGAAATTTGATCAAATCATTAAAAGGGCAAAATGGTCAAAATTAGGGTTTTGACTGAGAAAGGGCAATTTCTGATTTTTGACTTGGAAAATGACCAATTGGTTTGAATCATGATTTCAAGGGTTCATTTGTACCATCTTGACCTATTGAAATGGTTCAAAACATTGCAAATCCATTGGATTGACAGATGAAATTTGCAGTCAACTGATCAAAAGTCAACTATATATTAAAAAGTCAAACTTTGACTTTTTGGTCAAAATCAAGTGTCAAGGATCACAATTCATCAAAACATGGCAAAATGTGAAACTTGTTCATCAAGAAACTAAAGTTTGAAGTTTTGATTTTGAAATTTGAAGTTTTTCTTAACTTAGAAATTTTTCGAAGTATAGAAAATTTCTTATTTTTTCTCAACTTTAAGCCATTTTTCGCCATGATACAAGATGATTCAAAGGAAATTCCCAACATGAAAGTTGTATATCTCCATGAAATATACAACTTTTCTTCACACATTTTCCCTTAAAGATGCTTGGATCTCAAGATATAATTTTGTGAATACATGCCCATGAACTAAAATAACTTAGTGAAATTTTGCCCTAATTTAGGCAGGTTTTTGACCCAACTTCATGATAATTTTTCACCTAGTTCCAAGAGGAATATTGAAATTCATTTCAAAGATGAGTTATATAGAACATTGGAAGCTTTCCAAAATGTCCAAGAACTCCTTGAGATCATTTTTGAGTATGGAGAATTGAAGAGATGAAGTTGGAAATTTCTCACTTTGATTTCAAGCCATTTCATGAAGAACAAAGTTCAAATCCTCAAGCATGCTGTACAATCTTCACTTTTCAGGCCTCAAAATCGTTTGTCACTCCACCATTAATGGATTGAATAAGATTTCATTCCCTAAAGCCAAGCATTCAATGAATTTTACAATAAAATAACCATTTATGGAAGAAAGGCAACATTTCAATTTAGGAAAAGCATGCTTTATGCATTTTTTCATTTCTTGAGCCTTGGACTAGTTCTTTCTGCACAAACCAAGCCTCTAAGCCTGAACAAAACATGTTTAAAGCTTCACACTACCCTACAAGATAAGAACCATGCATTAAGAAGTCATTTCTCACACCTGCTTCAAAAACAAGAAATGTAGCAAGACATGTGATCTTGTGCTTCTGAGCAAGCACAAGTCCTCCAATCTTTTGCTCTATATAAAGCTATCACGTTGCAACTAAAATCACAAATGCCCAAGCCTTAAAACACCCTAGAATCAGAAATTGCATACCAAGCTTCCAAACTTGCCATTTCTGACTTGTGAATTGAATCTTCCATTCCACTCGTGCGTTTTCAGGCCTTTTGCTTCCCTAAACTTCCTTACCTTACAAGAAAACCATCCCACACCCTGAAACATCACTGTAACTCCATCTTCCCCATTGTTGAACTTCAAAAACAGAGTAACATAGGTGGACTTCTAGAGATCATTCTAGCCACCCTCAAGACAAGCTAAGCATTACATTAGCTTCCTAGAGGTTCAAGGAAGCTAACCTGATCATCACATCATCCTAAAGCAGGCTCATTTCCAAAACACGATTTCCATTTTCAAGGTGAGTTTTCTGTTTTTCCAACTCTTGATACATGCATAGTTATCTTTCCATTTGTGAATATACAATCTAGACATCATTGCTACGAAGCTGTACATATCCATAACTTGCATTTATTTGGCCTGAGTTGAGAGAATTTTGAGTTTGAAGTTTTCTGAAAAAATTAGGTTAAGAATTAGGACCATTAAAATTCTCTTTAATCTTGGACTTATAGTTTTAGTTATGCACATGGTTAGAATCGTGAGATAAAATGCTATAACATTCATGTTATAAATTTCCATTTTTGTTGAGAGATGAAAGAGTTACAGGAGGTCCGGCTAGCTAGAGGAAGAAGACGAAGTACAGGGCCAAGGAAGCTTTTTGTGTTATGTTTTTCTTGTTTCACATAAACCAACGGATGTACAGCCACCCCAGTGGTAAGGTAGCGCGCTGGAAACGCATAGGTTGTGGGTTCGAACCTTGGCGCTACCTTTTGTTTTTTTTTTCATATTTTTCCAGTTTCATTTTTTGGCTGTTTGCAGGATGGGCTTCAACATTTGGGCCTTAGTGTTTTTTGCTAACATACTACCCCCTGTTTGCTTGTAGCACCCCTGGCCCATAATTTTTATTATTCATTTTTATTTTCATTTATATTTTATTAAATATATTTTCCTTAATATTAAAAATGATAAAAAAATATAAAAATGCTAAATTTATATTTTTGGTCCAATTTATTTTATTTTCGCTCATAAAAAAAATATTTTATTTTGGTTACATATCATATATATATATATATATATATATATATATATATATATATATATATATATATATATATATATATATATATATATATATATATATATATATATATATATATATATATATATATATATATATATATATATATATATATATATATATATATATATATATATATATATATATATATATATATATATATATATATATATATTCTTTAATAAACTTGTAAATAAAAAAATAGAATTAGTTTAATCATTTATTTCTTTTTTCTCACATTTATAAATATTTTTTAACATATAAAAAGACTAATTATTTTCATGAATATTATTTATTATTTTTAATACAAAGAATACACAAAAATAATACTTAAAGAACTTTATTTTCCCTTTAATTAGAAATTAGGGTTAACCATTTTTCTCAAGAAATAATTTCCTTTTTTAATATTTTTAGGATTAGGTTAAAACTCCTTTTCACATAAAAATAAAACAATTTCTTTTCCTTGCATATACATAATATTGCACATTTAATTCATATTGTATCTTATTGATTCAAATATTTATACAAATTCGAGTTGGTTGTAATAGCTTAATTAGATTTACATTATTGCAAAATCCCCATTCACAATTTGTATCCCCTCCCCCCATAAAATTTTGTAATAGCGTAGTAATCTTTAAATTACGCAATTTACCGCTTTTACCTACCATGCTAGTAATTAGGGTTTGAATGGCAAGATAAAAACAAATCAAATAGAAAACCCTAAATCCAAGACAAAATCAAAGCATGAAAATAACACACTTGTACACAAGCACCCTTAGGGTTTCTCCACTTGGTTG
The DNA here is from genome assembly GCA_948472305.1 of Vicia faba. Lineage (NCBI taxonomy): Eukaryota > Viridiplantae > Streptophyta > Magnoliopsida > Fabales > Fabaceae > Vicia > Vicia faba. The sequence continues at coordinate 816,235,644 of OX451738.1, forward strand.
CCTTATACAAAAATGGCCTTATTACGCATGCGAAGTATCTTGGCAAAACAAACAAGTATAAGATCATAGTCCCTCGATGACTCTATTTAAAGTTGCCTTACAAGATGATCTTGGTCCTTCAAAAATGCTAAGATACTTTGCAATATTTCTAATCATGGTTATACAATGAACCACGCCCGTCCCGTTTACATCCAAAGATAGGGTTGCTTACCAAATCAATGGTAAGACAACAATGTCAAAGGATTAGAAAATGAACAAGAAAGACATTTGAGTAGGTAGATTACTTCTAGTTACTTGCTCTATTTTCAAACAACTATCCTTTCTATTTTCCAAAACCAACACACACATTTTAAAAACATCTTACAAATAATGAAAACATTTTTCAAAAAGACAAACATCTTTGTATACATTCTTACGAACGAGAATCATTACAAAGATTGCCTAAACGAATGACCTCTTTTACAAAAAACTTTCAAAACCACACCAAACACATTTTCAAACAACAAAAGCAAGTGATCTAGCAAGTAACTAAGAGCCCATGGAAAACCATGGATGAAAAGGATGCTAATACCTTCCCTTTTCATAATCTACCCCCCGAACTCAAGAAACAATCTCAAAGGTCTTTCCTATGCTTTTTCACCTTTCCTTTTGGATAAAAGAAAAGTCAGTGGCGACTCTTGCTAACCGCAATATTTGTGATAAAACGCAAAAACCCTCAAGTCAGTTCTCCCACTGTATCACAGAACTGGTGACTCTACTGGGGAATGTTTATAAAGTGGGGTTACCTTAGGGCTAGATCACATTTATTTGCTTACATTGTTTGATTTGTTTGCTTTACATTATGGTTCTTTGTTTGGGTTTGAATCCTCCACCCGGATTTGGGAGACATTATAGGTAAATAGCAATACATCGTGGAAACTGGTCGGGGTATACCGACATGGTCTAAGCAATAGCTATGTTAGTGTGACATATTTGTGGGTACCGGTAGCCTTTGAGTCAATCAAAGAGAATACGGGGCCGCTGAGTGATGTCATGAAGCACTAATGAACTTCTAAAACCCTTTACTTGACCAACTTGGCCTTTAGGATGTAGTGAGATGACCGGATTTGGTGTAGTCCGAAGTTGGTAGATACTCGATACTACACTCATTAAAGGTTGGTTTCTTGGGATATTTCGGTCGCCATTAAAGAGGCTTGACCTGAAACAATGACCAAGGAAACAATCTGATGATATTGAGCTCCTTAGAACCCGGTTACTATTACTAGGACAATTTAAGCCAACTAAACTTCAAGAGGGTACTTACATATAAAACCCCATGCAAGCCTAAACTAAGAACTTGTTTGTTTTGCTTGTATATGCATACTTGTACATAACATCATGGACATCATGAGCATCATATGCATTCACTAACCATTTCAAGGATTTTGGAGATTCATCTTTGTTCTTGTTTTGTAGGATATGGATTCACTTCGCAGGAAAACTATCCAAGTCAACCTTGTAAGAATTCCTCCACAACTCAAGGAGCTAGCTTCAAGGATCCCCGAGAACTCTCCATTCACCGACAGGCATGGTCGACTACTCAACTTGGCCACCTCCAACACAGATGAGGATATGATGAAGGTGCTCTTCCAGTTCTTTGATCCTTTGCACCATTGCTTTACATTTCCCGACTATCATCTTGTGCCTACTTTGGAAGAATTCTCTCAACTCTTGAGGATTTCCATTCTCAATCAACTACCTTTCAACGGTACGGAAAGAGACCCAAAGCCAGAAGAGATTGCTCAAGCTCTGCATTTGCACTCATCTGATGTCACAACTCATTGGGAAACTAGAAGTGGTGTCAAAGGCTTCTTAGCAAAGTTCCTGTTTGAGAAAGCCCAAAGCTGTTGGAATTACTTAGACTTGCAAGCTTTTGAGGAAATTGTGGCTCTCCTCATCTATGGGATGGTTTTGTTTCCCAATCCTGACCAACTCATAAATGTGAGTGTCGTCAAAATCTTCATGTCACGCAATTCGGTGCCTACATTGCTAGGGGATATCCTACACTCTTTTCACACTCGCACAATGAGGAAAATAGGTGTCCTTATGTGTTGCACTCCTCTCCTGGCAAGATGGTTTATTTCTCATCTTCCCCAATCAGTCTTAAAGAATGAGCAAGGATTAAGGTGGTCACAAAGGTTAATGACACTCAAACATTTATATATTCATTGGCGCTCTCGATCTAAAGTGAATGTTATCATTGTTGACCGTTGTGGGGAATTCCCTAATGTCCCTCTACTTGGCATTAGGGGAGGCATCACCTACAACCCATGCTTAGTTTTAAAACAGTTTGGTTATGCTCGAAGGGATGGCTCGCATGAGATATTGATTCAAGACTTGGTATTCGACTACGACAACAACGATCAAGGTATTCGCCAGAGATTCATCCAAGCATGGAGGATGCTAAACAAGGTGGCTAGGAACAAAATCCGTCACTATATCCTTTAGCGACGGAAACGACTGTAGGCAAAGGTGTGGCAAAAACAACAGTTATGGGGAAGAAGACAATTAGGTGGAAGAATCCTATTGGGTGATTTGAATCACGCACGCGTTTTGGAAAGACCACTTTATTTCCTTTATATTTTATTTATGTTATTATATATACAACTAACGATCCCAACAAATTTTGTTTTCTTACTTTGTTTCTACAGATTCAATGCATCATCATCCAAAACGCCTACCATGCGCTACCACCATCTGGCCATTGGATGTATCAATAATTCAGATCCAACGCCTCAAACAATGAAGGACTATGGTGCACTCTCAAGCTGGCACAACACACGCCCATTCTTTTCTTTTCTATTTTAATTTTTTTTAATTGTTTTACTAATTATTTTCCTTTATTAAAATAACACCAAAAAATCATTATTTTTTATTTAATCAAAAAATCATTAAAAAAACATAAAAAATCATTTTTTTCATAAAAATATTTTATTTCCTTAATTAATTAGTTTAATTTAATTTAGGGCAAATTTAACTCCTTTTTTATAATTTAAATTAATTAGAAATTACGGTTTTAATTTGTACATAACCTAATTAATTTTTCTAAAAAAAAAACTAACCTAAATCTTTTTTTCAATTGGATTTTTTAGGTTTCCTAAATTATTCTCGCATTTAATTCGCCGCGCGCATTTTTTAATTTCCTTTTATTATTATTGTAACTGTTTCGAGGTTGTAATAGTAATTAGGGTTTAAATTCCGCATTTTTATTTTCAGTCCAAAATAATTATGTATTTGTAAAAGCCTTGTAATAGCTAGGACTTTAAACTTTCTTGCTTTTAATTCCGCAAACTATAAACTGCTTAGATGTATGCTAATAGAATTGTATGGAAAGATAAACTAAAAATTAATAGGGTAGACATCCCTAAATGTGCAAAGATAAATTAACTGAAAATTACACTCGCACATGCTCACTCCTAGGGTTTGTCTCACTTGGTTGCCTCAGAAATAATGGTCGTGTCCCTCGAACGTAGGGATATCTTAGCAAAAAACCCTCAATCTAAAAGTCATCATAAAGATCATAGTCCCTCAATGTCCCTCGAGTTGCCTACAAGAAATGATCTTGTCCCTCGATGTTGCCTATGAATATATGATGACAGTCCCTTCGAACTGCTAAGGTATCCTTACATGTTGCCTTCAATGACCATTTTGTCCCTTTCGATAGTCCCTCAAACTCCAACGACGGTGCTACCTATTCCTTAATAATAGGATAGCGCTGTCTAAAGGAAAACGAACAGTCTTTTTCGAGTAGGTAGATTAGTTCTTAAGTACTTTCTCAAAACAAACAAGCTTTTTCACACGAAACACTTTTCAAACAAAGTTTTCAAAAACAACTTCATAACACTCTTGAGGACATAAACAAAGGTTACAACGAAGTAAGACAAAATTTTTCCAAACAAGCACACACAAGCAATTTCAAAATGAGCAAGTACCTAAGAGCCCGTGAAAAACCACAGATAGAAAGGGTGCTAACACCTTCCCTTTCTATAATCTACCCCCCGTACTCAGAAATATCTCGAAAAAGGTTTTTTCTGTTCTTTTTCCTTTTCCTGATTGGATAAAATAAAATTCAGTGGCGACTCTTTCTTACCGTGACATTTTGCGAACAAAAAATGCAAACCAGTATTAACAGTCAGTTCAACCACCGTATCACAGAACTGGCGACTCTGATGGGGAAAATTAATCAAGCGGGGTTTACCTTAGGATCTAGGCCATTTTTAAATTGCTTTCTTGTTTGTTTTGCCTGCTTTATCTTTAAGGGTTTTTTCTTGGGTATTGTTGAAGATCCTACACCCAGATCTGGGGACACTTATTAGGTGAACATCAATAGATCGTGGAGACTGTACGGCGTAGACCGATATGGTTTAAGCGATGGCTGTGTTGGTGTGGCACTTTGGTTGGTACCGGTATCCTTTATGGGGAAACGAGGAGAATACGGGGCCGCCGCGTGGTGTCGTGAAGCACTAACGGACCTTAGAACCTTAGTTGAACAAACTTGGCCATTAGAAAGTAGTGAGATAGCCGGCTGTAAGTACGAAGTGCGCCTAAGAGGGGGGGGGGGGGGGGGAAATTAGGTACTTTAAAAAATTCTAGTTTTTAGTGAGGATGGTTCTTATTTTTCTGATTATAAGTGAGTTTAGGAAAGCTTAAAAATGCAGAAAAATAAAGAGACACTGGCGATATATCCTGGTTCCCCTCACAATCCGAGAGTACTCCAGTCCCCTTTCAACATGAAAGAGATTTCCTTATTGTGGCAAACTTAAACAAGAACTACCAATCAAACCAAGAACAATCGTATTGGACCAAGAACAATCCTCTTGGATTTTTACTAAGTTACCTATGAGAACAATCCTCTCAATGTAACTACACTTATATCCAACAACTTTGAAAAGACAAGATTTCAACAAAAACACTTAAACTTAATTCCAACAATCCTGGAAATTAAGTAAGTAAATATCAATTTGTGAGTTTGAGTGAGTAGAGTAATATTGATCACTTAGAGTGATTTAACAATGTATAATCTTCTTCTTCCAATAATAATATTGTACAAAGACTCAAGATATATTTGCTCAAAGTTTTCTGTTTGTTAATGTATGAAAATGTGCAGAAAACTTATGCATGAAAATGAAGAATGCTTGAGTTTGTATTTTGAAATTTCAGGAAATATTTTTGGAAGAAGGTGTTGAAATAGATTTTTAAATTGAATATTTATATGTTCATAACACCCTTTTGAAACAACATGAAATTCTGAAAATGTATCATGAACAAATGCCAAGTTTGAGTGAAAAGATGTAATGAAAAGGCATGAACAAAGCTGCTATTTTTCAAATTCGTGCAGTATGCAATCGATTGCACCCTTGGTGTAAATCGACTGCACAAGGTTTTAACAGCTATTTTTTCAAAATCTTTAAGAGTGCAATCGATTTCATTATCAATGTAAATCGACTGCATGCAAAGTCAGTAGCAAAAAGTAAGTGAGTGCAATCGATTGCACTTGCAATGTAAATCGATTGCACTGAGAAACAGTAGCAAACATTTTGAAAAATTAAGTATGCAATCGATTGCATAGGCAATGTAAATCGATTGCACTGAGAAACAGAAGCAAAAGATCTGAAATTTTGAAGTGTGCAATCGATTGCACTAAGATGTAAATCGATTGCATGCAAGAGAAAATGAAAATTTATCTTTGAAAAGCTTGAGTAATGATTCTTAAACATTTCTTTTTCATTTTTGAGCATCTATATCTTAAGATCAAAGTAGATAATATTATTATACCTTTAAAGTTGTTGAGAGCTTTGAATGAAGATATTATCCTTAGATGCTTTGAGCTTTGATCAAAATCTTTGCCTTCTTTGTTAGCCATGGTTTGTCTTCATCAAAACAAAAGCTTTATTTGTGAAGCTTTATTTTACATTCTCCCCCTTTTTGATGATGACAAACAATCTTGCTTTATGCGATGTACTTTCCGGAAGAGCTTCTCCCCCTAAGATGCAAAACTCCCCCTATGTAGGAGAGGGTTGGAATCCTTTGTAATTCTTCATCTTGATTGGAGAGTACCTTGAAAATTTAGACACAGGAAATACAAGCATAAAGTACCACACATCTTTCTACCCCTTTGACATTATCAAAAAGAAGGGAAAGATGCCTAAAGCAGATAATAATAGAGAAATATATTGAGAAAATTATAGAATTAAAACAGTAACACAAATTGTTTAAGAGTTATACAGAGAATTGAACAAACACAACATGAAATAGCAAGACAAGATCATAACAGAAAAACAGTTAGCTAGAACATTAAGGTTTATGCATGTCTGGATGGTTATAAGACCATGAGCCTTGATTCGGGAATTGTTGTTGAAGTGGGGGTTCTGTATAATGTAGAGGAGGTGCAGCTGGATTATTTGGGTCGTATGGTGGGATATGAAGGTGAGAATAAAGGTACGAGAATTGTTGGTTCACATCCAAGCGAAAATCATTAATCCGGGTTGTAGTGGAATCATTAATTGCACTCCATTGATTGTTGATGTTGGTGTTCATGAAAGAAAACTTTTGAGACATGTAGTCCATGAGCTCTTGATTGCTTGGGCCAGAGGGAGCAGTAGGAGGAGGAGGCACAACTTCACCGCCTTCGACTTCTTGGTCATTTTCTTCATTGCCAACAACATCTTCACCAATGTAGGTGACGGTCTTTGTCTCCGGATTGAAATGAACGCCCATTCTGGAGTCAATATTCTTAATTGAAATTTTGTTTAGATTAGGATCCATATTCACCTTTTCAAAACCAGTGAAATCCACACCAAATTCCTCCATAATCAAAGTGACAAAATAAGCATATGGAAGGAATTTAGACTTTTCATTCACTCTTAGCATATGCACCATGATCATTCTTGCCCAGTTTACATTTACTCCTTTCTTCCTTGCATAAATAAGCTGCATTTCAAAGTCGGTAACCGTGCAATGGTTTCCAGCTCTTGGAAACAAGATATAGACTAGAAAATAATGATATAAGCGATCGTTTATATGGAGGTTACCTTCACTCCAGGATTCTCTGGATGGAATTACTCCGGCAAGACCACAAATCCGTTTGGCGCGAAATTCAGCTTCACTTAACCGCCCAATGCTGTAAAAGAACTCCTTTTTCTAATAGCCATCCCATATATCATTTTCAGGATCATATAGGAAACTTCCAGTGAAAGGAATATGAAGGATATCACCAACGACCTGAGGAGTTAGAGAGATGCGAGTGCCCAGCACATATGTGACCATTTTTCCTTTGTGGGGTGTTAGATTGCTGAAAAACATTCTTACCAAATCCGGGTAGTATGGACCAAACGAAGAAATCAAGGGTTCCAGACCATATGCAACTAGATTGTTCTGAAAGGAAAAACATTCTTGAGGAAAGGAGGAGAATATACCATACTTGGGATTGGATACAATTTTCCATTGAAAGTATTTTATAAATCTGGCTTCTTGCTCTTCGGTGAGAGTTGAAAGCAATGGATTGGATGTTGAATCAACCTTCTTTTTACCTTTATCTGAAACTGAAGCCTTTCTCTTTGTTCTTGAAGCCATGGATATGGAGTTTAAGGGTTTTGGGGTTTTTAGGTTTTGTGAGAGAGAAAGATTTTGTGAACTAAGATTTGGAAGTGATTTGGGTAGGTAGGGAATGAGTTATTAGAATTGAAGTGTATTTGGCTTGGGAATATGAGAGAGGAATTCTGACCAACATTATTTTTCTGTCATAAAAGAAAATTTCAGTACGTGCAATCGATTGACATACCACGTGAAATCGATTTGCACACAAACAGAATAAAAAATAACCAAAAACGCACAGAGTGCAATTGATTGCATTAAAGGTGCAATCTATTTGCACATGAAACATAATGGACAGAACTGAAAAAACTCTTTGTGCAATCGATTGACACTCTTTGTGCAATCGATTTGCATAAAAAAAAATTGTCCAAAACCAAATTTTTCTTAAAAATTTAAGCATCACATAACATAGACTCATATATAGCATGTATAGAACATATATAAAAAAATATATCAAGGGTAGAATGCACCTTATAAGTCGCGTTTGTCAAGTATGCCGAGCTCTCGACGAATTTTGTAGAAAGGTTCTTTTGCCAAAGGTTTGGTGAAGATATCAGCAAGCTGATTATGAGTATCTACAAAGGTTACCTCAACATCTCCTTGAAGAACACGATCACGAAGAAAATGATGTCGAATGTCTATATGTTTAATTCTTGAATGCATGACAGGATTCTTTGTAATGTTAATTGCACCAGTGTTGTCACATCTTAGAGGAATGCACCCTAGATCAAGTCCGTAGTCACGAAGTTGTTGTTTTAGCCACAAAATTTGAGTGTAACTACTACCCGCTGCAATATATTCAGCTTCGGTCGTGCTTAGAGCAACACATGCTTGTTTCTTGCAGGCCCATGATACTAATGCATTGCCAAGAATGTGACAAGTACCACTTGTGCTTTTTCTATCTGTTTTACACCCTGCATAATCCGCGTCAGAATAACCAATTAAGTTGCAGACACTACCTTTAGGATACCACAGTCCGACATTTGTTGTTCCTTTGAGATACTTCATGATCCTCTTTACAGCCGTGAGATGAGATTCCTTTGGGTTAGCTTGAAAGCAGGCACAAAGACAAACACTAAACATTATGTTAGGACGACTTGCCGTCAAATATAATAACGAGCCAATCATACCTCGATATTTAGTGATGTCGATGGAAACACCTGATTCATCTTGATCAACATAAGAACCAGAACCCATTGGTGTAGACATTTCCTTACAGTTATCCATGTCAAACCTTTTCAGGAGTTCCTTGCAATATTTGGATTGGTTGATGAAGATGCCATCTTTTAGTTGTTTGATTTGAAGTCTAAGAAAATAGTTCATTTTACCCATCATGGACATTTCAAATTCTCCTTGCATCATTGATGATAATTCTTCACACATTTCTTGATTTGAAGAACCGAAGATGATGTCATCAACATAGACTTGTGCTAGCAAAGTGTCGTTTTTGATTTTCTTGATAAATAGAGTCTTGTCAACTTTGCCTTTTTCGAAACCTTTTTCGCATAAGAAGTTGCTTAAACGATCATACCACGCCCTTGGTGCTTGTTTCAATCCATAGAGAGCTTTTCTCTATTTAAATACATGAGATGGATTCTTGAAGTCTTCGAAACCCGGGGGTTGCTTAACGTAGACTTCTTCAGTGATATATCCATTCAAGAATGCGCTTTTGACATCCATTTGGAAAAGCTCAAAATTTAATGAACAAGCATAGGCAAGTAAGAGACGAATAGCTTCTAACCTTGCAACTGGAGCGAAAGTTTCTTCAAAGTCTATTCCTTCTTCTTGGTTATAGCCTTGTGCTACCAATCTTGCTTTGTTGCAAACAATTATTCCATTCTCGTCAAGTTTGTTTTTGAACACCCATCTTGTTCCAATAATGTGTTTGTTGCTTGGCCTAGGGACGAGTTCCCAAACTTGATTCCTTTCAAATTGATTCAATTCTTCTTGCATAGCTATGATCCATTGGTCATCGCCTAAAGCTTCATCAACTTTGGAAGGTTCAATTTGAGAGACAAACGCCATGTTTAGGCAAGCATCCTTGAGATTTAATCTTGTAGACATGCCTTGACTTATATCACCAATTACTTTATCAATAGGATGATCTCTATGAGTTCTCCATTCTTTTGTAAGATCATTGAGATTCGATTCTTGTTGAGGTGATTCTTCGAGTTGAATGGGTTGATCCTTGGAAGAATTTTCTTGAGGACCTTCTAAAATTTCATCATCATTATCACAAACAATATTATCCTCCTTGGAGGGTTAGTTTCATCAAAAGAAACATGCATAGATTCTTCAATAGTCAAAGTTCTTTTGTTGTAAATTCTATATGCTTTACTAGAGAGTGAGTAACCAAGGAAAATACCTTCATCAAATTTCTCATCAAACTTACCCAAATTATCTTTGTCATTGTTTAGGACAAAGCATTTGCACCCGAAGATATGAAAGAAAGCAATGTTTGGTTTTCTCCCTTTGAAAAGTTCATAAGGATTTTTCTTTAAGATTGGTCTAATGTTAACTCTATTGCTAACAAAACATGCCGTGCTCACCACATCCGCCCAAAAGTATTTTGGAAGATTTGAGTCGCTAAGCATTTTTCTAGCAAGTTCCACAAGAGACCTATTCTTTCTTTCAACCACTCCATTTTGTTGTGGAGTTCTTGGTGCCGAGAAGTTGTGAGATATTCCATGTTCTCCACAAAATTCTTCAAATAGAGCATTTTGGAATTCTCTGCCATGGTCACTCCTTATTGAGGCAATTGTTAGAGACTTCTCATTTTGAATTTGTTTAGTATATTTCTTGAACGCCTTGAATGCATCACTTTTCTGCACTAAAAAGAATGTCCAAGTATATCTAGAGAAATCGTCAACAATAACCAAAGCATATGCATTACCTCTGAAACTCCTTGTTCTTGATGGACCAAATAGATCTATATGTAACAATTGTAGTGGCCTTGTAGTGGACACCACATTATTGGATTTGAAAGTTGATCTAGTTTGTTTCCCCTTTTGACAAGCATCGCATAGTCTATCTTTGACGAAATTTCTCTTAGGCAAACCAATGGCAAATCATGCTTGATTAATTTATTCAAATGTTCCATATGAATATGAGCAATTCTTTTGTGCCAAAGCCATGAATAATCGTTGTTCGCCATGAGACATTTAACCTTCAAAGATGGATCATCAAGGGAAATCATGAATATATTATTGAATCTTTTACCTTTAAGTATAACCTCATGAGTGACTTCGTCTTCTATCAAACATTCATCCTTGGTGAACTTGATTTTGAAGCCTTTGTCACATAGTTGGCTAATACTTAGAAGATTGTGCTTTAGTCCTTCAACATAAAGAACATCTTCAATGGATGTGAAAGGTGGAGCACCAATTTTGCCTTTGCCTAGGATTCTTCCCTTATTATTGTCTCCATAAGTGACAAAGCCCTTGGCCTTTAGCGCTAGATGTGAAAATTGGTTTATGTCTCCTGTCATATGCTTTGAACAACCACTATCAAGATACCAAAGATTGCATGTGGTCTTCAAGCATACCTGCAAAACAAATTAGGTTTTGTTAGGTACCCAAGTTGCTTTGGGCCCTTCATAATTAGTGCCTTTCTTTACCCATACATAATTCCCACTTGCCACACTGAAATTTCTAATATAACAAGCATTAGGTGTATGGCCTTTATTACAAAAATAAAAACAAGTAGGTTCAAAGTTACTTCTATATCTAGAAGGATAAGATTTCTTCTTTGGAAATGTTTTCTTTTTAGGATAGTAACGAACTATTTTAGGTTTGTTCACTTTCTCTTTGGATGATTGATCATTAGCCTTAACAAAGATAGTTTTGTTAGAACTTGGTTTTGAAAACTTTGAATATCCAAGTCCACTTTTATCATCGGAGTATCTTTGTTGGCTAAGAACACCTTCCAATCCAATTTGGCCTTTTTCATATCTTTCAATGACTCTTTTTAATTGGACAATTTGGAAAGAGAGTGAATCACAATTTTTGCATACAAAATTCTATTTTTGTTCATCACTTGATTTTTGTTTTTCTTCTTTGAAGTCTTTTTCCATTGACACATATTTTTCTTCTAAGGATGAAATTTGTTTCTTTTGTGATGAGATGGTTTTATACAGAATTTTGCATTCATTCAATAGTTCATCTATAGCACCTTGTGCATCACTATCAAAAAGAGAAAATTCATTACTAACCTCATTGTCTTCATCATCAGAATGGTGTGAGGCCATCAATGCTAGATTTACACTTTCATCACTATCGGAATCGGATGAGGAACTTATTTCATTGTCCTCCCATGTGACATAGGCCTTTTTGTTCTTGAATCCCTTCTTGCTTTTGAAGCCACCTTTCTTGGAGAGTTTTGGACAATCCGGCTTGATATGACCTTGCTTACCACATTCATAACATATGATTTCTTGTGTTGATGTGTAGCCTTCCTTTTTCTGAAATTGTTTCTTTCCTTTTGAATGAGAAAAAGGTTTGTCATTTCTACCGAAGAACATACCTAGCCTTTTAACAAGAAGCATGGAGTTTTCATCTTCTTCCGGATTGTTTTCCTTTTCAACTTCCTTGGAGTCTATCTTCAAAGCAATATTCTTGGATTTCTTTTCTTGGTTTTCATGCTTTTCAAGTCTTCCGAGTTCCGTTTCGTATTCTTGAAGTTTTCTAAATAATGTCGCGGATGTCATGTTGGAGAGACTTTTCTTTATTGAAATTTCCGTTACCTTTGGTTGCCATTCCCTAGTTAGGGACTGTTGTACCCCAAAATTTGCCCTCCCATATTCTTCAAGAAATTGCCAAGTCATGCTCCAAAATTCCCCAAGGGTTGCACAGTTCAAGGGCCTCCAAACAGTCAAAATTAGGGTTTTGGTTCTGACAAAGAAAATGAAGTTTCCAAGGGTACAATCAAGTCCCACATGCCTACAAATATGGTCAAGCATCCTCATGCCAAGTTTCAAGACTTTCAGCACAAAATTGCACAGTCAAAAACCCTAATTGCACTATAGTCAACTCTAGGGGCAAAATGGTCATTTGGCAGTCAAAAGTTCAAATTTTTGGTCAACATCTCATTTTGAAGCCACAAATATGATTTGATCAATTCTTGATCATGATTCTCAAAGCTAGGCTCAAAAATCATCAAGATGCAAAAGTTTCCTTATTTGGACAGTTGAAAAAGTCAACTGTAACTTGACCAAGGCATAACTTTCACATGGATTATCAGAAAAATTCCATCCAAAGCTCATTTTGAAGAGAAAGACATTTCCTACAACTCCTCTTCACACTTCAAGTCCAAGAAATGCTCCCACAAAAAGTTATCAATTTCAACATTATAGGTCATTTTCAAAAGTCAACAAAAAGGGACTTTAAGTCAAAGGCCATAACTTGAGATTGGTAAATCAAAATGACATGGGACCAAAGGCATTGGTTAGAGGACTCAAAGACCTTTCCAAAATGTCCAAGAACATGAGCAAAGCTTAAAAATTGAGCAAGTTATGCCTTGTGGAAGTTGGGAAATTTTTGGATATTTTGAAAAGTCAACATTGCTTCAAATGACCTAAAATTGCTAATGGGCCTCTTTTTCTTCCACAATTCATTATCCAAGGCATGTGAACGACCATTTGGCCCAAAGGGAAGTTTTTCTTCATTATTTATTTATTTATTTGGATTTTTATTATTAATAATTCATTTAAATTAATTAAAATACATGAAAAATGTTAAACCTAATGTTTCAAATCTTTTTGTGCATAAAACATCTCAATATTTCGTGCAAAATCAAATTAGGGAAGAATTAGGATGATTGGATATGATTGAGAGCTAAAAAGCATGAAAAAAGATTGAAAAATTATGGTTTGCAAATCAAATATTTTTCACATCAATGCATGGATTTTGATCAAGTTTCTTAACCTAAAACACTCACACATAAGTACAGAACGAAACCCTCGTGCTCACTGGCTCCAAGCTGCGCCATATGCCAAGAAAGCAAACTTGAATTTTCCAAGAAAAGTCCAAAACTGAAAACCATACTCCAGTGCTTTTCAAAGTAAAACAACCGTTCTATCACATTCCTGGGACATCAAGCAACGCATTTGGATCAAAACCACAAGCTTCCACCACCAGAAACGTGAGAACGACCTCACCCTGTACAGAAAATATTTGATACTCTTGCATCGTGATTCATACATTTTTCATAATTTTTGATGCTTGATTTGTGTTCATTATATGATTCTGATGCTAACTGTGTAATTTAATTGTATTTTTATCACTCATACGCGAAATCGCCATTAAAGCATCCTAGGTTTTTAGACTTGCAAAATTAGGGATTCTCTTATCCAGAAAAATTGGAGCACACGACCCAGACCATCAAAATCAGGACCTTCATACAAACTCAGTGATGGGGTCGCGCTCAATTTATGAGCCACCCTGAGCTAATCGCTCTTTTCCAGTAGGGGGTATAAGGGGACAGTTCCAAAACCGTTGCTAATGATGTTTTGTTTCAGAAAAAAAAAAGCCAAGCGAAGGAGATGATGAAGTGTCAAAGCATGATAGGGCCATTTGAAATTTCGCGCTGGAATTCAACTAACCATTGTTTTTATTTTATATTGTTTATCTTTTATTATATATATAAAGCGCGTTAGGTGGTTCAGTGGCAAGCAGGTGTAGTGGTGACCTTCAGGACCTGGGTTCGATCCCAGGTCCCCACCCTTTTCCAATATTGTTTTTTCAATTATTATCCCATGCAGGTTCAATACAAGGTTCTATCATGCGCCCCTCAATCCAACGCGCCACATGTCCCATTACACTCCATCAAAGGCTAGGATATGAAGACTAGGGTGTGCCTCAGTCAACGCCCATACATGCTAATCAAAAAGTCTACAAGGCCTGAAGCTTATTGGGCCCAAATTGCTAAAGTCTCACCTCCAAATTAGGGGCAGAACCCCCTAGGTTTGAGTTTTTATTTCTTTTCTTTATTTTACTTATTTCAAATATTATTATTTTTAATTAGTTTCTTTAATTTAATTACTTTCATAATATATAAAAAAACACCAAAAAATCAGAAAAGATAAAAAATAAAAAATATTTTTATTTTAGTATTTTTGTAAATAAATTGCATTAATTAATTTTAGTTATTAAATTAGGTTTAATTGTAATATTTTCCTTAATAAAATCTAAAATTGGTAGAATTAGGGTTTATAATCATTTTTATCCCTTTTTCTTTTCTTTCATAATAATTAAATAGTTCCTATTATTTATTTTTGTAATTTGCATGTAAAATAATTAGGTTTAATTTTAGGTTAAAGTTTAATACTTTCTTAACAAATAAAAAAAATTAGAATTAGGGTTAGTTTCTCAATTTCATTTAATTCTTTTTTCCATTAAAATCTTAAAATACCAAAAACAAATTTCTTTTCATTTTAATTTTATTAATTTAATAATCGTTTAATTTAACTTAATTAAAAAGGGTCCAACGCCCTCGTTTCAATTTAAAGTTTTAATGCGCGTGTTTATTTCTTTTTCGTATAATTATTATGTACCTCTCCCAAAGCCGTGTAATTAATTTCTCGCACTTTATTTTTCTTTAATTCTTTACTTTTCTGTCAAATCGGGTTCTGGAAATTTTGGCGATGTGGACCCGCGCCTTTTGTAATAGCTTTAGAACTTTTACTTCTCGCAATTTTTAACTGCTAAATCAAGGCATGCAAGAATGAATGGACAAAAATAAAAACAAACGCTAGATCACATATACCATGACAAGATAAATGCAAATGAACGAATCTGACACACAAATCACACACCACCCCTAGGGTACGCCTCACTGTTGCCTTGCCTCGAAAGGTGATCGTCGAGTAGAGGATGTCTTAGTAAGTCCTCATGATCCGGGAACCTGGCATGAGGGTAGCTTCTAAGGTGTCTTCCCATTGCTCTGGTGATCACCATGTCCCGAACCTCGAATTGACCCGAACACCTCCAACGGTGGTGCTACCTACCTCTCAATGGTGGGATGGCACTACTTTAAAGGACATCTACACAGACGAATTCCTTAGGGTAGGTAGACGACTCTAGATACTTGCTCTAATTTCAAAAACAAATCAAAAATACTTTTCACACCGACACCTTTTCAAAAAGCTTTCGAAAGCAATTTTTCAAACACTCTTGAGGACCGATACAAGAGTCGAACTGGAATTTTCAAAGAAACTTTTTAAAACCCACAGTTGAAAAGCAAACAAACCATTTTTGAAAACACAAATGAGCAAGTATCTAAGAGCCCATGGATAACCATGGATAGAAAGGGTGCTAACACCTTCCCTTTATATAATCTACCTCCCGAACCGAGAGCAATCTCTTTAAGGAATTTTTCTGTGCTTTTGTCCTTTCCATTTGGAGAAAATAAAAGACAGTGGCGACTCTTGCTTCCGCGACATTTCGCGAACCAGCGTTAAACAGTCAGTTCCAGATCCACCGATCACAGAACTGGCGACTCTGCTGGGGAATCTTTATAAAGTGAGGTGTACCTTAGGGTAGTTCATAACTGTGTTTTCAATTGTATTGACTTGTCTGCTTTAAATTTGTGGGTTGCATGGGAGTTACATAGATCCTAACCCGGATCTGGGGATACCCTGTTTAGGTAGCATAAGCTGTGAGGGACCTGTCCGGCGTAGACCGACACGGGTGAAACAGTGGCTACATTGGTGTGGCACCTTGGTCTGTACCGATATCCCTTGTGTTGCAACGAGGAGAATATGGGTCTTCTGAGGAGTCATTAAGCACCAACAACCTTAGAACCTTAATTGACACAACTTGGCCATTAGAACAGCAGCAGTATGCTACGCCCATTGAGGCTAAACTCTCGTGATGGTTCTGGCCGCAAGAAAAGATTGCGATGCTAGAGTTATGACCGATTGAGGGTAGTCAATGATATTGGGATCCTCTAAGAACCCGGTTACTTTGATAGGACAGGTATGAACCAACAAACTGAAAGAGGGTAGTACCTAGACCTCATGTTGGCCTAAACTTTAGGGGGCTTGCCTTGTGTGACTTGTGTGCCTTACCATGTTTGCCTTTGTATCTGTTTGTGGTGTGCTTTATCATAACATCATAACATCATGAGCATTGCATGCATCCTGCATAAGGACTGACCATTTCAAAGACAAGAGGGTTTCACCTTTGCTCTGTTTTGTAGGACATTATGATGCCTGTGCGAAGGAATACTATCCGGTTCAACTTTGTTCACTCACCTGAGTTGCTTGAAGAGTTGGTTAGCAGAATTCCAAATACCACTTCCTTCATTCAGAGGCATGGTTCTCTTCTCAGTTTAGTCACTGCAAGCGGGATCAACAGTTGATGAGTGTTCTGACCCATTTCTATGACCCTCTGTACCAGTGCTTCACCTTTCAAGACTTCCAGCTGGTCCCTACCCTGGAAGAGTTCTCTGATTTGCTTGGTATCCCTATCTTGTATCAGACTCCCTTCACTGGTTGGGAAAAGACCCTCAGGCTTGAGGATGTTGCTGCAGCTCTTCCCTTGACACATCAAGAGGTAATGGACAACTGGGTGACTAGAAGCGGAGTTAAGGGTTTCTTGGCCAAGTTTCTGATTGGTAAAGCTAACAGTTTCTGGAATGACCTGGACTTTAGGTCATATGAAGACATCTTGGCTCTCCTAATCTATGGGTTAGTCTTGTTTCCCAATCCTGACAACTTCATCAATGTCACTGCCATAAGGATTTTTATGTCTCAGAATCCTGTGCCCACTCTCTTGGGTGACATCCTGCAACAACTTCATGCCCGTACTACCCGAAGACGAGGAACCCTATGGTGTTGTATCCCTTTGTTGGTGAGGTGGTTTATTTCGCACCTCCCTAAGTTCGTACTGAAGAACCAAGAAGGAAGAGGTTGGGCTCACAGGTTAATGTCTCTCACCGATAAAGACATCATTTGGACTTGCAGAGGTTTGGATGAGATAGCTGTTATTGATCGATGCGGGGAATACCCTAATGTTCCTCTGATTGGTACCCAAGGAGGAATCTCTTACAATCCATGTCTAGCGCTCCGTCAGTTTGGAAGAGCAAGAAGAGCAGGCCCCCATGAGATGTTGGTGCCTCACATCAGTTTTGAGTTTCAGGTGGATAGTGACGAACTGCGTCGTAGGTTCATCAAGGCTTGGGACAAAGTTCATAAAGCTGACCCACAAGAGTTGGGGCCAAAGACTTCTTTACCTATGGAAGCCTACTACAAATGGGTTCGCATCCGTGCTCAGAAGTTAGGTATTCCGTATGAAGCCGTCAGACCCGTCATTCTTGAGTGTCCTGACAAAGATGGTGCTCCTCCAACTGTCCTTCCTCCTCAGATACCTACTGATTATGAGACATTGAAGAGATCTTGGTCGCAACTGCGAGAAGAGCGGGATTCTTACCGGGAAAAGTTCAACGAGCAGGAATTAAAGATCCAGAAGCTGACAAAGCAGTTGGAGAATGAGAGAGCTCTGAATGCCTACATCCGTACTGAGAAGAGGAGACCATGGGATCAATAAGGAGCTCCGGATGTTCTTTTACAGTTTTATTTCCCTTTTCAGTATTTCCTTTTATGTAACGCCTAAGGGCAACCTGTTGAATAATTTCAGTTTCAAAGTTGAATCTAATGAAGTGTGTTCCTTTTTGTTTACAAAGTTGATTCCCGATTGTCTTTGAAAACATAAATCATACGCATTCCATTCATCATGTGCATAGCAGGTTTTCTCCTTTTCAGGTTGCTTACCATTCTTCGCTGTTTATTTCAGCATCATGAATCCTGACTCATCATCAACTGAGACATCCATCAAGGCTCTTCAGGCGCAGAACGCGCAATTTCAGGAATTAATCATGGGTTTGGCTCAGGGCCAAGAGGAGCTGAAGGCTCTGCTCCTGAAGAAGGAAAAGAAGAAGAAGAGAAGAACTGTTCTGTTCAACTCGGGCCGAAGGTTTGGCAACACTCTGCAAAATGAAGAGGCTGGTTCTTCCATTGGCAAGGGTACTCCTCAAGCGGAAAAAGGTCCTAGTCCGGTAGTCTCTGACAACGAGACTGATTTTGATGAAGAGCAATATCCTCCGACGGAAGACCGTTACAAGCAGTTGGAGGACAGGCTGAATGCTATGGAGATACAACAGGTACCTGGGCTGGATTTTGGAGATCTGGGTTTGTCAACAGGTGTGATCATTCCTCGTAAATTCAAAGCACCATCTTTCACTAAGTACGACGGGGCGTCTTGTCCCAAGCTACATCTCAGGTCCTATGTTCGGAAGATTCAACCGTACTCAGCGGATAAGAATTTGTGGATCCACTTCTTCCAGGAGAGTCTTTCAGGGACTCATCTCGAATGGTTCTATCAGCTGGATGGGACCAAGGTTCGTAACTGGGAGGAGTTGGCTACTGCTTTCTATAAGCAGTATCAATATAATGCCGACCTTGCCCCTACACGTACCCAACTCCAGGGTATGTCGTTAGGTTCAAGTGAAGGTTTTAAGGAGTACGCTCAGAAGTGGAGGGATCTGGCTGGCAGGGTGTAGCCTCCGTTGACTGATCGGGAGTTGGTAGACATGTTCTTGGGGACCCTATCTGGGCCATTTTTCAACCATCTTATCGGGAATTCGTCTGCAGGGTTCACTGATCTGATTCTGACTGGAGAGAGAATTGAGGCCGGGTTGAAGTCTGGTAAGATTCCGAAGGGTGCATCGTCTAGTTCTGAGAAGAAACCCTTCAAGAAGGAGGCTAGTGCTGTATATGGCTCTAGAAGACAAGAGAAATCTGAGCGCCGCCAATCTGTCAGTGCGGTAATGATTGCTAAGCCTGCTGCCGCTCCTCGGCCAACCAATCCTCCAAGGGCTGAAAGACCCCGGAGAGAGTTTACCCGGTTGAGCATGACCTTATCGCAGATCTTGCCGCAGTTGCTATCCACCAATCTAGTGACTGTTAGAGAGGCACCCAAAGGTGTGAACACTGCCTCTCCGAAATACAATCCAAATGCCCGCTGTGTGTACCATTCTGATAGCCCGGGGCATTCCACTGATGACTGTTGGGCATTAAGGAATAAGGTGCAAGACCTTATTGATGCAAAAGAGATACAGTTCGAAGCGCCTGAGAGGCCGAATGTGGTGACTGCTCCTATGCCTCAGCATGGGATAAATGCTGTTGATGAAGAAGTGTACGCTGTTTCTGTGGATAATTTGGCCACTCCTTTGAAGACTGTCAAGAGGAACCTACTGTTGGCCGGTTTATTTCCGGGTTGCAGTGAGGGTTGCCTATTCTGTGCTGTTTCCCTATCTGGTTGTCCCTTGCTGAAGTTAGGCATCCAAAGCCTAATGGATAGCAAGGAGATTCTGTTTAAGAAGTCTGCTGTTCAGTTGGTTCCGGTAGAAGAAGTTTCTGTGGTTACCATCTTCAATAATCCAATCAAGGCTCTCCCGAAGAAGCCTGTCCAAATCATGACTGTCGCACCTGTTGTTATCACTGTTCCGGGGCCTCTTCCCTACGTATCTGATAAAGCTGTCCCCTGGCATTATGGGGCAGATGTGTATGTGAATGGGATCAAACAAGAATTTAACACTGGCGCCAGTATCTGCGATATCACTGGTCCAGCCAAGGTTACCCGCAGTGGCAGGCTCTTCTCGCCTGACATTGCACCGGCCGCTACTCGAAGACCCCTCCTTATAACACCTACAAGTGTACCTGTTCCTGTTGCTGACCAAGTTGTTTCCCCTGCTGCCGAGTCATCCAATGCTCGAGGCAAAGGAATTGAAGATGAGCCTGCCCGGATGGAGGCACCGATACCTATAAATGCTGAGGCCTCCCAACAAGAAATGGAGGAGATTCTAAAGATAATAAAAAAGAGTGACTTTAATGTTGTGGAACAGCTGGGACATACGCCCTCCAAGATCTCAATGCTCTCTTTACTCCTGTGTTCAGAGGCCCATGCTAAGGCCTTGATCTCATTTCTCAAGACGGCCCATGTGCCACAGGAGACATCTGCAGTCCAGTTCACTGACTGCGTAGCAAATCTGACAGCAAACAATGGCTTGGGTTTCTCAGATGCTGACCTGACTGCGAAGGGAAGAGACCACAATGATGCTCTGCATGTCTCTATCGAATGCAGGGGCACTACTCTGGCACATGTATTGGTGGATACTGGTTCTTCCTTGAATGTTCTACCAAAGAAGGCTTTAGACCGTTTGGATTGTGAAGGCCTGGAATTAAAACCCAGCAATATCATCGTCAGGGCCTTTGATGGTTCAAAAAGGATGGTTCATGGAGAGGTTGACATTCCTATTCGGGTAGGCTCTCAGGTGTTCGACTCTACATTTTATGTGATGGATATCCGTCCATCGTACTCTTGCCTACTGGGTCGACCTTGGATCCATAAATCTGGGGCAGTGACCTCTACCTTGCACCAAAAGCTGAAGTACCCCGTCAGAGGGAAGATCATCATTGTGCAAGGAGAGGAGGAATATATGGTAAGCCACTTGAATTCTTTCAGATACATTGAGATGGATGGGGAGTTTATTGAAACCCCCTTTCAGCATTTCGAGGAGGTGCTTCCAATTTCAGCAGCAGCAGAAACAGCGGTCGAAGAGGATGTTCCCTTGAAGATGGCTTCTCTGAAGGATGCCCGGGCTGTAGTTCAGAAAGGTGAATGTGCCAACTGGGGCAGGCTTCCCGACTTTACACAGAAAACTGACAAATTTGGACTGGGTTTTACTGCAGAGGGTCAGAAAACTATGCGGAAGGCAAAGACCAGAAGACCTCCTGTGTTCATTACAAATCCAGGAGTGAATGCTGTTGGGGAGGATAATGAAGTGGACGAAGCAGAATTCAATAGCTGGATCTACCCGACAACCGAAGGCGGATTGACCAATTGGATTGCCAAAGACCATACTCCTGTTACTTTTGTTGCGCAGTAATAAACTTCCTTGTTTCGTTATTTCTAATAAACAATAAATTGAACTTTATGGCCCGGTGTCTTACCCGAGGCACCGTGGTTTTATTTGTGAGGGCATATAAATTGTCATTTCATATATCATAAATGAAAATCTTGGACGTTTTCTCGCATTGCAAATCTTATGCTCCTTTTCTGTCTTTCTTTCCTTTACATATATTTCAAAACAACTGTATTTACACACACACACTCACTCATACAGGTTTCAATCCACTCTGGATCTCACTGATAACGACTCTGCTACTGCCAATTATGACTTCGAAAATCCGATCAACTTAGCCGAAGACGAAGGCGAAGATGATTGCGAAGTGCCCGGCGAGCTTGCAAGACTGTTGCTTTAGGAAGAGAGGGCAATTCAACCACATGAAGAGCCAGTGGAAACAATAAACCTGGGTACTGAGGCAAACAGGAAAGAGGTAAAGATTGGTGCCAACCTAGAGCTCAGCGTGAAGCAACGGTTGACTCAGATGCTACATGATTATATGGAGATCTTTGCCTGGTCCTACGAAGACATGCCCGGTTTGGATACTGACATTGTGGTACATCATTTGCCTACTAAGGAAGACTGCCCTCCGGTTAAGCAAAAGGTACGTCGTATGCGTCCAGAGATGTCTGAGAAGATCAAGGCCGAGGTTATGAAACAGTTTGATGCTGGGTTCCTTGCAGTGACTTCTTACCCTCAGTGGGTTGCTAATGTGGTGCCGGTACCAAAGAAGGACGGTAAGGTCAGAATGTGTGTCGACTACAGGGATCTGAACAGGGCCAGCCCCAAGGATGACTTCCCCTACCTCACATTGATGTCCTTGTGGATAATACAGCTCAGCATAAGGTGTTCTCTTTCATGGATGGTTTTTCAGGTTATAATCAGATCAAGATGGCGCCTGAAGACATGGAAAAGACTACCTTTGTTACTCAGTGGGGCACCTTCTGCTACAAGGTCATGCCTTTTGGACTAAAGAACGCTGGGGCAACCTACCAACGTGCCATGGTTGCTTTATTTCATGATATGATCCATCATGATATAGAAGTGTATGTTGACGACATGATCGCGAGGTCCCAGACTGAGGAAGAGCACCTAGATAATCTGCAGAAGTTGTTTGACCGGTTGAAACTGTACAAGCTGAGATTGAACCCGAACAAGTGTACCTTCGGGGTAAGATCTGGGAAGTTGCTAGGCTTCGTTGTAAGTGATAAGGGTATTCAAGTGGACCCTGCTAAGGTCAAAGCTATTCAAGAGATGCCAGTTCCTAGGACAGAGAAAGAGGTCAGAGGCTTTTTAGGACGCCTGAATTACATTGCTCGATTCATCTCACACCTAACTGCTACCTGTAAGCCAATCTTCAAGCTGCTGAAGAAAGATCAGGTAGTACGTTGGAATGATGAATGTCAGGCCGCTTTTGACAGAATCAAAGAGTATCTCCAAGAACCACCCATCCTTATGCCACCGGTTGAAGGGAGACCTCTGATACTATATCTAACAGTGCTTGATAACTCAATGGGGTGTGTGCTGGGGCAGCATGACGAGTCTGGCCGAAAAGAGCATGCCATTTATTACCTTAGCAAAAAGTTTACCGACTGTGAGACCCGATACTCACTGCTTGAGAAAACTTGCTGCGCTTTGGTATGGGCTGCTCGCCGGCTGAGACAGTATATGCTGACTCACACTACCTTGTTGATCTCAAAGATGGATCATATAAAGTACATATTCGAAAAGCCTGCTCTGTCTGGGAGAATAGCAAGATGGCAAATGATCTTGACAGAATACGACATTCAGTACACGACCCAGAAGGCCATCAAGGGAAGTGTATTGGCAGACCACTTGGCACATCAGGCTGTAGATGACTATCAGTCAATGAACTTCGAGTTTCCAGACGAAAGCATCATGATAGTAACTGATTGTGAAGTACCTGGACCGGATGAAGGATCTGAGGAAGGATCCCGATGGTCTATGCACTTTGACGGAGCCTCCAACGCTTTGGGAAATGGTATCGACGCTGTAATCATATCACCTCAAGGCACTCATACTCCACTCACTGCCCGACTATGTTTCAACTGTACCAACAACATGGCAGAGTATGAGGCGTGCATCATGGGTCTTCAAGCTGCGATCGATCTAAGGATCAAGTTTCTGAGTGTCTTCGGAGATTCCGCTCTTGTGATCAATCAGATCAAAGGAGAGTGAGATACGAAACATCCAAACCTGATTCCTTACAGAGAATGTGTGTTGACCTTGATCCCCCACTTCACAAAGATAACCTTTGAACACTTTCCAAGAGAGGAGAATCAGCTGGCGGACGCGTTAGCTACAATGTCTTCTATGTTCAAAGTTAAATGGGATAATGAGGCTCCCCAGATCATCATCTGGAAACTAGACGAACCGGCATACTGTTGCGATCTCGAGACTGAATTGGTGACTGAGAAGCCTTGGTACCATGAGGTGAAGAGATATTTGGAAGCTCAGGAATACCCTGAAGGTGCCTCAGTCAATGATAAGAAGTTCCTGAGAAGGTTCGCGGCAAAGTTCTTCCTTAGCAACGACATCTTATACAAGCGAAACCATGATTCAACCTTACTGCGTTGTGTGGATAAGACTGAAGCAGAAAGGATCATGGAAGAGCTACATGAAGGGACCTTTGGTACACATTCCAGTGGACATACAATGGCAAAGAAGATCCTTCGGGCAGGGTATTACTGGTCCACAATGGAAGCTGACTGTTACCAACATTCCAGGACATGCCATAAGTGCCAGATTTATGCAGACAAGGTGCATGTTCCTCCAGTTCCTTTGAATGTTCTGACTGCGCCTTGGCCGTTTGCGATGTGGGGCATAGACATGATCGGTGAGATTAAACCTACGGCATCTAATGGGCATCGCTTCATCCTGGTAGCAATTGATTATTTTACAAAGTGGGTTGAAGCAGCTTCCTACGCTACGGTAACCAAGACTGTTGTGGCACGGTTCATTCGGCATAACCTGATCTGTCGATACGGCGTCCCTGAGAGAATTATTACAGACAACGGTACCAATCTGAATAATAAGATGATCACTGAGCTCTGCGAGCAGTTCAAAATACAGCACCACAATTCTTCTCCTTACAGACCGAAGATGAATGGGGCTGTAGAAGCAGCAAATAAGAACATTAAGAAAATCGTGCAGAAGATGACAGTGACTTATAAAGATTGGCACGAGATGTTACCGTTCGCTCTACATGGGTACCGTACCTCAGCTAGGACGTCAATCGGGGCAACTCCTTTCTCCTTGGTTTATGGTATGGAGGCAGTCTTACCGATTGAAGTGCAGATACCCTCTCTCCGGATAATGAAGGATGCAAATCTGAACGAAGATGATTGGATCCAGACACGACTCGATCAACTAAACCTTATTGATGAAAAGAGACTTGCCACTATCTGTCATGGTCAGACGTATCAGAAACGGATGATCAGGGCATTTAACAAAAAGGTCAGACCACAGGAATATCAAGTTGGGGATCTGGTAATCAAGCGAATCATCCTTCCTCAGAGTGATCCAAGGGGAAAATGGACCCCTACGTACGAAGGGCCATTTGTGGTTAAGCATGTGTTCTCAAGAGGAGCCATGATTCTAACCAACATGGATGGTGACGACCTTCCTCACCCCGCCAATGCAGACATAGTAAAAAGATACTACGCATGAAAAAATGACCCGCTAGGCTGACATGCCTAGGAAAAAATTAGGGCTTCCCGTCGAACCAAAAGGGTTCAGGCAAAATGAAGGGATGAAATGAAAAAAAATCTGTACACCCGGCAAGTCGAAAACCTGAAAAGGCGGCTTGGGCAAAAATGGGTATCCCGGCGGACTGAAAACCCGAAAGGGCGGTCCAGGCAAAAGTTAGGGATAAAAGCGTAATACTATGTCTCATTGGATCACCTTGCATCCAGAATCCGGTATCTACATCAAGTCCAGACGGCATCGATCAGTCAGCTTCATCTTCGTTTAGGTCATCAAGTGATGAGACGCTCGGGGATATAAAGGCGATAGCAGAGTCGAAACCCAGTAGGATCATTCATTTCACACAGCTGTTTTATTTTCTTTTGTACAAAACTTGTATAAACTCGTTTGTTCGGCGGCGTTCTCTTACTAGGACGTCAGCCTCCTGTACACAAAACGCCTACTTACAGGCCATTCAAAATCAATACAAATATATTTTTCAGTTAAAAGTGCCAATTGTTTTTCCTTTTTCTATTTTGTTTTGCGAAGAACGTCCAAGGTTCAATTTGTGATATATGCATTGACAATAATTTGCTAACTCATGAATATTTGCATACGAAACAAAGGGTCAATTACAGGTAACATTAGAAACAGGGGCAATAAAGAGTTGTCTAAACAATCTAATTGTTCTATCCACTAAGGTATCAAGATAGGTTCAGCTAAAGAACATAACCGGCATATCTCAAATCCCCAGAGAGTGATCCAGCAAGCCAGTGCACTCTCCTCAAGCGAAGCTGCTATCAAACTTAAGGAAGTTGAGTATCCTCCAGCAGATCTCAACATTCCCCAGCAGCATATATATTCTTAACAAGCATCCCCAGCAGTCTTGGCCTAAAGATTGTTCCCTGGCGGTATATCACACATTCAGTGGAGTCACTTCCCGATACAACTCCAAACTTCCCCAAGAGAGTCCAATCTAGTTCCCCAGGAAAATTGGAATTCACCTCCCCAGGCAGTAAGCTTATCCCCAGTAGGTTCTGGAAGCTCACCCTCGTAGAGCGCGAACGCGT
Organism: Vicia faba; assembly: GCA_948472305.1. Lineage (NCBI taxonomy): Eukaryota > Viridiplantae > Streptophyta > Magnoliopsida > Fabales > Fabaceae > Vicia > Vicia faba. The sequence goes on from OX451738.1 coordinate 816,262,013, forward strand.
CTCCTGGCTTTATTCAAAGAGTTATTTCCTTACTAGGATATAACTGGGTTATCCTCAGCCAAAAGCCACGGAAAGGACGTCGTCAACACAATTCTTTCTTATCCCCAGCGAAGTCTATTAACACTTCCAAAACAACGATGGTATCTCCAGCAAATTATTATTAACATTCCAGCAAAATATCTCTCTCCCCACAGAGAATTGCCTCAGCAAGATCGTTAGAGTACTTTCCTCCCCGCAGAGTTATTCCATTCGCCAAGTTTATTCCCCAACGGAGTTATCTTCTCCCACCGGTATTCTTGCAACTATCATCCCCAGCGGAAGCAAAAATCTATTCTCCAACATCAGCCCAGGAGTGACTTCCCGGCACCCGTCAAGGATTTACTTTCCTAGACGAAAAATACATTCATAAACATCGCACTTCCATACATCACTATAGCATGCATAGACGCATCATATCTTACAAATCTCATTTATGTTGAGAACATCATTGCTTGGTCCATATCATGCATTGCATATGACTGACCTTTACCTTTCAGGAAAGATTCAGTTAAATTCTCAATCATATTTCAAGACTCTAAGACCTTATCTGGTTCAGTTAAATCGACTCCAAAGATTTCTCTGGTTATTATCCAGTCAAAGGCCTTCTCTGGTTCGGTCAGATCGACTCCAAAGATCTCCCTGTTTCTTATCCAGTTGAAGACATTCAAGACCTAGACCGGTTCAGTTAAATCGACTCCAAAGATTTCTTATCCAGTCCAAGGCCTTCTCTAGTCCAGTTAAATCGACCCCAAACAGATTTTCCTGATAAAGACTCAGTAGAAGTTATCTAAGGTTTTCTCAATGATTGCTATTGAGATTGTAAACGCCTATGGTTCTCTCCCCAATGCTGCGGAGATGATAATTCCATCCCAGGTTTTCTCAATGATTGCTATTGAGATTGTAATCGCCTATGGTTCTCTCCCCAATGCTGCAGAGACGATAATTCCACCCAAGGTTTTCTCAATGATTGCTATTGAGTTGTAATCGCCTATGGTTCTCTCCCCGATCCTGCGGAGACGATAATTCCATCCAAGGTTTTCTCAATAATTGCTATTGAGATTGTAATCGCCTATGGTTCTCTCCCCGATCCTGCGGAGACGATAATTCCATCCAAGGTTTTCTCAATAATTGCTATTGAGTTGTAATCGCCTATGGTTCTCTCCCCGATCCTGCGGAGACGATAATTCCACCCAAGGTTTTCTCAATGATTGCTATTGAGTTGTAATCGCCTATGGTTCTCTCCCCGATCCTGCGGAGACGATAATTCCATCCAAGGTTTTCTCAATAATTGCTATTGAGTTGTAATCGCCTATGGTTCTCTCCCCGATCCTACGGAGACGATAATTCCATCCAAGGTTTTCTCAATGATTGCTATTGAGTTGTAATCGCCTATGGTTCTCTCCCCGATCCTGCGGAGACGATAATTCCATCCAAGGTTTTCTCAATAATTGCTATTGAGATTGTAATCGCCTATGGTTCTCTCCCCGATCCTGCGGAGACGATAATTCCATCCAAGGTTTTCTCAATAATTGCTATTAAGATTGTAATCGCCTATGGTTCTCTCCCCGATCCTGCGGAGACGATAATTCCCACCAAGATTCTCTCAATGTTTGCTGTTGAGGTTGTAGTCGCCTATGGTTCTCTCCCCGATCCTGCGGAGGTGGTAATCCCAAGATTTTCTCAACGATTGCTGTTGAGGTTAAAGTCATCCAAGGTTCTCTCACCGTTCCTGTTGAGGTAGTAACCATCCCTGGTTCATTCATCACCGTTTGAAGCTCCAGACTCAGCTCCTGTAACCGGTCAGGACACATCTATACAAAGCATCTGAAGACCAGCTCCTGCAACATGTCAGGTACTCATTTTTCTTATGCAGGTACGCAAGTTCTCGCTAAGGAATCTCTTATGCGATTGACACCCAGATGGCATCTATAAGCCCATCCACCTTCCATCATCTCTTAGCATGGCATCTATAAGCCCATCATCCTATCCAGCAATCTCTAAATGGCATCTATAAGCCCATTCCACCATCACACTGCTACTATGTGAGCGCAAATTTCTGGGCACTCTAGTGTTCATAATCTTCTACCTTCGGATTACGAAAGGCACGTCAGCCAATCCGCATCCTCAGGTCTAAGAAGATTGAACAGGGGCAACTGTTGTACCCCAAAATTTTCCCTCCCATATTCTTCAAGAAATTGCCAAGTCATGCTCCAAAATTCCCCAAGGGTTGCACAGTTCAAGGGCCTCCAAACAGTCAAAATTAGGGTTTTGGTTCTGACAAAGAAAATGAAGTTTCCAAGGGTCCAATCAAGTCCCACATGCCTACAAATATGGTCAAGCATCCTCATGCCAAGTTTCAAGACTTTCAGCATAAAATTGCACAGTCAAAAACCCTAATTGCACTACAGTCAACTCTAGGGGCAAAATGGTCATTTGGCAGTCAAAAGTTCAAATTTTTGGTCAACATCTCATTTTGAAGCCACAAACATCATTTGATCAATGCTTGATCATGATTCTCAAAGCTAGGCTCAAAAATCATCAAGATGCAAAAGTTTCCTTATTTGGACAGTTGAAAAAGTCAACTGTAACTTGACCAAGGCATAACTTTCACATGGATTATCAGAAAAATTCCATCCAAAGCTCATTTTGAAGAGAAAGACATTTCCTACAACTCCTCTTCACACTTAAAGTCCAAGAAATGCTCCCACAAAAAGTTATCAATTTCAACATTATAGGTCATTTTCAAAAGTCAACAAAAAGGGACTTTAGGTCAAAGGACATAACTTGAGATTGGTAAATCAAAATGACATGGGACCAAAGGAATTGGTTAGAGGACTCAAAGACCTTTCCAAAATGTCCAAGAACATGAGCAAAGCTTAAAAATTGAGCAAGTTATGCCTTGTGGAAGTTGGGAAATTTTTGGATATTTTGAAAAGTCAACATTGCTTCAAATGACCTAAAATTGCTAATGGGCCTCTTTTTCTTCCACAATTCATTATCCAAGGCATGTGCACGACCATTTGGCCCAAAGGGAAGTTTTTCTTCATTATTTATTTATTTATTTGGATTTTTATTATTAATAATTCATTTAAATTAATTAAAATACATGAAAAATGTTAAACCTAATGTTTCAAATCTTTTTGTGCATAAAACATCTCAATATTTCGTGCAAAATCAAATTAGGGAAGAATTAGGATGATTGGATATGATTGAGAGCTAAAAAGCATGAAAAAAGATTGAAAAATTATGGTTTGCAAATCAAATATTTTTCACATCAATGCATGGATTTTGATCAAGTTTCTTAACCTAAAACACTCACACATAAGTACAGAACGAAACCCTCGTGCTCACTGAGTCCAAGCTGCGCCATATGCCAAGAAAGCAAACTTGAATTTTCCAAGAAAAGTCCAAAACTGAAAACCATACTCCAGTGCTTTTCAAAGTAAAACAACCGTTCTATCACATTCCTGGGACATCAAGCAACGCATTTGGATCAAAACCACAAGCTTCCACCCCCAGAAACGTGAGAACGACCTCACCCTGTACAGAAAATATTTGATACTCTTGCATCGCGATTCATACATTTTTCATAATTTTTGATGCTTGATTTGTGTTCATTATATGATTCTGATGCTAACTGTGTAATTTAATTGTATTTTTATCACTCATACGCGAAATCGCCATTAAAGCATCCTAGGTTTTCAGACTTGCAAAATTAGGGATTCTCTTATCCAGAAAAATTGGAGCACACGACCCAGACCATCAAAATCAGGACCTTCATACAAACTCAGTGATGGGGTCGCGCTCAATTTATGAGCCACCCTGAGCTAATCGCTATTTTCCAGTAGGGGGTATAAGGGGACAGTTCCAAAACCGTTGCTAATGATGTTTTGTTTCAGAAAAAAAAAGCCAAGCGAAGGAGATGATGAAGTGTCAAAGCATGATAGGGCCATTTGAAATTTCGCGCTGGAATTCAACTAACCATTGTTTTTATTTTATATTGTTTATCTTTTATTATATATATAAAGCGCGTTAGGTGGTTCAGTGGCAAGCAGGTGTAGTGGTGACCTTCAGGACCTGGGTTCGATCCCAGGTCCCCACCCCTTTCCAATATTATTTTTTCAATTATTATCCCATGCAGGTTCAATACAAGGTTCTATCATGCGCCCCTCAATCCAACGCGCCACATGTCCCATTACACTCCATCAAAGGCTAGGATCTAAAGACTAGGGTGTGCCTCAGTCAACGCCCATACATGCTAATCAAAAAGTCTACAAGGCCTGAAGCTTATTGGGCCCAAATTGCTAAAGTCTCACCTCCAAATTAGGGGCAGAACCCCCTAGGTTTGAATTTTTATTTCTTTTCTTTATTTTACTTATTTCAAATATTATTATTTTTAATTAGTTTCTTTAATTTAATTACTTTCATAATATATAAAAAAACACCAAAAAATCAGAAAAGATAAAAAATAATAAATATTTTTATTTTAGTATTTTTGTAAATAAATTGCATTAATTAATTTTAGTTATTAAATTAGGTTTAATTGTAATATTTTCCTTAATAAAATCTAAAATTGGTAGAATTAGGGTTTATAATCATTTTTATCCCTTTTTCTTTTCTTTCATAATAATTAAATATTTCCTATTATTTATTTTTGTAATTTGCATGTAAAATAATTAGGTTTAATTTTAGGTTAAAGTTTAATACTTTCTTAACAAATAAAAAAAATTAGAATTAGGGTTAGTTTCTCAATTTCATTTAACTCTTTTTTCCATTAAAATCTTAAAATACCAAAAACAAATTTCTTTTCATTTTAATTTTATTAATTTAATAATCGTTTAATTTAACTTAATTAAAAAGGGTCCAACGCCCTCGTTTCAATTTAAAGTTTTAATGCGCGTGTTTATTTCTTTTTCGTATAATTATTATGTACCTCTCCCAAAGCCGTGTAATTAATTTCTCGCACTTTATTTTTCTTTAATTCTTTACTTTTCTGTCAAATCGGGTTCTGGAAATTTTGGCGATGTGGACCCGCGCCTTTTGTAATAGCTTTAGAACTTTTACTTCTCGCAATTTTTAATTGCTAAATCAAGGCATGCAAGAATGAATGGACAAAAATAAAAACAAACGCTAGATCACCTATACCATGACAAGATAAATGCAAATGAACGAATCTGACACACAAATCACACACCACCCCTAGGGTACGCCTCACTGTTGCCTTGCCTCGAAAGGTGATCGTCGAGTAGAGGATGTCTTAGTAAGTCCTCATGATCCGGGAACCTGGCATGAGGGTAGCTTCTAAGGTGTCTTCCCATTGCTCTGGTGATCACCATGTCCCGAACCTCGAATTGACCCGAACACCTCCAACGGTGGTGCTACCTACCTCTCAATGGTGGGATGGCACTACTTTAAAGGACATCTACACAGACGAATTCCTTAGGGTAGGTAGACGACTCTAGATACTTGCTCTAATTTCAAAAACAAATCAAAAATACTTTTCACACCGACACCTTTTCAAAAAGCTTTCGAAAGCAATTTTTCAAACACTCTTGAGGACCGATACAAGAGTCGAACTGGAATTTTCAAAGAAACTTTTTAAAACCCACAGTTGAAAAGCAAACAAACCATTTTTGAAAACACAAATGAGCAAGTATCTAAGAGCCCATGGATAACCATGGATAGAAAGGGTGCTAACACCTTCCCTTTCTATAATCTACCTCCCGAACCGAGAGCAATCTCTTTAAGGAATTTTTCTTTGCTTTTGTCCTTTCCATTTGGAGAAAATAAAAGACGATGGCGACTCTTGCTTCCGCGACATTTCGCGAACCAGCGTTAAACAGTCAGTTCCAGATCCACCGATCACAGGGACCTAAGTACTTTCAGATTCAATTCATCATTCGTCAAAGTTTTACCAAGAGCACTTAGATGATTGGTCAAGTGCACAAATCTCTTTTGTAAGTCAAGAATGGTTTCTCCGGGCTGCATTCGAAATAATTCGTATTCTTGACTTAGGGTATTTAGTCTTGATCTTTTTACTTCAACCGTTCCTTCATTAGTTTGTACTAAGGTATCCCATATTTCCTTTGTTGTTTTGCCATCCGAGACACAGAAGAATTCGTCCATGCTAAGTGCACCTTGAAGAAGGTTTATTGCCTTTTTGTCATAGAGAACTTTCTTCTTATCATCATCGTCCCATGCAGTTTTAGGCTTTGATGAGCCGACACCATTGATTACCGTTATAGGGATAAATGGACCATTTTCGATGGCATCCCATATTTTTTCTCCTTGTGCTTCTAGATGTGCCTTCATGCGTATTTTCCAGAAGTCAAAATATTCACCACAAAATAGAGGAGACTTGTTGTTACTACCACCATCTCTGAAAACGGGATTTTGATTTGCGGAAGCCATTCTGGATCTTTTAGGAGCATGTTACCTATAACCTGCTCTGATACCAATTGTAAGTACGAAGTGCGCCTAAGAAGGGGGGTGAGTTAGGTACTTCAAAAAATTCTGGTTTTTAGTGATGATGGTTCTTATTTTTCTGATTATAAGTGAGTTTAGGAAAGCTTAAAAATGCCGAAAAATAAAGAGACATGGACGATATATCCTGGTTCCCCTCACAGTCCGAGAGTACTCTAGTCCCCTTTCAATATGAAAGAGATTTCCTTATTGTGGCAAACTTAAACAAGAACTACCAATCAAACTAAGAACAATCCTCTTGGACCAAGAACAATCCTCTTGGATTTTTACTAAGTTACCTATGAGAACAATCCTCTCAATGTAACTACACTTGTATCCAACAACTTTGGAAAGACAAGATTTCAACAAAAACACTTAAATTTAATTCCAACAATCCTGAAAATTAAGTAAGTAAATATCAATTTGTGAGTTTGAGTGAGTAGAGTAATATTGATCACTTAGAGTGATTTAACAATGTATAATATTCTTCTTCCAATAATAATATTGTACAAAAACTCAAGATATATTTGCTCAAAGTTTTCTGTTTGTTAATGCATGAAAATGTGCAGAAAACTTATGCATTAAAATGAAGAATGCTTGAGTTTGTATTTTGAAATTTCAGGAAATATTTTTGGAAGAAGGTGTTGAAATAGATTTTGAAATTGAATATTTATATGTTCATAACACCCTTTTGAAACAACGTGAAATTCTGAAAATGTACCATGAACAAATGCCAAGTTTGAGTGAAAAGATGTAATGAAAAGGCATGATGAACAAGCATGAACAAAGCTGCTATTTTTCAAATTCGTGCAGTATGCAATCGATTGCACCCTTGGTGTAAATCGATTGCACAAGGTTTTAACAGCTATTTTTTCAAAATCTTTAAGAGTGCAATCGATTTCATTATCAATGTAAAAAGATTGCATGCAAAGTCAGTAGCAAAAAGTAAGTGAGTGCAATTGATTGCACTTGCAATGTAAATTGATTGCATTGAGAAACAGTAGCAAACGTTTTGAAAAATTAAGTATGCAATCGATTGCATAGGCAATGTAAATCGATTGCACTGAGAAACAGAAGCAAAAGATCTGAAATTTTGAAGTGTGCAATCGATTTCACTAAGATGTAAATCGATTGCATGCAAGAGAAAAATGAAATTTTATCTTTGAAAAGCTTGAGTAATGATTCTTAAACATTTATTTTTCATTTTTGAGCATCTATATCTTAAGATCAAAGTAGATAATATTATTATACCTTTAAAGTTGTTGAGAGCTTTGAATGAAGATATTATCCTTAGATGCTTTGAGCTTTGATCAAAATCTTTGCCTTCTTTGTTAGCCATGGTTTGTCTTCATCAAAACAAAAGCTTTATTTGTGAAGCTTGATTTTACATTCTCCCCCTTTTTGATGATGACAAACAATCTTGCTTTATGCGATGTACTTTCCGGAAGAGCTTCTCCCCCTAAGATGCAAAACTCCCCCTATGTAGGAGAGGGTTGGAATCCTTTGTAATTCTTCATCTTGATTGGAGAGTACCTTGAAAATTTAGACACAGGAAATACAAGCATAAAGTACCACACATCTTTCTCCCCCTTTGACATTATCAAAAAGAAGGGAAAGATGCCTAAAGCAGATAATAATAGAGAAATATATTGGGAAAATTATAGAATTAAAACAGTAACACAAATTGTTTAAGAGTTATACAGAGAATTGAACAAACACAACATTAAATAGCAAGACAAGATCATAACAGAAAAACAGTTAGCTAGAACATTAAGGTTTATGCATGTCTGGATGGTTATAAGACCATGAGCCTTGATTCGGGAATTATTGTTGAAGTGGGGGTTCTGTATAATCTGGAGGAGGTGCAGCTGGATTATTTGAGTCGTATGGTGGGATATGAAGGTGAGAATAAAGGTACGAGAATTGTTGGTTCACATCCGAGCGAAAATCACTAATCCGGGTTGTAGTGGAATCATTGATTGCACTTCAGTGATTGTTGATGTTGGTGTTCATTGAGGAAAACTGTTGAGACATGTAGTCCATGAGCTCTTGATTGCTTGGGCCAGAGGGAGCAATAGGAGGAGGAGGCACATCTTCACCGCCTTCGACTTCTTGGTCATTTTCTTCATTGCCAACAACAACTTCACCAATGTAGGTGACGGTCTTTGTCTCCGGATTGAAATGAACGCCCATTCTGGAGTCAACATTCTTAATTGAAATTTTGTTTAGATTAGGATCCATATTCACCTTTTCAAAACCAGTGAAATCCACACCAAATTCCTCCATAATCAAAGTGACAAAATAAGCATATGGAAGGAATTTAGACTTTTCATCCACTCTCAGCATATGCACCATGATCATTCTTTCCCAGTTTACATTTACTCCTTTCTTCCTTGCATAAATAAGCTTCATTTCGAAGTCGGTAACCGTGCAATGGTTTCCAGCTCTTGGAAATAAGATATAGACCAGAAAATAATGATATAAGCGATCGTCTATATGGAGGTTACCCGCACTCCAGGATTCTCTGAATGGAATTACTCCGCCAAGACCACAAATCCGTTTGGCGCGAAATTCAACTTTACTTAACCACCCAATGCTGTAAAAGAACTCCTTTTTCTGATAGGCATCCCATATCTCGTTTTCAGGATCATATAGGAAACTTCCAGTGAAAGGAATATGAAGGATCTCACCAACAACCTGAGGAGTTAGAGAGATACGAGTGCCCAACACATATGTGACCATTTTGCCTTTGTGGGGTGTTAGATTGCTGAAAAACATTCTTACCAAATCCGGGTAGTATGGACCAAACAAAGAAATCAAGGGTTCCATACCATACGCAGCTAGATCATTCTGAAAGGAAAAACATTCTTGAGGAAAGGAGGAGAGTATACCATACTTGGGGTTGGATACAATTTTCCTTTGAAAGTCTTTGATAAATCTGGCTTCTTGCTCTTCAGTGAGAGTTGAGAGCAATGGATTGGATGTTGAATCAACCTTCTTTTTCCCTTTATCTGAAACCGAAGCCTTTCTCTTTGTTCTTGAAGCCATGGATATGGAGTTTTAGGGTTTTGGGGTTTTTAGGTTTTGTGAGAGAGAAATATTTTGTGAGCTGAGATTTGGAAGTGATTTGGGTAGGTAGGGAATGATTTATTAAAATTGAAGTGTATTTGGCTTGGGAATATGAGAGAGGAATTCTGACCAACATTATTTTTCTATCATAAAAGAAAATTCTAGTACGTGTGAAACAACCGGCTGAAAATCATCAAACAATAAAGTCGCCATCGAATGTCTTTTATCCCACATGTAGGGAAAGGTAAACATCGAGAAAACCTGAGAAGGGAGAAGTCACGGTCTTGCGACCGAGAGATCGGGTAAGGGAGTCTGTTACGTGAGGGGAAGGTATTAGCACCCCACACGCCCATAGTAATCTATGGTATCCACTCTTGTTATCTATCTTATGGGTGTGTTTAATATATGCTTACTGTTTATTACTGCTAAAGGGAAAATGCATGCAAAAGAAAGGAGAAAAGAATGTAGGGAAAATAAAATTATGCTCGCTTGGGCCCTACCCTAATGCCTACGTATCCGTTTTGAGGAATCAGAGCTACCGTAGTTCGGCTCATATGTTTTTGTTTGTTTGTGTTTTTTATGGACGAAGTTAATTCCGCCTTCTACCACAGCTCGACCTTTGGAGACTTATGCGTTAGCACAGAAGTAAACTAATCGTGTCCTTACCTGAAAAGGGTTTTTTAATAAAGGTGCTTGAACGCACAAAAGATTTGAGTTGGTTTGTATTTTGTTGTAGGTGATGACTAGTCGACCTCAAGAGAGAGATATTATCCACTTTTCTACTTAGCTATGAAAGAATCTTTGAGAATTGAACCACACCTAGGCTTGAGATGAAGAAGAATAAGATCGAGAAGAGACCTGCTTATCATTTCTCGTACTAAGCAAAAGCATGATTCTCATCAATAGTTTTAAAGTGTTTTGAATTTTGAAAAGAAAAAGAAGTTTTTGTTTTAGATGCGTATGCAAAAGGGGAAGAAAAGTTAAAAGGAGACTAGCCTATTTCTAAACCTAATGTTATTATGCATCGTTAGACCTAAAGTTAGAAATTTGAGGGAATTCTACCTAATGTTAGCATGCATATGGATTGCGGTATAGTAAGAATAAGATAGAGTTGTGACGATACCGAACCGAGGAGGTCCGTTGTCTCTTCATAACCATGCAAGCCATAAGAAAACTCTACAGATGCCTCCTTGAATTTTTCTTAATGAGAATTGTGGTTCTATACTTGCTTCGAAAACCTCTTGGAATTTTTCAACCTAGTCCTTTTTACTTACCAATATCACACATAATTGCAATAGTCATTACATCACAAAATTATGACAAAGAAATAGCAACAAATGATTGCCAAATCATTTACAAATGATTATCTAACAATAATAACATAGTTAAATTTTAAAGAATTTCTAAACAAACCTAAAGAAAAATCATTACAATTTCTATATCACCTTTTTATCATAATTTTATGCTACAAAAATTAATGAAGAGGAAAGTTAATAGAAACTATTAAAGGGGAGTCAAAAACATCAAACATAGGGGTGCTAAACATGATACAAGGTGGTGATTAACAATACAGGCCCATTAGATGAAGTCCAATGGCAGGTATTTATTGCTTCCAATTTCCAAAAAATGGTGATGGGCTTAGTGGAATTCGGTTTGGCCCATGCCTTTGTTCAGCTTATTGGGAAAAATAAATAATAGTTAAAAAAAATAAAAACTAAATGTTGAAACTGAAAATTGAAAAGGGATTAGGGTTGTAAGAGAAAATCTGTCTCTTCATCTCCCTCATGAAGCGCGGCGGCTTCCTTTGAGAGCTCGAACCTCTTCCTCTTCTTCGCCTGTCTTCCTCTTCATTCTGATTTCGCCTCAGTCAAACATCGTGCTTCATTTCTTTGTCAATCCTTGTTTCGGTGCCTCATCCATACACGATGCACAAAATTATTCCTCCACCTTCCGTCGCTGTCATACTCTCAACTGTACCTGTCTCCGTGGCAACATCACAACCACTAACTCCGCCTTACTTTGTCCCAATTCATCCAGAAACACATTGGTATGAAGAAAACGTGAAATCAAGACAGGGAAAGGAATGGCGCAATGTTTACCTACGAGGCGGAGTCTTGCCTCAGATTTTGTTTCAATCGACATTGGATTGAAGATGAAAAGAAAACCAGAAAGGAGGTTCTTTTGCGCCAATCACAGGTATCATATTTTCTTCTAATTTCTTCATATTCTTCTATTTTGGCGTTTTTTCGACTACGTATGGTGCATGCTCGCTGTGTGATAATAATGTATGTGAATTCTGTTATGTTCTTGTTGCACAGAGGAACTGAGAAATAAACTCAGTAACGCATCAGAGAAGTTGAGATGATTATGATGTGCAACAAAGTTCCAAGAATCACTTTGGATAAACGATGGGGATGATTAGATTCAATGATGATACTATGAAGAATTGTAATGTGAAGTTGTTGTCGTTGTCGCGATGATGTATCAGTGAAGATGATGAAAAGATGAAGAGTATGCAGGGTGCAGAGGTTCTAAGTTTGAAGATTTTCTGGTGAGTTCTATGTGATTTTTTCTGTGAATAATTGTATCTCAATTGTGGTTTTTCTTCTGAAATATCTATTGTGAAAATTTCTTATGAATGAATAGAGGGAGAGAGAGAGTTCTTTCCAGTGATGGAGGAGGAAGATTGATGAAGCATAAGATGAATATGGTGTTGGTGGATCAGTTCTTGGAGAGAGCTGAGAGATTTCTCTGTGTGGATGAATTGTATGTTCCTCTCCTCTTTCCATTCTCTCTTGTACAAATTGTTGAGAGCGTTGATAAAATAGCTAGAAGGTTTATATAGATTGTTGGAGTTTGAGAAGTAGTTGAGTGAGGTTATTTATTCTGTTTGAAGTTTGTTATTGTGCAAGGCTGCTTTAGAGAATGGTTAGGGAATGTTTATAAAATTCTGTTAGAAGTCTGTTGCATCAGTTATGAATCTGGTTAGGTGGTAGTTATGAATTCTGTTAGGATTGGTTAAGTTAGAAAAACTGTTATAATCTCCTTTTTTATGTGCAGGGCTGTTATGGTAGTTGGAATTCGGTTAGAGTGTATGTATGTGTTATGAGTGTGATAAATTGGTTTTGATTTTATGTTATGGATGCATAGCGAACTGGTTTTTCTTATCATTTGATGCAGGGCTGTGAAGGGTTTGAAGAACGATGGAGGGCTTAAAGAATTCACTTGGATAAAAGGCATAGTAATAGTATCAGGTTAAATGGAGACTCGACTCATGATGTGAAAAGTGGGGAAAGGCTTGGTCATGGGACTTGGATTTATTTGTAATTTTGTAATATCCGGTGCATTTTCTTTGTGTAAATTCCTTCTATTTTGGAAAGTAGATGGTTTGGAGTTGTAATGGTATGATTGAATGTAACATAAAATATGAATTCTTTTGCTTTGTAAAGAAGTTTGCTTTCACTTTCATGATGAGTAATCCAAAGAAATGTCTTTGAAGCTTCTTTTACTTTCATGATGAATAATCTAAAGAAATGGCTTTGAACCCTTTTTTAATACTTGGTGGAAATTTGAATGAAACTTGAATGTTCTTGAATGCAATATTAATTTGGCAATTCCAAATCTTCAATCTCCTATCCAAAATCAAGTTCTCTTCAAATAGAACTAAGAGCTCCCAATGCTTCTCTTCATTTGCAACTTGAATGAAACATATGATATCGAACCCTTTTTTATGGATGACTCACGAGATAAACTCAAAGATGACTAAAGAAAGACTTTTATTTGAAATCCAAAATCTTGATCATGGATGAACATGGTGTGCTTTCTTCTTCGAAGTGACTTGAATTCCAAGGAATCCTCGTGGATGGACTTTCCAAACTCAATACACTTTGCCTCTTAAAATATTGGTCCGATTTAACAAATTCGAACCACTTGAACTCATGACCCCAAATAATCACTTGAACGAATACTTTCACCATAATGAAAACAAGAATGAGAGAACCAATAATGCCTTAATCTTAGTGAATTAGTAACATCATCCTAGTATTACGTCTTTACTTGATGATCGATAAAATTAGTGCTTTGAATCCCTAAGAACGAATGATAAGGCTTGAAGCACAGAATAACTCATGGATAGCTAACGATCCTCAACTGAATAAAGCTTAAGCGTAAGTATAGGTAATACCTAATTCTCTGGCATTGGATACTCAATGAGGAGAAAGATAGCTTAAGCCAAAACCCCGGTTCAAAATAACCTCAACTACAACCTTGACGAGACACCAAATACCATAAGTAAAAACCCTAATGTACTTTGCTCTGGATGAATTCTTGATGGAGGATGACCTTGTAGCTTGATGAAGAAAAGATCCACAACATCCATGAACACAAAACCCTAATTCCGCAATTTCACTGCCTTGAAAAATAACCAGAAGAATCAGGCTCTATTTGAACATATACACCTTAGCCAGTTGATAAAACCCTAACCCTGAAGGTTCTCGACCCCTTGCGAAGTTATGTTGTTAGCGAATGTATGCAATGTTAAATGATCTAATGGAAATATGTACATGAGAAAAGTGCGACAATGCGTAAACCAGATAAAAGTAGAAGGGTAGGACAAATTTGGGGTATTACAACGTGCAATCGATTGACACACCACGTGCAATCGATTTGCATACAAACAGAATAAAAAATAACCAAAAATGCACAGAGTGGAATCGATTGCATTAAAGGTGCAATAGATTTTCACATGAAACTGAATGGACAGAACTGAAAAAACACTTTGTGCAATCGATTGACACTCTTTGTGCAATCGATTTGCATCAACAAAAATTGTCCAAAACCAAAATTTTCTTAAAAATTTAAGCATCACATAACATAGACTCATATATAGCATGTATAGAACATATATAAAAAATTATATCAAGGGTAGAATGCACCTTATAAGTCGCGTTCGTCAAGTATGCCGAGCTCTCGACGAATTTTGTAGAAAGGTTCTTTTGCCAAAGGTTTGGTGAAGATATCAGCAAGCTGATTATGAGTATCTACAAAGGTTACCTCGACATCTCCTTGAAGAACATGATCACGGAGAAAGTGATGTCGAATGTCTATATGTTTAGTTCTTGAATGCATGACGAGATTCTTTGTAATGTTAATTGCACTGGTGTTGTCGCATCTTAGAGGAATGCACCCTAGATCAAGTTCGTAGTTACGAAGTTGTTGTTTTAGCCACAAAATTTGAGCGTAACTACTACCCGCTGCAATATATTCAGCTTCGGTCATGCTTAGAGCAACACATGCTTGTTTCTTGCAGGCCCATGATACTAATGCATTGCCAAGAATGTGACAAGTACCACTTGTGCTTTTTCTATATGTTTTAAACCCTGCATAATCCGCGTCAGAATAACCAATTAAGTTGCAGACACTACCTTTAGGATACCACAATCCGACATTTGTTGTTCCTTTGAGATACTTCATGATCCTCTTTACCGCCATGAGATGAGATTCCTCTGGGTTAGCTTGAAAGCAGGCACAGAGACAAACACTAAACGTTATGTCAGGACGGCTTGCCGTCAAATATAATAATGAGCCAATCATACCTTGATATTTAGTGATGTCGATGGAAACACCTGATTCATCTTGATCAACATAAGAACCAGAACCCATTGGTGTAGACATTTCCTTACAGTTATCCATGTCAAACCTTTTCAGGAGTTCCTTGCAATATTTGGATTGGTTGATGAAGATGCCATCTTTTAGTTGTTTGATTTGAAGTCCAAGAAAATAGTTCATTTTACCCATCATGGACATTTCAAATTCTCCTTGCATCATTGATGAGAATTCTTCACACATTTATTGATTTGAAGAACCGAAGATGATGTCATCAACATAGACTTGTGCTAGCAAAGTATCGTTTTTGATTTTCTTGATAAATAGAGTCTTGTCAACTTTGCCTTTTTCGAAACCCTTTTTCGCATAAGAAGTTGCTTAAATGATCATACCATGCCCTTAGTGCTTGTTTCTATCCATAGAGAGCTTTTCTCAATTTAAATACATGATATGGATTCTTGAAGTCTTCGAAACCCGGGGGTTGCTTAACGTAGACTTCTTCAGTGATATATCCATTCAAGAATGCGCTTTTGACATCCATTTGGAAAAGCTGAAAATTTAATGAACAAGCATAGGCAAGTAAGAGACGAATAGCTTCTAACCTTGCAACTGGAGCGAAAGTTTCTTCAAAGTCTATTCCTTCTTCTTGGTTATAGCCTTGTGCTACCAATCTTGTTTTGTTGCGAACAATTATTCCATTCTCGTCAAGTTTGTTTTTGAACACCCATCTTGTTCCAATAATGTGTTTGTTGCTTGGCCTAGGGATGAGTTCCCAAACTTGATTCCTTTCAAATTGATTCAATTCTTCTTGCATAGCTATGATCCATTGGTCATCGCCTAAAGCTTCATCAACTTTGGAAAGTTCAATTTGAGAGACAAACGCCATGTTTAGGCAAGCATCCTTGAGATTTAATCTTGTAGACACGCCTTGACTTATATCACCAATTACTTTATCAATAGGATGATCTCTATGAGTTCTCCATTCTTTTGGAAGATCATTGAGATTCAATTCTTGTTGAGTTGATTCTTCGAGTTGAATGGGTTGATCCTTGGAAGAATTTTCTTGAGGACCTTCTAAAATTTCATCATCATTATCACAAACAATATTATCCTCCTTGGAGGGGTTAGTTTCATCAAAAGAAACATGCATATATTCTTCAATAGTCAAAGTTCTTTTGTTGTAAGTTTTATATACTTTACTAGAGAGTGAGTAACCAAGGAAAATACCTTCATCGGATTTCTCATCAAACTTACCCAAATTATCTTTTACATTGTTTAGGACAAAGCATTTGCACCCGAAGATATGAAAGAAAGAAATGTTTGGTTTTCTCCCTTTGAAAAGTTCATAAGGAGTTTTATTTAAGATTGGTCTAATGTTAACTCTATTGCTAACAAAACATGCTGTGCTCACCGCATCCGCCCAAAAGTATTTTCCAAATAATGTCGCGGATGTCATGTTGGAGAGACTTTTCTTTTCTGAAATTGCCGTTACCTTTGGTTGCCATTCCCTAATTAGGGACCTAAGTACTTTAAGAATCAATTCATCATTCGTCAAAGTTTTACCAAGAGCACTTAGATGATTGGTCAAGTGCCCAAATCTCTTTTGTAAGTTAAGAATGGTTTCTCCGGGCTGCATTCAAAATAATTCGTATTCTTGACTTAGGGTATTTAGTCTTGATCTTTTTACTTCAACCGTTCCTTCATGAGTTTGTACTAAGGTATCCCATATTTCCTTTGCTGTTTTGCATGCCGAGACACGGAAGAATTCGTCCATGCTAAGTGCACCTTGAAGAAGGTTTATTGCCTTTTTGTCATAGAGAACTTTCTTCTTATCATCATCGTCCCATGCAGTTTTAGGCTTTGATGAGCCGACACTATTGATTACCGTTATAGGGATAAATGGACCATTTTCGACGACATCCCATATTTCTTCTCCTTGTGCTTCTAGATGTGCCTTCATGCGTATTTTCCAGAAGTCATAATATTCACCACAAAATAGAGGAGGCTTGTTGTTACTACCACCATCTCTGAAAACGGGATTTTGATTTGCGGAAGCCATTCTGGATCTTTTAGGAGCAGGTTACCTATAACCTGCTCTGATACCAATTGTAAGTACAAAGTGCGCCTAAGAGAGGGGGGGGGGGGGTGAATTAGGTACTTTAAAAAATTCTGGTTTTTAGTGATGATTGTTCTTATTTTTTTGATTATAAGTGAGTTTAGGAAAGCTTAAAAATGCAGAAAAATAAAGAGACACGAGCGATATATCCTGGTTCCTCTCACAGTCCGAGAGTACTCCAGTCCCCTTTCAACATGAAAGAGATTTCCTTATTGTGGCAAACTTAAACAAGAACTACCAATCAAACCAAGAACAATCCTCTTGGACCAAGAACAATCCTCTTGTATTTTTACTAAGTTACCTATGAGAACAATCCTCTCAATGTAACTACACTTGTATCCAACAACTTTGGAAAGACAAGATTTCAACAAAAACACTTAAACTTAATTCCAACAATCCTGGAAATTAAGTAAGTAAATATCAATTTGTGAGTTTGAGTGAGTAGAGTAATATTGATCACTTAGAGTGATTTAACAATGTATAACCTTCTTCTAATAATAATATTGTACAAAGACTCAAGATATATTTGCTCAAAGTTTTCTGTTTGTTAATGTATGAAAATGTGCAGAAAACTTATGCATGAAAATGAAGAATTCTTGAGTTTGTATTTTGAAATTTCAGGAAATATTTTTGGAAGAAGGTGTTGAAATAGATTTTGAAATTGAATATTTACATGTTCATAACACCCTTTTGAAACAACATGAAATTCTAAAAATGTATCATGAACAAATGCCAAGTTTGAGTGAAAAGATGTAATGAAAAGGCATGATGAACAGGCATGAACAAAGCTGCTATTTTTCAAATTCGTGCAGTATGCAATCGATTGCACCCTTGGTGTAAATTGATTGCACAAGGTTTTAACAGCTATTTTTTAAAAATATTTAAGAGTGCAATCGATTTCATTATCAATGTAAATCGATTGCATGCAAAGTCAATAGCAAAAAGTAAGTGAGTGCAATCGATTGCACTTGCAATGTAAATCGATTGCACTGAGAAACAGTAGCAAACATTTTGAAAAATTAAGTATGCAATCAATTGCATAGGCAATGTAAATCGATTGCAATGAGAAACAGAAGCAAAAGATCTGAAATTTTGAAGTGTGCAATCGATTGCACTAAGATGTAAATCGATTGCATGCAAGAGAAAAATGAAATTTTTATCTTTGAAAAGCTTGAGTAATGATTCTTAAACATTTCTTTTTCATTTTTGAGCATCTATATCTTAAGATCAAAGTAGATAATATTATTATACCTTTAAAGTTGTTGAGAGCTTTGAATGAAGATATTATCCTTAGATGCTTTGAGCTTTGATCAAAATCTTTACCTTCTTTGTTAGCCATGGTTTGTCTTCATCAAAACAAAAGCTTTATTTGTGAAGCTTGATTTTACACCGGGCTCGGTGTAGAGCTAAGGATTGGTTGATACTCGATGCTACACTCATTGAGATCAGACTTTCGGGATATTTTGGCTGCAAGAAAATATTGCTTGAGCTGAGACAATGCCCGATAAAGGATGGTCAGTGTGATACGGTGGGAGAACTGACTGTGAGTTTTGCGTTCGTATTCGCACTTGTGCGGTTGAGCAAGAGTCGCCACCGACTTTTTATTTTATCCTAAAGGAAAGGTTAAAAAGCACAGCAAAAACCTTTTGAGATATTTCGTGGGTCCGGGGGGTAGATTATGAAAAGGGAAGGTATTAGCACCCTTTTCATCCATGGTTATCCATGGGCTCTTAGTTACTTGGTTTTTTAGATCACTTGCCTTGATTTTCGATTGCTTGAAAATGGTGTGTGTGTGTGTGTGTTTTTGAAAATGTTTTGAAAAGATGCCTTGTATAGGCTACCCTTGTAACAATTCTTTACTCGAATGTTTTACAAAAGGTGTTTTGTCTTTTGAAAAGATGTTTCAAAATGTTTTGAGAGTTTGTTTTAAAAGTGTTTGTGGGATGTGGTTTTTGAAAAGAAGGCAAGTGTTTTTGCAAGTTGATCTCAAGTAACTAAGAGTTTTGTCTACCCTATTGTACTCAAAGGTTTTCTCTATGTTTTCAACCCCTTTTTAACAATTTTGTTCCACCATTGAATTTGGTGGACAATCTTGCATTTAAGATGTGATCGGGACGGGCACGGGTCATCGTATGGACCATGAATGCAATGGTGCCAAGTGTCTTTGGCAATTTGATTGAAGGGACTTGATCATTCTGATAGGCTACTTTCGAAAGCGTCATCGAGGGACTTATGATCATTTGAATTTGTTTTGCCAAAGATACTCGACGTGCAAGCATGGCCCATTTTGGAAGGCAACATGTGGGATTACCCTAGAGGGTGCAAGTGTGATTGTGTATTGATTTCATGTATTTGTCTTGTATTAGGTTATCTAGCGTTTGATTTTATGTTCACGCAAACCCTAGGTCTAACCATGGTATAATTGAAAGCGGTAAATTGCGAAAATGTAAAGTCTACACTGTTACAAAATAAGTATCCGGGAGTGGGGGTACAAATTTATGAATGGGGATGAGACTTAGGAATATAGTGCCCAATAAGTTACAACCAAATCGAATCGATCAAAAGTAAATGTAACTAATATATACAAAATAAACAAATGTATAATGTATCAAAATGCAAGTATATTGTGTAAGTGTACGTGCATACGTGTATGTATATTTGTATATGTAATTATTTACAGGTTAGAGATGTGAAATTAAAGAGAGTATTATTAAGTATTGTTTTGACTTAAAGAAAAAATTAAATGTTTATTTAATTAATTAGTCTTGTGTTTTCTTTAATATATACAAAAAAAGAATGTTTTGATTAAAAGTTCTAAGTTCTAATTATGTATATAAAAAAAAGTATTTTATTTATTATGTACAAAAAGTATGTTTTAGTTAAATATCAAGAATTAAGTTATGTATATTAGAAAAAAATATATTTTAAAAGTGTTAAAGCATTGATGTACAAATTAAGTATTAATCTTATATATATATATGTATAAATAGAAAATTTTCCTTAAATACCTTAAATCATATTATATACAAAGAAGGGCATTTTAGTTAAAAGAAAAAGGTTTTATATTTTAATTGTATTGTATAATAAAATGTATTTCAATTATAAAAATATTTTGATGTCAATAAATGAAAAAAAGGTTTTGTTAATTCAAATATATAAGAAAAGAAAATGATGTTTTTAAAAAAAGGTTGGAAACAAAAAAATCAGAAATGGGCTTTAGGCGTTGGTGAAAGGGCAAGGAGGGGGGTGCAGGTTTTGTGAGTGAATGGGCTTGGGCGCAGTTGGCAGGCCCAAAGCCTTGAGACAAAAGTTGTCTTAGGGTCAATTGTTTTTGTCTTCAGAAAAGGATTTTAGGGTTCGAGAATGTGGCAGCGGCGCCGTTCGTGGTTACCTCGTTCATCTCCAATCGTTCCTGAGTGCAATCTCCTCCGCCTAGCCACCAGTGCCACCTCTCGTCCTTCCCCTCGCGTTCATTCAAGAAACGGTAAAACAAGGTAACGAAATGTCTCAAATTTATTGGACGTTTTAGATTTGCATGTTTATGGTTTACTGCTTCTTCTTGATTAACTGCTTGATTCGATTTCTTATGCTGTTCGTTATTGATTTTATTGGAGGTACGTGAGAAGGGATGAAAGAAAAATGTCTTACCTTTACTGAAGAGGGGAAGGAGGAAGATGGAGGTGCTTAGGAGGCTCAGCGGTGAAGGAAGATTGCGCGATGAGAGCTTTATCTGGTATCTTTACCTTTTTTTTTTGCCAATTTAGGGTTTTATGATGAACTGACTGAAAACCTTTTTTTTGAAAATTCACTTCTTTCTTCTTCTCTCCCTGTGTACTCGTTGCTTATGTTGCTCACTTCTGTCGCCTCTGAGTTTGGTATGCTTTTGAATGTTTTTTGCCTTGATACTTTGCTTTGAGTTGCCTTCTGAGATTGATGCCTGTGTTGCCTTTTGATTCGCTTCCTTTTACTGCCTCGATACCTTTGGATTGCCCTGTGATGAATTTTCTGAGGGCCTGCCTTGAATGTACTTCTTGTTCTCTTCTCCCTGAGTTGCCTACCTTGTTGTTAGCTTAGAATGTTTTTGCCCAATGATGTGTTTACTGAGGGCTGGAGGGTTTGACTTTGAATGCTTTTGCTCAATGATGTTTTGATTTGGATGGTGTTGGTGTTTAGGCAGGTTCAATGGCTTAGCAGGTTGGATGAAAGCTTTGGGTGAGTTTTCTGGTTTTGAAAGTTGACCAGGTTTTTGTTGAATGGCCAGGCTTTTGCAGGTTTCAGCATATGCTGGTATGGCTTGTGTGTTTGAAAATTTCAGACTTGAGGTTTTTTTGACAGGGTCAGAGGCTTAAGGTTGAACTGGTGTTCTGGCTTTTGTTAGGCTTCTAAACAGGTTATCTGGTTTTTGGCCTTGTTTTGCCCCTTTGCTTTGACAGGGATCTTATGGTTTTTGAATGGCTTGAACTGGTTTTTCTGGCTGGAGGCTTAACAGGTTTATACTTAGGCCTTTGACAGATTCAATGCTTTCTTTTATCTTCTTTCTGGGCAGGTTTTGGCATATGTAGGTGTTTGCATTTTCTTTGTTTTAGTAAGGCTCACTTCAGGCAGGTTATGGCCTTACTGGGGGCTTAGCAGACTTGGCTTTTCAGGTTTGATGCTTTTGAAGTTTCACAGGTTGGTCTTTGATGGTTCAAGCTGGTATGCTGTTTGGTGGCTATGCTTATACAGTTTTGGTGTATTTTCTTTGTATTGGTTTTCCTCCCCTTTTCTACTGTGTTTAGTTCTTGTGTTTTATATCTTTCTATCTTCCTGCCTAAAGCCTAAAAACCTGCTTTCTTTTCTCTCCTCTTCTCTTTCCAGTACACTTCAAAGAATATTAAAATATGTTTTTGTGTGTACTTTCTGAAAGGGCCATTTTTTGGGAAATGATGCAGAAGCTTGCTTGCATATCACTTTTTCTCTGCATATTTTATCTCTTCTCTTTGACAGCTTGATATCTTTCCAAAATCTTCTTTTGACAGCTTGATATCTTTGTGACAGTTGCTTTATATTTTTGGCAGAAAGTTGAGTTTGGACCTTTGGTTTGGACTTGCTGTTTGCTTTGTAACATGCTGTTTGAGATTTGAACTTATGCAATTTTGACAATTTTTGAATTGTGCATTTTTTAAACTTGTGCATTCAATTTTAGCAAATAAACTCGTCCCTCTTTGTGAACCGGGAGAAATCCCGTGATTTGCAGAGAGGGTTAACTGATCCCAATCAGTGGCCCTTAATGATGAACTGTCTTTTATTTGTCTCTTTATTTATTTATCAGTCATTGACTTTTCTTCTTTTCTTTTGCAGATGAAAAATGGAACACTGGAGCGAGGGATAGCAGATGAAGAATTGGAGATTAGAAAAATATTTAGGATAGTTTTTATTTAACTTTAAGTAAATGTAACATTATTTTTGTAAACATTTTGTAAACAAAAACAATTATACAAATGATTTAAAGATAAATAAAAAGTCCTTTTATTTAATTAATTCTTCTCTTCTCCAATTGTTTATTTATTATTTATAGTTCTTTAAATTAAAATAAATTAAAAATAAATTCCCACTTATTTAATCTTTAGAATAATAAATAATTAACTAAACAATATTTCAGTGTTGATCAATTAATAAACTTGACGCTTCCAATATTCAAAGCAAAACAACAGTTAATCACAACAACTGATCAGGCGCATTCCCTTTTCACTGATTTTTACCAACACTGTAAATCCAAACTGCATGGATCTTTTGACTGGTTCAATCAAACGAACGTGAATTCAAACCAAATGTCTTCTTTTACTGATTAAATCAAATAATGCGATTTCAACCCGAATCTCGGAATAACTTGCAAAGTGCTATAGAATTTAAATCCTTCTGAGAACGTGCCCAAAAAACCCTAATTCCTGATTAAATTCCAAAGAGCGTTCGCCTGATCAAAGTTGAGCCAAAATCAACCAAAACCCTAAGCCAACTGTGTGAAACAATCCAGAGCCCTGAAAAATCAATAAAACCCTAATTTTGCTTGGCTGACGAAAAAAGTCCGTTTGTCCGATTCTTGAGCCAGTTTAAGAAAATCAGGAAACGCCTGAAGCTGTAATTTCTTGTGGAAAAATGCGAGGGAAAATTTTGGGGTACAACAGTTGCCCCTGTTCAATCTTCTTGAACCTGAAGAGTTAGATTGGCAAGTTTGCCTTTCGCGACTTGAAGGTAAAAGAAGATTGGACACTAAAGTGCCCAGAAAATTTGCACTCGGCGATGTGATGGTAGAGGTGAATGGGCTTACAGATGCCATTTGGTGATGGGCTTAAAGATGCCATCTGATGCGGTAGAATCTTGTCGGGGGATGGGCTTAGAGATGCCATCTGGAAATGGGCTTAAAGATGCCATTTGGAAATGTTGAACTGTATGTCATTGGTGAGTGGACGAGTATCAGAAAGGCCTCCCTATTTTGGAACATATCTGAAGTGGGGGTCCGAGCAAGCAATAGATTGACATCCATGTTTGGAGAATCTGTAAACTATTTTGAAGTTGTGATTGAATAAGCAGTAGAGCCACATCCGTTGTTGGGAAGCGTCCGTAAACTGTTTTCAAAAAGTTGCATCTGAACAAGCTGATAGATTAACATCCGTTGTTGGGAAGAATCCATAAACCGTTTTCAGAAGTCTTGAGAAGAATCTGAACAAGTGATAGGTTAGCATCCGTTACTGAAGAACCTGTGAACTGTTTTCAGAAGTCTTGGAGTTGAAGAGGAACCGGTGTAGGGTTTCCTGATGATGCGTCTGAATGGATCTGAAATAAGTATCAGAATATTGCCGTGTCCGGGTCACGTCTGAACTATTTCTGGATGAATCTCGGGAGGTGATCTTTGTCTGTCGACTGATCTTACCTGAAAAAGTAAAGGATTAGTTGTATGCAATGTCATGATGCATGATGCAATGTATGTGACATCAATGTTTATGACATGAATGTGATGAATGCGCATGTAAGCTGATGAGCTATCTTGCTGAGGATAAATGAATCTTGGACGGCTGAAGATAAAAGAATCTTGACCGCTGCCCGGAAAATAATTCCTTGGCTGTTGCTGGGGAAGAGAATTCCTGATGACCTCTACTGGGGAGTTCCAAACTAGTAGACTCATGCTGGGGAGGTAAGGTTGAGAATCTTCAGTTTGGCGGGAAGTAACTCTGGCGACTTCACTGGGGAACTCAAGATTTGCCCTCTCAAAACTCTGTGGGGAGAAGGTTCATTAGTCTGGCTCTGCTAGGGATTTATAATTTGAAGTTTCAGCTTTACTGGGGATAATGAAACTTGATTCTGAGGGGAGTTAGTCTCTGGACGGTTCTCTGGCTGGGGATTGCGAGAGTCCTCTGATTGCTGCAGGTGAAGGCTTGGAATCTGAACAAGCGATAGATTGACATCCGTTACTGGAGAATCCGTAAACTGTTTTCAGAAGTCTTGAGAAGAATCTGAACAAGTGATAGGTTTACATCCGTTACTGGAGAACCCGTAAACTGTTTTCAGAAATCTTGAAGTTGAATAAGCAATAGAGCAGCATCTGTTGTTGGGAAGCGTCCGTAAACTATTTTCAATGGTTGCATCTGAACAAGTAATAGATTAACATCCGTTGTTGGGAAGAATCCATAAACTGCTTTCAGAAGTCTTGAGAAGAATCTGAACAAGTGATAGGTTAACATCCGTTACTTGGAGAACCCGTGAACTGTTTTCAGAAATCTTGAGATTGAATAAGCAATAGAGCAACATCCGTTGTTGGGAAGCGTCCGTAAACCGTTTTCAATGGTTGCATCTGAACAAGTAATAGATTAACATCCGTTGTTGGGAAGAATCCATAAACTGTTTTCAGAAGTCTTGAGAAGAATCTGAACAAGTGATAGGTTAACATCCGTTACTTGGAGAACCCGTGAACTGTTTTCAGAAATCTTGAGATTGAATAAGCAATAGAGCAGCATCCGTTGTTGGGAAGCGTCCGTAAACCGTTTTCAATGGTTGCATCTGAACAAGTAATAGATTAACATCCGTTGTTGGGAAGAATCCGTAAACTGTTTTCAGAAGTCTTGAGAAGAATCTGAACAAGTGATAGGTTAACATCCGTTACTTGGAGAACCCGTGAACTGTTTTCAGAAATCTTGAGATTTAATAAGCAATAGAGCAGCATCCGTTGTTGGGAAGCGTCCGTAAACTGTTTTCAATGGTTGCATCTGAACAAGTAATGGATTAACATCCGTTGCTGGGAAGAATCCATAAACTGTTTTCAGAAGTCTTGAAGTTGAAACTGAACAAGCGATAGGTTAACATCCGTTACTTGGAGAACCCGTAAACTGTTTTCAGAAATCTTGAGTAGGAACCGGTGTAGGGTTTCCTGATGATGAGTCAGTGTAAAACTGCATCGGGTTTTTGAACACTTTTGACATTCGAATGCCCCAAGTGGTGATGAAGGAGTCTTGAATCAGATTACTCTGCATATTGAGAGATTTCTTGAAATCTTGACTGGACTGCCCCAGGTTAACTGAACTCTGGAAGATCTGTTGGACCTTGACTGGACTGCCCCAGGTTAATTGGATGGTGACATGTCATGCCCCTTGTTGATAGGAGATTTTTGTAATGGAAGTGTCGTCCTTTTGAAGTGATTTTAACTCACTGAGAGAGTTTTCGTTCCTCCGAACATTCGCTGTATGAAATTCTTCGCTGTCAAACAAAAAGCCAAATGCAGACAGTGATATTCAAGCAATGCAAAGTTTATGTTTGTCTCAAAATTTTGAAAAATGCGCTTTTAGCAGAAAACTTTTCACAAGACAAGTCAACACAAGATTTAGAGTAAAGCCCTACAGGAGTCAGGATACCTTTTGTAACAGTATGCTTTCGAACTAACCCATGCTTCAATTAGGACTTTTGAAGGGTTGTAACGCGACTTGGTTCACGATTTAAGAAACAAAGGATATAGGATCAAAGTATGTTTGTACCCACCCGCTCTTCGTGATATTCTTCAACCTAAACTCAGCTAACTGTGCGTCTCACTCTGTTTTGAGTTTGGAACGACTTTTGGGCGATGGTTCACCAGTTTGAATTTGGGGAGACCGTGATCATCTCCTTTTTCTTTTTCAACATTTTTCATGTTGTTGAGGATTTTGTAATGACCTCACTATTTTGATTTTGATTTGTTATCCCTAACTTTTGCCTGACTGTTACCGTTTTCCGGAATTACCGTCAGCGGGATGCCCCAGCTTTCTTAAGCCTCCTTTATAGGTTTTGGCTCGGTGGGCTTTTTCTCTTTTGAGAGATTGACTGTCTATGTGATAGGGAACCAACCTTGTCTTTTGATTCCAAAGGAATGTTTTCTTTTCCGACGTCGTTCGTTGTGTTACGAACTGAGAGTTTGCGACTTCAATGCACATTTTCTTTTGAATTAACTAAGAGACTACCCCGCCCCAGGTTTATATCAAAGGTTTCGATTGTTTAAAAATAGAAAACTCCTACTTCTTTGGCTCGAAGGGGTTGACCAGGGATTAACTTCCTTATAACTCCAGTGTTTGGGAATTGAAAGAAATGCCTGTACATCATCAGCGAGGTCTGTTCAAAAGCATACTGTATAAGATCATGGTATTGTTTCGTCATCCTCCCTCTAAAGGCTTACAGCTTTTTATCAAGAGTCAAATATCATAAAGAAAAGCATAAGAGTAGTGAAACGAATGGATGAATTCAAGACAAACATATGCAATTCATTAATGAAAACAGAGTTTAACATCAACAGATAATTGTTTGACAGCAAAAGAAATTACAACTTTGAAAATTCAAAAAGAAGCAAAAGTCTTTCAGCTTGAGCTTCGTCACTTCGAGTGGAGAACTCTTTAACGAAAGATTTTCATCTCGCCGTCTAGCATGAATTCCAGCACCCCACTGTCGATCAGATCTTGAATCTTGTTCTTCAAGGCCCAACAGTCGTTGGTGTCGTGTCCCGGGCTGTAGGAGTGGTAAACACAAAATGCGTCGGGATGATAGTGAGGAGAGGAGATATTGGGCTTCTGAGGAGGGTCCTTTAAGGTAAGTAAGTTGACCTCCAACAGGCGCTTCAGTATGAAAAAAGATGGTATTTCAGTCTCCGTGAACTGTCTTCCCGACGTTTCTTGCTTACGCCGATTACCCCGTTGACGCTGGCGAGGTTGTTGATGGGCTTGTGACCCTGAAGCAAGCAAAGGAGCTTTCCCCTTGTCTTCTTGAGTGGATGGAGGATGAGCGGTAACCTGCTCTTCAACCTCATCCGTTTGCCCCAGTTGGTTGTTTGGAAGCAGTTGGCGGACAAGAACTCTGAGTTCCTCTTGTCTTTGAGATAGGTCTTGGATGAGAGCCATTTGGCCCACCAACTGTCCCATCATTTGGGTCCTCAATGTTGTCAGATCAAACTGCAGCTCCGCAAGCTGATCACTCCTGGCATTGTTGGAATTCTCTAAGCCCTTTGTGAGGAGAGCTTTCATCTCTTCTTGCCCCAGAGACAAGTTCAGGAACATCTCCTGCAGCTGAGCAGTCTGGTCTTGGATGTCTTTGACAGACCTTTCTAGAGCCATCTCTTACTGAAATAAACAGCAGGAGAGTAAGGAAACCTGAAAAAGGAAAGACTGTCAAAATGCAATGCATGATATATGGATGCATGCTTTCAAGGATCTCTTGGGGTAAACACAAGAAAATGTTAGAGGTTGAACTTTGCTCTTGGATTGGAGATCTCTGCACCGGTGGACGTCTTTCCACGAGAATCAAGCTCACCATGTCAAGTGGGTCATAGCCACTGATTCAAGTTGTTGTACTTGATCTTTGATTGGAGAACTTCGTATCGGTGGATGTCTTTCCACGAGAATCAAGCTCACCATGTCAAGTGGGTCATAGCCACTGATTCAAGTTGTTGTACTTGAACTTTGATTGCATTGGTTAGAGGAGAAACCCCTTGCCCCTTGATAGACGTCCGGTTCAACATAACCCTGCATCAAAAGAACCCTCGAGATCCTTGAAATGGTTATTGAAAATGCTATGGTATGATGTCATGATGTTATGTACATGTATGCAAAAAGCACGTGAGTGTATATACAGGCAAACATATTCACACAAAGCAAACAAGTCCTTAGGTTTAGGCTTGCATGGGGTTCAGGTAAATACCCTCTTGAAGTTAGTTGGCTCATCCTGTCCTAAAATAGAAACCGGGTTCTAAGGAGCTCAATATCATTGGATTGTTTTCTGTGTTCATTGTTTCGGTTTAGCCACTTACTGGCGACCAAAATATTCCAAGAAAACAATCCTCAAAAGAGTGTAGTATCGAGGATCTACCAACTTCGGACTGCACCAAAGTCGGTCATCTCACTACCCCTAAAAGGCTAAGATGGTCAATTAAGGTTCTATGAGTTCGTTAGTGCTTCATGACATCACACAACGGCCCCGTACTCTCCTTGACTACTCAAGGGTTACCGGTACTCACAAATATGTCACACTAACATAGCTTACTGCTTCAACCATGTCGGTATACCCCGCACAGTTCCCTCACAGTTTTTTTTCTATTTACCTAAGAAGGTGCCCCAAATCCGGGTGTAGGATTTACAACAAACCCAAACAAGAACCCAAAAGATAAAGCAATCAAGTCAATCAAAGAAAGTAAAGGTGATCTAAACCCTAAGGTAACCCCACTTTTAAGATTATCCCCAGCAGAGTCGCCAGTTCTGTGATACGGTGGAAGAACTGACTATGAGTTTTGCGTTCATATTCGCACTTGTGCGGTTGAGCAAGAGTCGCCACCGACTTTTTATTTTATCCTAAAGGAAAGGTTAAAAAGCACAGCAAAAACCTTTTGAGATATTTCGTGGGTCCGGGGGGTAGATTATGAAAAGGGAAGGTATTAGCACCCTTTTCATCCATGGTTATCCATGGGCTCTTAGTTACTTGGTTTTTTAGATCACTTGCCTTGATTTTCGATTGCTTGAAAATGGTTTGTATGTGTGTGTGTTTTTGAAAATGTTTTGAAAATATGCCTTGTATAGGCTACCCTTGTAACAATTCTTTACTCGAATGTTTTACAAAAGGTGTTTTGTCTTTTGAAAAGATGTTTCAAAATGTTTTCAGAGTTTGTTTTGAAAGTGTTTGTGGGATGTGGTTTTTGAAAAGAAGGCAAGTGTTTTTGCAAGTTGATCTCAAGTAACTAAGAGTTTTGTCTACCCTATTGTACTCAAAGGTTTTCTCTATGTTTTCAACCCCTTTTTAACAATTTTGTTCCACCATTGAATTTGGTGGACAATCTTGCGTTTAGGATGTGATCGGGACGGGCGCGGGTCATCGTATGGACCATGAATGCAATGGTGCCAAGTGTCTTTGGAAATTTGCTTGAAGGGGCTTGATCATTTTGATAGGCGACTTTCGAAAGCGTCATCGAGGGACTTATGATCATTTGAATTTGTTTTGCGAAAGATACTCGACGTGCAAGCATGGCCCATTTTGGAAGGCAACATGTGGGATTACCCTAGAGGGTGCAAGTGTGATTGTGTATTGATTTCATGTATTTGTCTTGTATTAGGTTATCTAGCGTTTGATTTTATGTTCACGCAAACCCTAGGTCTAACCATGGTATAATTGAAAGCGGTAAATTGCGAAAATGTAAAGTCTACGCTATTACAAAATAAGTATCCGGGAGTGGGGGTACAAATTTATGAATGGGGATGAGACTTAGGAATATAGTGTCCAATAAGTTACAACCAAATTGAATCGATCAAAAGTAAATGTAACTAATATATACAAAATAAACAAATGTATAATGTATCAAAATGCAAGTATATTGTGTAAGTGCACGTGCATACGTGTATGTATATTTGTATATGTAATTATTTACAGGTTAGAGATGTGAAATTAAAGAGAGTATTATTAAGTATTGTTTTGACTTAAAGAAAAAATTAAATGTTTATTTAATTAATTAGTCTTGTGTTTTCTTTAATATATACAAAAAAAGAATGTTTTGATTAAAAGTTCTAAGTTCTAATTATGTATATAAAAAAAAGTATTTTATTTATTATGTACAAAAAGTATGTTTTAGTTAAATATCAAGAATTAAGTTATGTATATTAGAAAAAAATGTATTTTAAAAGTGTTAAAGCATTGATGTACAAATTAAGTATTAATCTTATATATATATATGTATAAATAGAAAATTTTCCTTAAATACCTTAAATCATATTATATACAAAGAAGGGCATTTTAGTTAAAAGAAAAAGGTTTTATATTTTAATTGTATTGTATAATAAAATGTATTTCAATTATAAAATATTTTGATGTCAATAAATGAAAAAAAGGTTTTGTTAATTCAAATATATAAGAAAAGAAAATGATGTTTTTAAAAAAAGGTTGGAAACAAAAAAAATCAGAAATGGGCTTTAGGCGTTGGTGAAAGGGCAAGGAGGGGGGTGCAGGTTTTGTGAGTGAATGGGCTTGGGCGCAGTTGGCAGGCCCAAAGCCTTGAGACAAAAGTTGTCTTAGGGTCAATTGTTTTTGTCTTCAGAAAAGGATTTTAGGGTTCGAGAATGTGGCAGCGGCGCCGTTCGTGGTTACCTCGTTCATCTCCAATCGTTCCTGAGTGCAATCTCCTCCGCCTAGCCACCAGTGCCACCTCTCGTCCTTCCCCTCGCGTTCATTCAAGCAACGGTAAAACAAGGTAATGAAATGTCTCAAATTTATTGGACGTTTTAGATTTGCATGTTTATGGTTTACTGCTTCTTCTTGATTAACTGCTTGATTCGATTTCTTATGCTGTTCGTTATTGATTTTATTGGAGGTACGTGAGAAGGGATGAAAGAAAAATGTCTTACCTTTACTGAAGAGGGGAAGGAGGAAGATGGAGGTGCTTAGGAGGCTCAGCGGTGAAGGAAGATTGCGCGATGAGAGCTTTATCTGGTATCTTTACCTTTTTTTTTCCCAATTTAGGGTTTTATGATGAACTGACTGAAAACCTTTTTTTTGAAAATTCACTTCCTTCTTCTTCTCTCCCTGTGTACTCGTTGCTTATGTTGCTCACTTCTGTCGCCTCTGAGTTTGGTATGCTTTTGAATGTTTGTTTCCTTGATACTTTGCTTTGAGTTGCCTTCTGAGATTGATGCCTGTGTTGCCTTTTGATTCGCTTCCTTTTACTGCCTCGATACCTTTGGATTTCCCTGTGATGAATTTTCTGAGGGCCTGCCTTGAATGTACTTCTTGTTCTCTTCTCCCTGAGTTGCCTGCCTTGTTGTTAGCTTAGAATGTTTTTGCCCAATGATGTGTTTACTGAGGGCTGGAGGGTTTGACTTTGAATGCTTTTGCTCAATGATGTTTTGATTTGGATGGTGTTGGTGTTTAGGCAGGTTCAATGGCTTAGCAGGTTGGATGAAAGCTTTGGGTGAGTTTTCTGGTTTTGAAAGTTGACCAGGTTTTTGTTAAATGGCCAGGCTTATGCAGGTTTCAGCATATGCTGGTATGGCTTGTGTGTTTGAAAATTTCAGAATTGAGGTTTTTTTGACAGGGTTCAGAGGCTTCAGGCTTGAACTGGTGTTCTGGCTTTTGTTAGGCTTCTTAACAGGTTATCTGGTTTTTGGCCTTGTTTGGCCCCTTTGCTTTGACAAGGATCTTATGGTTTTTGAATGGCTTGAACTGGTTTTTCTGGCTGGAGGCTTAACAGGTTTATACTTAGGCCTTTGACAGATTCAATGCTTTCTTTTATCTTCTTTCTGGGCAGGTTTTGGCATATGTAGGTGTTTGCATTTTCTTTGTTTTAGTAAGGCTCACTTCAGGCAGGTTATGGCCTTACTGGGGGCTTAGCAGACTTGGCTTTTCAGGTTTGATGCTTTTGAAGTTTCACAGGTTGGTCTTTGATGGTTCAAGCTGGTATGCTGTTTGGTGGCTATGCTTATACAGTTTTGGTGTATTTTCTTTGTATTGGTTTTCCTCCCCTTTTCTACTGTGTTTAGTTCTTGTGTTTTATATCTTTCTATCTTCCTGCCTAAAGCCTAAAAACCTGCTTTCTTTTCTCTCCTCTTCTCTCTCCAGTACACTTCAAAGAATATTAAAATATGTTTTTGTGTGTACTTTCTGAAAGGGCCATTTTTTGGGAAATGATGCAGAAGCTTGCTTGCATATCACTTTTTCTCTGCATATTTTATCTCTTCTCTTTGACAGCTTGATATCTTTCCAAAATCTTCTTTTGACAACTTGATATCTTTGTGACAGTTGCTTTATATTTTTGGCAGAAAGTTGAGTTTGGACCTTTGGTTTGGACTTGCTGTTTACTTTGTAACATGCTGTTTGAGATTTGAACTTATGCAATTTTGACAATTTTTGAATTGTGCATTTTTTAAACTTGTGCATTCAATTTTAGCAAATAAACTCGTCCCTCTTTGTGAACCGGGAGAAATCCCGTGATTTGCAGAGAGGGTTAACTGATCCCAATCAGTGGCCCTTAATGATGAACTGTCTTTTATTTGTCTCTTTATTTATTTATCAGTCATTGACTTTTCTTCTTTTCTTTTGCAGATGAAAAATGGAACACTGGAGCGAGGGATAGCAGATGAAGAATTGAAGATTAGAAAAATATTTAGGATAGTTTTTATTTAACTTTAAGTAAATGTAACATTATTTTTGTAAACATTTTGTAAACAAAAACAATTATACAAATGATTTAAAGATAAATAAAAAGTCCTTTTATTTAATTAATTCTTCTCTTCTCCAATTGTTTATTTATTATTTATAGTTCTTTAAATTAAAATAAATTGAAAATAAATTCCCACTTATTTAATCTTTAGAATAATAAATAATTAACTAAACAATATTTCAGTGTTGATCAATTAATAAACTTGACGCTTCCAATATTCAAAGCAAAACAACAGTTAATCACAACAACTGATCAGGCGCATTCCCTTTTCACTGATTTTTACCAACACTGTAAATCCAAACTGCATGGATCTTTTGACTGGTTCAATCAAACGAACGTGAATTCAAACCAAATGTCTTCTTTTACTGATTAAATCAAATAATGCGATTTCAACCCGAATCTCGGAATAACTTGCAAAGTGCTGTAGAATTTAAATCCTTCTGAGAATGTGCCCAAAAAACCCTAATTCCTGATTAAATTCCAAAGAGCGTTCGCCTGATCAAAGTTGAGCCAAAATCAACCAAAACCCTAAGCCAACTGTGTGAAACAATCCAGAGCCCTGAAAAATCAATAAAACCCTAATTTTGCTTGGCTGACAAAAAAAGTCCGTTTGTCTGATTCTTGAGCCAGTTTAAGAAAATTAGGAAACGCCTGAAGCTGTAATTTCTTGCGGAAAAATGCGAGGGCAAATTTTGGGGTACAACAGTCAGTGATACTGAGATCCCTTAGAACCCGGTTACTATTTATAGGACTGGCTGAACCAATCCAACTTCAAGAGGGTACTACCTTAAACTCAAGCAAGCCTTAAACCTAAGGACTTGGTGTGATTTGTTTATGCTTGTTATACCTGTGATTTCTCAACATAATCATGACATCATGACATTATAAACATAGCATATCATACTAACCATTTCTAAGATCTCAAGGGTCTGTGATGTAGGTCATGGCGAACCAGACGTCTAGCAAGGGGCAAGGGGATTTATTTTCCTCTAGCCAATGTTGTAAAAGGATCTTGAGTCAGGGGCTATGACCCACTCGATATGGTGAGCTTGACTCTTGAAAAATGAATCTCAATGACACGAAGTTTCTTCAATCAAGCTGCAATCAAATTCTAATAGTTTCTTGTTTACCCCGCGAGATCCTTGAAAACATTGCATGCATATCATACACATCATTACAGGTACCATTACAGGTTTCTCATCTTCTTCGCTGTTTATTTCAGCAAAAATGTCTTCCGAACAAAGCATCAAGGACCTTCAGGCACAAAATGCCCAATTCCAGCAAATGTTAATAAATTTGGCAAAAGGGCAGGAGGATATGAAAACCCTCATCCTGAAAGAGAAAAAGAAAAAGAAGAAGGCTGTCGATATTCTGAATATAGGCAGAAGGTTTAGAGGACCATTGAAACGACAAGTCGACCTGACCTCTTCATCTAAGGAAGGGGAGAATCAAGAAGAAGAGACAAGGGAGAAAGATCCCAGTCCTGAAGTCTCTGACAATGATACCGACTACAATGATGAGCAGTATCCTCCCATTGAGGATAGATACAAGCAGTTGGAAGATCGCTTGAATGCTATGGAGGTCCAGAGGATACCTGGGTTGGATTTCGAAGAATTGGGATTGGTGTCGGGAGTGGTCATCCCGCAGAAGTTCAAAGCTCCAATTTTTGCAAAGTATGATGGGGTGTGCTGCCCAAAACTCCATCTCCGCTCTTATGTCAGAAAGATCCAGCCCCACATCGCTGATAGAAATTTGTGGGTTCATTTATTTCAAGATAGTCTATCAGGGACTCAGCTTGAATGGTTCTATCAACTGGAGAGAGCCAATGTCCAAAATTGGGAAGATCTGGCTGCTGCTTTCTATAAGCAGTATCAATTCAACACCGACCTTGCTCCTACTCGTACTCAACTCCAGAGTATGTCCATGGGGGCAAGTGAAGGCTTTAAAGATTATGCCCAGAAGTGGAGAGACTTGGCTGGAAGAGTCCAACCCCCGTTGTCTGATAAGGAGTTGGTTGATATGTTTTTGAGTACGTTATCTGGTCCATTCTTTAATCATTTGATCGGTAGCTCGTCAGCGGGTTTCACCGAGCTGATTTTGATTGGAGAAAGAGTAGAAGCTGGGATCCGGAGTGGTAAGATCCATAAAAATACCTCTTCGAGTACATAGAAGAAGTCATTTGGTGGAAAGAGGGAAGCCAATGCTGTGCACGGCCAGAAGGAGCGTAGCAAGGCAGACTACCACCAATCTGTGAGGGCAGTGCTGATCTCTAATTCGGCACGCGCACAACAACCACAACAATGAAACAATCAACCAAGGGTGGAAAGACCTCAAAGGAATTTCACCCAAATCAACATGCCACTGTCACAAGCATTGAAATACATGTTAAAGATGGAGCTGATTATGGTGATAAACCCTCATCCGAACCCAAAGACTTCCTCTCCTAACTACAATCTGGAGGCAAGGTGTGCTTATCATTTTGACAGCCCGGGGCACAATACTAACGATTATTGGGCGCCAAAATACAAGATTCAGAATATGATTGATGCCAAGGAGATTGAATTC
Source organism: Vicia faba (assembly GCA_948472305.1). NCBI lineage: Eukaryota > Viridiplantae > Streptophyta > Magnoliopsida > Fabales > Fabaceae > Vicia > Vicia faba. The sequence continues at coordinate 816,297,547 of OX451738.1, forward strand.
GACCCTCCTGAGACTCCCAACGTGATCACTGCTCCCTTGCCAAAACATGGCTAGGATTGAAAGCATTTTTGTTCATTTGAATTATGAAGTTATATTTTCTTTACTTATTCGAACAATTATTGTCATGTCAAACATTATTATTTCATTAATGCATTACACATGCCTGTCTTGAATTAATTTGTTTTCATTATGCTTAAATTGCTTTATATTTCCTTTTCGTGATATTCAACTCTCGACTAAAAAACTGTAAGCCTTTAGAGGGAGGATGACGAAAACGACACCACAATCTCTACAATATGCTTTTGAACAGACCTTGTTAATGATGTACAGGTGTTGTTTCAAATCCTAAACAATGGAGTTATAAGGAAGATAATCCCTAGTCAACCCCTTCGAGCCAAAGAAGTAGGAGTTTTTATTTTCACACATATTAAAACCCTTAATCATAATATGGGGCAGGATAGTTTTCTCAGTTAATTCAGAAGCGCATTCAATCACAATATGCCGCTTCGTACACAATGAATGGCATCAAAGACGTCCTTCCGAAACAAAAGACGATGATGGTTCCCTATAATCATCAAGACATGCAGTCATTATCTCTCGAAATAAAAGCCCATTAAGTCAAAACCTATGAAGGAGACTTAAGAAAAAACACTGGGGTATCCCGCTGACTGTAATCACAAAAAGAAACAGTTCAGGCAATAGATAGGGATAATAAAATCAAAAAGAAAGAGGTCCTACAAACCCTCAACAAAAAAGAAATGACTGCCTATTCAAAATAAACTGTCAGTATCCGAACCATCACTGGAATATCAGAGAAAAGTCTCAAACGGGATCTAAATGCACAATTAGGTGAGTTTAGGATCGAAGAACATCACGAAGAACTGGTGGGTACAAATAAAATTTGAGCCTTTATCCTTTGTTTCTTAAACCGTGAACCAGGCCACGTTATAACCCTTAAAAGTCTTAGCTAAAGCATGGGTTAGTTCAAAAGCATATTGTTACAAAAGGTATCCTGACTCCTATAAGGTTTGCTATAAATCCTGAGTTGACATCACACTATTACAAAAAAAAAACTTGTTTTACTAAAAAATGAATTTCCAAACTTCAAGATAGACATAAGCTGTGCATTCTTAAAATAACATTGTTTGCATATGACTACTTGTTCAACATCAGAGAAATTCGCATGACGAATATCTAGTGAACAAAAACCTTCTCAATAAAAAGGATCACCTCAAGTGGAAAAACACTTCCAACCACGGGGGCACGGCATGATCATTGTCCATCATCTGGGGCAGTCAAGTCAAGATTCAAGGAATCTCTCAAAGATGCTAAATAGCCAGGGGCAGATCTCCATCTGAATCACTTAGGGCATTGGGCATGAATTCTAGCAACGAATCCTGTACGATCAAAGAAACATCTTCTGGTAGTATGGCAACACTTACTACTATGGATAGTAAAAATTCTCCGTACCCAGTGAACATGGACATAGTCGGAAAATACTACGCAGGAACAAAGACCCGCTAGGTTGTCTGGCCTTGGCAAAAATAAGGGCATCCCGGTGAACCAAAAGGGTTAGGGCAAAAATTAGGGATAAAACAAAAAAGATATGTACACCCGACAAGTCGAAAACTTGAAAAGGCGACTTTAGCAAAAAAGGGTATCCCGGTGGACTCAAAACCCGAAAGGGCAGTCCAGGCAAAAGTTAGGGGTTTGAAGCGTACGACTATGTCCCGTCATCTTATCATTTGTTTATCAATAGAAGACTTATCATCCTGATCAGCATCCACAAAGCCTCCGTGAGTACTTTCTCCAGCAGGTACAAGGGCAGAAAAGTCTTGATGCAAAGTCATTGTCGTATCCTCGGCATATGACCCTGTGACATCTACACTCCCCACAGAGTAGAGGCAACTAAAGCTTTGACATCGGCTCCCCAAAACATGAGTTACTTTCCCTAACCAAGCTCTTCCGGAGAGCTGACATATATATTCCCCAGCCGAATTTTGTAATCGCAAGCGGTTCATATAGTTTTCTCCCGAGCAGAGTTTATACGGAAGCTCATCCCCAAAGGAATTATTTGCCCGCATAGTTGTTCTAAAGAAGAGTCTCTCCTCGGAAGAATATCCGTAAACAAGGGGCAAATCCCCAGCATATTCATCTCTGGAGGAAGTAGAAGAACCACTTTTTCTAGACAGTCAGGAACTCAATTTCCATTACTCTCCAAAAGTAGTCAGGGATTTATTTTCCGAAACTCGGACGTGCCACAATAGCATTTCATGTTCATATATCATGATGTGCGCATACATATTGCATATGGCATAATCTCATTTGTTTTGAGAACATCATCATGCAATGCATGTCATGCATCATATACGATTAATCATGTACCTTTTCAGGAAAGATGGTTATCATCAATAACTTCCAGCAAGTTCAAGATTAGCTCCTGAAACTAAACAAATTAATTATATGCACGATCAAATGCAACTTTGCACAGGTTCATCACAAAGCAATCTTACACGAGTTTCTCCTAAATGCAGATTCACATGGGTTTATCCTGAAAAATATTACACGTGTCTTTTCTCATACATTTCCAAATAAAGTTTTACACGAACTTATCACAAAGTAACCTTACCCAGGTTCCTTCTGAAGTTTTACACGAACTTATCACAAAGTAACCTTACCCAGGTTCCTTCTGAAGTTTTTACACGAACTTATCCCAAAATAACCTTACCCAGGTTCCTCCTGAAGTTTTACATAAACTTATCACGAAATAACCTTACCCAGGTTCCTCCTGAAGTTTTACACGAACTTATCACAAAGTAACCTTACCCAGGTTCCTCTTGAAGTTTTACACGAACTTATCCCAAAGTAACCTTACCCAGGTTCCTCCTAAAGTTTTACACGAACTTATCACAAAGTAACCTTACCCAGGTTCCTTCTGAAGTTTTACATGAACTTATCACAAAGTAACCTTACCCAGGTTCCTTCTAAATTTTTTACACGAACTTATCCCGAAATAACCTTACCCAGGTTGCTCCTGAAGTTTTACATAAACTTATCACGAAATAACCTTACTCAGGTTCCTCCTGAAGTTTTACACAAACTTATCACAAAGTAACCTTACCCAGGTTCCTCCTGAAGTTTTACAGGAACTTATCCCAAAGTAACCTTACCCAGGTTCCTCCTAAAGTTTTACACGAACTTATCCCAAAGTAACCTTACCTAGGTCCCTTTTGAAGTTTTACACGAACTTATCACAAAGTAACCTTACCCAGGTTCCTCTTGAAGTTTTACACAGACTTATCCCAAAGTAACCTTACCCAGGTTCCTACCGAAGTTTTACACGGACTTATCCCGAAGTAGCCCTACCCAGGTTCCTCCTAAAGCCCTACACAGACTCATCACGAGCAACCTTACCCAGGTTCCTTCTGAAGTTTCACTCAGACTTATCCTGAAGCAACCTTACCTAGGTTCCTTCTCGGTTCAGATGCAGTTTTACCCAAACTCCTCACAAAACAACCTTACCCTGGTTCCTTCTCAATTTAGATGCAGTTTTACCCAAACTCCTCACAAAGCAACCTTACCCAGGTTCCTTCTCGGCTCAGATGCAGTTTTACCCAAACTCCTCACAAAGCAAACTTACCCAGGTTCCTTCTCGGTTCAGATGCAGTTTCACCCAAACTCCTCGCGAAGTAACCTTACCCAGGTTCCTTCCTATAAGCCCTACTATCCAGGTTCCTTCTCATAACCTTACCCTCCAAGTTTCTTTTCACTTATCTCCAGACATAAGTCCACAACACTGTAAGACCTGGACCTGATCAAGCATGATCGGTTTCACCTTTCCCCTGTAGGTTGCGATGCAGCCTATACACTGACCAGATATGCAGTTCACCTCCGGAGTTAATTCCCCAGTAGAGTAACAGACAACTGAAGCTCCCAAAATTCTATTTCTCCCAAGACAGATACCAACATTCCTCAACAGATTCCTCCTTAATGACAGGAGCAGGGATTCTCATCAAAGGAATATCTCAGGAAATCAACATCCTCTAGATGGCATCTTTAAGCCCATCTCCGACGGTACTCCATCACGTCTTGGATGGTATCTTTAAGCCCATCTCCGACAATTCTCTAGCAACTTCCAAATGGAATCTATAATCCCATTCCCGATATCATAAATCAAGTATCACTTCATGCGAGTGCAAATTTCTGGGCACTCTAGTGTTCAATCATCTTCCACCTTCAGATCACAAAAGGCAGACGAGCCAATCTACATCCTCAGGTTTAAGAAGACTGAACAGGGGAAGCTGTTGTACCCCAAAATTTTCCCTCTCATTTTACTTAATACATACTCCTAAAGGTCCTCAATTTGCTCAAGTTTGCCCAAGAGTTGACCAGACAAACTCTCTCCTAAGGCAGTGTGTCTCAAATTAGGGTTTCCACTTTCATCAAGATGTGTGGATGAAAAAGGCCCCAAATGATTTCCAAGGTCCTAATATGTTCCCAAGATTCTCCATGTCAAATTTCAAGCCTTGCACAAAAAGTTTGCTCAGTCAACTGCTCAGATGCTTGAGAATCAACTAAACTAGGTCAAAAGTCAACTGTGGCCCACATACAGTCAAACTTCAAGTTTTTTGGTCAACATCAAAATTTTGAAGTGATATCCATCATTTGATCAAGGGTTGATCAAGATTCCTCAAGAAATGCTCCTAACTTATCAAAATCTAAAAGTTGTTAAATTAGGGTTTCTTAGGAAAAGTCAACCAAACTTTGACCAAGCATAACTTCTTCATACTTTATCAGAAAGTTTCCATCCAAGGCTCATTTTGAAGAGGATGCAATTACCTACAACTCATCTTCATCCCACAAGTTCAAAATATGCACTCATAAAAAGATATGAATTTCTATACTATAGGTCCTTTTGAAAAGTCAACAAAAACACCTTTTGGGTCAAAGCTTCTTACATGAACATGGAAGACCCAATTGAGAAGAAACCCAAATTCTTGTTTAGGGGACATCCTAAGATTTCTAAAAAGTCCAAGAACACCTTCTTAGGGTTAAAATTGAGAGAGATGTGTATTGTCAAAGTTGACCAATTTTTGGAAATGTGCATGAGTCAACATTGATCAAAATGACTTTTTTTTCTCCAAATGGGCCCATGTTTTATTGTTTGAAACTTGTTCCTAAGATGGCCCATGACCCCTGATCTTATCCACCTATTATTTTATTATTTTTATTATTTATTTTGATTTTTTATCAATTTAAATCAAAATAAATCAATTTAAATAGTAGAATAATCAAATAAAATCAAAGATTTGATTTTATGAGCATATTATGAGTCCATGAACAGCTAGCAAATCAAAAAATTCGTGCAAGAGCTAATTGATTGGAAAAAGATCTTAATTTGGTATATTTTGGAAACAAATCATACAAGGAAAAGAATGAAACCAAATCTCCATAATTTGCAAAGATATGATCAGTTTTTGTTGACCTAAATCATTCTATCATATATACCTAGCATCTCTAAAGCATAAAAAAGGGTTTGGGGTCGTGAAAATAAGGGGAAGAAATTGCAAATTTTGGAAGAAAAAGTGCAGACTGTATTCTCTTCCATAGGTCGTTTCAAGTAATTCCAAAGCCAACAATCTGTTCCTGGACGTGTTTTGTAGCCATTCCAATCATCCTCAAGCCTTAAAACCTTCAGAATTCATGCCTCACAGTGCCACGGTTTGCATCTTTTTTCAATATTCGTTTTCAATGATTTATCCATCATAAACATGTTTTGATCATATATCCATGCTTGCTATCATATTTGTAATGTTTTTAATTGGTTTGATTGAAGTTTAAGTGCAGGAATGGCAAGATGCCATTGTTAGGGTTTTGAGGTCCCAAATTGGGAATTCTATATAAAGGCAAAATTGGACAAAATTAGGGGTACTATCATACTCAGGAGATGATTTGCAGTTGATCTATGTCTTTGGTTTTAATTTATTCTGCTTGTGGTGCGTTTTTTTGAATTTTACCAGTTTATGGCTACGAACAAAATCCGTCACTATAGCCTTTAGTGACGGAAACGACTGTAGGCAAAAGTGTGGCAAAAAATAATAGTTATGGGGAAGAAGACAATTAGGTGGCAGAATCCTATTGGGTGATTTGAATCACGCGCGCGTTTAAGAAAGACCACTTTATTTCCTTTATATTTTATTTATGTTATTATATATACAACTAACCATCCCAACAAATTTTATTTTCTTACTTTGTTTCTACAGATTCAATGCATCATCATCCAAAACGCCTACCATGTGATCTGGACTTTATGAGTCTATCAGGATACTAACTGCAAGTATACAGTTTAGTCGTTCTAGTTTCAAATGATTATCGAACCCACAGGGACTGAGGATCAATCACATACGATCTAATGTTACAAATGTTTAACTAAGCGATGAATATTTGGTTTTAGGGGAAAAAGATTTTAATTAAAAGCAATAGTAATAGTTATACCGATATGTGATAGTAGGACTTCGGGAACTCAGTGAATCACTTGGCATATAAAGTATTTTGGTAAAAACGAATTGTTTAAAAACCTGAGACATACACTCTCGTGTTCATGAAATAAGTTATGCTACTAAACCTAGTGGATGCACTTTAAATTTAATAACACTTTTTGAAAACAACTCGAGTTTAATTAATTTGTTAAAACACTCTCGTGTATTTAAAAATTAATGTTTCGTTAGCACTATCTGGGTCGAACCCCAGCTCTCGCATGCAGGTTCTTGCCTTAATTAATTTCCCACTCTCGTGGCAAAATCGTGTTAAATATCCTTTCACTCTCGTGACAAGGGTAGTTAAATTAAATATGGAAATTGGAAACCAGAAATTATTTACAAAATATTTTAGCCAAGTTATCACCGAATTCCTTCGGTGCTTAAGAGTCACATACCGATACAAACAAAATTAGCCAGACATAATGTATTTAGCAAACATGCAACGTAAAATACAGTTCATGAAAATAATCAACATGGCATATAAATAATAAAGATCGAATTGCATAAAAAACCTGTAATTTATATTGCCGTGGTAATCTTGAATTCGTACAGTAGCTTTTCCAATACAATTAATTGAAATATAGAACTAAGTGTGTGTTAATCCTTCGATGTGAAGAATCAACACTTTAGGGAACTGGAAAATTACAGAGGCTTTGGAAGGAAAATGATGGTTCAAAAGCAAGAAAACAAAATAAAGCAATGCATAAAGAAATTATGGTTCTGAAACAAATTCTATGACTATTTCAAATTGAAATCTTTAACATATATATAGGCTCTCTCTTGTAACTGTCATGTTCCATTATTTCAGTACGTGCGCTAAATTCTCAACTGATGGAATGAGGTCGTGTGGACTTCGTGTGGGCTGCTTCGTGGTTTACTGCATAGACTAAGTTTTTAAGGTGTTACGTTCGTAATGAAATTCATTACGTTCGTAACAGCTAGGCCCTTTGTTACATTTGTAACGAGTTATGTTACGTTCGTAACAGTGTACGCTTAGGCTTACATTCGTAACACTAAATGTTGCGCTCGTAACGTCATCTGGTGTGAGTTTCTTGGCAGAATGTCATTTTTCTTCTTTCTTCTTGCCATTTCTTAGCTTGTTTTGCTCCTTTTAGCTTATTTTCCATCTTATGCCTTGGAAAATATAATTTACCTGAAAACAAATAAAAATACCTTCGTGATGCATATTATTCGATAAAAACGTACAAATAACTCGTGTAAATTAGGCCTAAAAAGTGATACGTTTTCGTGTTATCACCATGCGCTACCACCATCTGGCCATTGGATGTATCAATAATTCAGATCCAACTCCTCAAACAATGAAGGACTATGGTGCACTCTCAGGCTGGCACAACACATGCCCATTCTTTTCGTTTCTATTTTATTTTTTTTAATTGTTTTACTAATTATTTTCCTTTATTAAAATAACACCAAAAAATCATTATTTTTTATTTAATAAAAAAATCATCAAAAAAACATAAAAAATCATTTTTTTTCATAAAAATATTTTATCTCAATTAATTAGTTTAATTTAATTTAGGGCAAATTTAACTCCTTTTTTATAATTTAAATTAATTAGAAATTACGGTTTTAATTTGTACATAACCTAATTAATTTTTCTAAAAAAAAAACTAACCTAAATCTTTTTTTCAATTGGATTTTTTAGGTTTCCTAAATTATTCTCGCATTTAATTCACCGCGTTCATTTTTTAATTTCCTTTTATTATTATTGTAACTGTTTCGAGGTTGTAATATTAATTAGGGTTTAAATTCCGTATTTTTATTTTCAGTCCAAAATAATTATGTATCTGCAAAAGCCTTGTAATAGCTAGGACTTTAAACTTTCTTGCTTTTAATTCCGCAAACTATAAACTGCTTAGATGTATGTTAATAGGATTGTATGGAAAGACAAACTGAAAATTAATACGGTAGACAACCATAAATGTGCAAAGATAAATTAACTGAAAATTACACTCGCACATGCTCACTCCTAGGGTTTGCCTCACTTGGTTGCCTTGGAAATAATGGTCGTGTCCCTCGAACATAGGGATATCTTAACAAAAGACCCTCAATCTAAAAGTCATCATAAAGATCATAGTCCCTCAATGTCCCTCGAGTTGCCTACGAGAAATGATCCTGTCCCTCGATGTTTCCTACAAATATATGATGACAGTCCCTTCGAACTGCTAAGGTATCCTTACATGTTGCCTTCAATGACCATTCCGTCCCTTTCGATAGTCCCTCAAACTCCAATGACGATGCTACCTATTCCTTAATAATAGGATAACACTGTCTAAAGGAAAACAAATAGTCTTTTTCGAGTAGGTAGATTAGTTCTTAAGTACTTGCTCAAAACGAACAAACTTTTTCACACCAAACACTTTTCAAACAAAGTTTTCAAAAAAAACTTTGTAACACTCTTGAGGACAGAAACAAGGGTTAAAACAAAGTAAGACAAAACTTTTTCAAACAAGCACACATAAGCAATTTCAAAATGAGCAAGTACCTAAGAGCCCGTGGAAAACCACGGATAGAAAGGGTGCTAACACCTTCCCTTTCTATAATCTACCCCCCATACTCAGAAACATCTCGAAAAAGGTTTTTTTCTGTTCTTTTTCCTTTTCCTGATTAGATAAAATAAAAGTCGGTGGCGACTCTTGCTTACCGCGACATTTTGCGAACAAAAAATGCACACAAGTATTAAAAGTCGGTTCTGCCACCGTATTACAGTTTGGTTTGGTTCGATTGATTGGTTTGCAATGTTTTTTCAAACATTATATCGATTGGAGAAGGAACATGAACTATAAGTAGTGTTAGGTAAAGAATGCAGTCGTTTAGAGAAAATGAAACCATTGCTATCTTGTAAAGAATAAACAATATCTTTCTATCTTAAAATAAGGGCATTAAAGTAAAATTATTAGAAGGGTTGGGTGCGGGGAAGGGGGGGGGGAATAGGCGCAATAGAAAAATCAATTGGAGCAGGAACATGAACTATAAGTAGTGTTAGGGAAAGAATGCAGTCGTTGAGAGAAAATGGAACCATTGCTATCTTGTAAAGAATAAACAATATCTTTCTATCTTAAAATAAGGGAATTAAAGTAAAATTATTAGAAGGGTTGGGTGCGGGGAGAATATTAGCATCTCCACCCATGTCCCTGCCCTCATTAATAAGAACTAGGTTTTCCTTACACTCACATCCACATCCAATAAAATAAGGTTTTTCCCGTTAATTTTAGAGCAGTGGTAGACAGGTTTGGGCGGGTCCTAATTTTCTTGGCATGCCTACGCCTGTGATATATAAGGGAAAAATACACCATTTCATGTATTCAAATTCAATTTTGACTCTCACGTTACTTTTGATTCTCTCACTAACTTAGGCGTTTGAGTGTTAATCTTGTAGATCTATCGCATCTAAAGTATTGCTCCACCGCAATGAGATCCAGCTCCACCACCTCATATTCTATTTCTAGCTCCCAACCGAATAGTGACACTATTAGTGGGAATAAGATTTCCAAATAATTTTCACAAAAAACATTGTTTCTCCATCAAAGATCCAAATTGTCGGCTTCTTTTCTTGAAGCTTTAAAATCTTCTCCTTAGACAAATCTATTATCAAACTCATCAAGCATGGCGACATCCAAATTCACTCTATCTTCTGCCCAATGATATGTTACTGTTGAAGCTACCAAAGCTCTGCATTTTCCTCCCCTTTATCATGTAGAAGACAATCTGATTCTATTGACATCTCCATTTGGCCTACACAATAAGATTTCGTTCCTCCAAGAGTTGGTCAAGGAGCTTTTTAAGCTCTATGTATTTTCAAACCTATACAACAACTTTGCCAAAGAGAACCATCACATCGGCTTACATCACAACTTATTGTAATTGTGTAAGAAATAATCTCAATCCTTTAGCTGCAACAACCAAATCATAGAGTACATGGAGCCATTAAATTACTGAACAACGTCTAGAGCCTAGTACACCAACATAACTCATAATTCTTGGCTGATAGGATACTCAAAATTAAAGAGAACCTAGAATAAGCTCCACTAAGGAGAAACTCTCTATGAAAGGTATCCTCCTAAGAGCAACCAAGTCACCATACTAGAGTCGGTCTCTGTTGGTATAATTGTGCCACAGTGAGAGGCCACGGGATTACTTGCTCGCAATCAAAACCGAGGACATATGACTCATCCGCCATTCTAAAGGAATGAGTTGTAGCCATACTTCTCCCGTAGTTCATCATTCGCTGACCCACCTTCCACAGAGAAGGAAAAGATACGACATTTACGCTCTAACTCTAGAACGAAAGAACAACCCGTTATCTATCTGCATCCTTGACACCAGAATCCCAATGTCTCATGGAAACCTCCAAAGTTTCGAAGTTACGAGGGAACTTGAGATCTATATGAACATGTTGAACATATAGATAAAAAGATAGATTACTACCACGCCTAAGAGGCTGTGAAGTGCAAGATCTTCGCAACCCTCACGGGAGCCGTGATGACGTAGTTTAAAACCCTTTCAGGCGAGAGTATAAATTCTTGGAAGGATGTATATGACTTCTTTAGTACCCAGTTTACCTCTTGAAAATGGAAACTCACAACCATGGATGTAATCACCAGAGTCACATGATTAAAGAAGGAAAACTTATGTGAGTACACTGGTTGATTCATGAAAGTGACAGCGGCAATATGATGCACAAATGATAGAATGTTGGATGTTTAAGAAGAGGTTAAGGATGGATTGCATATTTTTGGAAAATCTAGGGCTCAAAGGAGCCTGCAATTAAGTGGTTCGTTGAATAAAGAACAACCATATATCAATTATGAAGAATAACTCGTAACTGGAGAGAGGGATAGAGAGAGAGGGTTGTTGAGCAGGAAACTTAAAATACACACTGGCACCATAAAAATACAATTGTCACCTCCAAGAAGATGTAGATCGCATACCCTGAGCCAATTTCTCTGCCTATATTCCTTTGAAAACTTCAAGACTGTGCGAACATTGAGTTTAAGGAAGTTGGGAGAACCCTTACTCAGTAATGGAATCGTCCAGTATGGACAAGTCCAAAAATTGTCATTTCAATAAAAGTCACAACCACAACACCAATGAGTGAATTCATTTGAAGGATGTAATAGAATATCTTATTAAAAATGGGATGACTTACATAGTATACCCAATGTCACGCTGCAAAAATTACCTGAGTGTAACTAACACTTTAAATACAACACAGTTAAACCACAAAATACACATTCAAGAAAAAGGGGATTCCTCATGTTAATAACCAAAATTCATTAGCCTAGTCTCTTTTGAGCCAACGTCCACCAACAAGTGCATCTTTATGTATTGATTCTTCTGTTTCCTCGACCCTGCATCAGATGGGATAACGATGTTGACGAAACCCAAACCCTAAAAAAATGATATCAATTTCTTCTTCATATAAATCTCCTCCTAAGATAAACCATCCATCTTATAGACATAAGTTTTGAAGTCTGCCAAGAAAGGGTTCTGATGCCAGAAGGGATTACAATGTTAAAGAAACCCAAACCCTCAAAAAAGGATATCAATTTATTCTTCATATAAATATCCTCCTGAGATAAACCATCCATCTTATAGACATAAGTTTTGAAGTATGCCAAGAAAGGGTTCTGATGCCAGAACTGGAAGAACTTATTTGAATACTTAAAAGGAGGGAAGGGTTTTATAGTACACATATTAGCATGGGTTGTCTCAGTAAAAGGAGTAACCAAGTATCACCGATCCTTGAAATATTTCACTCTCTCTAAGTAAATGTCAAAAGAGATGAAAGAGATGAAATAAAAGTGCCATAGTTGACACTCCGTTCTTGTACTCGCACCAATACTGAAAGACTTTGACATAAGCCCTATATGAGTGCAATGTCCTCTCTTAGAAGTTTTAAATAATGTCAAAACTAGGTAATATGTGGTATTTGTATATTCGACCTTATTTTTCTATGTCTAGGTTGCATTTTCATCTTAAGACACTTAGGGAACAAGTCAAAAGAATTTGGACAAGTTAAAAAATGAAAAAAATATGCATTTCCTTGAAAAAACATGCTTGGAGTCGACTCCCCCGTGTTACGAGTCGACTCCCTCTAAAGCAAAATTGAAAACAAATGTTTCTATCAAAAAGGAGTCGACTCCTAGGTCTTTGGAGTAGATACACAACATGAAGGAGTCTCCTCCTATGTGTTATATCTCGACTCCCACTGAAGCATTTTTCAAAATTCTTTTTTTCCCACTTAGAGTCGACTCCGAAGCTATACGGGTCGAATCCCTTGCCTTGTGGGTCGACTCCCAACTTGAATGAGTCGAATAACACTGTTCAAAATGTCCAATTTTGTAATTTTGGAACTGTATTTTTTTGTTTCATTATTTCACACACTCACACAAATATATAGTTATTCATACATCATTTCTCATTCTTTGAAACTGTCATACCCAAATTTTTTACCTAAGATCCTACCTTCATTTGCATTTTCATAAAGCATCAAGGTCACGAGATACAATTAGTTTTTAATCTGCTCATCTTTGAGCATTGCTTATGCATAGATTATCAATTATTGTGAACATTTTATTTTATGCATCACTAACTTCGAATCCCATACAAAGGTGGATGATTGTATTTCTTTGGTTTCATGTGCAGAGACAGGTATGGATCAAGAGAATTAGTGATGCACATCAATTAGGGTTTTTGATCCCTCAAGTGTCCGAGTATGGTGAATCACCAATTCTCAAAGGCTACTTCATCAAAGCTTAGCCTATAATAAAAAACACAGTCAAGATTCCATCATCACTGGTTCAGATGTGCATCAATATGTCTTGGGATGCAAGGAAAGACCAAGTTTGCAAGTCGATTCAAAGCACTTTGACCAAAAATCAATGTTTGCACATTCAAGTTCAAACAATCATAACTTCTACATTATTCAATATTTTAAGTGGTTCTTTTTGCATATGACTCTCCTTGACGTCATCTCCAACTTCTCTTTACAAGTCAAGAGTTAATTATATGTGGAGGATCATCGAAAATTCGAATACTTTAGAGGTAATTTTGCAAGTTTGACCTAATTTCCAGTAACTACTGCCTGGCTTTCAAGGATCGTAACTTCCTCAATTTTCAACATCTTGAGAGGATTCTTTTTGCATGTTGCCATGAGAAAAGTCATCTACAATTTTTCTTTAATAATTGAAGTCGGAGTGTGCTTAGAAGGCCTTGGGATTTATTAAAATGTTATAGGTCATTTTCTTGATTTAAAGTTTCCTTGAGTCTAATAAATTCACGGTGCCAAATTCTCAATGGGATAACTTTCGCTTCAAAAACCTCTTCTAGTGATTGTTCAAGGCCTTTTAGGTTTGATTTGAGTTCCTATGCTTACATGAAATAAGTTGGGTTGATTTAAAAAAAATGTTCAAGTAATTTGTTGGAAATTCAATATACAAGTCCAAATATCAATTCACATCGTTCATCAAGATTAACTCAATAGAATTCATATATTTGGTTGGTGTGGAATTTAAAGTGGATAATTCAACTATCATTCAATCCCATTCATGCTTTGCAATATTTATTTAAATAATGTCTTGCAAGATTGAAGATTGTCATTCAAGGTTTCCAATAAAGTTCATCATGAATTCGGAGCCGGCTCATTCAAGTATCTCCATCATTTTCAAGCAAAACATCTAAAGTTATTATCTTTTCATTCATCAAAGGATAATATTCAAGATTACAATCAAACATATAAAATGTTGAACTTCACAAATTGTTCAAGTCTCGTCATTTTATTACAAGTTGGAATTCTACAAGAGAAGAAAGAAATTACAAGATTTGTCCCCAAATTCATTAGTTGTCGAGGTTTAATTTTATCATGAATCAAAACATAAACCTTCAAGAATTACTTCAATCAGATTTATAAAAAAGTTATAAAGGGAACATTCTAAAGACACTTTGTCTTCCATGATTGTTATGCCCTAGGTCAATACCATGATTTTTGAATCATAACAAGCATCCAAATATACCCACAAGCTCCTAAAAGATGTTGTCCAAAAACAAACTGTCACAACCTACAACCCTGCAAAATTCAGAAAGAAGAATCAGAACAGTCCTTTAAAGATGTTGTGGTCCGGTGGGAGAACTGACTTGAGGTGTTTTGTGTTTGTGTTCGCAAATGTTATGGTTTAGAAAGAGTCGCCACTGACTTTTCTTTTATCCAATAAGGAAAGGTGAAAAAGCACAAGAAAGACCTTTAGAGATGTTTTCTTGAGTTCGGGGGGGGGGGGGGGGGGGGTAGATTATGAAAAGGGAAAGTATTAGCACCCTTTTCATCCATGGTTTTCCATGGGCTCTTAGTTACTTGCTAGATCACTTGCTTTTTGTTTGAAAAATTATGCGTTTGTGTGGTCTTGAAAGTATTTTGAAAAGGTGCCATCGTTTAGGAAAACCTTGTAATAGTTCTCATTCGTAAGAACATATACAAAGTGTTGAGCTTTTTAAAATGTTTCAAGTTTGGAAATATGTTTGGAAAGTGTATGTGATTGTTTTGAAAATAGAAAGGATATTTGTTTTGAAATTGAGCAAGTAACTAAAAGTAATCTACATACTCAAAAGGTTTTAGATGTGTTTTTCCTTCTCCTTTAGATGTTGCAATCTTACCATTGATTTGGTAAGAAGCCCCATCGTTGGATGTGAAGGGACGGGCGTTAGGTCATCGTATGACCATGATAGCAATGTTGTGAGATGACTTAGCACTTTTATTTTAGGGACTAAGATCATTTTGAAAGGCAACTTTGATAGCTTAATCGAGGGACTATGATCTTTTTTGGATTTGTTTGTGCTAAGACCTCCCACATGCATAACATGGCCATTTTTATAAGGCAACAAGTGGAATTACCCTAAGGGTGTAAGTGTGTGAGTGTGTTTGATTGCATGCATAATTTGTCTTGAATTAGGGTTTTCTAAGCACTGGTTTTAGTCTTGTCATACATACCCTAATTACTAGCAACTTATGAAAGCAATAAAAGTACGGAAAATAAATATTCTACGCTATTACAATCAATTGGGGGATGGGGTGTACAAACTTCAAATGGGGGTTGCAAATTAAATACTAGGTTATTATTACAACCATATTGAATATGTAAGAATGTACAGGAAATGTAAAGTGTTTGTCTGTTTAAAAAAAGGAAAATAACTTTTGTTTAAGAAAATATTTTTTGTCTCTCTTTTTTTGTTAAAAAGAAAATATAACATGCAAATATAAAGTATTTTTGGTGTTTTTTTTATTAACAATTAAAAATAATATGATAGCAAAATAATAAAAGAGAAAGAAAACATAATCAACGCAAAATGCTGAAAATAGGAGAGGTCAGAAGTTCTGACTCTGACTTGCTGCACAAACAGAAACATGTTAGTAAGAATATGGAAACTCAGAAGTTCTGGATCTTCTGAGAACTCAGAAGTTTTCAGAAGTTCTGACGCAACTGTCAGAACTTTACCTCTCTCCATGCCAGTCAGAACATCTGCAACTTAGTTATTTCTTAACAGAACAAAAGTTTGCATACATACTAATTATGACAAATTTCATGAAATATCAAAAGCATAAATCAGAAGCAACATGTATTTGCTAATTCTAATTCTGAGTCCTAATTTCTTTATGAAGCTTTGAATAGGGATTTCTTCTACTTAGGCAGGCAAATGCATGAATTTTCAGGATATATACATCATCAGGATCAAAATATCTACATTGTGTTAAATAAGTATAATCTGACAATGCTTAATCAGTATGATGAGAGTCAACAGAAAACTTACCTTGCAGCTAGAAAATATAATGTGAACTCTGGTGATGTTCTGAGTAACTTCTTCACGTACTCAGCAGGATGGAAGTTTGCAACTTCTGGAATAGCCAAGGGGTGAAGTTCTGATCCTTTTGAAGTGGATATTGGTGGAGAATGTGTTACTGTTTGATTACAGAATTTGGGATGGCTTTAATCAAGAACGCTTGAGGAAGAAGTAGAGTTTGAATGTAAGGAATCAATGCTAATATTTTGGTATTTTGTGTTTATAGTTTCCTGGGTTCTTGGAATTTTTGTAGTGGTTCAAAGGTTTCTTTCTCAATTTTCTCGCCTCTTTCACAAATTTTCTGGACCCTTTCTCAGTTGCCAATGGTGTTCTATTTATAGGCAAAGTTTTACAGTTGGGGCGGTCAAGTGGCACCAACATCATGTGCTAGATGCTGACTTACTCTTGAAGTAAGCTTAAACAAGTGGGGTTCAATGTATCAAGTTGGATGGTTAACAGCGCCTAAGATGGATTTGACAGCGTGAATTAAGGAAAAGTAGAAGCAGTGCATAGGTCTAGCATACTTTGCACAGAAGTTTGTCTTCCCAAGTCAGTAGGGGTACACGTGGTGAGAATCCCTTGGATAAAGACTTCACAAGTGGTTGTGAGCATTAAATGGGTTCCCATGTGAAGCTCTATGTCCTTGCTTAACTTTGGATCAGAAGTTCTACTTCAGCGTAATATCCAACCTCTGATCTTTGTATCTTCTGATTTCAGCGCATTCTGAAGGATCCTTCAGAACTTCCAGTATATTTACAACACGCTTTGTCACCTTCTTTGTTTTAACCGTTGCAAACTCTGACTGAACCTTTGTGAACACTGGCCCAGAAGTTCTGACCAGACTCTGTCTTGAGAATATCCAGAATTTGCTGAGTGTGAACACTGGCCCAAAAGTTCTGAAATTGTCATATTTCTTAAATACTTAGAAAAGTTTCTAAGCTTTTTTTAGAATTTGATTCTTCCAAAATAAAATTTGACTTTTGAAACTCTTGATGAAGCAAACTTCATATTCCAACATGTCTTGATGAAATATGATTTTTGAGATTTGATTTTTGATCCAAAAGTCAAAGTTAGACTTCTCAGTGTGCAAATGACCATTTTGCCCTTGTGAATGATCTGCTTGGAAAAATTGATAATTCAAGGCCTGGAGACCTGATGAAAGCAAACTTGAGGATCCAGGGTGATTCCTTGAGAAATGAGAGGGAAAACTTTGGGGTGCAACAACTGCCCCTATTCAAACTTCTTGAACCTAAAGAGTTAGATTGGCGAATCCGCCATTCGTGACTTAAAGGTGAAAGATGATTGAACACTAGAGTGCCTAGAAATTTGCACTCGAAGATGGACGGTGAATGGGCTTATAGATGCCATTTGGAGGAATGTTGGTAAACGCTGGGAGAAGTATTAGCACAAATCTCTTGTTGATTCATACTAAACTTGCTATTTTACCTGTGAGAAAATGGGTTAGTAAAATGCAGATGCTTCCATGATGTTTACCAGATGTTGCATCATTCTAAATGCATATGGTATGTACATGCTATGATGTATGAATGTGACATGTATTTTTCTTCCTGGAAAATAAATCCATGACTGTTGCTGAGGAAATCCAGGGAGGTTGAATCCTTGATTGCCTGTTGGAAATGTAGAACATGCATATCTTCAAATTTCGTTGAAAGGGTGCTTTTTCTAGGGAATATAGCTCAGATGTCAGATGTTATCTGGTTGGATCCAGGCTTCATAGTTGCTGAGGATGAAGTAGTTGGCTGCCATCCGGTCAGATCCGGGCTTTGTGGCAACTTACTGGAAGAGGAGATGAATTAACTGTTATCTGGTCGGATCCAGGCTTTGTAGAAAATTCCTTGAAATTGAATAGTTATCTGGTCGAGTCCAGGTTTCATAAAAACTTGCTGGGGATACAAAGGTTAACTGTTATCTGGTCAGATCCAGGCTTCACAGTAACTTACCGGAGGAAAGGATGAATTAACTGTTATCTGGTCGGATCCAGGCTTCAAAGTAACTCTTTGAAAACTATTATCTGGTCGGGTCCAGGCTTTATGGTCTTTTGGAAAGCTGTACTATTATCTGGTCGAATCCAGGTTTCATAGTGTCTTTCTGGGAATCATGGTTAATTGTTATCTGGTCGGGTCCAGGCTTTATAATATACTGTTTGAAAACTGTTATCTGGTCGGGTCCAGGCTTTGCTGATTCCTTTGAAGAGGTTAATTGTTATCTGGTCGGGTCAAGGCTTCACAATAAACTGGTTGAAAACTGTTATCTGGTCGGGTCCAGGCTTTGCAGATTTCTTTGAGGAGGTAGATTGTTATCTGGTCAGGTCTAGGCTTCACAATAAACTGCTTGGGGATTTAGTTGTTATCTAGTCGGTCTCCATGTTTCACAACGAATCTCTGAGGGTGATTTCTATCTGGTTGGATCCAGGCTTCTCAATGGTTTTCCTGAAAGGACGGAAATGAGGACTGATATCTTGGTCGGGTCCAGGTTTCTCAGCCATTTGTTGGGAATAGATAGGCAACTCTAGTGGGGATAAGAAGTTAAACCTTGGCCGGATTTAGTTTAGGTTCTTCTATATATTTGAAGAGTTAGGCTATTATCTGGTCAGGTCCAGGTTTCATAGCATTTTGAGATCATCAGTTATCCGGTTGGGTCCGGGTTTCAGTAATTCAAGAAGTCAAACTGTTATCTGGTCGGGTCCAGGCTTTAGTATTAACTTGAAAATTGTGCTAATATCTGGTCGGATCCAGGATTCATAACATTTAGGTAATAATAAAGGCTTTGTTGAAGGCTTTACTGGGGATTAGGGGTTGTGGCCCTGTGATTTGCAGTCATTTTGAAAGGGAGATTCAAACTGGAGAGTATAGACTCAGTCGGGTAAGAAAGACTCAACTTGGGGAGTTTGGGCTCAACTGGAGATGATGGGCTCATTTGGACAATGATGGACTCTGTTTGGAGATAAAAGCCTTGGTAGGAGAAGATCTACTCAGCTGGGGATGATGGGCTCAGCTGGACAATTTGGACTCAACTGGGGAATTTGGGTTCAGTTGGAGAGGATATACTCAGCTAGGGAAGATGGACTCAGCTATGCAACTTATGGTGTCTTGATTGTTGTATGTTGAGAAATTTGCACTTGGTTGGGGAAAATAACCCTGTTAGGGAAATAAATCCCTGTTGAGGAGATGAATTTCCTTTAGGAAGAGATCCCCTAGGCTTCAATCTTGTAAAAATTGACTTAGCTGGGAAGAAAGTTGCCAAGAGGTTGAGACTCTGGCCAGGGATTATCCCGTGTAAGGAGATTATGGGCAACTCCGTCGGGGAAAGGTTTACTGTCACCGCCCTGGTGGGGATAATGATGATGAGATAACTCTGTAGGGCTATTTCACATACATTAAAGAGATGCTTACTGCTATTGTGCATTGATGCTCTGTTGATGTTGTTGCTTAGCAGGACACATGTGCCAAATAGCTTTAATTATGTTCATATGCATATGTTCATTCAATTTTAGTCATTGGACAAATTTGTATTCAAAACAGAGATAGAAAATTTTGTACTTCAAAGTGTATTTGTATTGATATTTTACCCACGAATAGGCGTTTTTGTACATAGAGACGGAAATCCTAGTAAGAGGAAATCGCCAAAAAGGAGAATAGTTTTAAGAATGAAAACAAATAGCCATGTGAAATGATCTCATTGCCTTCCAGCTCTACTATTGCCCCAATGTCTTCGAACATCCTTTGCCGTTGATCGAAAGTGATTGGATTGATCCTGAACCATTTGAACTTGGACCTTGGTGATAGAATTGACTGTATTGATTTCACGGGACATAGTCGTACGCTTTTAATCCTTAATTTTTGCATGGACCGCCCTTTCGGGTTTTCGGTCCACCAGGATACCCTTTTTTGCCCAAGTTGCCCTTTCGGGTTTTCAACTTGCCGGGTGTACAATCTTTTGCATATATCCCTAATTTTTTCCCAAACCTTTTGGTTTGCCAGGATGCCCTTATTTTGCTTAGGTGTGTCAACCTAACGGATCTCTTATGCGTAGTATTTTTTAACTATGTCCGCGTTTATAGGATGTGGGAAATCTTCTCCGCCCATGGCGCTCAGCATCATGGCACCGCCAGAAACAATTTTCTTGACAACAAACGACCCTTCATAGGTGGGAGTCCATTTTCCTCTGGGGTCACCTTGTGGTAAAATGATGTGTTTTATCACCAGGTCACCAACTTGATATATTCAAGGCTTGATCTTTTTGTTGAAAGCCTTTATCATCCGTTTTTGATACGTCTGGCCATGGCAAATAGCAGCTAATCGTTTTTCATCGATCAAGTTCAGCTGATCCAATCTCGTTTGAATCCACTCGTCTTCTCCTAGACCTGCCTCGATCATAATCCTCAGCGAGGGAATTTGAACTTCTACTGGCAAAACAACTTCCATGCCATAGACTAGAGAGAAGGGAGTTTCCCCAATTGATGTTCTAGCTGAAGTACGATATCCATGTAGAGCAAATGGTAACATCTTATGCCAATCTTTATAGGTCACTACCATTTTCTGCACAATCTTTTTGATATTTTTGTTGGCCGCTTCGACTGCGCTATTCATTTTCGGTCTATACAGAGAAGAATTGTGATGCCTGATCTTAAATTGAATGCACAACTCCCTGATCATGGCATTGTTGAGGTTAATCCCATTGTCGATGATGATCCTTTCGGGGATACCATAACGACAGATGGGGTTGTGCCTGATGAATCTGGATACCACATTCTTGGTGACTGAGGAAAATGAGGAGGCTTCGACCCATTTGGTGAAATAGTCGATAGTAACAAGAATGAAGCGATGTCCGTTGGAAGATGTGGGCTTGATCTCTCCGATCATGTTAATACCCCACATTGCAAATGGCCATGGGGCGGTCATGACATTCATAGGGATTGGAGTTACATGGACTTTGTCAGCATAAATTTGACATTTGTGACAAGTTTTTGAATGTTAGTGACAATCGGTCTCCATCGTCGACCAATAGTAGCCGGCTCTTAAGATTTTCTTAGCCATCGTATGTCCACTTGAGTGAGTACCAAAAAGGCCAACGTGCATGTCTTCCATGATTTCTTCTGCCTCCTTCTTATCCACACATCGGAGTAGAGTTGAATCATGGTTGCTCTTGTACAATATCCCGTTACTTAGGAAGAATTTGGCTGCAAATCTTCATAAGAACTTTCTGTAATTGATAGATGCTCCCTCTGGATACTCTTGTGCTTCAAAGTATCTCATTACCTCATGGTACCGTGGCATTTCCGCATCGGTGTCGAGCTCATAGCAATGTGCAGGTTCATAGAATCTTTCAATTGTAATCATAGGGGCTTCGTTATCCCATCTGACTTTGAACATTGAGGACATGGTTGCCAAAGCATCAGCCAACTGGTTTTCTTCTCTAGGAAAATGCTCAATAGTGATCTCTTCGAAGTATGGTATCAGAGTCAACACAAGCTCTTTTTAAGGAATGAGGTAAGGATTATTAGTGTCCCATTCCCCCTTTACTTGGCTAATCACTAAAGCAGAGTCTCCAAAAACACTCAAGCGCTTGATTCTAAAATCAATGGCAGCTTTCAATCCCAGGATGCATGCTTCATATTCCGCCATGTTATTCGTGCAATCAAAGCATAATCTGGATGTGAAGGGAGTATGGCAACCCTCAGGAGAGATAATTACAACACCTATTCCATTTCCCAAAGCGTTAGAAGCCCCATCAAAAACCATGGTCCATCGGGATCCCGGTTTAGGTCCATCATACGGTCCAAGTTTGGCACAGTCAGTCACCAACATAATGTCTTCATCCGAGAATTCGAAATTCATAGATTGATAATCATCAACAGCTTGGTGGGCCAAATGATCTGCTAGTATACTTCCTTTGATGGATTTTTGAGTCATGTATTGGATGTCGTACTCGATCAAGATCATTTGTCATCTGGCTATCCGTCCGGAAAGGGCAGGTTTTTCAAAGATGTACTTAATCGGATCCATCTTAGAAATCAACAAAGTGGTATGAGTCAATATGTACTGCCTTAGCCGGCGAGCAGCCCACGCTAAAGCACATCAAGTTTTCTCTAGCAGTGAATATCTGGTTTCACAGTCGGTAAAATTTTTGCTTAGGTAGTAAATTGCATGCTTTTTTCGGCTAGACTCGTCATGTTGGCCCAAAACACACCCCATAGAATTCTCTAGTACTGTCAAGTACATGATCAAAGGTCTTCCTTCAACTGGAGGCACGAGAATATGAGGTTCTTGTAGGTATTCTTTGATTTTATCAAAGGCAATCTGGCATTCATTGTTCCATCTGACTACCTGATCTTTCTTCAAGAGTTTGAAGAGTGGCTCACAGGTAGCAGTTAAGTGTGATATGAAACGGGCAATGTAATTGAGACGACCCAAGAATCCTCTGATTTCTTTTTCAGACCGAGGGAATGGCATTTCTTAGATGGCCTTTATCTTGGCGGGATCAACTTCAATGCCTTTATTGCTGACCATAAAACCTAGAAGCTTCCCAGAGCATACTCCGAATATGCACTTGTTAGGGTTTAACCTCAGTTTATATTTCTCCAGTCTCTTGAATAGTTTGTGCAGATGATCGAGATGTTCTTCTTTGGTTTGTGATCTGGCGATCATATCATCCACATATACCTCTATCTCATGATGAATCATGTCATGAAATAAAGCAACCATAGCCCTTTAATATGTTTCCCTTGCATTCTTTAACCCGAAAGGCATAACCTTGTAGCAGAAGGTGCCTCATTGTGTAACGAAAGTAGTTTTTTCCATATCTTCGGTAGCCATCTTTATTTGATTATAGCCTGAGAAGCCATCCATGAATGAGAAGACTTTATGATGAGTAGTATTTTCGACTAAGATGTCAATGTATGGTAGAGGGAAATCATCCTTGGGGCTTGCCCTATTCAAATCCCTATAGTCTATGCACATGCGAACTTTTTTGTCTTTATTTGGCACCCATTGAGGATAGGATGTTACAGCTAGGAATCCTGCATCAAACTGTTTCACTACTTCGGCTTTGATCTTTTCAGACATGTCATGCCTCATGCGACGAACTTTTTGTTTAACTGGAGGGAAGTCTTCCTTCGTAAGCAGACGATTAACCACAATGTTGGTATCTAACCCAGGCATATCTTCATAAGACCAAGCAAATACTTCCATATAATCGTGCAACATCTGAACCAAGCGGCTCTTGACACTGCTTTCCAAATTAGCGCCGATCCTGATTTCCTTCTTATCTGACTTAGTACCCAAGTTGATAACCTCAATTGACTCTTCATGTGGTTGAATAGCTTTTTACTCTTGTAATAGGAGTCTGGCTAGTTCTCCTGGTATGTCACAATCTTCCTCGCTTTCGTCTTGGGCTTGGTTGATAGGATATTCAAAGTCATAGTCGGCAATAATAGAGTTGTTGACAATAGGATCCAGAGTGGATGTAGACCTGCAAGAGTGTGTATGTGTGCATGTAAGATACATGGCTATCTTTTGGAAATGTATTTGAAAGAAAAGAAAGACAATGAACACAAATATTTGAATGCAAAATAGTCCAATGTACTAAATGATCATATGATTAGATGAACAAAAATAAAACCCTTGACAAAAGGACAAAAGTGACCCAGGCTAGGCACATTGTGTTGTACCCCAAAATTTGCCCTCCCATATTTCTCAAGACATGTCAAGAATAATCTCCAAGTGGCTCAAGTTAGCTCAAGAGTTGGACAGTCAAATCACCTCCTAAGGCAGTCAATTCTAAATTAGGGTTTTGTGTTGCATCAAGGTCCTTACATCCAAATGGCCTCAAGTGCTTCCCAATGTCTTAATATGTTCTTAAGTTCATCCATGTCAAATTTCAAGCCTTGCAGAGGAAGTTTGGTCAGTCAATTGCTCAAGAGGCCCAAAAATCAGCTGTGCTAGGGCAAAAGTCAACTGTGTCCCAAATACAGTCAAACCTCAAGATTTTTTTGTCAACATTCTCATTTTGAAGGATAATTCATCATTTTATCAAGGGTTGATCATGATTCATCAAGGATTGTTCAAGATTCATCAAGATTCAAAAGTTGCTAAATTAGGGTTTTGTAGGAAAAGTCAACTCAACTTTGACCAAGCATAACTTTCTCATACTTTATGAGAAATGACCCATCCAAAGCTCATTTTTAATAGTATGAAATATCCTACAATCCATTTTCACACCCCAAGATCAAGAAATGCTCTCACAAAAAGTTGCAAATTTGGACATTATAGGTCATTTTTGAAAGTCAACAAAAACACCTTTTTTGCCAAAGCTTATAACTTGAGAATGGAACATCAAAATGAGATGATAACAAAAGTGTTGATTAGAGGACATCTCAAGGGTTCTAAAAAGTCAAATAATACCTCCAAAAGTTCAAAATTGAGGAAGTTATGCATTGTTGAAGTTGGGCATTTTTCCAAATTTGCCAAAAGTCAACTATCCTCAAAACTCCAATTTTTGACAAAAGGGCCCACTTTTTCCCACTTGATATGGTCTTGTCATGCCACACAAGTGTCCCATATTTGATTTCATGGCCATTCATTTATTTTTCTATTTTATTTAATTTTTATTGATTTAATTCATTTTTAATCAATATTAAATCAAATAAAATCTA
Organism: Vicia faba; assembly: GCA_948472305.1. Classification (NCBI taxonomy): domain Eukaryota; kingdom Viridiplantae; phylum Streptophyta; class Magnoliopsida; order Fabales; family Fabaceae; genus Vicia; species Vicia faba. The sequence goes on from OX451738.1 coordinate 816,322,612, forward strand.
AATATTGATGAAATCATATCTTTGTGATTGGTACAACTTTCAATTGGCATGATTCATCAAATCAATTCGTATCAAGGCTCATTCATGCACAAAAAATCAGATTTGGCCTATTTTTGGAAGTTTGATAATGGTGATCAAAATCAAATCATGAATCTTCAATGCACTTGGATTCAGACCAAAAGATCAAACCTAATTCATTCTATAACACTCACACAAGCCAGGCAGACCGAAATAACGCATAAAACACTGCTGAAACGGCCAGAAGAACTTTGGAAAAAAGCTTGGAAACTTGGAATCTGAAATCCATCTTGGAGCTCGATACAAAGCAAAAGCTTGACATAGCTCTCTTCCCTGACATCCAGTGAAGCGATACCAATAAAAACCAAGCCTTTTCATTGCCTAAAACTCACTGTAAGTCTCCACGAACCTTGCTCTGAACATGGCATCGTGAATCGTCTCTCTTGCATCCTTTTTCCATTTTATTTGTACCATCATGCTTAACATTCAAATTCTAACAAATCTGCATTATCCAATTTGATTTTCATAGCCTGTATAACGATGCCCGAATCTAGGGTTTACATGTGTTGTTTTTAGGCGTTTGAGTTATAGGGAAAATTGGATCAAACAATGGTTATAGGGATACTCAGGAGGCAGAGACGAACACATCCATGTTCTTGGATGGTATTTTCATGGCCTGGGAGAGATTTTTGAAATATCCTATGAATCTTCCTGCGGATAAAAATCCGCAGGTAAACGAACCAGGGATGCGTTGGGGAAGACGATTACGTGGCTTAGCGTCATTAGCCTGTTTAAATTGTTAGCGCGTTTTTATTTTATTTTTCAGGGCATAATTAATTGTTTTGAATATAATGTTTGTTGTATATTCCACTAACAAAGAAGCAGCACAGTAGAGTTGGCAAGGCAGGCGTGTTATTGAGCACTGGGACCTGGGTTCGAATCCTAGGTCCCCCAATACTTTGTTAAATTTTTTCTCCAGGTATTCACATGTAGCATTCAAGGCGTGGACCATCATGTTCTGCCAAGATCTCAAATGCCAGGTGGCTACAAAGCAGATCCAACGGCCTAAAATGGGAGACTACCATGGTCTTAAGTCAATGGACATGTGGACAATCCAAAAGGTCAAACAGGCTGGAGCGTTAATGGGCCAAGAATTGGTGATTTCACACCCAAATTAAGCCCAGCACCGCCTGGGTTATTTCTTTTTCCCTTCCTATTTTCATTTATTTATTTTATTCTAATTATTTATTTTATTATTAATTAATTAACCAATTAACTTTTTTTCATAAAAAACCAGAAAACCCAAAATAAAAATAATATTTTTATTAATTTCACTATTTTATTATTTTGTAAATAAATTTTAGTCAATTAATTTAGTTTTTTTAATTAGGTACAATTTTAATATCTTTTGCATTAAATTAAAATTAATATAGAATTAGGGTTTTTAATATCTTTTAATCATTCTTATTTTATTTCCTTAATTAAAATAAAACCCAAAAATATTTTCATTTAATTAATTAATTCAATTATTAATTTAGACTAATTTTTAATTCAAAAATAACAAAAAATATGCTTTATTTAATAAAAAGGGTCAAAACCCTAAGACACTCCGATTTAATTTTCTCGCGCGCGAATTATTTTTTATCCATATTTTGATATTGTAACTGCTTCGAGAATGTAATAGTTTTTAACTTAGGACTTTATTTATTTATTTATCGCTTTTATTTACTTTTCGCAATTTAATTTTAAAGGGTTTGTCTTTGGCGATGTAAATACCTGACGCCTTGTAATAGCTTAGATTTATTTTTCCGCAATTTAAATTCCGCACAATATTAACTGTTAGATGTTTGATAAATAGGCAATGCATGACAAGATTAATCTTTAACCTAAAATCAACAGTAGCTCACCATTAACATGTACAAAGATAAATAACTGAAAAACAATACACTCGCACATGCGCACTCTTAGGGTACACCTCACTTGGTTGCCTTCGAACGTGGTCATTAAGTATAAGAAGTTTTAGAGGTCGCCCTCTTGTCCAAAGATCATAAGTTGCCTCGAAATGGTTGCCTCGGAAAAAATGATCTAAGACATTAGGGTTACCGCTAAGGCGTCCTAACATTGCTTTAGTGACCACACGTCCCTTAATCGAATTGACCCTTAAAACTCCAACGACGATGCTACCTACTCCTCAATAGTAGGATAGCATTGTCTAAAGGACATTTGCACAGTTTAATTCCTTTTTGAGTAGGTAGATGGTTCTTAAGTACTTGCTCCTTTTAAAACAAAATCAAAACTTTTCGCACTTACACTCCTTTCAAAACAAAAACTCTTTCAAACCCACAAACACAAAGAAAAGCAAACTTTTGAAAACACAATGAGCAAGTACCTAAGAGCCCGTGGATAACCACGGATAGAAATGGTGCTAACACCTTCCCTTTCTATAATCTACTTCCCGAACCCGAGAAATATCTCAAAAAGGAATTTTTCTCCGCTTTTGTCCTTTCCTTGTTGGATAAAATAAAAGACGGTGGCGACTCTTGCTTACCGCGACATTTTGCAAAAACAAACGCAAACGCGAACCAGCATTCCAAAACAGTCAGTTCTCATTCCCACCGATCACACATGGTTTAAAAGTCATTATCAAAATATTACAGACAACGAGTTCTTGAATTGATTAAAAGCAAAAACAAGTAGATTAGTCCTCAATGAAGGAGATGGGCACAAAGTCCTTTGTATGCCAATTGTTGGGCTTCCCTTTGGTTGTTGGGTAGATCTAGTCTTCAAAAGCACACTCATCATCGGAGTCTTCTACAACATTCACTTCATGATTTTTGAGGTGGAGAGGCGGCTTTCCAGTACGAGCACCTCTAATTTATTTCTGAGCTTTGGAGGTGAAACCTAACCCAAACTTGTCTGCCTTGAACGGGATATCGAGGACTTGACCCACATCTCATTGTTTCCTTCTTCTACCACAACATGGGAATCCTTAAGAGAAACCATATTGGGGATAACTTTATTGGCTCTTGGAGTGTCGGAGATTTTGGTGGTGGCCACAACTTCAAATGTCTGGCAAGGAGTTTCTATGAATTCGCCATCCATTTCTACGTACTTGAAAGAATTAAGATGGCTTACCATAAATTCTTCTTCACCGCAAACAATGACAACCTTCCCTTGAACTGGATATTTTAACTTCTGGTGGAGAGTAGAAGTGACCGCACCTGTCCCATGGATCCATGGGCGCCCAAGCAAGCAAGAATACACAGGCCGTATGTACATTATATAGAATGTGGAGTTGAAAATCTGCGAACTAACCTTAATTGGGAGATCCACCTCTCCATGAACCATCCTTTTCGACCCATCGAATACCCTCACAACAATATTACTTGGCTTCAAAACCAAACCTTCACAGTCTAGCCGATCTAAAGCGCCTTTAGGTAACACATTTAAAGATGAACCTGTGTCCACCAAAACATGTGCCAGAGTGGTCCCCTTACATTCAACAGAGACATGCAAGGCTTTATTGTGATTCTTTCCCATGGGAGTTAAATCTGCATCAGAGAACCCCAGACCATTGTCGGCTGTCAGACTTGTTACGCAGTTCTCGAATTGGTCAGTTGTGGTTTCTTGAGGCACATGAGCCTTTTTCAAGAACTTAATCAAAGCTTGTGCATGGGCATCGGAACATAGCAATAAGGACAACATTGATATTTTAGAAGGGGTTTTCCCCAACGGCTCTACTATTTTGAAGTCGCTTTTCTTGATGATCTTCAGAATTTCCTCCATCTCTTGAGTGGATGGTTCTTCCATAACAAACTTTTCAGCAGGTGCCTCTTCCCTGGCAGGCTCACTTTCTTTTTCTTTCCCTCTAGTACTGGCACTAGCATTGCCATTGGTTATGCAGATTGGAACTGTGGTAGTGGTTGGTGGTGAGATAACAGGGGAAAAGATCCTTCCTGTTCTTGTGACTTTACTAGAACCAGTAATATTAGTAACACCAGCTTCATTATCATCAAGAATCTTGTTTTACCCCATGGTAATAAACCTCGGTACCGTAATTCCATGGTACCGCTTTATCAGAGGTGTATGGAACATGCCCGGCAACAGTGATGATGAGAGGAGAAATGATTGGTTCGTTCGAAATCCTGATAGGACCTTTGGATGAGATCCTAAGAGGTTTGTTTAAAATTGTTATGATGGCCAAATCTTCAGCTTTGTCGATTGAATTTTTGATGGCGGGGATCTTTTCGAATAGAATTTCGCAGCTATCCATTAGGCGCTGTATACCTTTCTTCAGTTCTTCACACCCATTGGGTTGTCTCATACAGCACACACAGTCTTTTTCTTAGCCAGGGAAAATCCCAGCTTTCAACAAATTGTTCTTAATTACATTCACCGGAGTAGTTAATTCTTCAACGGAGGCAATGAAAATTGTGTCTTCGACAACATTAACACTTTTGTCTTGCTTCGGCATTGGAGCGGTAATTACATTTGGCGTCGGAGGAGGATTGAATTCAATAGTCTTGTTGTCAATTAAATCCTGGATTTTGTTTTTTAAGGCCCAACACTGATCAGTCTCATGCCCGAGGTTGTTTGAATGGTAAGCGCACTTTACATTTGGATTATATCTCAGTGACGAGGTGTCAGAGTTGGCGGGAGGATCCCGCAATGTCACTAAATTGGCCCTGAGCAGATGTTGAAGGGCTTGAGATAATGACATGCCTAACCTTGTAAACTGTCTTCTTGGAGCTTCAACACGTTGATGATTGGCAGATGGTCTTTGAGTAGCAGTCGAATTGGAGATTCAGACAACATTGACATACATATGATTATTCATTTTGGTATGGGCCTTTTCTCTATACACAACATTAACTTCTTTCTTTGCGGAAAAAGGTTTCTTGACAGGATTGGGAGTGGAAGTAGATTCCACATAGATCTTTCCACTTTTAATGCCACTTTCAACTTTCTCACTGGTTAGGATTAATTTGGTGAAACTAGAAGAAGAGCAGCCAACCAATAGATTAAAGAAAGGACCAGATAATGTGCTCATGAACATGTCAATGTGTTCCCTATCAGTCAAGGGAGGTTGGACCCTACTAGCAAGGTCTCTCCAATTCTGCGCATATTCCTTAAATCCCTCATTCTTCCCCATGGTCATACCTTGCAATTGAACCCTTGTCGGTGCCAAGTTGGCGTTATACTGATATTGATGGTAGAAGGAAGTAGCTAGACCCTCCCAAGTATTTATGCGAGAGCCATCCAACTGATAAAAACACTCAAGTTGTGTTCCAGCCAGACTCTCTTGGAAAAAGTGAATCCATAGTTTTTTATCAGCAGTGTGCGATTGTATCTTGCGCACATAGGACTTCAAATGGAGCTTTGGGCAAGAAATCCCATTGTATTTTGCAAAGGTTGGTATTTTGAACTTGTGGGGAATGACTACCCTAAAGATTAAGCCCAAATCGTCAAAATTTAAACCAGGAATAGCTTGGATTTCAACCGCTTTCAACCTGTCTTCTAGCTGCTTATATTTGATGTCTGCGGGTGGATATTGTTCATTGAAATAATCATCATCAGATTCTTGGTCATTGATATAGTTGGCCTGAGTACTCTTGACCTCACCAATTTAGTTCCCGTCCTCTTCGGATGAATCTTCCTCTATTAGAATTTGATGAATTGTCTCCTTGAACCTTTTACCCATGTTGAGTAGAGCTTTCCTCTTTGGCTTTTTCTTAGCGGCCAACAAGGCCATAATATCCTGATACCCTTGGCTAGGGCGAGTAAAGCTTCCTGAAATTGAGAATTCTGGGCCTGGAGTTCCGTCACAGTTTTCTCTAGATCCATCTTGCTGAAATAAACAACAGAGAGATAAGGAAACTTGTTATGCGGAAACCTGTCATGTCATGATGCATGAATATGCAATATGCAAATGATTTCAAGGATTTAAAGAATTTAAATTTGTATAGACAAAGAGTGAACATACGTTAACTTGCATTTAAAGAGTTCTGATTTGAATACAAACATGCCTCTTGGGCTTACAACAACAGAAATAAGCATAAAGTAAACTCCTAAGACAGAAAAGTTGTGTGCATCCTCTTTGGCGCAATGTAGGTGTTTAAGCTCCTTTCTTCATGAAGCTCCCTTGTAATCTCTAATATCTTCCTCTCGCCCTCATAGAACTTAGCTTCAAAGGTGTCTCGCTCTCCTTTTAACTGAATCCAAGCATTTTGCAAATCTTCAAGAGAAGTAGGCATATCAGGATAGAGGATAGTATGTGGAACGTCTCCCTCAACTACTGGCTCCATGATAATAGGTAAGACGGCTTCATAAGGCATCTTAAGACTTTGAGGGCAAGCCCTCACCCATTTAAGATAAGGCTCCAAAGGGATGGAATTCTTACGCCCCAACGTCTTGCTATCAACCTTGTTAACCATACCCCAAGCTCGTATAAATCTTTGACGGTAACCTTGGGTATCGCTTTCGTAGTCAAATGTAATTCCTTGGATGAGTACCTCATGAGGGCCATCTCTCCTAGCATATCCAAATTGTCGCAAAGCTAAACAAGGGTTGTAAGTAATGCCTCCCCTAATGCCAAGTAGTGGGACATTGGGGAATTCCCCACAATGATCAATGATGGTAATGTCTTCCAAAGAGCGACAATACCAACGGATATCAGCATGTGAAAGTGACATCAATCTTTTAGACCACCTCATACCTTGGTCATTCTTCACCACAAATCGAGGTAGGTGCGAAATAAACCACCTAGCCAAAATAGGAGTGCAACACATCAAAGCCCATTTTTCTTCAAAGTGCGAGAGTGAAGAGAATGCAAGATGTCTCCAAGCAATGTAGGCACCGAATTACGAGATATGAAAACCTTGATCGCATTTACATCTATAAATTGGTCAGGATTGGGAAATAGTACCAACCCATAGATGAGAAGAGCCAAAATTTCCTCAAAGGTTTGTAAATCCAAAGTATTCTAACTCTCTTGAGCCTTTTCCAACAAAACCTTTGCTAGGAACCCTTTGACACCGCTCCTTGTTACCCAATTTGCTATTATGTCAGATGGTTGCAAATGTAGAGCTCGAGCAATTTCCTCAGGTTTAGGGTCTCTTTCAATGCCGTTGAAAGGTAACTGATTAAGAATAGGGATCCCCATGAGTTGAGAAAATTCTTCCAAAGTGGGCACAAGTTGGTAATCGGGAAAAGTGAAGCAATGATGCAAAGGGTCGAAGAATTGGACAAGCACCTTTACCATATCTTTTTCAATACTTGAGGTAACAAGACTAAAGAGTCGACCATGTCTTTTGGTGAATGGAGAATCTTCAGGAACCCTTGATACTAAATCCTTGAGTTTTGGAGGTATCCTTACGAGACTGACTTGGATAGTGCTCCTACGAGTGGAAGCCATGTCCTACAAAACAGAACAAAGATAAATCCAAAAATCCTTGAAATGGTTAGTGAGACTGCTTATGGTATGATATTTATGATGCTTATGATGTTATGTACAAGTGTATATACAAAGTGAACAAGTCCTTGGGTTTAGGCTTTCATGGGGTTTTAGGTAAGTACCCTCTTGAAGTTTAGTTGGCTCATCTTGTCCTAGTTAATAGTAACCGGGTTCTAAGGGATATCAATATCACTGATCTTTCCCCCAAGTTTCGTTCAATAAGTTATTGACTCGCAACCAAACAAAACTCAAGAGTCAAACCTCAATGAGTGTAGTATCGAGTATCTACCAACTTCGGACTGCACTAAAGCCGATCATCTCACTACGTCCTAATGGCCAAGTTGGTCAAGTAAGGTTCTAAGGTCAGTTGATGCTTTACGACACCACGCGGTGGCCCCATACTCTCCTAGACTGACTCAAGGGTTACCGGTACGAAAAAAAGTGTGACATCAACGTAGCTACTGCTTCAAGCGTGTCGGTATACCCCGTACAGTTCCCTCACAGTTTATTGCTACTTACCTAAAGGGTGTCCCCATATCCGGGTGTAGGATTTAAAACAAACCCAAACAAGGAACCAAAATGTAAAGCAAACAAATCAAACAATGTAAGCAAGAAAATATGATCTATCCCTAAGGTAACCCCGGTTTTAGAATCTTCTTTTCCCTAGCAGAGTCGCCAGTTCTGTGGTACGGTGGGAGAACTGACTTGAGGTGTTTTGCGTTTGTGTTCGCAAATGTTGCGGTTTAGCAAGAGTCGCCACCAACCTTTCTTTTATCCAATAAGGAAAGGTGAAAAAGCACAGGAAAGACCTTTAGAGATGTTTTCTTGAGTTCAGGGGGGGGGGGGGGGTAGATTATGAAAAGGGAAGGTATTATCACCCTTTTCATCCATGGTTTTCCATGGGATCTTAGTTACTTGCAAGATCACTTGCTTTTTGTTTGAAAAATTATGCTTTTGTGTGGTCTTGAAAGTATTTTGAAAAGGTGCCATCGTTTAGGCAAACTTTGTAATAGTTCTCATTTGTAAGAACACATACAAAGTGTTGAGCTTTTGAAAATGTTTCAAGTTTGGAAAGTGTATGTGATTGTTTTGAAAATAGCAAGGATATTTGTTTCGAAATTGAGCAAGTAACTAAAAGTAATCTACCTACTCAAAAGGTTTTAGATGTGCTTTTCCTCCTCCTTTAGATGCTGCTATCTTACCATTGATTTGGTAAGAAGCCCCATCGTTGGATGTGAAGGAACGGGCGTTGGGTCATTGTATGACCATGATAGCAATGTTGTGAGATGACTTAGCACTTTTCTTTTAGGGACTAAGATCATTTTGAAAGGTAACTTTGATAGCGTCATCGAGGGACTATGATCTTTTTTCGATTTGTTTGTGCTAAGACCTCCCACGTGCATAACATGGCCATTTTTATAAGGCAACAAGTGGAATTACCCTAAGGGTGTAAGTGTGCGAGTGTATTTGATTGCATGCATAATTTGTCTTGAATTAGGGTTTTCTAAGCATTGGTTTTAGTCTTGTCATACATTCCCTAATTACTAGCAACTTATGAAATCAATAAAAGTACGGAAAATAAAGATTCTACGCTATTACAATCATTAGGGGGATGGGGTGTACAAACTTCAAATGGGGGTTGCAAATTAAATCCTAGGTTATTATTACAACCATATTAAATAGGTAAGAATGTACAGGAAATGTAAAGTGTTTGTCTGTTTAAAAAAAGGAAAATAACTTTTGTTTAAGAAAATATTTTTTGTCTCTCTTTTTTTGTTAAAAAGAAAATATAACATGCAAATATAAAGTATTTTTGGTGTTTTTTTTATTAACAATAAAAAATAATATGATGGCAAAATAATAAAAGAGAAAGAAAACATAATCAGCGCAAAATGCTGAAAATAGGAGAGGTCAGAAGTTCTGACTCTGACTTGCTGCATAAACAAAAACATGTTAGTAAGAATATGGAAACTCAGAAGTTCTAGATCTTCTGAGAACTCAAGTTTTCAGAAGTTCTAACGCAACTGTCAGAACTTTGCCTCTCTCCATGCCAGTCAGAACATCTGCAACTTAGTTATTTCTTAACAGAATAGAAGTTTGCATACATACTAATTATGACAAATTTCATGAAATATTAGAAGCATAAATAAGAAGCAACATGTATTTGCTAATTCTAATTCTGAGTCCTAATTTCTTTATGAAGCTCTGAATAGGGATTTCTTCTACTTAGGCAGGCAAATGCATGAATTTTCAGGATATATACATCATTAGGATCAAAATATCTACATTGTGTTAAATAAGTATAATCTGACAATGCTTAATCAGTATGATGAGAGTCAGTAGAAAACTTACCTTACAGTTGGAAAAGATTCTGTGAACTGGAGGTTGGTCTTGAATTCTGGTGATGTTCTGAGTAACTTCTCCACGTACTCAGCAGGATGGAAGTTTGCAACTTCTGGAATAACCAAGGGGTGAAGTTCTGATCCTTTTGAAGTGGATATTGGTGGAGAATGTGTTACTGTTTGATTACAGAATTTGGGATGGCTTTAATCAAGAACGCTTAAGGAAGAAGTGGAGTTTGAATGTAAGGAATCAATGCTAAGATTTTGGTATTTTGTGTTTATAGTTTCCTGGGTTCTTAGAATTTTTGCAGTGGTTCAAAGCTTTCTTTCTCAATTTTCTCGCCTCTTTCACAAATTTTCTGGACCCTTTCTCAGTGGCCAATGGTGTTCTATTTATAGGCAAAGTTTTGCAGTTGGGGCGGTCAAGTGGCACCAACATCATGTGCTAGATGCTGACTTACTCTTGAAGTAATCTTAAACAAGTGGGGTTCAATGTATCAAGTTGGATGGTTAACAACGCCTAAGCTGGATTTGACAGCGTGAATTAAGGAAAAGTAGAAGCAGCGCATGGGTCTAGCATAATTTGCACAAAAGTTTGTCTTCCCAAGTCATTAGGGGTACACGTGGTGAGAATCCCTTGGATAAAGACTTCACAAGTGGTTGTGAGCATTAAATGGGTTCCCATGTGAAACTCTGTGTCCTTGCTTAACTCTGGATCAGAAGTTCCGCATCAGTGTAATATCCAACCTCTGATCTTTGTATCTTCTGATTTCAGCGCATTCTGAAGGATCCTTCAGAACTTCCAGTATACTTACAACACGCTTTGCTACCTTCTTTGTTTTAACCATTGCAAACTCTGACTGAACCTTTGTGAACACTGGCCCAGAAGTTCTGACCAAACTCTGTCTTGAGAATATCCAGAATTTGCTGAGTGTGAACACTGACCCAGAAGTTCTGAAATTGTCATATTTCTTAAATACTTAGAAAAATTTCTAAGTTTTTTTTAGAATATGATTCGTCCAAAATAAAATTTGACTTTTGAAACTCTTGATGAAGCAAACTTCATATTTCTAACATGTCTTGATGAAATATGGTTTTTGAGATTTGATTTTTGATCCAAAAGTCAAAATTAGACTTCTCAGTGTGCAAATGACCATTTTGCCCTTGTGAATGGTCTACTTGGAAAAATTGATAATTCAAGGCCTGGAGACCTGATGAAAGCAAACTTGAGGATCCAGGGTGATTCCTTGAGAAATGAGAGGGCAAATTTTGGGGTGCAACATATGCCAAAAGGCCAGTCCAAGACTTGCTATTGTCTCTATCACATGCCTATCCATAAGCTCCCAAAGGTTGTTGTCAAAAACTGTCAAAAGAGCTGCACAATAAGACATAACCAGCCTTGGTATGTATCAGTCCATAAATTTCACCAAATTAGCAAAACAAAAAACTACATTAGAAAGATACAAAACAACATACCACAACAGTTCAAAATTCACCAACTTTCCCCCCAAAATACATATTTTTCTATCTATAAATAAGGAGTTTCTTCATACCAAAAGATAGAGATAAATATCACAAAATACTATCTCTTCAAATCTGCAGAAACACCAAGAATCACAGAAAAAATAGAGAGAATATGGAGAGCAAAAGAACACAGAAAAAAGAGTTTAGAAAAAAATTCTACAAAAAAAACCATTCACCAACCTCTAAACCTTCAGTACTCAGTCTCCAAAAACCATTCATTAATCTGTAGAAATTCTACTCACTTTTGCACCAAAACCTCTTTCAGTAACAAAACCACATCACTCGTAAGTCGGTTTAAAAGTTGTTTTCATCATAACGCAACACATCAACGCAACTACAAAAGTTTTCTTTAACATAACACCTCCTCCAAGTGTCATCATTAATATTCCTCCAATATTCATTCAACCTACAATACAGAGCAACAACACTCAACATCGATCCATATTACAGCCTCGCCAGCACCGACATCAACATAAAGCCACAGATTAATAACACAAACAGAAAAAAACGCGGGCTCAAAAGAAGGAAAATCATATTCGAATACGTACCTCAACAACTTCTTGCAAAACCTCCCTGCAGTAGGTAATTTTCATTTTCCACTTTCATCCGTTGATTGTTGTATGCCATGTTTTCTTGCAAGAGTATTTATGTTCGCCTTCTTTGAATTTGTTGTCATAATTTCCCGATGTCCATTCATGATTATTTGTGTGTGTTGGTCTATTGTCGACTTTGTTGTTGGAATTCATGATGAGAGAGACCAAGAGAGAGTAAGCAGGAGGTGGTCGTGGTTGTTGTTTTGTTAAATAAAATCGGTTTATATTAGTTGAGAAGCAGAGAATGAGGAACGAAAAGTGAGTGGCTTTGTTGTTATGCTGCTAGGGTTTTCTCTTGTTAAAATTTTATTTGGGCCCTTCACCCAATCCAGATCCTTCTCATCTTAAACAGATCTGAGTTTGGGCTTAAGTTTTAAGCCCGATCCATTTGTTTTTATCCCTTTTATTTTATTTAAAGGGTATTCATAGTAGAAAAGCAACGACGGTTTAGTGGCAAGGCATACTAGTTGTAACTTAGGGAACCTGAGTTCAATCCCTGGCCCTTATCTTTTTTTAATATTTTAAGTCTTTTTAGCCTTATTTCACCAAATTTCATAAAATAAAAGAGTACAAAAATACTAGATTAGGTTTTATAATTATTTCTTTCCTACCATCATAAAAATACCAAAAAAGATATATTAGTATAATTTAGTCTCTTTGTTTTAATTATTTTTAAATTGTTAATTATTTAATTATTTAATTGCTATTCTAGTTCATTTCCTTTTTGATCATTTAGTCTTTATATTTTAGTTTGTCTACTCCAAGGGAAAGAATCAAATTTGTTGACTTCATGTCATCGAATATATCTAATATGATTATGCCAAACCCCTTTCATACATTTTAGTTTTGTTAATCTTAAGTTAAATCTCCTGAAAAAACTCAAATTTTAAACTTACACTCTTTTAAGCCAAAACTTTGACACTAGGTCGTCGCATCTTCAAGATCTCATCCCCACACTAATTTAGCAAGCAAATCAATTTTAACCAAAAACAGATATTTCAAAAGGTTCCTATAGGATACTATAGATACATAGGGTGCTAGTACCTTCCCTTTATATAACCGACCCCTAAACCTTCGATATTTTCAAATGCATTGTATTCTTCTTTACTTTTAGTATTGCACATATTTTACATATTTATGGGTTTTATTTCGCACTTTTTCCTTTTCCATTGGAAAAAATAAAGCGCGGTGGTGACTCTTTCTTTTTATGAGTCAAGTTAATCAATAGCTTGATTTCTGATTTTAATCACTATAGAAACCAAAAATATACAAAGATTCTCATCATCTTCTTCCTCCCTCGTTGCATACATTCAACAACTACACATAATCATTTTTATTGTGTGATAAAGAGATAGTTTCATAATGTCCAATTAGAATTTGGTGTAATCAATGGGGTTGAAATATCTTTGGTGGTTTTAATATAAATTCTTTTAGGGTTTCCTTCCAATATCAAGGATTAATTTGGAAGTTTTGCACAAGATTTTGCAATTTGGATTCATCCGAGTGAAAGCTTTGAAGAACCAGGTTTTTTTTCAAAGGAGTAATGGTAACCAAAGGATCACTTTCTTAATCTTGGGTCATGATACATTCTCAATTTGGATTCATCCGAGCGAACTCTTTGAAGAACGGGGGTCCTGTCAAAGGAGTAGCGGTAACTGGAGGATTAAGTTAGAAGTATTAGGTAACTTGATCAAGCTCTGATCAAGGTGGAGAGAAGAAGTTAGGATCAACATCAACCATATGGTTTGGAGGGTTGGATTGCTACTTGTTTTGTTGTAAACAATATTTTGCAAAGGTTAATTTTCATTATCTCAATTCCAAGTGGAATTGGGGGCAAACGTACCCATAGCGAGGCCTATTGAGGAACTGCCTAAACAAATCCTTGTGTGTCTCTCTCTCTATCTCTTTATCTATCTCTATCTCTATCTATCTTTATCTCTCTCTCTCTCTCTCTCTCTCTCTCTCTCTCACTTTTACTTGAAAATTGTGAAAATGTTGATTGTGCAATCGATACATAGAGATCATCTCTTTGTCTAATAACTCAAACTGTTTTGTTGAGTTGTTTATAACCTATATGATTGTAATTGGATTTACATATCAACAAAATCATAGAAATATTTGTTTTGAATCGATTGCATACCAAGTGTTCGACAAATTACTCAAATTAATTTTTGTTTAATATTTCCTTGGAAATTGATTGCTATTGTGTGGTTTATATTCAAACATAGTTGTTAAAAATATATTGATTGTTTTTCTCATCAGACATATTCGTTCTATCAATTAACACATATCTGGTATTTTCGATAACTGTCAAGGAGAGACGATTGTCGATCCAAGATTGTTTCTACGTGCGATAGTTAAACATTTTTAAAATATAATTTTAATAAGAAAATTTCACTTGTGAGCTATTCACCCCTTTTAGATTATAACCCGTTGTCTAACAAGTGGTATCACGAAGACCGATTTATCTTGTGCTTCGAAATTGCTTATTAGATTATGGAGTCTGAACCTAATGGGGCGTATGATAGAGTTGTCGTTTTCAATGGCAAAAACTACGGTTATTAGATGGATTGTATGTGTGTCCATATTAATTCTATTAATAGAAAAGTATGGAACACCATCCAAAATGGTCTTTTTCAAATTACCATGACCAATGTGGATGGTGTTGTGTACCTAAACCATAATCACAATAGAACGTAGAAGATGAGAAATTATGGTTGTATGATTGGAAATCAAGGAATATTCTCATATCCTCTTCAAAAGTTGATGAATATTACCGTGTTCCCCATTTCACAACTGCAAAAGCTATGTGGGATTCATTACAAGTTTCCCATGAGGGCACAAATGAAGTCAAAAAAGCTAAGATCAATACTTTGAATCAAGAGTTTGAACTCTTTCATATGAATCATGCTGAAACCATTGCTGATATGAAAAAGAGGTTCACTCATATTGTGATTTGTTTGAATGCACTTGGTAAGTCTGTTTCCAATGAAATTACTACTAACAAAGTGTTGAGATGTCTTAATAGGTAATGTCAATCAAAGATTATCATAATCAAGGAAGCTAATAATCTATTAACATCAGATATTACTACTTTTTTTTGGAAAGATTGAAGAACATGATCAAGAGCTCATTTTCTTGGAGAAGCATGATAAAAATATTAAGAAGGAGAAGAACAAGGTAAATTAGGTATACAAAAAGTCCATTGCTCTTGTGGCTTCTAGCTCTAAGTACTGTACTATAGAGAAAGATAATAGTGGAACAAGTGATGCTGATTGTTAGGATGATGAAGAAATGAGATTGTTTATTAGAAGATACAATAGTTATCTCAAGAAGAATGGAATGAAACATTCTGACAAAAGTCTCATCAACTATAGAAGATAATCAAATTCCTCAAGGCAAGATGAGAATAATGAAGATAAATCTAAAGGTTCATGTTATATTTATGGAGAGGCCGATGACTACATATCAGATTATCTATTGCTTAATAAAGATAAAGGAAATGGCCAATACAAGAAGTCTAGAAATCCTAGAAGAGAATACATTGCTTGGGAAAGTAATAGCGAATCATTAAGAAAAGATAGCTCGAGTGATGATGATGAAACGGAAAATCTTTGCCTCTCAGCCCATTATAATAAGAAGAATGTAAGTCATTCTAAATATGAACCTATTAATAAAATGTCTTATTATAAATTACAAAGTTCTTTTAAAAAACTAAATGGTGAAGCCTTAGATTCTTTTAAAAGGTTAGCTTCAAATAAGAAAATATTTTCATACTTGGAAACTAAAGTTTTAGAAACTAAAAAACAAATGGAAAGCTCTTAAACAATTCATGTTAGATATTTCAAAAGTTAAAAATGAGGATGAAAATCCTTCTTGGTTTGGTTGTGAAACTTGTCACATTTGGCAAAAATAAGTTAATACCCTAAAAGCCAAATTAAACAAGGATTTAGAATCAAAGGTCACTTAAGCTATTGATCCCATAAAATTTAAAAGATCTTTGAATGTGTTGTAAAAAAGGTACAAATTTGTTGAAAAGTAATCAGATAGAAAAAGTCTCTCTCACCATCATTTGACTTGTCACTATTGTTGCAAGAAAGGTCACACCATTGCAAAATTCAAATTTAGGAGATTTATTGTTCCTAAAGGTGTTTTTCAATGGTTGCCAAAGTGCAACATTGTTTCCACTCACCCTCAAGGATCCAATGAAAATTGTGTACCTAGAACTCTTAATTGATTTTGTAGAATAAATGTATTGGATCCATGAAGAGAATATAGGTTTTTGATAGTGATGTTCAAGGAATATGATGGGTAACATTTCCCTTATTCATTGAATTTGTGGCAAAGAAAAAGGGGTATGTAAACTACGAATAAAAAACAAGGGTATTATACTTGGTTAAGGTAGTGTAGGTAAATCTCTCTTCTACTACTATATCTATTGTTGCATGTTGTTGAAGAATCTATGCATGTCATATTTGATGAATCTTATCCTAGAAAATTTGGGAAATATGTTTCTTTTCATGATGTAGGTGTATCTTAAAAAGATATACTCAAAGAAACCAAAGAAGGAACTGATCATCATGAAGTGGTGAAACTTGACGAGGAGTAAGATGATGCTAAATATAAGAAGAATGAAAGTCAAACTGAAGTGGATGATCATCCGATTTCAAATTGATAATATTCTTGGAGACATCGCCATACGTGACTACACACTCTAAGATAACTCAAAGAAGGGATATTTGCGTGTCTCTTGACACTCCAATGCCTACAAATTGAAACTTAGACAAAGATGAAGGTGGTAAGAACGTTGAAGTCTAATAGTTTAAACGCACTCTTTACAGTTGTTTGAACTTTTGTTTGAAAGTTACTTGTCCTGTAAGTGCATACTCTGAATTTAGTTTGGTGAGGTAATATTATTTCATTTATCTCTTTGTTCGTAAGTTTTTATTTCTTGCATTTTTTATCCATGGCACTTGAAATTTGATTTTGCATTTATCTGATATACTTTGTAAGTTCTCTAGTTTTAGGATTGGCATTAATTTTTGTTAAAAAAATAAAGCAACAATATGTTAGATAGGATATATTAATTTGCTAATAGGAACAGGTTGAATAAGAAGTCCTATCTTATGTTTGGGACATGTTAAGTTGAAGTGTTTCAACATTTGGAACAACATGTCGAATAAGATGTCCTATGAAGGAGCATATGATATCTCGCCTGACCTGAAGTGATTATGTTAAATCTGTTATGATTTAACAAGTGAAGAATATTCAGGGAATATTATGCAATCCTATATGGTCCTAAATTAAAGGTCAGGAGAATCAAGTTATACTATTGAAGATTATACAGTTTCTAAATATGGATATTATTTAGGAAATTAATGATTGAAGACCTTGTTTGTAGCAGAAGTTACTGTTGGTTTGTAACAACTAATTTATTGTTATTAGAAAGCCCAAGTCCAGTTAGGAATATGTTATAAATAGAAGGGTTTCTAACCTAGTTTGGCACAGATTCAAGATGTAGAATTCTAGGGCTTTGTCAAGGTGAACCACTAGGGTTGTGGGACAGTCACCATGTTCTCACTCAGAAACCTGTAGGTAATGAGTTGAGTATTGTTCTTGGAGGAAGCTTTGAAGCAACTCCAAGTTGTTTTTATTGGTTAGGAGAAAGGTTGTAAATGTGGGAGTTTAACCTTGAGTCTTAGCTAGGTATGGTCATGGAAGTGTGTCTTTTGGTTTTGTGATACGGTGGCAGAACTGACTGTTATACTTGTTTTATGTTTGTATTCGCAAATGTTGCGGTAAGCAAGATTCACCACCGACTTTTCTTTTATCCAACAAAAGAAAGGGTGAAAAGAACAGAAAAGACCTTTCGAGAGTTTTCTGAGTAAGGGGGGTACATTATGGAAAGGGAAGGTGTTAGCACCATTTCCATGCATAGTTATCTACATGCTCTTAGATGCTTAGCTCATTTTGAAATACCTTGTGCTTTGTGTGTTTTGAAAAGTATTTTTGATAGCGCCTTAGTGCGGCAAACTTTATAATGTTTCTCGGAATGGTAGAGAACATATACAAATTGTTTGAAAATTTTTTTTGAAAGAAATTTTGTGTAAGTGTAAAAATTGCTTGAGCAAGCATCTAACAACTATCTACTTTGCTTGAAAGGGTTGTTTTTTTTCCTCTTTTCCTTTAGACAGTGCTATCCTACTATTAGTGAGTAGGTAACCCTAGTTGTTGGATATTTTAGGGACATTCGAAGGGACGTTTATACAGTCACAAAGGAAACTGGGTAAGAAACTTTAGTAACTACCCTAGGGTTTTTAAGATCATACCGAGGCAATGTTGAGAGGGTCATCGAGGGAATTATGATCTATAAACCGGAGGGTAGCCACTAAAAAAATCTCTCACATTTTGAGAGATGTGACTGTTTTTCCAAGGGCAACCAAAGTGGGATATCCTAGAGGTGTATATGTGAGAGTGTACTGTATTCAGTTATTTTTATCTTATGTTAGGTTTGCTAGTGTTTTGTTTTATTCTTGCCATACAATCCTAGTTAGCATACATCTAGACAGTTAATAATTTGCAGAAATTAAAAGTGCGGGAATGTAAATCCTAAACTATTACAAGGCTTCAGGGAGGGGGATTAATTACATGTCCAAAATAGGGAATAAAGCAAAAAAATTAAAAGTCCTAGTTATTCTATTACATCCAGTAGGCAGTTACAATAGTATGAAAAATAGAATGTGAAAGATAATAACACGCACGAGTTGAAAGGACGTCTAAAAAATCCTAAGAGAAAATCTTTTGTTTGTTTTTTGTTTTAATTTATAAAAATGGTTTAAGTTAAAAAAATAATTGATCTAGATCTATATTTAAAGAAAAAAGGTTAATTATTAAAGAAACATGACATTTAAAGAAAAGAAATTAATTCTATGTTTTTTTTGTTGGTATTTTTGTTATGAAAAGGAAAATGAATTAAAATGAAATTAAACCTAAGTTCTATTAATTTTAATTTAAAAAAAATGTTAAAGTGATTAGTTAATTAATTTACCAAAATTAAAATTTAATTAAGAAAAATCCTAAATCTATTTTTATGTGGTTTTTATATTTGTTTTTATTGATTAAAATAAAATAAAGGAATTAAAAGAAATAAATAAAATGAACAAAACAAGAAAAAAAAGATGGGCCTAGTAGCAAAAGTAAACATGGGGTGCAGTTTGCAAAACGCATGCCCAGATCAAGAAGAGGCCTAAGTTGCCTTTCGATCCAATGAGGGAGGTTGTCAAAAGTGCATGATGGACTGCATGTTGATGGCAATGGATCTGGATTGGCCAACATCTGGAAGTAGGGGAATGATAGTGTACGGTGCACTCTTTCAATCTGGGAACACTGGATCTGCAGGAAACTTATTAGAAAAACAAAATTCTAGACCTAGGTTCGAATCTGGTCTTGGATTCGGTAGATCGTGGCTATATCATCCAGTTCGAGCCACGATCCAGATTGTTCCATAAACCTGGTAAATCCCTAATTCTGCATCTAATCTCTCATGTATTACGTTAGAACAAATCAAAATAATGATATAGACAAGAATATACATGTTGAATTCGTTTAAACTGTATGTATTAAGAGATTCGATAGGGACAGTTTTACCAAAGTGAAGCAATTCGATTGGCTAGCTTCTGGGCACTTCAGATGTGGATATGGACTGAAATAAACTCCTGGGAGTCTCAAGAATGCAAATGCAGCACTGGTTTGGATGGAGGAAGGATTTTGAGAGTTTCACAACTTTGATGATTTTTTCGTGGAGCTTTGATAGGCAATGTGTGCGTCTCCTCTGCTTATGATTTGGTATTGTATTTATATAGGGGTGTAGTGGTGAACAAATATGGCATGAATCAGCCATTAACCATGGCTTTGAAAGCAAAAATCAGAAAATTTGAAAAGTTGGCATTTTGATGAATTTCTTGCCATTCTTGAAATATAATGAACCTAGACATATTATGGTTGGTGTCTTGCTCGAATTTTGGGCCTCAAGCTATTCATTCCAAGCCCAACAAGCTTCATCCCATTAGTTTTTCGTTTCGACTTGTAGCTCCATTTTACATCAATTGGTTTTTGTTGGTTCTTTCGACAAGCTCCCAAGTTTTGTTCTTCTCGATGGCTCTAAATTCTTCTTTCATGGCTTCACACCAATTCGAATTTCTCAAGGCTTCACCATCATGGATTCTTCGATTAAGTCACTATCTGCATCGATTTCTTGATCTGGAAACCTCTCATATCCAATTAGCCTAGTCGAACAGTTCTTGTTCTTGTGGACCTTGTTGTACCCCAAAATTTTCCCTCCTCTTTTTTACAAGAAATCACAGCTTCGGGCTTTTCCTGATTTTTCAGATTGACTCAAGAATCGGTCAAACAGACTTTTCTCGTCAGTCAGACAAAATTAGGGTTTCCATTGATTTAGAATCAGTTCAAGCAGATTGTTAGGGTTTGGTTGAGTTTGGCTCAGGGTTTGATCAGGCAGACGCTTCTTTGACAATAAATCAAGAATTAGGGTTTGCACACGCAGTTTCAGAAGAATTTGAATCCACAGTGTTTTAATTGGTTGTTACACTGCTTTGACGTTTGCTCAAGATTTCTGTTTGTTTCTCAAGGTCTAAACATCTGGGATATGGGCTGAGGTTTCTGATTGAGAGTTTGAAGTGTTTGGTCTAATCAGTGAAATAAAGGACATATGGACGTTGCTTGTTTAACTGTGCGATGTTTTTTTGGTTATTCGGAACGCCGGACGTTTATTGATTATTTATAATTTCTAAGTTAAAATTATTGGATAATTTCCAATTATTATAATTCAAGAAATTAAAGTAATTAAATAAATGAATGCAGAAGAATTAAAGAAATATCTGACAAAGAAGGATTTTTATTCATCTTTAATTGTTTGTTACAAATATTATTTGAACACTGTAAATTTATTTACAGTTGTTTACAATAATAATATTACAAATGATTAAAATAAAATAAAGCTATATCCTAAGTCTATGGAAATCTTCATCTTCTACTGATTGCATCCTTTTCTCAATTGATTTTTATCTGCAAAGACAAAAAAAGGAAGAAGTCAAATGCAGATGAATTAAAAAGGGGCATTTTTAGACAGTTAATCATAAAGACTCATCATTAAAAGTGTTGGTCGGAATCAGTTTGTTCGCCCTCTCCGCAAATCACAAGAAGACTCTTGGTTCACAAAGAGGGAAAGGAAATATGTTTGCAAATATAAAAATGTACAAGGCTGCATAATTGAACCAAAAGCACAAGCTACTTGAAAAGGCAAACTAAACTGTCCAGAGAGATGTCAACCAAGCTGCAAAGTTCAAACTGAATTGCACTATCAAACAAGGCAAACCAAACTAAGTCAAAATGGCCAACTAAGTCACAAGTTCAAGAACTGTCATAAAGCTGTCAACAAGTACACAAAATGCAGAAAATCTGAAGAAAGAAGATATGCAGAGAAAAGCTAACAATGCAAGTAACATATTCAAAAAATTGTCATCATTTTCCAGGCCAAGTACTTTTTCAGAAAAAAAAGTACAGTGTAAGCAATAAAACATGCTTTTCTGTGGAGAGAGAAAAGAGAGAGAAGTAGAGGCTTACAGGCAGGCTTAGAGACAAAGAGAACAGATCAGAACACTGTAAAAGAAAGGGCAGAACCACATAGAAAAAAGAGAACACAAAGCTAAAACTCAAGCCTTGAAAAACTTGCCTTAACCTGTTCAAGCCTCAAGCTTTAAACCTGTTACAAAGCAAGCCTGTAACAAACAAAAAGCCTCAAAACACAGCAAGCCTGTCAAGCACAAGCCTGTTTCAAACTGCTCAGGCCTGTAACTTCCAAACCAACACAAACCTGTGTTCAAACCATAGCCTGCTTCAAACACCAAGCCTGTCAAATACAAGCCTGCATCAAAATACAAACCTGTGTTCAAAGCTCAAACCTGCATAAACCTCAAACAAAATTCCAAACTATCTCAAGCCTGTCTCAAGCCCACAAGCCTAAAAGAAAACTGTCAAACTGCACAATAAGCCTGCCTATAATCACAAGCCTGTTTCAGCCTTCCTAAGAGCCTGTAACCTCAAGCCTTTATCCAAACAAAAACTCCAACAAAATGCCTCAGAACTAAGGTTCATCATAGGCCACAACTGAAACACAATCTCAGAAAGCCTTCAACATCAACATATCAATATCAACAAGCCTAGTAAGCAACTCAGAACAAAGCATTCAAACCAAAGCGCCTCGGAATGTATTCATCATAGGCTAAGCTAACCAGGCAAAAGAGAGGAAGATTGTGAAAGTATCTCAGAAGCAACAATATCAAAGTCATCAACATCAGAACAAAAAGTCCATCAACATCATCAAGCAAATAACAACTGAAGCGACAATCATCTCAGATTCAAAAATCATCATCATTGTAAAAGAACAACAAAGTTCATCAGAAGTCAGAAGTGAAATAATAGCATTCAAATACTCAGAGGCCAGCAAACAGAAGAAGAGAGAACTAAAAGTAGGGTTTTCAGAAAACTATCATCATAAAACCAAAAGGAAGATACGAGGTTACCAGATTTCCAGCAAGCTGTCAGCATCATACCCCCTCGCCTCCGGCCGCCTAAGACGCCTCCAGTCCACTCCTCCGTCTCCTCTCCAAAGGTATTGTCCTCCTTCTTCTTTTTTTTACACTTCACATAAACAAACACACATGTAACATAGAAAATCAATAACATGTAGAAAATAATAACATGTAAGAGGAAATCCGAAAACCCTAAAATATAAAAAAGGAAACCGATACCTTTTCTTGTCGTTGCTTTGCTTGACCATGGAGGGAGAAGGAGTTGGAGGTGGCGCCTAGTGGCCATAGGTGAGCGGAGGTTTGTTCAGAAAGCATTGCTCAAGAAAGATGAAGAAGACAACAAAGATGAGAGTGTCGTTCGTACAACATGAACCCTAGTCTGAGCCAAAACAAACGAAACCCTAAACAAATTGTCAAACAGCATTTGGGCCTGTCCCTTGAAACTAATTGCCAAGCCCATTTCATTTCCAACGCTTTACCCCTCTTTCAGCGTGCGTACCCCCCCTCTGATTCTCTTTCAAATTTTGTTTTGGGCCAAGAACAAACTCTAAGGCCCATTTAGTTCCCTTTTCTTATTATTTTTCTCATGTTCATAAGTTAATCTCTTTTTTTTATATCACCTTATTTCTTTTTTTACATAACTAATTTTGTTAGGTAGAAATATTAATCTTTTGCACAAAAATATTTTTAATGTGTATTACCTTTTACAAAAATATGTAAATCTTAGGTTTATTAAGTTTAAGCATTTTTTTTATTAAACCTTTCTTTTGCTTAATAAATCTTTTTTATATAAATTTCTAAAAAAAAACACTTAAAATACATAAAAAAATAGATTTTTATTAAGTTAATTTTTTCTTTTCATTAAAACTTTTGTTTATACATAATTAACAAAAACATAAAAATAAATAAACAATACTTAATTTGCATCACTTGTAAATAATCACATACATTTTACAATACTTTTATTTCTCTTTGATTCTTATACATTGCTATATCTTACATTGAGAATGCGATTCGATTTGGTTGTAAACATTATTTGGACAATACTCTCCTGATAAGACTCATCCCCATTTGTAAACATTTGTACCCCCATTCCCGGATACTTATTTTTAATAGCTTAGACTTTAAATTCCCGCAATTTATCGCTTTCTATATACTGTATAGTAATTAGGGTTTGTATGCGAAGATTCAAAATCAACCGCTAGATAACCTAATACAAAGACAAATGCATGAAAATCAATACACAATTCACACTTGCACCCCTAGGGTAATCCCGCTTGTTGCCTTCAAAAAATGGGCCATGTTGTATGTTGAGTGTCTTTGGAAAAACAAAAACAAATCAAATGATCATAGTCCCTCGATGACGCTTTCGAAGTTGCCTAAACAAAATGATCATAGTCTCTCAAGAAAATTGCCAAAGAAACCTGACACCATTGCATTCATGGTCTATAAGATGACTCGCGTCCGTCCCGTCAACATCCTAACGCAAGGTTGTTCACCAAATACAATGGTGAAACAACACTGTTAAAAGGGTTAAAGTATAAGAAAGACCTTTGAGTACAATAGGGTAGACAACTCTTAGTTACTTGATCAAACTTGCAAAACACACTTGCCTACTTTCAAAACACACTCCACAACACAACTTTCAAAACAACTTTCAAAAACCTTGAAACATCTTTTCAAAAAGACACACACCTTTGTAAAACATTCGAGTAAAGAATTGTTACAATGGTTGCCTAGACAAGGCATCTTTTTCAAAACATTTTCAAAACCACACACAAAGCACCATTTCAAACAATTGAAAATCAAGGCAAGTGATCTAAAACAAGTAACTAAGAGCCCATGGATAACCATGGATGAAAAGGGTGCTAGCACCTTCCCTTTTCATAATCTACCCCCCGAACCCACGAAAACATCTCAAAGGTTTTTCCTGTGCTTTTTAACCTTTCCTTAGGATAAATAAAAAGTTGGTGGCGACTCTTGCTAAACCGAACAAGTGCGAATACAAATGCAAAACCTCAAGTCTGTTCTCCCACCGTATCACAGACCTTCTTTCTTTCTGCACATGCAATTCTTCAATTCGACCCGTCGAAGTATCAATTTGTTCATTTTGACTCGTCTAAGCTTCATTCTATTCATCTCCTTTGAAAAAAGTTGCACCGGTGATTCTTCGATTCGACCAGTCGAAGTATCACCTTGTTCATTTTGACTTGTCGAAGCTTCATTCTATTCATCTTCTTCGAACAAAGTTTCACAGGTGGTTCTTCGATTCGTCCAGTAGAAGTATCACCTTGTTCATTTTGACTTGTCGAAGCTTTGTTCTGTTCATTTTCTTCAAACAAAGTTGCACAGGTGGTTGTTTGATTCGACCAGTCAAAGTGTTACCTTGTTCATTTTGACTTGTCGAAGCTTCATTCTGTTCATCTTCTTCGAACAGAGTTGCACAAGTGGTTCTTCAATTTGACCAGTCGAAGTATCACCTTGTTCATTTTGACTTGTCGAAGCTTCATTCTGTTCATCTTCTTCGAACAAAGTTTCACAGGTGGTTCTTCGATTCGACCAGTCAAAGTATCAACTTGTTCATTTTGACTTGTCGAAGCTTCATTCTGTTCATATTCTTCAAACAAAGTTGTGACTGTGTCTGATTCTTGTCGAACTAAACTTCAACTCCAATCCCACCTTTTGCTTTCGTCTTCAAGCACATCTCTACTGATCACTAGTTTATCTTTAGTCAGTGAATACAACTTGTATGCACCAGTCGAAGGATAACCTATGAACACAATGACTTCACTTCGATCATCCAGCTTCTTTCTCAATTGTTCAGGTACATACCTGAAACACATTGATCCAAAAAACTCTAAGATGACTTATATTTGGCTTCGACCATGTCCAAGCCTCATGCAGTGTCCTTTAGACCATATTCTTCGTTGAGAATCTATTCAGAATGTATATTGCTGTCGAAGCTGCTTCGACCCAAAATCTCTTAGGGATATTTTTAGCTTTCAACTTCATCTCGTCAAGTTCAGTACACTTCTATTCTTTCTTTCAGTTATGCCATTATGTTGAGGCGTATAGGGTGCAATAACCTCCTGTAATGTATGATCTTGTACCTTCTAAATGATGCATTTCTTGAGCTTGAGGATAAAAGAAAAGTTGTAGGGCATGAAACTTGGCATGGACAAGCGTGAAGACATATTAGGACCATGGAAAACATTTGAGACCTTTGGAGCTCACACATCTTGGTGAAAAGTGAAACTAGTTGAAATGCCATTGCTTAGGAGGAGAATTTATCTGATCAATTCTTGGTCAACCTTGAGCAATTGAGGACCTTAATGAGCATGCCTTGAGTAAAATGGGAGGGAAAATTTTGGGGTGCAACAGCTTCCCCTTTTCAATCTTCTTAAACATGAAGATTTAGATTGGCCTGTCTGCCTTTCATAATCTGAAGGTGGAAGATGATTGAACACTAGAGTGCCTAGAAATTTGCACTCGCATGAAGTAACATCGTTGATTGATGATGTTGGGAATGGGCTTATGGATGCCATTTGGAGAAGATGACTGAGAGTTGTCAGAGATGGGCTTAAAGATGGCATCCAAAGTAGATGCTGACTTCATAAGAGGTCTCTTTGTGGGGATACCTGCTCATGTTGTCTGAGGAGGACTCCATTGGGGAATTTTGATTTCTATTCTTTTGCTTGAGGAAAACTCTATGTGGATTAGAGTCTAGGAACTTTAGTTGTCCATAACTCTACTGAAGAGTTATATCTGGACTGAAGAGATGAAAGTTAGTTGTTTTCTGGTCGAAATCCAGGCTTCACCGTAACTTGCTGAGGGTAATAAAGTTGACTGTCATCTGGTCGTGTTCCAGGCTTCACATCGAATTACTGGGGAAAATGAAATTAACTGTTATCTGGTCGGTTTCCAGGCTTTGTTATATTTGAAGAGGTTGAACTGTTATCTGGTCGGGTCCAGGCTTCAGAAATTAAGTTGTTATCTGGTCGGGTCCTGGCTTCAACTTGAACTTCAAGTATACTGTCATCTGGTCAGGTCCAGGCTTTGCAATAGTTGTAAACCGTTATCTGGTCGGTCCAGGTTTCAGTGTTTTGAAGAAATTTAGCTGTTATCTGGTCGGGTCCTGGTTTCAACTTGAATTTGAGTTTAACTGTTATCTGGTTGTATCCAGGCTTCAGTGTTTGATAAGTTGTTACTTCAGATAGTTGCCCCGTATTGTTTCGGGAATTAATCTGGGACCTGCTTTTGTTGAGATAGTTGCCCTGTATGGCTTTGGGAATTACTCTCTAACATGGTCTTGTAGATAGTCTCCCCGTCTTGTTTCAGGAATTGATCCATAATCAGTTGTTCACAGATAGTTTCCCTGTTTGGTTTCATGAATTAATCTGGAACTTGATTTTGTTGGTCGTTGAGATAGTTTCCCTGTCTGGTTTCAGGAATTAATCTCTAACCTAGTCTTGTAGATAATCACCTCGTCTTGTTTCGGGAATTGATCCATAGTCAGTTGTTCACATATAGTTGCCCTGTTTGGTTTCAGGGATTAATCTTGAACTTGCTTTTATTGGTCGTTTGAGATAGTTGCCCTGTCTGGTTTCAGGAATTAATCTTTAACCTGGTCTTGTAGATAGTCGCCCCGTCTTGTTTCGGGAATTGATCTATAATAAATTGTTCACAAGTAGTTGCCCTGTCTGGTTTCATGAATTAATCTGGAACTGTTGAAAATTGATGATGATATTTGTCTGTTGATCTTTCCTGAAAAGGTAAAGAATTAACTGTATGCAATATCATGATGCATGAAGTGAATTAGGTAATGATGTTCTCAAAATAAATGAGATTGTGATATATGCATTTGTGCTGCATATGCTATGACGTTCGTAAAATGATGTATGAATGCAATGTATGAACATATCAGTTGTTCTATTGCAGTGTTGTTGAACTAGGGAAAATAAATCCCTGATTGTTGCTGGGGATGAAGAATGTAAGTCTTCAAATTTTGTTGAAGTTTAAATTGCTGGGAGATAGATTTCCGTGATTAGAGAAATAAACTCCAGTGGGGAAAGAAAAACTCTGTAAATTGCTTGGGGATTTTTTATGAAGCCCTGTTGGGAAACCCAAGAAGTTTGTGAACCAGATTAGGAAATTCTTTAAGTTGTCGGGGGAATAATTGGAGATTCTTGCTCTGCTGGGGATATCAGAAACTTTGATATCATTAGGCTGTATACTGAGGATATGGTAGTGACTTTGTAATAGGATGTCTCTGCCTCTATACCTGCTGGAGAAAGTATCTGCGAGGATTTGCAGATGGCCTTTTTTAGACACCGTCCGGTTTCTTAAAGCCATTAGTAACTGTCTTTCTGTTTTTATGCGTGTATTTGTAAACGGTAATCACATTCAAATGCATATGTTCAAAAACAATTACTAGATGTTTTTGCAAACAAAATAGAAAAATAAAAACAAATAGTTTTGCACTTTCAAAGAGATAGTTTTGTATTAATCTGAAGACTTCTGTCTATAACAGGTGTTTTTGTACAAAGAGACAAACATTATAGTAAGAGAATACCGTCGTAAGAATTAAAACTATACAAAAATAGTATACAAAGAAAACAACTATGTGAAACAATCCCATTGGGTTCCCATTCTGCTATTTCCTTTATATCTTTGAGCATCTGATCCCTTTGCTTCTTGTTCAAAGTTGACTGGATTGATTAGTACCATTTGAACTTGACACTTGTTACCGAAGTCTGTCTGTAAGGAGATCCGACGGGACATAGTTACACGCTTTTAATCCCTAACTTTTTCCTAGACCACCCTTTCAGGTTTTCAGTCCACCGGGATACCCTTTTTTTCCCAAGCCTCCTTTTCAGGTTTTCGACTTGCCGGGTGTACATATTTTTCCTATATGTATCCCTAACTTTTTCCCGAACCCTTTTGGTTCACTGGGATGCCCTTATTTTTGCCTAGGCCAGTCAACCTAGCGGGTCTCTTTTCATGCGTAGTATATTTTAACTATGTCCGCATTCACAGGGTGTGGAAGGTCGTCACCGTCCATAGCTGTTAAGATCATAGCTCCACCAGAAAATATGTTCTTGATCAAAAATGGCCCTTCGTATGTGGGAGTCTATTTTCACCTAGGATCACCTTGCGGAAGGATAATGCACTTGATTATTAGGTCACCTACCTGATATACCTGACGTCTGACCTTCTTGTTAAAAGCTTTAATCATACGTTTTTGGTACATCTGACCATGATAGACAGCCGTAAGCCCCTTCTCTTTAATCAGGTTCAACTGTTCAAGTCGAGTCTGGACCCATTCGTCTTTATTCAAACCTGCATCCTTCATGATTCTCAAGGAAGGGATCTGGACTTCGATGGGTAGGACAACTTCCATACCGTATACCAGAGAGAAAAGAGTTTCCCCTGTTGACGTACGTACTGAGGTACAGTAACCATGAAGAGCAAATGGTAACATCTCATGCCAATCTTTGTATGTCACCGTCATCTTCTATATGATCTTCTTGATGTTTTTATTAGCAGCCTCTATAATGCCATTCATCTTCAGCCGGTAAGGAGAAGAGTTATGATGTTGAATCTTGAGTTGTGTGTAGAGCTCGGTGATCATAGTATTATTGAGATTGGTACCATTGTCTGTAATGATTCTTTCTGGAATACCATACCGACAGATAAGGTTATGTTCGATAAACCGAGCCACAACATTCTTGGTAACAGAAGCAAAAGAGGCTTCCTCTACCCACTTCGTGAAGTAATCAATGGCGAAAAGGATGAAACGGTGCCCATTGGAAGTGGTAGGTCTAATCTATCCAATCATATCAATGGCCCATATTGCGAATGGCCAGGGAGCAGTCAAGATGTTCAAGGGAAACAGAGGCACATATACTTTATCAGCATAGATCTGACACTTGTGACAAGTTCGTGAATGCTAATAACAGTCTGCTTCCATAGTAGACCAGTAGTATCCTGCCCTTTGGATTTTTTTAGCCATTATGTTCACACTAGAATGGGTGCCAAAGGTACCCTTGTGTATGTCTTCCATGATCTTGTCTGCTTCACTCTTATCCACACACCGAATCAAAATAGAATCGTGGTTGTGCTTGTAGAGAATTCTGTTACTGAGGAAAAACTTGGTAGAGAACATTCTTAGGAACCTCTTATCATTGACGGAAGCCCCCTCAGGATACTCTTGGGCTTCGAGATACCTTTTCACCTCGTGGAACCAAGGATTTCCTTCTACTCCCTCAACATCCATCTCACAACAGTATGTTGGTTCGTCCAATCTCTCAATAGTGATATGAGGGGCTTCGTTATCCCATCTGACTTTGAACATGGATGACATAGTAGCTAGTGCATCCGCTAATTGATTTTCCTCTCGTGGAAAATGCTCAAAGGTAACTTCTTCAAAATATGGAATCAATGTCAGCACACACTCCCGGTAAGGGATGAGATTAGGATGCTTCGTGTCCCATTCTCCTTTGATTTAACTGATTACCAGGGCCTAGTCTCCATATACGCTTAGGAATTTAATTCTCAAATCGATAGAATCCTTGAGACCCATGATACATGCTTCATATTCAGCCATATTGTTGGTGCAATTGAAACATAACATGGCAGTTGTGATACGATGGAAGAACTGACTTGAGGTGTTTGCGTTTATGTTTGTAAATATTGCGGTTTAGCAAGAGTCGCCACCGATTTTTATTTTATCCAAAAGGAAAGGTGAAAAAGCACAGGAAAGACCTTTAAAGATGTTTTCTTGAGTTCGGGGGGTAGATTATGAAAAGGTAAGGTATTAACACCCTTTTCATCCATGGTTTTCCATGAGCTCTTAGTTGCTTGCTAGATCACTCGCTTTTGTTTGAATGTGCTTGTGGTGTGGGTTTTGAAAGTATTTTGAAAATATAATTTTGTAATGATTCTCGTTTCTATAAGAACGCGTGCACAGTGTTGTTTTAAAAATAGTTCAAAGAGGTGTTTGTGGGACGTGTTTTTGAAAGTGATTTTGAAAAGGGTTTTCTTTGTAATGACTCTCGTTTCTATAAGAACGCGTACAAAGTGTTGTTTTTCGAAAATGTTTTCAAAATGAAAGTGTGGGTGAATAAAATGTTTTTGTTGTGAGCAAGCGAGCAACTATGAGCGAATCTACCTACTCAAAAGGTCTTAATTGTTCTTTTCCTCCTCCTTTAGATGTTGCTATCTTATCATTGATTTGGTAAGAAGCCCCATCGTTGGATGTGAAGGGACGGGCGTTAGGACGTTTGTATAATCATGATAGAAATGTTGTGAGGTATATTAGCATTTCTTTTTGAGGGACTATGATCATTTTGAAAGGCAACATTTAGCGTCATCGAGGGACTATGATCTTATATTTCAGTTGTTTTTTGCCAAGACACCCCACATGCATAACATGACCATTTTTTAGGCAACAAGTGGAGTTAACCTTAAGGGTGCATGTGTGAATAGTGTGTTTGATTTGCATGCATTTAGTCTTGATTAGGGTGATCTATTTGTTTATTTTCATATCTTGCCATACACACCCTAATTACTAGCATTTACATTTTGAAAGCGATAAATTGCAGAAATGTAAAATCCTACGTTATTACAATATTTAGGGGATGGGGGTACATATTTTTGAATGGGGGTTGCAAGTAAAAATAAGTCCTAAGTTACTATTACAATCATATTGAAATGTACACTATAAGAATGAAAAAGGACTTGTTTAGAAAATGGTTTTTTGTCTTAATAATAAAAAAAAGATAAATTAATAAAAGACAAATATTTTTATGTCTTTTTATGTTGATATTAAAAATGATGAAAATGAAATAAATGAAAGACAGAAACAACGTGCTACTGCAAGCAAAAATAAACAAGGATCAGAAGTTTTGAAGCCAGGCGTGTGATGACTCAGAGAGGAACGTCAGTGGGCATCAGAAGTTCTAGATTCGTACACTCTGAGGTCCTGCAAGAAACGTTAGAGGGAAAACACAGAAGTTTTGGGTGGTATTCAGACAGTGGGCCACAAGTCATAAGTTCTGTATTACACTAAAATAGTGAGTAAACGTCAGCAGTTCAGTGCGTTATCAGCATGTAAAAAGTAGAAACTCTGACTGTTTGAAAACAACGAGTGGAAACATCAGAAGTTCAGTGTATTTGACATGTAAGGAGAACTCATAAGTTCTGTGCTGTGTTAGAACAGTGAGTGAATCATCAGAAGTTATGAGTTGTGCTGAGCCAGTGAGTGAACATTAGCAGTTCAGTGCGTTATCAGCATGTAAGAATCAGAAGTTCAATGTGTGTTAACAGTGAGAAAAATCATAGAAGTTCAAGATGTTAAAACAGTGAGGAAAACTCAGAAGTTTTGTGTGTGTTTAACCGTGAGAAAAATCATAGAAGTTCTGTATGTTAAAACTATGAATGAACATCAGAAGTTTTATGCTATATTTCAACTCTCAATCAGCACATCAGTAATCTATTCAGTTTTTAACAAACAACAAATCAGAAGGATAACAGCACAACAGTTTATGGAAGTTCTAAATCTAAATTTGAGTCTAACCCTAATCAAGAAGTTCTGATCCACCATTTTTTTCTACTTAAGCAATGATATATACAACATTAATACTACGATATTTACATGTTAATGATGTTCAGAATGAAAAACAAGCAAATTCAGAAAGACTTACCTTGAACCTGGAGCGTGCTTGGAGCTTTGAGTTGATGCCTTTGGATGTTTTGGAATCAGCAAGAGTAACGGAAGAGAAAATGCCAAGTTCTTTGATTCAAAGGGAAGAACAAAGGTTTGGTTTTCTGTTTGGGAAATCTAGATTTTTATGAAGGGTTTCACAAGTTTCTTTTTCTCTTTTTATAGTTCTCTCCTTCCAAAAGCCAACCTCTCCTTCAAATCCCAGCCCCATGAACGTGTGATGGAGCAAAGTATTTATAGGTGAATTTATTGTGATTTTTTGGGGAAAGACAAATGGGATTTAAAATCAATTTGGCATCCTGCTCCCTTGCTTTTTCATCATTGTTTTCGTATGCTAGTTTAGTGCAATTATGGGATGCAGGCGTAGGCTGAACTAGCTTCTGATTAGCAGCTTTTAACCATGTCTAAGCTGGAGTTGTCAGCTGGATTTAAGAAAAAGCAAAACAAAGCGCTATCCCAAGACAGTAGAGGTACACGTGGTGAAAATCCTTTGGATAAAGACTCAGAAAATGGTTGTGAGCATTAAATGATGATGAGACTTATCACAACCAGAAATCATGCAACATGAGATTCTACACCATGGCTTTGTTCTGGATCAGAAGTTCTGCTTCAGTGTAGCATCCAACCTCTGATCTTTGTATCTTCTGACTCCAGCATGTTCTGAAGGAGTTTCCAGGCTCTCCAGGAAGTTTGTAACACGCTTTGTAACCTTTTTGAATTACCCTAGAAAACTCTGACTGAACTTTTGTGAAAACTTGCCCAGAAGTTCTGACCAAACTCTGTCTTGAGAATATCCAGAATTTGCTGAGCATTATGGTGATAATCTGGTCAGAAGTTCTGAAATTGTCATATTTCTTAAACACTTAGAAAAATTTCTAAATACTTAGAATTTGAATTTCCAAAGTAAAATGTGACCTTTGAAATTCTTGATGAAACAAACTTCATATTCCAACATGTCTTGATGAAATATGATTTTTGAAATTTGATTTTGATCCAAAAGTCAAAGTTTGACTTTTCAGTGTGCAAATGACCATTTTGCCCTTGTGAGTGATTTTCTTGGAAAATTTGCAGTTCAAGGCTTGGAATTGGATGGAAGAAAACTTGGGATCCAGGGTTATTCCTTGTGAAATGAGAGGGCAAATTTTGGGGTACAACAGCTGCCCCTGTTCAATATTCTTACACTCGAAGAGTTAGATTGGTAATTCTGCCATTCGTGACTTGAAGGTGGAAGATGATTGAACACTAGAGTGCCCAGAAAATTTGCACTTGAAGATGTGTTAGTTGGTTATGTTGGGAATGGGCTTAAAGATGCCATTTGGAGAGGTAATGGATAGTTGTTGGAGATGGGCTTAAAGATGCCATCCGAAGGTGATTGTATCTGGACTGTAGGATGATGAAGAAATCTTGGATGATTACTACCTCAACAAGATGATGAAGGAATCTTGGACGATTACTACCTCAGCAGGATGATGAAGGAATCTTGGATGACTACAACCTTAGCAGGATGATGAAGGAATCTTGGATGACTACAACGTCAGCAGGATGATGAAGGAATCTTGGATGACTACAACCTCAGCAGGATGATGAAGGAATCTTGGATGACTATAACCTCAGCAGGATGATGAAGAAATCTTGGATGACTACAACCTCAGCAGGATGATGAAGGATTCTTGGATGACTACAACCTCAGCAGGATGATGAAGGAATCTTGGATGACTACAACCTCAGCAGGATGATGAAAGAATCTTGGTTGACTACAACCTCAGCAGGATGATGAAGGAATCTTAGATGACTACAACCTCAGCAGGATGATGAAGGAATCTTGGATGACTACAACCTCAGCAGGATGATTAAGGAATCTTGGATGACTACAACTTTAGCAGGATGATGAATGAATATTGGATGACTAGAACCTCAGCAGGATGATGAAGGAATCTTGGATGACTACAACCTCAGCAGGATGATGAAGGAATCTTGGATGACTATAACCTCAGCAGGATGATGAAGGAATCTTGGATGACTACAAACTCAGCAGGATGATGAAGGAATCTTGGATGACTACAACCTCATCAGGATGATGAAGGAATCTTGGATGACTACAACCTCAACAGGATGATGAAGGAATCTTGGATGACTACAACCTAAGCAGGATGATGAAGGAATCTTGGATGACTACTACCTCAGCAGGATGATAAAGGAATCTTGGATGACTACAACCTCAGCAGGATGATGAAGGAATCTTGGATGACTATAACCTCAACAGGATGATGAAGGAATCTTGGATGACTACAACCTCAGCAGGATGATGAAGGAATCTTGGATGACTACAACCTCAGTAGGATGATGAAGGAATCTTGGATGACTATAACCTCAGCAGGATGATGAAGGAATCTTGGATGACTACAACCTCAGCAGGATGATGAAGGAATCTTGGATGACTACAACCTCAACAGAATGATGAAGGAATCTTAGATGACTACAACCTCAGCAGGATGATGAAGGAATATTGGATGACTACAACCTCAACAGGATGATGAAGGAATCTTGGATGACTACAACCTCAGCAGGATGATGAAGGAATCTTGGATGACTACAACCTCAGCAGGATGATGAAGGAATCTTGGATGACTACTACCTCAAAAGATGATA
The DNA here is from genome assembly GCA_948472305.1 of Vicia faba. Classification (NCBI taxonomy): domain Eukaryota; kingdom Viridiplantae; phylum Streptophyta; class Magnoliopsida; order Fabales; family Fabaceae; genus Vicia; species Vicia faba. The sequence continues at coordinate 816,357,525 of OX451738.1, forward strand.
ACCTTCATCTGTCGATCGATCTTTCTTGAAAAGGTAAAGAGTAAGTTGTATGCAATGTCATGATGTATGCATTGTGTAATGATGTTCTCAAAATAAATGAGATTTATGTTATATGTATTTTGTATGCATATGTTAAGAATGTTGTTGAAATGTAATTTTGTCTTGGAAAATAAATCCTCGACAAGTGTTGGGGAAATAAACCCTGTACTGTTGTTGAAGAGTAGGTATGTCTTCAAAATCTGCTTAGAATGTTTCCATTGAGGATTCCTGTTTTATTGTTTGAGGAGAACTCCGCAGGGAGATGTTTTAAGCTCTGTATAGAGTGTTGATTCCTGCTTGGGGGAAAAAGTTTAGGAGTCTCGGTTGTCCGTTGCTCTACTGGGGTCGAAGTTGAACTGATATCTGGTCGGGTCCAGGTTTCGCAGTAACTTGTTGGGGATTGTAGAGTAGTCTACTTGGGAAAGGGAGTTGTGGTCCTTTGATTTGTAGTAGTTGGAAAGGAAAACTCAAGCTGGGGAATCTTGTCATTTGTTGGGGAAATAAACCCTGTTGTCGGTCTCTTAGAGAGGTGACGACTTCGTTGGAGAAAGTCCTCGAGGACTCTTGAGGTTATCTCAGCTAGAGAAAGGTTTTCAGAGATTGAAACTCTGGCTGGGAAATTATCCTATGAGACGGACTTTGGGGAGACTTATCATTTCCCCTAGCAGCAAATGTTCGTGGTATTTCCAGAAAATGTTTGACCGTACATAACCCTTTGCTGAGATTGGCGTTCAATGCCCCAAGTAATGGAGATGGAGACCTACCCCTGGTTACTCTGCAATTCTTGAGAGATTTCTTGGAATCTTGACTGGACTGCCCCAAGTGTGCTTAGATAGTGACATGTCATCCCCCCTTGTTGATAGGATTTTTGTCAATGGAAATGTCATCCTACTTGAATTGATTTTGTTCATTGAGAGAGCTTTCATTCATCGGATATTCGTTGTGTGAATTTCTCCGCTGTCAAACAAATAGCCATATGCAAACAGTGATATTCAAGTAATGAAAAGTTTATGTTTGTCTTGAAGTTTTGAAAAATGCGTTTTTAGCAAGTAAAGAAGTTTGTAATTCAACTCTGGATTTTGAGTAAAGCCTTACAAGAGTCAGGATACCTTTTGTAACAGTATGCTTTCGAACTAACCCACGCTTCAATTAGAACTTTTGAAGGGTTGTAATGTGGCTTGGTTCACGGTTTAAGAAACAAAGGATAAAGGCTCAAAGTATATTTGTACCCACCCGCTCTTCGTGATGTTCTTCAGTCCTAAACTCAGTTAATTGTGCGTTTGAACTCCAATTGAGTCTGGAATGACATTTTGGTGATGGTTCAAACAATTAAGTTTATCAGAAGGCAATCATTTTTTTTGCAACCTTTTTTATGTTGTTGAGGATTTGTAGTGACCTCTTTTTGATTTGTTATCCCTGATTTTTGCCTGACTGTTCTTGTTTTGAGATTGCAGTCAGCGGGATGCCCCAGTTTTCTTAAGTCTCCTTTGTAGGTTTTGACTTAGTGGGCTTTACTTTTTTGAGAAATAGTGACTACCTATGTGATAGGGAACCATCACCATCTTTTGATTTCAGAGGAATGTTTTTGATGTCATTCGTTGTATTACGAGATGAGAGTTTGCGGCTTAACGCGCGTTTGAATTAACTGAGAGACTACCCTTCCCCAAGTTTTAATTAAAGGTTTCAATTTTTTATGAAAAAAGGAAAACTTCTACTTCTTTGGCTTGAAGGGGTTGACTAGGGATTATCTTCCTTATAACTCCAGTGTTTAGGATTTGAAATAATGCCTGTACATCGTCAGCAAGGTCTGTCCAAAAGTATACTGTATGAGATTATGGCATTGTTTTCGTCATTCTCCCTCTAAAGGCTTGTAACTTTTAGCAAGAGTTGAATGTCATAAAAGAGAGTAAAAATCATAGTTTAACTATAGTGAAAACGAATGGATGAATTCAAGACAAACATATTCAATGCATTAATGAAACAAAGTTCGACATTAATAGATAAGTGTTTGAACAAGCAAAAGAAATTACAACTGAAAATTCAAAATGAACAAAAGCCTCTTTGTTTGAACTTGTCACTTTAGGTGGTGAGCCTTTGAGGGACGGTAGAAGAATTCTAGTTGACCATCTGGTGCAAATTCTAGCATTCCTTCATCAACTAGATCTTGAATTTTATTTCTCAACGTCCAACAACTATTGGTGTCATGTCCAGGACTGTTGGAGTGGTACGCACATCTTGCATTTGGATTGTACCTTGGGGAGGCTGTGTTGGGATTCTGAGGGGGGTATTTTAACGTAATCAGCTTGGCCTCCAACATGTGTTGCAGTGCTTGAGCCAATGACATGTTGACTTCGGTGAAGCGTCTTTCAGATGTATTTTGCCTACGCCGATTACCCTGTTGTTGTTGGCGAGATTGTTGTTGGGCCCGTGATGTGGCAGCAAATTGGGAAGGTCTTCCGTCTTCTTGTCTCATGGGAGGATGAGCAGTGACTTAATTCCAATTCTGGGTGTTTGCCCCATACGGTTGCAACCGTCTTGGCGAAGTTGGTTGACAAGAACTTTTAGCTCTTCTTGTCCTTGAGCCAGATTTTAGATAAGAGCCATCTGGCCCACCAGTTGTCCCATCATTTGGACCTTCATTATGGCTATCTCAGTTTGTAGCCGCTCTAACTGGTCATTTTTTTTGCCCTTAGGATTCCCCATGATCATTCCCCTAGTGAGGATAGCTTTCACTTCTTCTTTCCCCTTGGATAGGTTCAAGAACATTTCTTGAAGTTGAGCGTTTTGAGCCTAGACGCCTTTCACCATTTGTTCCATATCCATCTTACTAAAATAAACATAAGGAAGATAAGGAGACCTGTATGGGAGAAACCTGTCATGATATGATGCATGATATGTGGGTGCATGTTTTCAAGGATCTCGCGGGGTAAACATAAGAAAAAGATAGAAGTTGAACTTTGATCAACATCTTTGATTGGATAACTTTGAATAAGTGGATGTCCTTCCACGAGAATCAAGCTCACCATGTCAAGTGGGTCATATCCCTTGACTCAAGTTTGTTGTACTTGATTCTAGATGGCATTTGGTTAGAGGGAAATAAATCCTCTTGCCCCATGATAGACGTCTGGTTCAACGTGACCCTGCATCAAAGACCCTTGAGATCCTTGAAATGGCTATTGAAAATCCTATGGTATGATGTTATGATGTTATGTACAAATATGTGAGGTAAGCAAGTTTATATATAAATAATCATATTCACACAAAGTAGACAAGTCCTTAGATTTAGGATTGTATGGAGTTTGTAGGTAAGTACCCTCTTGAAGTTTAGTTGGCTCAACCTGTCCTAGTTAATAGTAACCAAGTTCTAAGGGATCTCAATATCACCGATCTTTCTCCCAGATTCGTTCAATAGGCGATTGACTCGCAACCAAACAAAGCTCAAAAGTCTAACCTCAATGAGTGTAGCATCGAGTATCTACCAACTTCGGACTGCACCAAATCCAGTTATCTGACTACGTCCTAATAGCCAAGTTGGTCAAGTAAGGTTCTAAGGTCAGTTGATGCTTCACGACACCACACGGCGGCCCCGTACTCTCCTTGATTGACTCAAGGGTTACCGGTACCAACCAAAGTGCCACATCAACGTAGCTACTGCTTCAACCATGTCGGTATACCCCGCACAGTTTCCTCACAGTTTATTGCTACTTACCTAAAAGGTATCCCCAAATCCGGGTGTAGGATTTAAAACAAACCCAAACAAGGAACCAAAATGTAAAGCATACAAATCAAAAAATGTAAGCAAGTAAATGTGATATATCCCTAAGGTAACCCCACTTTTAGAATATTTCCCCAGCAGAGTTGCCAGTTCTGTGATACGGTGGGAGAACTGACTTGAGGTGTTTGCGTTTGTGTTCACAAATGTTGCGGTTTAGCAAGAGTCGCCACCAACTTTTCTTTTATCCAAAAGGAAAGGTGAAAATGCACAGGAAAGACCTTTAGAGATGTTTTCTTGAGTTCGGGGGGTAGATTATGAAAAGGGAAGGTATTAGCACCCTTTTCATCCATGGTTTTCCATGGGCTCTTAGTTGCTTGCTAGATCACTTGCTTTTGTTTGAATGTGCTTGTGGTGTGGGTTTTGAAAGTATTTTGAAAATATAACTTTGTAATGATTCTCGTTTCTATAAGAACGCGTACAAAGTGTTGTTTTGAAAATAGTTCAAAGAGGTATTTGTGGGACGTGTTTTTGAAAGTGATTTTGAAAAGGGTTTTCTTTGTAATGGCTCTCGTTTCTATAAGAACGCGTACAAAGTGTTGTTTTTCGAAAATGTTTTCAAAATGAAAGTGTGGGTGAATAAAATGTTTTTGTTGTGAGCAAGCGAGCAACTAGGAGAGAATCTCCCTACTCAAAAGGTCTTAATTGTTCTTTTCCTCCTCCTTTAGATGTTGTTATCTTACCATTGATTTGGTAAGAAGCCCCATCGTTGGATGTGAAGGGACGGGCGTTGGGACGTTTGTATAATCATGATAGCAATGTTGTGAGGTATCTTAGCATTTCTTTTTGAGGGACTAATATCATTTTGAAAGGCAACATTTAGTGTCATCGAGGGACTATGATCTTGTATTTCAGTTGTTTTTTGCTAAGACACCCCACATGCATAACATGACCATTTTTTAGGCAACAAGTGGAGTTAACCTTAAGGGTGCATGTGTGAATAGTGTGTTTTATTTGCATGCATTTAGTCTTGATTAGGGTGATCTATTTTTTTATTTTCATATCTTTCCATACACACCCTAATTACTAGCATTTACATTTTGAAAGCGATAAATTGCAGAAATGTAAAATCCTATGCTATTACAATATTTAGGGGATGGGGGTACATATTTATGAATGGGGGTTACAAATAAAAATAAGTTCTAAGTTACTATTACAATCATATTGAAATTTACAATATAAGAAAGAAAAAGGACTTGTTTAGAAAAATGGTTTTTTGTCTTAATAATAAAAAAAAGATAAATTAATAAAAGAAAAATATTTTTATATCTTTTTATGTTGATATTAAAAATGATGAAAAGGAAATAAATGAAAGACAGAAACAGCGTGCTACTGCAAGCAACAATAAACAAGGATCAGAAGTTCTGAAGCCAGGCGTTTGATGACTCAGAGAGGAACGTCAGTGGGCATCAGAAGTTCTGGATTCGTACACTCTGAGGTCCTGCAAGAAACGTTAGAGGAAAAACACAGAAGTTCTGGGTGGTATTCAAACAGTGGGACACAAGTCAGAAGTTATGTATTACACTAAAACAGTGAGTAAACGTCAGCAGTTCAATGCGTTATCAGCATGTAAAAAGCAGAAACTCTGAGTGTTTGAAAACAACGAGTGGAAACATCAGAAGTTCAGTGTATTTGACATGTAAGGAGAACTCAGAAGTTCTATGTTGTGTTAGAACAGTGAGTGAATCATCAGAAGTTCTGAATTGTGCTGGGCCAGTGAGTGAACATTAGAAGTTCAGTGCGTTATCAGCATGTAAGAATCAGAAGTTCAGTGTGTGTTAATAGTTAGAAAAATCATAGAAGTTCCGTATGTTAAAACAGTGAGGAGAACTTAGATGTTTTGTGTGTGTTTAACAGTGAGAAAAATCATAGAAGTTCTGTATGTTAAAACCATGAATGAACATCAGAAGTTTTACGCTATATTTCAACTCTCAATCAGCACATCAGTAATCTATTCAGTTTTCAACAAACAGCAAATCAGAAGGATAACAACACAACAATTTATGGAAGTTCTAAATCTAAATCTGAGTCTAACCCTAATCAAGAAGTTATGATCCACAGTTTTTTCTACTTAAGCAATGATATGTACAACATTAATACTACGATATTTACATGTTAATGATGTTCAGAATGAAAAACAAGCAAAGTCAGAAAGACTTACCTTGAACCTGGAGCGTGCTTGGAGCTTTGAGTTGCTGCCTTTGGATGTTCTAGAATCAGCAAGAGTAACGGAAGAGAAAATGCCAAGTTCTTTGATTCAAAGGGAAGAACAAAGGTTTGGTTTTCTGTTTGGGAAATCTGGATTTTTATGAAGGGTTTCACAAGTTTCTTTTTCTCTTTTTATAGTTCTCTCCTCCCAAAAGCCAGCCTCTCCTTCAAAGCCCAACCCCATGAACGTGTGATGGAGCAAAGTATTTATAGGTGAATTTGTTGTGATTTTGGGGGGAAAGACAAATGGGATTTTAAATCAATTTGGCATCCTGCTCCCTTGCTTTTTCATCACTGTTTTCGTATGATAGTTTGGTGCAATTATGGGATGCAGGCGTAGGCTGAACTAGCTTCTGATTAGCAGCTTTTAACCATGCCTAAGATGGAGTTGTCAGCAGGATTTAAGGAAAAGCAAAACAAAGCATGGGCCTAGTACCAAAGTTTTCTATCCCAAGACAGTAGAGGTACATGTGGTGAAAATCCTTTGGATAAAGACTCAGAAAGTGGTTGTGAGCATTAAATGATGATGTGACTTATCACAACCAGAAATCGTGCAACGTGAGATTCTACACCATGGCTTAGTTCTGGATCAGAAGTTCTGCTTCAGCGTAGCATCCAACCTCTGATCTTTGTATCTTCTTACTCCAGCATGTTCTGAAGGAGTTTCCAGGCTCTCCAGGAAGTTTGTAACACGCTTTGTAACCTTTTTGAATTACCCTGGCAAACTCTGACTGAACTTTTGTGAAAACTTGCCCAAAAGTTCTGACCAAACTCTGTCTTGAGAATATCCAGAATTTGCTGAGCGTTATGGTGATAATCTGGTCAGAAGTTCTGAAATTGTCATATTTCTTAAACACTTAGAAAAATTTCTAAGTATTTAGAATTTGACTTTCCAAAGTAAAATTTGACTTTTGAAATTCTTGATGAAACAAACTTCATATTCCAACATGTCTTGATGAAATATGATTTTTGAAATTTGATTTTGATCCAAAAGTCAAAGTTTGATTTTTCAGTGTGCAAATGACCATTTTGCCCTTGTGAGTGATTTTCTTGGAAAATTTGCAGTTCAAGGCTTGGAATTGGATGGAAGCAAACTTGGGATCCAGGGTGATTCCTTGTGAAACGAGAGGGGAAATTTTGGGGTACAACAGTAGTGAAGGGTGTATGGCAGCCTCCGGGAGATATGATCACATCACTGATGCCATTGCCGAGTACATTGGAAGCCCCGTCAAAAACCATAGTCCATCAGGATCTTTTTTCAGGTCCTTCATTTGGTCCAGGTTCTTCATAATCAATTACTAATATAATATTCTCATCCGGAAACTCAAAGTTCATGGATTGGTAGTCGTTCACAACTTGATGAGCCAAATGGCCAACTAATACACTTCCTTTAATTGCCTTTTGAGTGGTGTACTGAATGTCATATTCGACAGGATCATTTTCCATCTTGCTATTCTTCCGGAGAGAGTGGGCTTCTCAAAGATGTATTTGATATGATCCATTTTAGATATCAACAAGGAAGTGTGAGTCAATATATACTATCTCAGTCGGCGAGCAGCCCATGTCAAAGTGCAACAAATTTTCTCGAGCAGTGAGTATCTTGCTTCATAGTTGGTAAACGTTTTGCTAAGGTAGTATATTGCATGCTCTTTTCGACCAGACTCGTCATGCTTCCCCATCATACACCCCATTGAATTCTCCAATACTGTTAAGTACATGATCGAAGGTCTTCCTTCAACCGGCGAAATAAAAATTGGAGGCTCTTGAAGATATTCTTTGATTTTGTCAAAGGAGGTCTGGCATTCGTCATTCCACTTCACTACTTGATCTTTCTTCAGTAATTTTAAGATTGGTTCACAAGTAGCGGTTAGATGGGAAATTAATCTGGCAATGTAGTTTGGACGTCCCAAGAATCCCCTGAACTCCTTCTCAGTGCAGGGAGTTGGCATTTATTGTATAAATTTAACCTTTGAAGGGTCTACTTCAATACCTTTACCGCTGACAACGAAGCCTAAGAGCTTACTAGATCTTACTCCAAAGGTGCACTTATTCGAGTTCAGTATCAACTTGTACTTCTTCAGTATTTCAAACAGCTTTTGCAGGTGATCAAGGTGCTCTTCTTCAGTCTGAGACCTGGCTATCATATCATCGACATAGACCTCTATCTCGTGATGGATCATGTCATGAAACAAAGCTACCACGACACGCTGATAGGTTTCCCCAACGTTCTTTAACCCAAATGGCATAACTTTGTAGCAGAAAGTGCCCCACTGTGTGATGAAGGTTGTTTTATCCATATCTTCAGGTCCCATTTTGATCTGATTATACCCGGAGAAACCATCCATGAAGGAGAATATCTTATGTTATACGGTGTTGTCGACCAGAACATCAATATGGGGAAGCAGAAAGTCATCCTTGGGGCTTGCCCTATTTAGGTCTCTGTAATCCATACACATACGTACCTTACCGTCCTTTTTAGGTACTGGAACAACATTAGCAACCCATTTTGGATAAGAAGTAACAGCTAAGAAACTGATGTTGAATTGTTTCATGACTTCAACCTTGATCTTTTCTGACATCTCTGGATGCATACGACGAACCTTTTGCTTCACTGGAGGCCAGTCTTCTTTCGTTGGTAAACGATGAACCACAATATCAACGTCCAGCCTCGACATGTCTTTGTATGACCAGGCAAATATCTCAATGTAGTCATGTAATATTTGTATTAACTTCTCTTTGACAATATGCTCCAAGTTGGCACCTATCCTGACTTCTTTTTTATCCTTTTTAGTACCTAAGTTTACTATCTCAATCGACTCTTCATGAGGCTGTATTGACCTTTCCTCCTATTGTAACAGTCTGGCAAGTTCTCCTGGTAATTTGCAATCTTCCTCACCTTCGTTCTCGGCTTGATAGATCATATTTTCAAAGTCATAATTGGCAATAGAAGAACCGTTATCAATGGGATCCAGAGTGGATGTGGATCTGCAATTTGATATGTGGGTGTGTGTAAGAGAGCATAGTTGTTTAAAACAAAAGCAGAAAAGAAAGACAAAGCGTAAAATTTGAATGCAAAACGTCCAATGACTTATTAATGACATATGAAGATGAAGCAATAACCCTCACAAATAGACCATTGTGCCTTGGGTAAAGCACACGGCTTTAGAGTTTAAATTGTTCAAAATTACATATTCCAAAAAACAAAAAGACAAATAATCCTGGATAAAAGTAATGGGAACAAAATCCTTGGCCTCCCAATTGTTGACTCCACTGTTGATAGTTGGGAAGATCCATTTGTCCATGTCACAGTCACTATCACTATCCTCTAAAGCATTGATTCCATGGTTAGTGATGTGTAGCGGTAGTCCTCTGGCGCGAGCACGATGAATAGCTCTTTGGGCTCCTGAAGTAAAACCCAAGCTAAACTTGTCTGATTTGTAGGGGATATCAGGAAGTTGGCCCCAAATGGTACACCCACCTTCTTCGACTACTACTTTGGCATCCTTTAGAGAAGCCATCTTCAATGGAGGTCTGATAATCTTTGGGACATCGATAACAGTCTTGGTTGTAGCAATTGTTTGAGGAACCTCTTCAAAATTTTGGTAGGGGGTCTCAATGAACTCGCCGTCCATCTCAACATACATGAAATAGTTCATGTGGCTCACCATATATTCTTCCTCGCCATGGACTGTAACAATATTTCCATTAACTGGGTACTTCAGCATTTGATGCAGAGTAAAAGTAACAACATCGGCCCCATGGATCCAAGGGCGACCCAATAAACATGAGTAAGATGGGCAGATGTCCATTAGGTAAAAGGTGGAGTCAAAGGTTTGAGAACCCACTTTAATAAGGATGTCCACCTCCCCGTGTACCATTATTTTAGAACCATCAAAATCTCTCACCACAATATTGTTGGGCTTCAGTGTGAGTCTTTCATAATCCAATATGTCCAAAGCATTATTCGGTAAGACATTCAATGATGAACCTGTATCCACCAGAACATGAGCTAGGGTAGTGCCCCTGCACTCAATAGAGACATGCAGGGCATCATTATACTTTCTCCCTTTGGTCGTTAAATCGGCATCAGAGAAACCAAGTCCATTGTCAGTTGTCAAACTAGCAACACAGTTCTCGAATTGGTCGGCGGAAGTCTCTTGAGGCACATGAGAAGACTTCAAGAACTTTACCAAAGCCTTAGCATGGGCTTACGAGCATAGAAGTAAGGCCAGCATTGAAAATTTTGATGGGGCCTGCCCCAATTGTTCCATAACATTGTAGTCACTTTTCCATATGATTTTTAGTATCTCTTCCATTTATTTTTTAGAAGCTTCAGGAATGGCTTCTTTATGTGCCTCCATCCGGGAAGGCTTAACCAGTACCTCTTTGCCCCGAGTCTTAGCTGACTCAGTAGCATGGATAACAACAGGAATAACAGTAGGAGTAGCAATGAGAGTAATAACAGGAGTAGCAATAGTCTTTAAAGATATTTCTAGAGAGAAAATCCTCCCGCTTTTGGTAATTATATTGGTCCTAAAAATGTTGTCGATGTTAGGATCAGTATCTTCAGTATCTTCATTCTTAATAGCCAGTAAATCTTGCTTGACGTCATGGTAGTAAACGTCAGCCCCATAATTCTAAGGAACAACCTTATCTGAGGAATATGGTATCGGCCCAGGAAAAGTGATAATTAAAGGAGAAACCTTAGGAACGGATGTAATCCTAACGGGTCTTTTGGAGGAGACCTTGGGAGGATTGTTGGAAATGGTAATTATTGATATATCTTTTCAAACAGAATTTCTTTGTTGTTCATCAGGCGTTAGACACCTATCTTCAACAACAAACAACCATTGGGTGGAGACGTACACAAGTGGCAACCTTCATCACAACCCGGAAATAAACTTATTCACAAGAGATTCTTTTTAACAACCGGAAGAGGAGTAGCTAGTTCATCAACAGAAGAAACAAATAGGTCATCATCAACAACATTAACACCCTGGCCATGCTTGGGAATTGGTACAGTTATTACATTAGGGTTTTCCGGAGGGTCAAATTCAATCTCCTTCGCCTTAATGAGATCTTTCACTTTGTTTTTCAGAGCCCAACAATCGTTTGTATCATGCCCCAGACTGTCGGAATGGTAGGCACATCGAGCATTTGGATTATATCTGGGAGATGTAGTATTTGGATTTTTAGGAGCCTCCCTTAGAGTAACCAGATTAGACTTTAACAGGTGTGGCAAAACCTGTGATAAGGACATGTTAATCTGGGTGAACTGTCTTTTGGGCGCATCTTGTCTGTGCTGATTGTTTTGTTGTTGATTTGATGCAGGGTTGGAGATCATCACAACTCCTACCATTGGATGGCATTCAATTTTTCTTTGATTCCTCTGACTGTAGGCAACACTTACTTCCTTCTTCCCAGAGAATGGTTTTTCACCGTACTTAAAGATGTATCTCTCTAAATCTTACCGCTCTTGATACTAGCTTCTACTTGCTCACTAGTCAATATCAGCTTAGTAAACCCAGCTAAAGAGCTTACAATCAAATGGTTGAAAATTGGACCAGATAAAGTACCCAAGAACATATCTACCAGCTCTCTATCAGACAGAGGAGGCTGGACTCTTCCCGCAAGATCTCTCCACTTCTGGGCATAATATTTGAAACCCTCGCTGGAACCCATAGACATACTTTGAAGTTGCGTACGGGTTGGAGCAAGGTCAGCATTGTATTGGTACTTCCTGTAGAAAGCTACAGCCAAATCCTCCCAGTTACAAATGTTGGTTCCCTCCAGCTGATAGAACCATTCCAATTGAGTCCCTGATAAACTTTCCTGGAAGAAATGCACCCATAAATTCCTATCAGCAGTGTGAGGCTGGATCTTCCTGACATAAGATCTTAGATGAAGCTTGGGACATGAAACACCTTCATATTAGAAAAAGTGGGAACTTTTAATTTTTGTGGGATAACCACTCCAGAAACCAGCCCAAATTCTTCGAAATCCATACCAGGTACCCTCTGAATTTCCATTGCATTGAGACGATCCTCCAGTTGTTTATATTTTTCATTACCAGGGGGATATTGTTCCTTAGAGTAATCAGCTTCTTCTTCATCAGTCCCCATGTTGTTGTCTTCTTCTTTTGGCTTCTCTTCTTGACTGTCTCCCTCGTTTGACGAAGTTGCGAAGTCTATAGCTCGCTTTGCTGTTCCTCTGAATCTCCTTCAGATATTCAGGACACCCACTGGTTTCTTTGTCTTCTTCTTCTTGTCTTTGAGAATCAGAGCCTTTAGGTCTTCTTGTCCCTTAGCCAGAGCCAAGAACATCTTCTAGAATTGAGAATTTTGGGCTTGAAGTTCCTTGATATTCTATTCGAGATCCATTTCATTTTTGTAAAATAAACAACGAAAAGATAAGAAATCTGTTTTGGAACACCTGCTTATGTAATGATATGCATGATGTTCTTATGCAATGTTTTCAAGGATTTTTAAGATTTAAATTTGCTTAGACAAAGAGAGAACAAACATTAATTGAATTCATAAGTTTAAACAATTACAACCACTCCCCTTGGGCTTACAATGGAAGAAACAAAGATAATACAAAATAAAACTCCTAAAACAAACAGGACTCAAGCTTCCCATGAGCGCATCCTTTTTGGTGCAATGTAGGCATTTAAACTCTGCTCTTCATGAAGTTATCTCGTGAGCTCCAAAACCTTCTTCTCGCTTGCGTAGAACTGGATTTCAAAGGTGTATCATTCCTCTTTGAGTTGAATCCAAGATCTTTGAAACTCCTCGAGAGTAATCGGCATGTTAGGATAGAGAATAGTGTAAGGAACATCTCTCTCAGCAATAGGCTCCATGATGATAGGTAGGATGACCTCATAAGGCATCATGAGATTTTGAGCGCGTGCTCGCACCCACTTAAGATAAGGCTCCAAAGGAATGGAGTTATTATGCCCCAATGTCTTTCTATCAACTTTGTTCACCATGCCCCAAGCTCGTATGAACCTCTGACGGTAACCTTGGACATTGTTTTCATATTCGAATGCAATTCCTTGGACAAGTGCATCATGAGGACCATCAATCCTAGCATACCCAAACTATCGCAACACCAAACAAGGGTTATAGGTGATCCCTCCCCTAATGCCTAGGAGAGGGACATTAGGAAATTCCCCATAGCAATTTATGATGGTAACGTCTTCCAAATATCGAGGACACCAATGAATATCCAAAATGCATCAGGGACATCAACCTATTAGACCATCTCATGCCTTGCTCATTCTTCAATACAGATCGAGGTAGGTGCGAAATAAACCACCGCATTCAAATCTATGAGTTGGTCCGGATTAGGAAATAGTACCATCCCACAGATGAGAAGGGCCAACACTTCTTCAAACGCTTGTAAATCCAGAGTATCCCAAAAAGAGTGAGCATTCTCAAACAAAAACTTGGCTAGAAACCCTTTGACACCACTTCTTGTTTCCCAATTTGCCACAACGTCATACCGTTGTAAATACAGAGCTCGAGCAATCTCCTCAGATTTTGGGTCTCTTTCCATACCGTTGAAGGGTAATTGATTAAGAATGGGCACTCCCAATAATTGAGAAAACTCCTCCATGGTAGGCACTAATTGGTAATCGGGAAATGTAAAGAAATGGTGTAAAGGGTCAAAGAATTGAAGGAGCACTTTCATCATGTCTTCATCAGGGCTTGAGGTAACCAAATTGAGGAGTCGACCCTTTCTCTTGGTGAATGGAGAATTCTCAAGAACCCTTGACGCCAACTCTTTGAGTTGAGGAAAAACTCTTACGAGGTTGATTTGGATAGTATTTCGGTGAGTGGAAGCCATGTCCTACAAAAGAACATAAAGATAAGTCCTAAAAATCCTTGAAATGGTTAGTGCGACATGCCATGTTATGATGTCATGATATTATATACAAACAAACATATACAAGAACACAAACAAGTTCTTAGGTTTAGGCTTGCATGGGTTCTGTAGGTAAGTACCATTTTGAAGTTTAGTTGGTTCAACCTGTCCTAGAAAGTAACTGGGTTCTAGGGAATCTCAATATCACTGATCTTTCTTCATCGAGCATTGTTTCAGCGCAAGCCTCTTTATTGGCGACCTAAATATCCTTAAAGTCTGATCTCAATGAGCATAGTATCGAGTATAACCAAACTTCGGACTGTACCAAATCCGGCTATCTCACTACTTCCTAATGGCCAAGTTGTTCAATTAAAGGTTCTAAGGTTAGTTGGTGCTTCATGACACCACACAGTGGCCTCGTATTCTCCTTGACTAAACTCAAGGGCTACCGGTACCAACAAATGTGTCACACCAACGTAGCTATTGTTTCAACCATGTCGGTATACCCCCGCACAGTCCCCACGATCTATTGCTACTTACCTAAAAGGTGCCCCAGATCTGGGTGTAGGATCTTTTAGTAACAACCCAAACAAGCCCTCAAAGATAAAACATACAAAACACACAATGTAAAGCATTTAAAATGATCTAAACTCTAAGGTAACCCCACTTTTTAGTATCTCCCCAGCAGAGTCGCCAGTTCTATGATACGGTGGCAGAACCGACTGTTATACTTGTTTTATGTTTGTATTCGCAAATGTTGCGGTAAGCAAGAGTCGCCACCGACTTTTCTTTTTTCCAACAAAGGAAAGGGTGAAAAGAACATAAAAAGACCTTTCGAGATTTTTCGGAGTAAGGGGGGTACATTATGGAAAGGGAAGGTGTTAGCACCCTTTCCATCCATAATTATCTACGGGCTCTTAGATGCTTAGCTCATTTTGAAATACCTTGTGCTTTGTGTGTTTTGAAAAGTATTTTTGAAAGCGCCTTAGTGCGGCAAACTTTGTAATGTTTCTAGGAATGGTAGAGAATGTATACAAAGTGTTTGAAAATGTTTTTTGAAAGAAGTTTTGTGTAAATGTAAAAATTGTTTTATCAAGCATCTAACAACTATCTACTTTACTAGAAAGGGCTGTCCTTTTCCTCTTTTCCTTTAGACAGTGCTATCCTACTATTAGTGAGTAGGTAGCCCTAGTCGTTGGATATTTGAGGGACATTTGAAGGGACGTTTATATAGTCACAAAGGCAATTGGGCAAAAAACTTTAGTAAGTGCCCTAGGGTTTTTAAGATCATACCGAGGCAACGTCGAGAGGGTCATAGAGGGAATTATGATCTTTAAACCGGAGGGTAGCCACTAAAATCTATCATGTTTCGAGAGATGTGAATGTTTTTCCAAAGGCAACCAATGTGGGATACCCTAGATGTGTATATGTGAGAGTGTACTGTATTCAATTATTTTTATCTTATGTTAGGTTTGCTAGCGTTTTGTTTTATTCTTGCCATATAATCCTAGTTAGCATACATCTAGGCAGTTAATAATTTGCAGAAATTAAAAGTGAGGGAATGTAAATCCTAAACTATTACAAGGCTTCGGGGAGGGAGATTAATTACATGTCCAAAATGGGGAATAAAGC
The DNA here is from genome assembly GCA_948472305.1 of Vicia faba. Taxonomy (NCBI): domain Eukaryota; kingdom Viridiplantae; phylum Streptophyta; class Magnoliopsida; order Fabales; family Fabaceae; genus Vicia; species Vicia faba. Next base: position 816,373,042 of record OX451738.1, read on the forward strand.
AGAAAAAGTAAAAGTCCTAGTTATTCTATTACATCTAGTAAACAGTTACAATAGTATGAAAAATAGAATGCGAAAGATAATAATATGCGCGAGTTGAAAGGACGTCTAAAAAATCCCAAGAGAAAATCTTTTGTTTGTTTTTTTTTTTAATTTATGAAAATGGTTTAAGTTAAAAATAAAAATTGATCTAGATCTATATTTAAAGAAAAAAAGATTAATTATTAAAGAAACATGAAATTTAAAGAAAAGAAATTAATTCTATGTTATTTTTGTTGCTATTTTTGTTATGAAAAGGAAAATGAATTAAAATGAAATTAAACCTAAGTTATATTAACTTTAATTTGAAAAAAATGTTAAAGTGATTAGTTAATTAATTTACCAAAATTAAAATTTAATTAAGAAAAATCCTAAATCTATTTTTATGTGATTTTTATATTTGTTTATTGATTAAAAAAAAGGAATTAAAACAAATAAATAAAATGAACAAAACAAGAAAAAAAGATGGGCCTAGTAGCAAAAGTAAACAGGGGGTGTAGTTTGCATAATGCAGACCCAGATCAAGAAGAGGTTCAAGTTACCTTTCGATCCAATGAGGGAGGTTATCGAAAGTGCATGATAAACTGCACGTTGAGGGCACTGGATTTGGATTGGCCAACATCTGGAAGTAGGGGAATGATGGTGTACGGTGCACTCCTTTGATCTGGGAAAACTTGTTCTACAGGAAACTTATTAGAAAAATAAAATTCCAGACCTGAGTTCGAATCTGGTCTTGAATTCGACAGCTCGTGGCTATATCATCCAGTTCGAGCCACGATCCAGATTGTGCCCTAAACCTGGTAAGTCCCTAATTATGCATCTAATCTCTCATGTATTACGTTAGAACAAATCAAAATAATGATATAGACAAGAATATACATGTTGAATTCGTTTAAACGGTATGTATTAAGAGATTCGATAGGGAGAGTTTTACCAAAGTGAAGCGATTCAATTGGCTAGCTTCTGGGCACTTCAGGTGTGGATATGGACTGAAATAAACTCCTGGGAGTCTCAAGAATGCAAATGCAGCACTGGTTTGGATGGAGGAAGGATTTTGGGAGTTTCACAACTTTGATGATTTTTTTCGTGGAGCTTTGATAGGAAATGTGTGCGTCTCCTCTGCTTATGATTTGGTCTTGGATTTATATAGGGGTGTGGTGGTGAATAAATATGGCATGAATCAACCATTAACCATGGCTTTGAAAGCAAAAATCAGAAGATTTGAAAAGTTGGCATTTTGATTATTTTTTTGCCATTCTTGAAACATAATGAACCTAGATATGTTATGGTTGGTGTCTTGCTCGAATTTGGGCCTCAAACTAATCAGTCCAAGCCCAACAAGATTCATCCCATTAGGTTTTCATTTCAACTTGTAGCTCCATTTCACATCAATTGGTTTTTGTTGGTTCTTTCGACAAGCTCCCAAGTTTTGTTCTTCTCGATGGCTCTAAATTCTTCTTTCATGGCTTCACACCAATTCAAATTGCTCAAGGCTTCACCATCATGTCTTCTTCGATTAAGTAACCATCTGCATCGATTGCTTGATTTGGAAACCTCTCATATCTAATCAGCCTAGTCAAACAACTATTGTGCTTGTGGACCATCTTTCTTTCTGCACAGGCGGTTCTTTAATTTGACCCGTAGAAGTATCAATTTGTTCATTTTGACTCGTCGAAGCTTCATTCCATTCATCTCCTTCGAACAAAGTTGCACCGGTGGTTCTTCGATTCGACCAGTTGAAGTATTACCTTGTTCGTTTTGACTTGTCGAAGCTTCATTCTGTTCATCTTCTTCGAACAAAGTTGCACATATGGTTCTTCGATTCGACCAGTCGAAGTACCACCTTGTTCATTTTGACTTGTCGAAGCTTCATTCTGTTCATCTTATTCTAACAAAGTTACACAGGTGGTTCTTCGATTCGACCAGTCGAACTATCACCTTGTTCATTTTGACTTGTCGAAGCTTCATTCTGTTCATCTTCTTCGAACAAAGTTGCACAGGTGTTTCTTCGATTTGACTAGTCAAAGTATCACCTTGTTCATTTTGACTTGTCGAAGCTTCATTCTGTTCATCTTCTTCGAACAAAGTTGCACATGTGGTTCTTTGATTCGACCAGTCGAAGTATCACCTTGTTCATTTTGACTTGTCGAAGCTTCGTTCTATTCATCTTCTTCGAACAAAGTTGTGACTGTGTCTGATTCTTGTCGAACTGAACTTCGACTCCAATCCTACCTTTTTCTTTCATCTTCAAGCACATCTCCACTGATAACTAGTTTATCTTCAGTCGGTGAATATAACTTGTATGCACCAGTCGAAGGATAAACTATGAGCACTATGACTTCACTTTGATCATCCAACTTCTTTCTCAATTGTTCAGGTACATGCCTGAAACATATTGATCCAAAAAACTCTAAGATGACTTATATTTGGCTTCGACCCTATCCAAGCCTCATGCAATATCCTTTTGACCATCTTCTTTGTTAAGCATCTATTCAGAATGTATTTTGTTGTCTAAGCTACTTCAACCCAAGATCTCTTAGGCATATTTTTAGCTTTCAGCTTACATCTCATCAAGTTTAATACACTTCTATTCTTTCTTTCAGTTATGCCATTATGCTACGGCGTATAGGGTGCAATAACCTCCTGTAATGTATGAGCTTGTACCTTCCAAATGATGCATTTCTTGAGCTTGAGGATAAAAGAGAAGTTGTAGGGCATGAAACTTGGTATGGACAAACTTGAAGACATATTAGGACCATGGAAAACATTTGAGACCTTTGGAGCTCACACATCTTGGTGAAAAGTGAAACTAGTTGAAAGGCCATTGCTTAGGAGGAGAATTTGTCTGATCAATTCTTGGTCAACCTTGAGCAATTGAGGACCTTAATGAGCATTCCTTGAGTAAAATAGGGGGAAAATTTTGGGGTACAACAGGTTTGTTCAGAATTATGTTGATCCAATCGTTGTCTGTGATTGATGAGGGATTGAGGAGGGCATCATATCTAGGTGAGTCTTAGATAGAAATCTAGAGAGGGTAGTGATTAATTGATAAGTTATAAACAAGGGAGTTTTGTAAGTCTCAGAGTGCCTTAGAGGGGGGGGGGGGGTGAATTAGGTCTTATAAAAATTTATTCGGTTTTATGAGAATGCTTGGTAGTAATTTTTTTGGTTAAGTGTTTGAAGGTTTTGATTATATCTTTATCTTTTCTTGATTATGGTGATGAAAGCGATAAATGCGGAAAAGTAAAGAACACGGTGATATATCCTGGTTCCCCTCACAATCTGAGAGTACTCCAATCCCCTTTCCAACACGAAAGAGATTTCACTATAGTTAGAATGATTGTACAGCCTATGCTTACTATCTAACCTATAGGGTGATCAAAGGTTCTTAACACCTTTAAGACCAAACAAACACTAATGTGAATGAAGAACAATCCTCTTCAAATCACAACACTTACTTCCAACAATCCTGGATAATAAGGGAAAAACCTTTAAGTAATACAATGATTAATTTTGAATTATATGGAGAGCTTTATCAATCTTCAATTGATCTTCTTCTTCAAGATAAAAACAATTCTCAACAATGTATATAAATTTTCACAATGTATGAATGAAACTTGTAATGATAATGAAAGTGTATATGGCAAGTTTCACAAAATTATGAACACATGAAAGTTTAAATTCAAATGTGAGTAAATGAGAAAATTGTTAATGTAGAAGTATATTTGTTAATTTGAAAATTGAAGTATTGAACATATATGAAAATGTTATTGTGTTCTTCTTTTTAAAATCTGAAAAATCTGCATTTTATAAAGTTGTAAGAACCTCTTCATTCATGCCAATTCATATGAAAAGTTGCAATGCATTCATGAAAAGATACCACTTGAAAAATGTTCAAAAAACAAAGTAAAAGCTGCATTGGTTCGCTAGGAACCGGTTCCGACACTGACAGAACCCGATTCTTAGTGAACGTTAGAAGTTGGAATTCAAATTTTTCACGCAGGAACCGATTTCCCTATTGGTACAACCCTGTTCCTGGTACAAAATCCAGGGACATGTTTTTTGAGAAATGCTGGAACCCGGTTCCCTGTTAGGGAGGAACCGGTTCCTAAAGGTTTATTTTCAAAAATACATTTTGAAAGATATTTCAAACAAAGTTTTTCTTGATGTTAAAGTTATGGAATATGTATATGTTGATGAATGCATATTGTGAACATCTATATTCAAGATTTTAAGAATTATTTATACCATATTGACATTTGATGATTTCTTCAATAATTCTTCAATAATCTTCAAGACTTTTATTTGATGTTGATAAACTTTTTGCACATCCTTTGAAAGTTGATGTCCATGTTGTCTTCATCAAAACTCATGCTTTAAATATGACTTGAGAAGCTTGTAATTACATTCTCCCCCTTTTTGATGATGACAACCAAGTCTTGAAAACGATTTCTTGAAATGTTCATGTTGTTTTATGTAGCAAACATGTTGAGCAAATGCAAGGCTCCCCCTAAATTGTATGCTCCCCCTAAGTCCATGATTCTTTGAATTTTGGAGAGAGTTTGATATTTATTTGGGCCTGCAATTTCTTTGAAACAAAACAACGCACAATCATATTCTTCTCCCCCTTTGTTAACATCAAAAAGGATGGGGAAAAAGAGTGAAATAGATACATATAAAAATTAAGACGTGTATCTTAAGAGAAACATTAGATATCACCTTCATCCAAAATACCAAGTTCTCTTCGGATTTTGAAGAAAGGTTCTTTTATTATAAATTCTATATGCTTTACTAGAAAGCGAATAACCAAGAAATATACCTTCGTCGGATTTCTCGTCAAACTTACCGAGATTATCCTTGTCATTATTAAGAACAAAGCACTTGCATCCAAAAATGTGAAAGTGAGCAATATTTGGCTTTCTTCCTTTGAAGAGTTCATATGGAGTCTTCTTTATTATAGGTCTAATGATAACTCGATTTCCAACATAACATGCCGTACTAACCGCATCCGCCCAAAAATATTTAGGAAGATTTGTATCACTAAGCATTGTTCTTGCAAGTTCCACTAGAAACCTATTCTTTCTTTCAACTACTCCATTTTGTTGTGGAGTTCTAGGTGCTGAAAAATTATGAGAGATACCATGTTCTTCACAAAATTCTTCAAATTGAGCATTTTGGAATTCTCCACCATGATCACTTCTTATGGATGCAATCTTTAGAGATTTTTCATTTTGGATTTGCTTAGCATACTTCTTAAAGGCTTTGAAAGCATCACTTTTCTGCACAAGAAACAAAGTCCAAGAATATCTAGAAAAATCATCAATAATGACTAAAGCGTATACATTACCTCCAAAGCTTTTTGTTCTTGATGGACCAAAGAGATCCATGTGTAACAATTGTAGTGGTCTTGTAGTAGACACCACATTCTTAGATTTGAAAGTTGTTTTGGACTGTTTTCCCTTTTGGCATGCATTACATAATTTGTCCTTGATGAACTTCATCTTTGGTAGACCAATGACTAAGTCATGCTTAACCAATTTGTTCAAGTGCTCCATGTGAATGTGAGCGATCCTCTTGTGCCATAACCAAGCGTCATTGTTGTTTACCATAAGACATTATACCTTCAGCGACAAATCATCTAAAGTAATCATAAAAATATTGTTAGTTCTTATACCTTTGAGTTTTACCTCATTGGTTGCCTCATCCATAATGAGACATTCATCTTTGTTGAATTTGATCTTGAACCCTCTATCGCAAAGTTGACTTATGCTAAGAAGATTGTGTTTTAATCCTTCAACATAGAGAACATCCTCAATTTGAATGGATGGAGGTGTGCCAACTATTCCAACGCCAAGAATCTTTCCTTTGGTGTTGTCTCCATAGGTGACATACCCTTTGGCTTTATGTACTAGATATGAAAATTTGTGTACATCTCCTGTCATATGCTTTGAACATCCACTATCAAGATACCAAACATTTGATGTGGATTTCAAGCATACCTACACAAACAAATTATTCTTTGTTAGGTACCCAAGTTGCCTTGGGTCCTTCATAGTTAGTTCCCTTTTTCACCCACACATAATGCCCACTTGCTATACTAAAGTTTCTAACATAGCAAGCATTAGGTGTATGGCCTTTAATACCACAATAAAAACAAGTAGGTTCAAAGTTACTTCTATATCTAGAAGGATAAGATTTCTTCTTAGGAAATGTTTTCTTTTTCGATACATTAGCCTTTTTCTTTTGATGATTATGAACAAATTGCTTCTTTTCTACTTTCTTGGGATTGAAACTATTACTAGCCTTCACAAAAACAGTGGGATTGTTACTTGGTTTCTTAGAATTCACATAACCAAGACCCCTTTTATCATTAGGATAACGTTGTTGGCTTAGTAATCCTTCCAATCCTATTTGTCCTTTTTCATATCGTTCAATGACTCTTTTCAATTGAACAATTTGAAAGACATTTGATTCACACTTGGAGCATGCAAAGTTTTCTTTTTCTTTAATAAAATTCTGTTTTTGAAGTTCAAAATCTTTAGTCATGGTGTCAATTTTTTCTAAACAACTTAAAAGTTCTTTTTCTTGATTTGACACCTTTTTGTATAAACTTTTGCATTCTTTCAAGAGTTCATCAATAGCATCTTGAACATCATCATCAAAAAGATTAAATTCATTACTAACCTCTTCTTCATTGTCGGAGTCATGTGAAGCCATTAATGCTAGATTTTCACATTCCTCGCTTTCCGAATCGGATGAAGAACTTATCTCATTATCTTCCCATGCAACATAAGCCTTTTTGTTCTTGAACTCCTTTTTGCCTTTGAATCCATTTTTCTTGGAGAGTTTTGGACAATCCGGCTTTATGTGACCTTGCTTTCCACATTCATAACATGTGACATCTTGTGTTGATGTGGAGGCTTCTTTATCTTTATGATTATAAAATTTCTTCCTCTTGACAAAGTTAGCATTATGAAGATTATTCTTATGACCAAAATATTTTCCTAACCTTTTTACAAGAAGCAAGAAGTTTTCATCTTCCTCCGATGCATCTTTATCTTGACTTTCCTTTGAATAACCTTTCAAGGCAATGCCTTTGGATTTCTTCTCTAAATTTTCATGTTTTTCAAGTCTACCGAGTTCCGTTTCATATTCTTGAAGTTTGCCAAATAATGTAGCGGAAGTCATTGCGGAGAGACTCTTCTTTTCCGAGATTGCCGTTACCTTTGGTTGCCATTCCCTAGTCAATGATCTAAGGATTTTCAAGTTGAGTTCATCATTTGTCAAGGTTTTACCAAGAGCATTTAAGTGATTTGTCAAATGCACAAATCTCCTTTGTAAGTCAAGAATGGATTCTCCGGGCTGCATTCGAAATAGTTCATATTCTTGACTCAAGGTATTTAGCCTTAATCTTTTTACTTCAGCCGTTCCTTCATGAGTTTGAACCAGGGTATCCCATATTTCTTTTGCTGTCTTGCAGTTCGAGACACGGAAAAATTCGTCCATACTGAGTGCACCTTGAAGAAGGTTTATTGCCTTTTTTTCATAGAGAACTTTCTTTTTATCATCGTCGTCCCATGCAGTTCTGGGCTTTACAGAACCAATGCCATTGATAACTGATATCGGGATAAATGGACCATTTTCAACAGCATCCCATACTTCCTCTCCTTGTGCTTCTAAATGCGCCTTCATGCGTATTTTCCAGAAGTCAAAATATTCACCACAGAATAGAGGAGGCTTGTTGTTACTACCACCATCTCTGAAGACTGGTTGATGATTTGCGGAAGCCATTCTGGATATTTAGGAACAAGTTACCTATAACTTGCTCTGATGCCAATTGTAAGTCTCAGAGTGCCTAAGAGGGGGGGGGGTGAATTAGGTCTTATAAAAATTTATTCGGTTTTATGAGAATGCTTGGTAGTAATTTTTTTGGTTAAGTGTTTGAAGGTTTTGATTATATCTTTATCTTTTCTTGATTATGGTGATGAAAGCGATAAATGCGGAAAAGTAAAGAACACGGTGATATATCCTGGTTCCCCTCACAATCCGAGAGTACTCCAGTCCCCTTTCCAACACGAAAGAGATTTCACTATAGTTAGAATGATTGTACAACCTATGCTTACTATCTAACCTATAGGGTGATCAAAGGTTCTTAACACCTTTAAGACCAAACAAACACTAATGTGAATGAAGAACAATCCTATTCAAATCACAACACTTACTTCCAACAATCCTGGATAGTAAGGGAAAAACCTTTAAGTAATACAATGATTAATTTTGAAGTATATGGAGAGCTTTATCAATCTTCAATTGATCTTCTTCTTCAAGATAAAAACAATTCTCAACAATGTATATAAATGTTCACAATGTATGAATGAAACTTGTAATGATAATGAAAGTGTATATGGCAAGTTTCACAAAATTATGAACACATGAAAGTTTAAATTCAAATGTGAGTAAATGAGAAAATTGTTAATGAAGAAGTATATTTGTTAATTTGAAAATTGAAGTATTGAACATATATGAAAATGTTATTGTGTTCTTCTTTTTAAAATCTGAAAAATCTGCATTTTATAAAGTTGTAAGAACCTCTTCATTCATGCCAATTCATATGAAAAGTTGCAATGCATTCATGAAAAGATACCACTTGAAAAATGTTCAAAAAACAAAGTAAAAGCTGCATTGGTTCGCTAGGAACCGGTTCCGACACTGACAGAACCCGGTTCTTAGTGAACGTTAGAAGTTGGAATTCAAATTTTTCACGCAGGAACCGGTTCCCCTATTGGTACAACCCGGTTCCCGGTACAAAATCCAGGGACATGTTTTTTGAGAAATGCTGGAACCCGGTTCCCTGTTAGGGAGGAACCGGTTCCTAAAGGTTTATTTTCAAAAATACATTTTGAAAGATATTTCAAACAAAGTTTTTCTTGATGTTAAAGTTATGGAATATGTATATGTTGATGAATGCATATTGTGAGCATCTATATTCAAGATTTTAAGAATTATTTATACCATATTGACATTTGATGATTTCTTCAATAATTCTTCAATAATTTTCAAGACTTTTATTTGATGTTGATAAACTTTTTGCACATCCTTTGAAAGTTGATGTCCATGTTGTCTTCATCAAAACTCATGCTTTAAATATGACTTGAGAAGCTTGTAATTACAAGTTTGGCTTCTAATTGATACTGTTATTAGCGTATTTTTCCCTAGCTTGGTATACCCCCAGAGTAGGAGAGTTTCTCCGAACTGGGTTAACAATTCCGGTGTGTTGTTATTTTTTTTAGTATTGTTTTTAATGTTTATACCTTGCATGTGTTATTATTGTCAGATCAGATGTTTCGACATCCTCTTAGGACCTCTGAGTTCTGTCATACCAAAATTTCAATTGGTATCAGAGCAGGCATCTTGTTCTATTGTGGGTGAGATCCTGGGATGATACTTTCTGGTCATGAGCAAGGAATGTATTATTGAAAATCTGTTTGAACTTGGAGATCTCATATTGTTGTTTAAATGGTTCTTAGAAGTGGAGGATGGACTGTTCATGACATGAGGTGTATTGGACATGTCTGTGTTGTTTTCTTGCCAGTAGCTTTGGAGGAGAGCTGTTGTATTAAGGGTTTGGTTTATTTTCAAACCTAGGTTAACCTGTTGCACCTGGTGTGTTTGTTTAAATATTTGTGTGTTGCCCGAATGTTGGTGAGGAGTCTTCTGGTTTGTGTTCTACTGCATATAAATTTGATGGAAGACTTCTGGTGGTTTTGTGTGTTGAGTCCGCAACACTCTATTCTCCTCTGAAGGTGTATCTTATGGCATGGTGATACTTGAGGAGAGGTTCGACTAATTTGTTAGATTTTCCAAAGATACTTGAGGTTTATCCCAAGTCCACTCATAAAGGAACTCATGTATAAGTTTGTTAAAAAGAGATATGGTAGAAGCAATTTATTTTTTCTTCCAACCCTAAAAGGATAATCTCCCGAATTTGATAAAGGATCTCTTGTTGTGCTCCTTGTGAAGGGAACGAATGTCCTACTAGATGTTGGAACATCATACCAGCAGATTGTCAGAATCTTGTTGGATAAAGGTATGGCATAACAGATGCTTGGGGGCTAAAAAAATGTAATTTGATCACGCGTGTTTGGAACCTACTCCTGATATGGAAGAGGATGTATTTATATGTTGTGTCTAAGAAGTTTCTATCTTAGACATGTATGTTGATCAGGACACAATTAACATATTGGGCACTCATTATATTAGTTTATTTCTGATCTATGTGAGTTAGAGTGCAGTGGTTGTGCTTTGTTCTGCCTGTGGAAGCTTGATGAAGGTATCTTAACCAGATCCTTTATATGTGGAGGTTAGGCTCAAATGTCGAGGAGATTCTATATGACATCTAGAAGATCATTCTAATCAAAGGAGCCAGATTTATGAATCCCGTTGATGGCCATGGAACAAATTCTATTTGGAAAGGAATACCCTGTGCATACCAACCACGAGTTGCGCACCTACTGTATGATTCTCAAGGAATTCTTAGCAGTTAATAAGAGGGATTCCTTAATTTGAAGCTAGAAGAACTTGAAGGAATGTCATGCATAATGTCTTGACATCTTTATATTGAGGATTTATTTTTTTCAATATGGCTGGTGGTACTTTTCATAGATAGGATGTAGGTTGTTTACTCTAACTTTGTACTCTTATCAAGTCTCTGAGATCATGGAACTCTTATTCTGTTGGAAAATTCATCCAAGGGATGATGAGCATTGAATATATATTAACTGAAGTTGATGGTTGTCTGCACTATGGAGAGTCATCCGAATCACCTAGGATGAGCATCTCAGTTTTCTGAAGCAAGGAGGAGTTATTATCTTTGGAGCCAAAGTATTATGGTTCCCTGATGTCTACTTGTGAAGTTCCTTTCTCTGCTTGGGTTCAATTATATGGTCTCACATAATAGAACATTGGTGTTTGCAAGGATTAAAGGGGATCCTTGTGTATTGTAAGAAGCGAACTTAGTCTGAACAATTTGCTTGTGTTGTTTGAAGATCATTTAAGGCCATGGTTATTGAAGTCTGCTTCTGTTACCTGTTAGAGGGAATATCCTCTATAGGTGCAGATAGATGGCATCTATCACCTCAAATTAAAAAATGAGGTCTAAATTTTATGCTCAGAAGAAGAAGATTTTTGAGGTGTGCATGCTCAACATGTATGGATGATCTAGGTTGAAGGTTGATCAGCTACTGATGGTCGATCCTCTTATGCCCCTTGCAAGAGTTATGGATTACTATGGTATCTCCAAACCATAGTTAAGGATCCATGTGTTTGAGATTGATGTCGGATCCAATGTTGGAACATCATTTCAAAGAGTGAAACTTCCTCAACAACAGAAGGTTGTCCAGAGAGAAGCATGAGGTCAAGCCACTGACCTATTCTGGATTTTTTTGTGAATCAGCTGGTACCAGACGTATGCAGAAGAAGATTGTTAGAACAACTGCTCTACCTTGTGTGAGAAGGTAATCCTTATCTAAAAAATGGTGAATACTTTGATGGGAGTTGAGTATTTATCTATCCTTTGTAGAGATTATACATAAGACTAATGGTGAGTACTTTGACAGGAGACTGAGTATTTGTCTGAAGAAGTGGTGCAATTCTGCATTCTGAACCTTGTGGTTCAGAGGGTATGTGAGCGTTTATTTTTCTCTATAGTATTAGGTGTTTGGAAAAACCTAGATGAGGTACATTAGCTGTTTTCTTTTGGGAGCTTCTTGAAGTATTTATTGCACAATGAGTCTTTTGGATTATATTTTAAGAACCTTACGTCTTGGGTTCTATACTCTAAAGCCGATGTCTCATATGATGTCTTAATGTCATGATTATTGATGGCTGTTTTTTTTGCTTGGGATTATGCAGTTGGATGCTCAAGCATTAATGTTAGATGTGGCATTTCTGACCTTATGGATTAGAATGTGGAGATTTTGGTCCTGCTAGTAGCATGTTTGATGAATGCATGACTACTTTGTTGAAGACCCTGCTAGTATCAACAACTACTAGTGGATGCAAGAACATAAGAAGTTGTCAGGTGCTGAGGTCTATTAAGTTCTTTTGTGATCTCCTTCTATAAGAACTCAAGGAGAGAGTTTTTAGGAGATGTTTTTTCTACTACAAGTCACTCCAGAAAAAGTAATGATTTGGATTTTAGTAAAGCTTTTAAGCAAACTAATAATTTTTGGAGTTTTTGAGTGACTTTACACTTAGTATGCATGACATCCTTCCTATTCAAAAGGTCATAATACTGTGTGTGGGACTGCAAGGAGTCAGAAGGATTGAATGTATTCTCAAGGAGTGAGAATATATGACTCAGAATCAACTCTACTGAGGGAGTTAGTGTTCAACATGTAGAAGTTTTGGTCTTCGTCATGAAATCTTGAAGTCTTTCATGAATATTCATCGGGTGCTCAAGTTCTCATCTTCAACTAGAGCATTGTTTATCCATGACAAAGGGAGTCATGAAGTTGTCTGTGGATTGTTGCTGCAATGGTACAAATATTAGAGAGTAGTCTAAGCTTGTATAGATGTTATGCCTCTCATGAGGTTATTATGTCAAACAACATGTTGTGACATTATGATATTATTGGTGATCTTGAAAAGGCATGGTTGATCTTATCCATGTGAAGCTGGTGAATCAGAAGTTCACATATCTCCCTGGTGATTAATGATTATGTTTGAGAGAATTTATTTTTCTTTGTAGATGTTAAAAGACTCTCTAAGGGTTTGTATTATTGAGAGATGTCACAAATGTGATATTCTGATATCTTGGTGTATATCACTAAGAATAAGTGAAAGGAGAACATTTAGAATCCATTGGAAGACAGGGTGTATGAAGATGTGTTGGTCAAGTTCTTAAAATAAGACAATGTTTGACTGGATGTCAGGATATTACTCAAGACATGTTTCCTGCGAAACCAACAAGAGAGGTTGATCAATCACGTGTCAGGAAGCGTGTTTGACCATGCATGTGTAAGTATTAGGACTGATTCTTTTCATCAGAAACAATCCAAAGTAATTAAAGGCGTTCAAAGCTATTTTGGATAATGCACATTGATTTAGGTTGAAGTTTTCCCCAAATTAACATTCTCTTTGACCAAAGGATTATATTTTCAAAGATCGTTAATTCCTAAAAACTGCTCAACTACTTATAAACTTTTCTCGTATCCTCTATCACCATGTGAGTGTTTTATATCTTTCATCATCACTATGGGTTTTGTTCGGGTCTGGTTTTGTGAAGGCCTCCTTTGTCAATTTTTGGTGAAAAAGAGGGGAGAAAGGTTGTACTCAGATGGTCAGTCTGGAATATGCATTTCTAGATGTTGCATTCAAATGTCGAACAAGATGTCCTATCTTATGGATGTGGCTTATTTTGGTTTTGTGACATGTGATCTGAGTTATGAGCACAATTGTGACCTGTGTTCTGAGTTACCAGGGGTGGTGGTTGATTTGTCTAGGTCGATTGAAGGCTGTTGACAGAAAATGGTTAAGATATATCTTATGCCACCATTGATCTCCTATGACAAGAAGTGATTTGTGGTTCAAGGAAGAGTGTCTGCTATCTTCTTCCTCATGTGCACCAAATGACTTCAGGACTTTCTCTACTCCTTTTCTTGAAGGTTATGCACTTTGGTGATGGGTTTGGTACTACAATAGAGCTCATTCAAAATGCTGGAAAAATAAGTCGAACAAAGATGTCCTAACATCTTATCTAAAGACTGACTCCATGTTTTTGTGCTACTAAGTTCAACAGTTGCTGCAGACTACTGTTGAAGGACTGTTTTTATATTGCTGTAATATTGGGTTGTATTTTATTTATTTGTTTTAGCCAAATTTTTCCAAAGGGGGAGATTGTAAGTTCTCTCGTTTTAATATTGACATTAATTTTTGTAAAACAAATAAAGAAATAATATGTTAGATAGGATATATTAATTTGCTAACAGGAACAGGTTGAGCAAGAAGTCATATCTTATGTTTGGGACATGTTGAGTTGAAGTGTTTTAACTAACATCTGGAACAACATGTTGAATAAGATGTCCTATGAAGGAGCATACGACATCGCACCTGAGCTTAAGTGATTCTATTAAATCTGTTATGATTTAACAAGTGCAGAATATTCAGGTAATATTATGCAATCCTATGTGGCGCTAAATTAAAGGTCAGGAGAATCAAGTCAGAATATCGAAGGTTATACAATTTCTAAATATGGAGATTATTTAGGAAACTAATGATTGAAGACCTTGTTTGTAGTAGAAGTTACTGCTGTTTTGTAAAAGCTGATTTTTTGTTATTAGAAAGCCCAAGTCCATTTGGGAATATGTTATAAATAGAAGGTTTTGTAACCTAGTATGACACGGGTTCAAGATGTAGAAGTCTAGGGCTTTGTCAAGGTGAGCTACTCAGGTTGTGGGATGGTCACCATGTTCTCACTCAGAAACCTGTAGGTAATGAGTTGAGTATTGTTCTTGGGGGAAGATTTGAAGCAACTACAAGTTTTTGTTCTTAGTTAGGAGAAAGGTTATAAACTTGGGAGTTTAACCTTGAGTCTTAGCTAGGTATGGTCATGGAAGTGTGTCTTCTGGTTTGTTCAAAATTGTGTTGATCCAATTATTGTCTATGATTGATGAGGGATTGAGGAGGGCCTTATAAATAGAGGAGTCTTAGATAGAAATCTAGTGAGGGTAGTGATTAAGTGATAAGTTGTAACCTGGGAAATTTAGCTTTGAATTGATACTAATATTATTGGATTTGTCTCTGGCTTGGTATGCCCCCAGAGTAGGAGAGTTGCTCTGAATCAGATTAACAATTCTGGTGTGTTATTATTTCTTTTCAGTATTGTTTTTAATGATTTTACCTTTCCTATGTTATTTGTGTCAGATCAGATGTCTCAACATCCTATTAAGACATCTGAGTTATGTCATACCATAATTTCATACTCGATGAGTTATGCAATCCCATGACTGTTCACTTCCAAAATTTTCATTGATAACCTATGAGTGTTTTCAATATATATGTTTATAGTGAAGTTATACTTTAATCTTTTGTGTTTCATCATCTATGTATTTCATAAGGAAGATTCTTCAAAATTGAATTGATTTTGATGATTTTTTACTAGTGCGTGTTATTTGTCTCTCTTGGAGTTTTATGCATTGTTGATTATCTATGTTTATGCATTTTAAATTTAATTTCATTCTTTGTGAGTGATGTTGTTGTTGATCAAAATTATCTTTGTAACTCCTATGAATGGTTTATATGTGATTGAGTGTTTTAACTTGATGCTTCTTACATTTTGTGGCCATTTTCTCTTTATAATGTTATCAAAGGGGGATAAGCTATGTAAGAGCACACAAAATCATATAGTTTTGTAAAGGGAAGAGGCATATATTCAAGGGGAGGTATGACCAGAGGCTACAAATACGTCGTATGTTTTACCATTATAAAAAAATGGGAGTATGTGCGTGCAATGTTATATCCTAGATGTTTTAAATGATGTCGAAACTAGGTAATATGTAGTATTGATATATTGCACATTTTCTTTATATGTATAGGTTTCATTTTCATATTAGGACACTTAGGTAACAAGTCGAAAGCATTTGGACAAGTTAAAAATGCCAAAAATATGCATTTTCATGAAAAACCATGCTTGGAGTCGACTCGTCCGTGTTAGGAGTTGACTCACTCTGAAGCAAAATTGAAAACAAATATTTTTTTAAAGGAGTCGACTCCCAAGTCTTTGGAGTTAATACACATGCTGAAGGAGTCAACTCTCAAATGCTATGTCTCGACTCCCACTAAAGCATTTTTCAAAATTATGTTTTTTTCCACTTGAAGTCAACTCCCGGGCTGTATGGGTCGACTCCCTAGCCTTGTGAGTCGACTCCCACCTCGAATGAGTCGACTCCCACTGTTTAAAATGTCTAATTTTTTAATTTTGAAAAATTATTTTTTTGTTTCATTCTTTCACACACTCACATATATAGTCATTCATGCATCATTTCTCATTCATTGAAACCAAAAATATACAAATATTTTCATCATCTTCATCCTCTCCCATTGCATACATACAACAAATACGTATAATCATTTTTGTTGTGTGATCAAGTGATAGTTTGATAACATCCTATTCGGATTTGGTGTAATCAATTGGGTTGAAAGATCTTTGGGGGTTTCAAGATAAATCCGTTTAGGTTTTCCTTCCAAGATCAAGGATTAATTTGGGAGTTTTTCACAAGATTTCGCAATTTGGATTCAACCGAGTGAAAGCTTTGAAGAACAAGGGTTTCTTTAAAAGGAGGAACGGTAACCGGAAGATCACTTTGGTCATCTTGAATCAAGATACATTCTCAATATAGATTCATCTGAGCAAAGGCTTTGAAGAATAGGTATTATGTCAAAGGAGTAGCAGTAACCGGAGGATCAAATTGGAAGTATCGAGTTACTTGATCGAGCTCTGTTCCAGGGGAGAGAAGAAGTTAGGATCAACACCAACCATATGGTTTGGAGTGTTGGGTTGCTACTTATTCTCTTGTAAATAATATTTTTCAAAGTTTAATATTCATATCTCAATTCCAAGTGGAATTGGGGGCGTACGTACCCAAGCGAGGCCTATTGGGAAACTGCGTAAACAAATCCTTCTCTATCTCTCTCTCTTTTACTTTTACTTATAAATTGTGAAAATGTTGATTGTGTAATTGATACACAGAGATAATATCTTTGTATAATATTTCAATTTTTTTGTTGAGTTAATTACAATCTATGTGATTGTAATTGTATTTACATGTCAACGAAATCATAAAAACATCTATTTTGAATCGATTGCACACCAAGTGTTCGACATATTGCTCAAATCAGTTTTTGTTTAATATTTCATTGGAAATGGATTTCTATTGTGTGGTTTATATTAAAACATAGTTACTGAAAATATATTGATTGTTTTTATCATCTTATGTATTCGTTCTATCGGTTAATACATATCTGGTCTTTTCGATAACGGTTCAGGATAAACGATTGTGATCCAAGATTGTTTTTGTGCGCCATTGTTAAAAAATTTTAAAACATGATTTTAATAAGAAAATTTCACTTGCAATCTATTCATACCCCTCTAGATCTTAGTCTATCGTCTAACACTCGGCTCACCAGATACAATTGTGAAGGAGAATAAATAAATGATTAATAATGCCAACCTCAAAGTCGTTAAAAATAAGAAGAAAACCTATCAACTAAAATAGACATTCTTGAAGAGGAATGACACACCTATTATGTTTGTTGCATATTCTCTTATCTTCCTCAAGAGGAAACAACCCCCAATTTGAAGAAGGTCCAAACTCGACAAAGGTATGGTCATATTCGCTCTCACCCACAAAGGCAGAGACAATTTCCAACGTCTCTTAATCTATCCATATCGACGTGTTATCATCCCAAGTTACATTCTGGATTCTAGTTTATCATTTCTTCTTTAAAAGGGTTTTTCCAGTACACAAAAAGAAACAAATAGTCTATTGTTTTTATTTGCAGAGGATTATGTAAATGTTTAGTTTTCCAGGTGTCATCATTTTAGACAATGGAACTCAGCTCCCTAGCACTACCATAGTTGATTTCTATCATGGTCTGGGAGTGCAAACAAAATTTATTTATGTTGTCCATCCATGGGAAACTGGGCAAGCGAAATCAACAGGATTAATAGTTGCACAAAGTGATATGGTCTTATTACATAACCCCTCATTTGACTATCAGGGAGACTCCCTTCACCATGGTATACAGGGAAATATTCATGCTACAAATCAAAATCAACACATCTTCTAAGTGAAGCTCCTAGTTCAATGTAGAAGAGAATGAGGTAGGGATAAGATGTGTCGTTAACCTAATCAATGAAACAAGAGATGTTGTCCACACCCGAGAATTAACTAAAAGGAAAAGGGTGGCTAGAAGATACAACTCCAAAGTGGTTAGCAGAGAAATACAAGAGGGAGACCTAGTGTTGAGACAAGTCGTCATGCTGGTGTAGTAGGGGAAACTACAACCCAACTGTGAATGACTATCACATAAACAAGAAGTTGCCTCACATAGCCTAGAAGCTCGAGGAATTAGATGGACGACTTATTCATAGAACTTAGAACTCACTTAACCTAGGATATTACTATATTTAATTGGAGAGTTGCCCACCAATGTATAAATCTCTTCGAAAACCTTTATTGTTATATGGATCCATGTGTTTACAGGTATAAATCTTATGATCATGATAAGAACCTCCTAAACATTTTTGATGACAGAAACACCAATGATTATTGAAATAAGTGGTTATAGTTTTCCAACTCTCTAATGATGGTAACCAAACTTGAAACATCTCAAGTCCCATCAAGTAGGATACTTAAGATTCTGTTGAAGTTCTTATATGATCTATGTATATGGAAAATGATCTTGAAAGCCTCATAGTTATGAAAGAAATAAAGTGTGAAAGCTCTCTTGGTTGTGTTTATCTGAGTTAGCGGAGTCTTGTGAAAATAGGAGAGTAACTCCTTATATACATAGGCAACTCACATACACACGCGGACACACACACACACAAACACACACACACAAAAGAATTTTTAAACCTATTTTTAACTAACAAAACACCTAAAAATGTTTTGAAGCCTTAGCCAGTTGATTAGGAAATTGTCAACTTCATTAAAATCATTTTTTAACGATCTAATCAGTTGTGGCCTATAGCCAATTGATTGGACGAAGCTGAAACAATCGGCTGAACTGTCAACTAGTAATGAAATAAATGAAGTCTCCATAGAATGTTTTTTTATCCCATAAGAAGGGAAAGGTAAACATCGAGTAAACCTGAGAAGGGTGAAATGAAGGTCGAACAACCAAGAGATACGGGTAAGGAAGTCTGTTACGCGAGGGGAAGGTATTAGCACCCCACACGCCCGTAGTACTCTAAGGTATCCACTCTTGTTATTCTTATCTAATTGGTGTGGTCAAAGTCTATGTCTAAGGTTTAAAACAAAATGAAAGAGGGAATGCATGCAAAAGAAAAGGAAAAGAAAGTGTGGGGAAAAGAAAGAGATTTTTACAAAGATACGCTCGATTAGGCCCCACAAAGTGCCTCCGCCTACGTATCCTTTTTAAGGAATCTGAGTAGTCGTAGTTTGGCTCACTTGTTTTGGTGGGTTTGTGTTTTTCAGTTGAATAATGTTAAATTCAATCATTCCACCGCTGCTCGACCTTTGGAGACTTACGACCTGTAGTGAAAAGGAAGTAACATTCTCTTAGAAGAGAAAAGCCGATTGTCAAAAAGAATGTATTTGGTTAGTGTTTTTTACCTTAAGAAAGGGTTTTAGTTGTTAGAGAGTGCTTTTATTAGTTTAAGGAAAAAATAGGGTTTTAGTTTTTAATGCAAGGACGCAAAAATAAAGAAAAACATCTAAGAGAGACTATCTAGAATATAATTCCAAATTGTTGTACCCCAAAATTTGCCCTCTCATCTCTCAACTAATCTCTCATGAAGATCTCCATTGATTCAAGACTACATAAGGTTTGATCAGCTCAAGACACCTCCCCAAGCACTAATAACTGAAAATTAGGGTTTGAGTTTGCACAAGGACAAATAGATTTTTAATGCACCATATGAATTTCATGGATAATTTTGTACCCTCAAGATTGCTCATGTCAAGTTTCAAGTTTTGGATCACATTTTTGCTCAGTCAATTGATCAGTTGACCTAAAATCAGTTGTATTGGGGAAAAAGTCAACCGTGGTCAATTTACAGTAAAACTTCATAATTTTTGATCCATATCAACTTCATGAACTCATATATGTTATTTGATCAAGTTTGGATCATAATTCCTCAAGAAATTTGATCAGATCATCAAAAGGGCAAAATGGTCAAAATTAGGGTTTTGATTGAGATGGTTCAATTTCTGATTTTTGACCTAACATTTGACTTGTTGGTTTAAGGCATGATCTCAAGGATTCAAATACATCATTTTGACCTAATGGCATGGCTCAAAACATTTCTCAAGTTCAATTGATTGATAGTTGAATTTCAGTCAACTGATGAAAACTCAACTGTACACTGAAAAGTCAAACTTTGACTTTTTGATCAAAATCAAGTTTCAAAGATTATAATTCATCAAGACATGTCAAAATATGAAACTTGTTCATCAAGAAATCAAAAAGTCAAGATTTTATTTTGAAAAGTAAAAAATTTTAAACTTAGAATTTTTTGTGTTGGAAATTCACATTTTTTTCCACAACTTTGAGCCAAATTTTCACCATGATGCAAGATGATTCAAAGGAAACTTCCAACATGAAAGTTGTAGATCTCAATGAGATCTAAAAAATTGTAGAGCATAACTTTTCTAGAAATGATTGGATTTCAAGTTATGATTTTGTTAAGACATGTTCATAAAACTTGAAGACTTAGTGAAATTTTGCCCTAGTTTAGGCAGGATTTTGACATAACTTCATAGTAATTTTTCACATAGTTCCAAGATGAATCTTCAAAAATGTCCAACATATAGGTTGTAGAGTATGTTACAAGCTTTCCAAAATGTCTAATAAATTATTAAGATCATAATTGAGCAAGGAGAATCGAAGGCAAGAAGTTAGGGTTTCATTCTTGAATTACAAGCCATTTCTTGATGAACACATAATCCAATCTCAATGTTAGGCTGCATAATATTTCTTTGTAGGCCTTCTAACTTGTGTATCTATCCATCATTAAAGGATTACACAAACTTTTGAGCTATAATCCAAGTGGTTTAAGCATTGTCCAATTTAAATTGCCATTTTGGGAAGAAAGTTAACAATGCATTCTTGAAAAGCAAGGTTTATGCACAAAGTCAATCCTTGAGCCTCTCACTTGTTCCCTCTAATCATACTCCATCTACAAAGTCAGAAGCAAGTTTGTTTAAAGCATAACCACTCTACAATAGCAAGTACAAAAGGCATTGAAGCTTCATTTCTCAAGAAAATCACATGTTGAGCTTAAACATGTGATTTTGAATTCTGATCAAATACAAGTCTCCAAACTTGTTTCTTATAAATAGAGGACCTACTTGCAAGCTAACACACGAGCTTAAGCACCCCGAAACTCTCCCAAACTCTCACAAATCAGAACTTGCATCAAAACTCCATTTATGTAAACATTCTGACTTTGAACTTGAAACTCACAATTCCCTCCTGCGGTTTCCTTCTTAATCAATCACAAAGCTCTTATACATTAAATATAGTCCATCATTGTCCCTGTTTCATAATTGTAACTCCATCTTCATCATCTTCCAAACACAAAAACAAAGCACACCAAGTTGACTTCTCCAGGCCATTCCAGCCATCCATTGCTCAAGCTAATCATTGCATTAGCCTCCTGGGAACTTGAGGAAGCTAACCTGATCATTGCAGCACCTTGAATCAAGCTCATTTGCATTTCACGATTTCCAGTTTTGAGGTACATTTTATGAACTTCTATCTTTTCATTTAGGCATTGTTAAGCTTGCATTTGTGAAGATAAAATGTAGATATCATTGCCCTGAAACTGTACATGTCCATAGATTTCATTTATATTGATTGAGCTTAGAGAATTTTAGGTTTGAATCTCTGAAAAAAGTTAGGTCAGAATTTGGTACTTTTAGAAATTCTCATTCATCTTTAATTTATAGCTTATGATATTTATATGGTTGGATTCGTATGGAAAAATGGAGAAACTTTCATGTTTGCATCTTTCATTTTTGTTAAGAAATTAGCAAGTTACAGGAACCATGGCTGTAGGTTGAAGAAGAAGTCATTTTCAGGACTTGACTTGTGTTATGTATTAATTGTTTTGTTTATGTTATCAGATGTACAACCAACCCAATGCAAAAGGTAGCGCGCGTGTATGTTAGAGATCATGGGTTCAAGATCCAGCGCTACCTTTTGTTTTCATTTTTCAGCATTTTCCTTCATTTTTGCCAACAAGTAGCACGTGGGCCTTGGAGTTTTTGCTGATTTGTAACCCCCCATGCCTGCTTTCACACATCTGGCCCAAACTTTCTTTTATTATTTCATTTTTACTTATTTTAATTTTCTTATTTTATTTTATTTTATTTTTATTTATTATTTTTTATTACTATTATTATTATTATTACTTTTATTAATAAAAAATCCAAAATATTTTTATTTATTATTTTCACACTTATTTATTTTATTTTCTTCATAAAGATAAAAAGACAAAAAAATATTTTCTTAATAAATTAATTTCTTTTTCTTAGTAAATTAATATTTAGATTTAGGTTTACTTATTATTTTTATTTTTTATCTAAAATTAATTTAGAACTTAGGTTTCTTTTAATTAATTAATTTCCATTTTATTTTTATTAGCTTAAAACCTTTCATATAAAGAAATCTAAAAATGCTTCAAACTTTTTTTAATTAGTTTTGGTTTAATTTTATTTATCTTTAATTAATTATTTTTCCTTTTTTCAATTAAGTTAAAACCCTTAACAAAAACCAAACAAAAATCATTTCTTTTCCATTTACATTCTTGCATTATTTTCTTTTCAATTCTTGTACATTATTCAATATGGTTGTAATAGATAATTAGGTTTAATTTTCTTGTAATCCCCATTTGTAAATTTATATACCCCCTCCCCTAATGATGTAATAGCGTAGTAATTTTACTTTCCGCAATTTATCGCTTTCATATAAATGTTAGTAATTTAGGATTTATATGGCAAGACTAAAATCAACAATTAGTAAATCCAAATTCAAGATAAACAATGCATGTAAATCAAACACACTTGCACCCTTAGGGTAATTCCACTTTGTTGCCTTACAAAAATGGCCATGTTATGCATGTGGGATATCTTAGCAAAAACAATAAAAAAATACAAGATCGTAGTCCCTCGATGACGCTATCAATTTTTCCTTTCAAATGATCTTAGTCCCTAAAAAATAAATGCTAAGATATCTCACAACATTGCTATCATGACTATACGATGACCCACGCCCGTCCTTTTATATCCAAAGATAAGGCTTCTTACCAATTTAATGGTAAGATAGAAATATCAAAGGAAAGGAAGAAATGAACAAAGACTTTTGAGTATATAGATTATTCCTACTTGCTTGCTCACTTTCAAAACAAACATCCTTGCTTATTTTCAAAACAAACACCAAACACTTTCAAAAAACACTTTCCAAACATAAAATATTTTCAAAAGTCCAACACTTTATATATGTTCTTACAAACGAGAACCATTACAAAGTTTGCCTAAACGAATGCGCCTTTTCAAAATACTTTCGAAACCATCACAAAGCACATTTTCAAACAAAAGCAAGTGATCTAGCAAGCAACTAAGAGCCCATAGATAACTATGGATGAAAAGAGTGTTAATACCTTCCCTTTTCATAATCTACCCCCTGAACTCATGAAATTATATCAAAGGTTTTTCCTCTTCTTTTCAGCCTTTCCTTTTGGATAAAAGAAAAGTTGGTGGCGACTCTTTCTAACCGCAACATTTGCGGTCAAACGCAAAACATCCCAAGTTAGTTCTACCACCGTATTACAGAACTGGCGACTCTGCTGGGGACTTTTTTTATAAAAATGGGGTTACCTTAGGGCTAGATCACCTTTACTTGCTTTCTTTGTTTGACTTGATTTCTTTACATTTTAATTCCTTGTTTGGGCTTGTTTTAAATCCTCTACCCAGATTTAGGAAACCTTATAGGTAAGTAGCAATACGTTGTGGAAAATGTGCGGGATATACCGACATGGTCTAAGAAATAGCCACATTAGTGTGACACATTTGTGGGTACTGGTAGCCCTTGAATAGTCAAGGAGAATACAGGGCCACTGTGTGGTGTCATGAAGCACTAACTAACTTTAGAAATTTTACTTGACCAACTTTGGCTATTAGGAAGTAGTGAGATAACCGACTTTGGTACAGTCTGAAGTTGGTTGATACTCGATACTACACTCATTGAGATCAGACTTCTCAGGATATTTTGGTCGCCATTAAAGAGGCTTGCGCTGAAACAATGCCCAATAAGAAAGATCAGTGATATTGAGATCCCTTAGAACCCCGTTACTATTTCTAGGACATGTTTGAGCCAACTAAACTTCAAGAGGGTACTTACCTATAAGACTCCATGAAAGCCTAAACC
This sequence comes from Vicia faba, assembly GCA_948472305.1. Lineage (NCBI taxonomy): Eukaryota > Viridiplantae > Streptophyta > Magnoliopsida > Fabales > Fabaceae > Vicia > Vicia faba. Next base: position 816,397,252 of record OX451738.1, read on the forward strand.
TAAGGACTTGTTTGCCTTGTTTGTATATGTTTATTTGTACATAACATCATAAACATCATAACATCATACTCGTTCTCACTAACCATTTCAAGGATTTTTGGGATTTATCTTTTCTCTATTTTGTAGGATATGACTTCCATCCCAGGAAAACCATTCAAATCAATCTCGTAAGAATTCCTTCTAAACTCAAAGAGTTAGCATCAAGGGTACCTGAGAATTCTTCATTCACCGAAAGACATGGTTGCCTCCTAAACTTGGTTACCTCTAGCACAAATGAAGATATGATGAAGGTTCTTTTCCAGTTCTTTGATCCTATACACCATTGCTTCACCTTTCCTGATTATTAGCTTGTACCTACTCTGGAAGAATTCTCTCAACTCTTGAATATTCCCATTCTCAATCAACTACCTTTCAATGGTACGGAAAGAGATCCAAAACCTGAAGAGATTTCCCGAGCACTACACTTGCAATAATCTGATGTCACGACTAATTGGGAAACAAAGAGTGGTGTCAAAGGTTTCTTAGCCAAGTTATTGTTTGATAAAGCTCAAGATTGTTGGAACTCTTTGGACTTACAAGCTTTTGAAGAAATCTTGCCCCTTCTCATCTATGGGATGGTTTTGTTTCCAAACCCTGACCAACTCATAGATGTAAATACTGTCAAAATCTTCATGTCTCACAATCCGGTGCCTACTTTGTTGGGAGATATCCTACATTCTCTTCACACTCGCACTATGAGGAAGAGAGGGGCCCTCACGTTTTAAACTCCTATCTTGGCTAGATGGTTTATTTCGCATCTTCCCCGATCTATGTTGAAGAACGACCAAGGTTTGAGGTGGTCCCATAGGTTGATGACGCTCAAACATTCAGATATTCATTGGTGTTCTCGATCCTTGGAGAACATTACTATCATCGACTGTTGTGGAGAATTTCTTAATGTCCCTTTTCTTGACATTAGAGGAGGTATCACTTACAATCCTTTCTTATCCTTGCGGCAATTTGGTTATGCACGAAGGGATGGTCCTCATGAGATGCTCATCCAAGGAGTGGTATTCGACTACAAAAGCGACGATCAAAGCTGCCGTTAGAGGTTTATACGAGCTTGGAGGATGGTGAACAAGGTGGATAGAAAGACGCTGGGACACAAGAATTCTATTCCACTTGAGCCTTACCTTAGGTGGGTACGAGCTCGTGCTCAGAAACTTGTGATGCCTTATCCCTCCATCTTACCAGTTATCATGGAACCTATGGTTGAAGGAGATGTCCCGTACACTGCCCTCCATCCTGACATGCCTACCTCTCTTAAAGACTTGCAAAAGGGTTAGATTCATCTAAAGGAAGAATGAGATACCTTTGAAGCTCAATTTTACGCTAGTGTGAAGAGGGTCCTGGAGCTTACAAAGAAGTTACATGAGGAGCAAAGCGTGAATGCCTACATAGCACCGAAGTTGATGCGTTCAATCTTTTTATCCTAGAGATTTATTTTGTAAGCCAAAGAGGCGTGTTGTAGTCATTTTGAACTAATTAATGAGAATGGACGTTTGTTCATTCTATGTCTATACAAATTTAAATCTCATAAATCCTTGAAATCATTTGCTTATACATCTTCCATGCATCATAACGTAGCAGGTTTTCACACACCAGGTTTCCTTATCTTTCTGCTGTTTATTTCAGCAAGATGGATCTAGAGAAAACTGTGAAGGACCTTCAAGTATAAAACTCTCAGTTCCAAAGAATCTACTGGCCCTAGCCAAGGGACAACAAGATATGATGGCATTACTGGCAGCCAAAAAGAAACCCAAGAGGAAAGCTCTGGTCAACATGGGTAGAAGGTTCAAAGAGTCGGTCTGTCAGATCCCGGTAGTGGAAGACTCATCTGAGGAAGACGAGAATCAGATTGGAGAAGCTAGGAGCACCCAGGCTGGGTGTATTAATGATCAAGTATCTGATAAGGATGATTATTTTGACGATCAGTATCCTCCCGCCGATGTCAAGTACAAGCAGTTAGAAGACAGATTGAAGCCCGTTGAGATCCAAGCCGTCCCCGGTTTATATTTTGATGATTTAGGTTTGATATCTGGGGTTGTCATTCCCCACAAATTCAAGATACCAGTCTTTGCAAAATACAATGGGGTTTCCTGTCCAAAACTTCACCTGAAATCTTATGTGCGCAAGATACAACCGCACACCGAGATAAGAAACTATGGGTTCACTTTTTTCAAGAAAGCTTGGCCAGAACATAACTAGAGTGGTTTTACCAGTTGGATGGTTCCCATATCAACACATAGGAGGACTAAGCCACGACTTTCTACCACCAATACCAGTATAATGCCGACTTGGCACTGACAAGAGTTCAGTTGCAAGATATGAAAATGGGGAAGAATGAAGGATTTAAAGAATACGCCCAAAAGTGGAGAGACCTTGCCAGTAGGGTTCAACCACGTTTGATTGATAGGGAGCACATTGACATGTTTATGGGAACTTTATCTGGGCCATTCATTAACTTGTTGGTTGGCTGTTCTTCTTCCGGTTTCACCGAGCTAATCTTAACCGGTGAACGAGTGGAAAGCGACATCAAAAGTGGGAAGATTCCCATGGCATCTTCCTCGACTTCTAATCTTGTAAAGGAACCTTTTACCGCGAAGAAAAAAATCAATGTTGTGTATGGGGCAAGGGCCCGTACCAAGAAGGATGACCGTCCGTCTGTTAATGCTGTCCGAATCTCCAATCCAACTCTTTCTCAAAGACCATCTGCCAATCACTAACGGTTTGAGACTCCGAGAAGACAATTCACGAGGTTAAGAATGTCACTATCTCAATCCTTACAACATTTACTAAAGGCTAATTTAGTGACATTGTGCGATCCTCCGACTAATCCAGATACCTCTTCGCCAAAGTACAACCCGAACGCCAAGTGTGCTTACCACTCAAGTAGCCCCGAGCATGAGACTGACCAATGCTGGGCCTTGAAGAATAATATTCAGGACTTAATCGATAACAAGACTATTGAATTTGATCCTCCTCCAACTCCGAATGTAATCACCGCACCTATGCCAAACCATGGAAAGGGTGTCAATGTTGTTGAAGATACAATTTTCATATCCTCTGTCGAAGAATTGACTACTCTGTTAATCATCATCAAAGATAATCTGTTGAAAGCCGGGATTTTCCCTGACTGTGTGAAGGACTGTTTGATGTGCCAAACAACTCAATGGATGCGAAGGGATGAAGGAAGGCATTCAACGCCTGATGGATAGCCACGAGATCCTATTTGAGAAGACTTTGCTTGCCAAAAGTTTGATTGATAAATATGATGATCTCTCCATTATAACCATCTCAAACGAGCCTCTTAGGATCTCCTCCAAGGGTCCTATCAGGATTTCAAATGAACCAACTGTTGCTCCCCTAATAATTACCAATCCTAGACCAATTCCCTACTCTTCTAATAAAGCAGTGCCATGGAACTATGGTGCTGAGGTGTTTTACCATGGGATAAAACAAGACGCCTGGATTGAAGAAGACAAAGTTGATGATGTTGGTAACATAACTGGCTCGAGTAGGGTAACCCAAACTGGGAGAATCTTTTCACCTAACATCTCACCACCAGTTGTTACGAAGGCACCCGTTCGCATCACTGCTGCTAGGCCAAGTACTGATGCAAGAGGGAAAGAGAAAGTTGTTGAGCTTATCATAATAGAAATACCCGCAAAGGACATTGCTGATGGAGAACCTTCCGCTCGTGAGATGGACGAGATTTTGAAAATCATAAAAAGGAGCGACTTCAAGATCGTGGAGCAGTTGGGGAAAACCCCTTCCAACATTTCTATGTTGTCTTTGGTACTCTGTTCCGATGCTCATGCTCGGGCGTTAATCAAATTCTTGAAGAAGGTTCTTGTCCCTCATGAGACCACAACTGACCAGTTTGAGAATTTTGTGGCAAGCTTGACAACAGATAATGGTTTGGGGTTCTCAGATGCCGATCTAACACCGCTTGGGAAGAAACATAATAAAGCTCTACATGTTTACGTCGAGTGCAAGGAGACCACCTTGGCACACGTTCTGGTTGACACTAGTTCTTCTTTAAACGTGCTACCCAAAGGGGTGTTAGACCGTTTAGACTGTGAAGGTTTAGTTCTGAAACCTAGTGACATTATTGTGAGGGCCTTCGATGGATCAAAAAGGACAGTTCATGGAGAGATAGATCTTCCAATCAAGGTGGGCTCACAAATTTTCAACTCCACCTTCTACATCATGGATATCCGTCCTGCCTATTCTTGTTTTTTGGGTCACCCTTGGATCCATGGAGCTGGGGTAGTAACCTCAACTCTTCATCAAAAGCTCAAGTATCCGGTCAAGGGAAGAATCATCACTGTTCGTGGTGAGGAGGAGTTCATGGTAAGCCACCTTAACTCTTTCAAACACATAGAGATGGATGGAGAATTCATAGAGACCCCGTGTCAAGCCTTTGAAGTTGTGCCACCAATGGTTGCTGCTACCAAATGTTCCTCTGATGTGTCCAAAGTTGTTAAGGTCGTGCCGAAGATGGTTTCAATCAAAGATGCTTGTGCTGCAGTTGAAGAAGGAAGCTATGATACTTGGGGGAAACTCCTCGAGATCCCATTCAAAGAATACAAATTTGGTTTGAGTTTCACCGTCAAAGTTCAAAAGGAAGTGAGGTTCACTCGCACAGGGAAGCCCCCTCTCCGTATTGGAAGCCACGAGGTCAACGCTTTAGGTGATTCTGATGATGAGTGTGCATTTGAAGATTGGGTGTATCCTACTACAACAGAGTTAAAGAATTGGCAAGCAAAGGATTTTGTTCCCATCTCCTTCATTGAGGAGTAATCTACTTGTTTATTGCTTTTTATTAATTCAAGAACATTTTGTCTGTAATATTAAACAATGACTTTTAAGCCATGTGCCTGGCCCGGGGCACTATGGTCCATTTGTCAAGGGTTTTATTTATGTTCATTTTACCATATGATCATTCAAGACAAATCATTGGACTCTTTTGCATTCAAATCTTTGTGCTCATTTGTCTTCCTTTTCTTCAAAATACATTTTTAAAAATAGCCATGTATCTTACATGCACACACACACAATCTTGAAGGTCCTCATCCACTCTGGATCTCATTGCCAATGAATCTACTATTGCCGACTATGATTTCAAATGTCCAATTAACCAAACCGAAGACGAAGGAGAGGAAGATTGTGAAATACTGGGAGAACTAGCCAGACTTCTATTACAAGAGGAAAAAGATATTCAGACGCACGAAGAGTCAGTTGAAGTCATCAAACTAGGTACTGAGACAGACAAGAAAAAGGTTAAGATCAATGCTAACCTGGAAAGCAGTGTCAAGAGCAGGTTGGTTCAAAAGTTGCATGACTACGTGGAAGTGTTTGCTTGGTCGTATGAAGATATGCCAGGGTTGGATACCGACATTGTAGTTCATCGTCTGCCGACAAAGGAAGATTTTCCTCCTGTTAAACAAAAGGTTCACCGCATAAGGCCTGACATATCTAAAAAGATAAAAGCTGAAGTGATGAAACAATTTGATGCAGGATTCCTAGCTGTGATATCTTATCCCCAATGGGTTGCCAATGTGGTGTCGATGCCAAAGAAAGACGGAAAAGTTCGCATGTGCATAGACTATAGGGATTTGAATAGGGCAAGCCCCAAGGATGACTCCCCTCTACCTTATATTGACGTCTTGGTTGATAACACTGCTCAACATAAAGTCTTCTCTTTCATGGATGGTTTCTCCGGCTATAATCAAATTAGGATGGCTCCCGAAGACATGGAGAAGACCACTTTCATTATGCAATGGGGCACCTTTTTCTACAAGGTCATGCCGTTCGGATTGAAGAATGCAGGGGCAACATATCAAAGAGCTATGGTAGCTTTGTTTCATGACATGATTCATCACGAGATAGAGGTATATGTGGATGATATGATTGCAAGATCACAAACTAAGGAAGAACATCTTGATCACCTGTACAAGCTATTCGAAAGGTTGAAAAAGTACAAGTTGAGGTTAAACCTTAATAACTGCACATTTGGAGTACGATCCGGAAAGCTTATAGGTTTTGTCTTCAGCAGTAAAGGTATCGAAGTCGATCATGCCAAGGTAAAGTCCATCCAAGAAATGCCAATCCCCCATTCTGAAAAGGAAGTTAGAGGATTCTTGGGTTGTCTCAATTGCATTGCTCGCTTCATATCTCACTTGACCGCTACTTATGAGCCAATCTTCAAACTCTTGAAGAAAGATCAAGTAGTCAGATGGAATGATGAATGCTAAGCTGCCTTCGACAAAATCAAAGAATATCTGCAAGAACCTCCTATCCTCATGCCTCCAGTTGAAGGAAGACCCTTGATCATGTACTTTAAAGTGCTAGATAATTCTATGGGGTGTGTTTTGGGCCAACATGACGAGTCTGGCCGAAAAAAGCATGCTATTTATTACCTGAGCAAAAAGTTTACCGACTGTGAAACCAGATATTCACTGCTCGAGAAAACTTGCTGCACTTTGGAATTGGCTACTCACCGTCTAAGACAGTATATGTTGACTCATACCACTCTGTTGATTTCTAAGATGGACCCAATCAAGTACATCTTCGAGAAACCCACTCTTTATGGACGGATAGCTAAGTGGAAAATGATCTTGACTGAGTATGACATTCAATACACAATGTAAAAGGCCATCAACAGAAGCGTACTAGCAGATCATTTGGCCCATCAAGCTGTTAATGATTATCAGTCTATGAACTTTGATTTCCCAGATGAGAACATCATGCTGGTGACCGACTATGCGAAACCTGGACTGTATGACAGACCTGAACAAGGATCCCGATGGACTATGGTCTTCGATGGGGCTTCCAACGCCTTGGGTAACAGAATTGGTGTTGTGATCATCTCCCCTGAAGGTTGCCACACTCCTTTCACGGCCAGACTATGCTTCGATTGCACGAACAATATGGCTGAGTACGAAGCGTGCATTTTGGGTCTGAAGGATGCCATTAATTTGAGGATCATGCATTTGAATGTGTTTGGGGATTCCACTCTAGTGATTAGCCAAGTAAAAGGAGATTGGAACACTAAACACCCTAATCTCATCCCTTACAAGGAACTTGTGCTATCTCTGATTCCTTACTTTGAAAAGACCACCTTTGAACACTTCCCTAGGGTAGAAAATCAGCTAGCCGATGCTTTGGCAACCATGTCTTCTATGTTCAAGGTCAGATGGAACAACGAAGCTCCTACGATTACAATTGAAAGGTTCAATGAACCTGCGCACTGCTGTGAGCTTGACACTGATATAGAAAAGCCATGGTACCATGAGGTGAAGAGATACCTTGAAGCACAAGAGTATCCCGAAGGAGCATCCATCAATGACAGAAAGTTCTTAAGGAGATTTTTGGCCAAATTCTACCTAAGTAACTGAATATTGTACAAGCGCAACCATGATTCTACCCTACTTCGATGTGTGGACAAGAAGGAGGAAGAGAAAATTATGGAAGCCATGCAGGATGATCTCTTTGGCACTCACTCAAGCAGACATACTATGGAAAAGAAAATCCTAAGAACTGGCTACTAATGGTAAATAATGGAGACTGATTGCCATCAACATTCAAGAACTTGCCACAAATTCCAAATCTATGTTGACAAGGTCCATGTGTCTCTTATCCCTCTAAACGTCATGACTGCTCCGTGGCCATTTGTAATGTGGGGCATTGACATGATTGGAGAGATCAAGCCCACTTCTTCCAATGGACATTGTTGTACCCCAAAATTTTCCCTCTCATTTTATCAAGATTTCCCCTCACAAGACTCCTTTGGACTCAAGATCAGATTAGGGTTGCTCTGCTCAAGACATCTCCTTGCACTGTTGACCTGAAATTAGGGTTTGAGTTTGCACAAGGATTTTTGGATTTCCAATGCTCAATGTGACTCTAATACTTCATGTTGGACCTATAATATTGCTCATACCAAGTTTCAAGCTTTGAATCAAATTTTTTCCCAATCAATTGGACAGTTGACCTAAAAATCAGTTGTATTGGGGAAAAAGTCAAATGTGGCCAATTTACAGTCAAACCTCATAATTTTTTATCCACATCAACATTATAGACTCATATGAACCATTTGATCAAGTTTGGATCACAACTCCTCAAGAAATTTGATCAGATCATCAAAAGGGCAAAATGGTCATTTTTAGGGTTTTGACTGCAGAAGGGCAATTTCTGATTTTTAACCTAGCCAATGGCAAATTGAGTTGAAGCATGGATTCAAGGACTCAATGGCATCATCTTGACCTAATCACAAGGTTCAAAAGATCTCAAATGCATTAGATTTACAGATGAATTTTCCAATCAACTGATCAAAAATCAACTATACACTGAAAAGTCAAACTTTGACTTTTTGGTCAAAATCAAGTGCCAAGGGTCATTTTTCATCAAGATGTGTCAAAACATGAAACTTGTTCACCAAGAAACCAAATTTTGAAAATTAGGGTTTAAAATGGAAAATTTTCATAACTTAGAAAATTTCTAAGTTATGAAAATTTCTTATTTTTTCCAAACATTTCCCAAATTTTTTCACCATGATGCAATTGGATTCAAATAAAACTTCTAACATGAAAGTTGTAGTCCTCCACAAAATCTAAAACTTTGAATCACAAAGTTTTCCCAAAATATCCTTGGATCTCAAGTTATTATTTTGTGAACAAGGGTCCATAAAACTTTTAACTTAGTGAAATTTTACCCTAGTTTAGGCAGGATTTTGACCTATCTTCATGGCAATTTTTAACATAGTTCCAATTGGAATCTCAAAATTCATTTCAAATATGGATTGTAGAGCATGTTACAATCTTTCGAAAGTGTCCAAGAATTCTCCAAAATCATTTATGGTTAGGGAGAATCGAAGAAAAGAAAATGGCCATTTCTCACTTTTGTCCATGGCATTTTTCATGTTGCTACAAGTTGCAAATTCTGCCCAAACATGTTTGTACTTGTTTACAGGTCCTTAAACCCTTCCACACTCAAAAATTTAATGCAAACACAATGGATTAAGGCTTTGTTCTGAGCTTTAGAAGTTTACACATTGAATTAATCTAAAAATGGCAAAAAGGCAACATTGCCACTTTGATAAAGTTAGCTTTATGTCAAGTTGTTCCTCTTGAGCTGTGAACCCAATCTTTTGCAGCAAACCAACTCCACAAACTTAGGGCAAGGTACACCAACTTTGTGCAGCTAGGAAGGAGGCCTGTACAGGCTCTTGAGCATTGTCATTTCACTTTTGCTTCAAAAGCAAGTCAACTTGCAAAATCACCACAACTCTTGTATCTGTCAAAACTAAAGTTTGTAAACATTTGAAACAGGTTTCTCATATTGCCTAAGGTAAGAAACACGAGCTAGAAAGTCCTCAAACCTTCCAAAACACCAAAACACAAGTTCTTGTCAAAACAGAGCAGGTTCTGCATTTTGATTTCCAAATCACAATCCACTCGTGCGTTTTGCTTGCAACCAGTTTCAACACACTCCATACAACCTACCTAAACCATCCCAACCATTCCCAAGTCACTGTAACTCCATTTACACACTTCACCATTTTTGAATTCTGACTTTGCAGGTTGACTTCTACAAGCATATTCAGGCAAGTTCAAAGCCAGCTAGGCATTGGGAAAGCTCAAAGGAACTTCAAGCAATCTCACAAGCATCTCAGGCCTCAATCACAACCCCTACATTGCCATACTCGAGCTTGACTGAAACAGGTAAAGTTCAAACTTCTATCTCTCTATTTAGGAATCATTAGGCTTAGGTTTGTCAATAAAAAATGTAGTCCTCATTGCCCTTGAGCTGTACATATGCGTATAATTCATTTAAGTTAACTGAGCTGGGAGAATTTGAATGATGAACTTTCTGAAAAAACTAGGTTAGAAATTAGGGCCAGAGAAATTCCCTCTGGTCTTTGAGAGTTAGATTAAGTTTTTTATATGGTTAGAATCGTATGATCATGCTCTATAACTTTCATGTTGCAAGTTTTTGTTTTTAAGCACAAATGCAGGAGTTAGCAGTTTGAACTATGGCGCGCGTGTTTGTTGTTTCTAGAGGACAGGGATGAAGGCCATCTGGGTTGGGCTTGGCTTGTTCATACTTTTTGCACCTCCTAGCTTGCTGTTTACACCTCCTTGGCCCATTTGCTTATTTTTCCATGTTTTTTCATTTCTTTTTTAGTTTCTGACTTTTATTATTTTTTCTAAATATAAAAAAATCACTAAAAAGATTTTCTTAAATTTTCACATTTTATTTTATTATTATTTTTTTATTATTTTGGCATAAGAATAGTTAAAAAATAATATATACTTCTATTTTCTTAAATAAGTTTGTAAATAAAATTAAAATACTTACATTTTTTTTATATTTTTATTATTTATACATATAAAATAATATTTTCTTACATATTTCATTTTTAATATTTTGTGAATATTTTTATTTATTTTCTTTGTACATAAATGAATAAATAATATAATATTTTTTTTTATTAAAATAAAAACTAGGGTTTCCACCCTTAATAAAAATAATCATTTATTTTCTTATTATTTTTAGACATTAAATAAAACTTATTTTTACATACATAAAAATAAATACAAAAACATTTTTGCATATTTATGTTTAATTGTATATTTAATTATTTTTCCATTTATTTATTTGTACAATGAATTCAATTTGGTTGTAATAGTTGAATTAGGGTTTTATTTTCTTGCAAATACCCCCTATTCAAACTTGTATCCCCCTCCCCATATCAATGTTGTAATAGTTGTAGATTTACTTTTACGCACTTTATTGCTTTCAAATATGCATGATAGAAAGATTAGGGTTTGTATGCAAAAATTCAAAATCAAACAAATAGCTTGACTAACACAAGACAAAAAGCATGAAAAATGACAACAAAATGCACACAAGCACCCCTAGGGTTTCATCCACTTGTTGCCTTAAAAATGGCCATGGTATGCATGCTAGGTATCTTGGCAAAACAAAATCAAAACAAAAAGATCATAGTCCCTCGATGACGCTATCTTGGTTTCCTATACAAAAATGATCTAGTCCCTAAAAAAATTTGCTAAGATACTTGGCAACATTGCTATCATGGTCATACGATGACCCGCGCCTGTCCCGTTTAACATCCAAACACAAGGTTATTTACCAAATGCAATGGTAAAACAACAATGTCAAAGGGTTAAAAATGTGTAGGAAAGACTTTTAAGTAGGTAGGGTAGATGCTCCTAGTTACTTGATCAAATTTGCAAACATCCTTGCTATTTTCAAAAACACATCACAACACCATTTCAAAACATTTTCCAAAAACAAACTTTCAAACAATTGAAACATTTTTCAAAAAGACAAACACCTTTGTATACATTCAAACAAGAATCATTACAAAGGTTGCCACAACGATGGCCTCTTTTCAAAATACTTTCAAAACCACACACAAAAGCACCATTTCAAACAATTGAAAAGCAAAAGCAAGTGATCTAAACAAGTAACTAAGAGCCCATGGAAAACCATGGATGAAAAGGGTGCTAGCACCTTCCCTTTTCATAATCTACCCCCCGAACCCAAGAAAACATCTCAAAGGTCTTTCCTGTGCTTTTTGACCTTTCCTTTGGATAAAATAAAAAGTCGGTGACGACTCTTGCTAAACCGAAACATTTGCGAACGAAAAACGCAAAACCTCAAGTCAATTCTCCCACCGTATCACAGAACTGGCGACTCTGCTGGGGAAATGTACTTAAAAGTGGGGTTACCTTAGGGTTTTAGATCACCTTTACATGCTTATCTTGCTTGACTTAATTGCTTTACATTTGGTTCTATTGTTTGGGTTTGAAATCCTCTACTCGGATTTGGGAAACATTCATAGGTAAATAACAATACATTATGGAAACTGTGCAGGGTATACCGACATGGTTGAAGCAAAAGCTATATTAGTGAGACATATTTGTGGGTATCGGTAGCCTTTAAGTTAATCAAAGAGAATACAGGGCCGCTGAGTTATGTCATGAAGCACTAATGGACTTTTAGAACCTTTACTTGACCATCTTGGCCTTTTTAGGGGTAGTGAGATGACCGGCTTTGGTGCAGTTCGAAGTTGGTAGATACTCGATACTACACTCATTGAGGGTTGTTTTCTTGGAATATTTCAGTCGCCAATAAATTGGCTAAACTGAAACAATGAACACAGAAAATAATCCAGTGATTTTGAGCTCCTTAGAACTCGGTTACTATTTATAGGACAGGTTGAGCCAACTAAACTTCAAGAGGGTACTTACCTATGAAACCCCATGCAAGCCTGAAACTAGGAACTTGTGTGATTTGTTTGTACATATATACTTGTGTATAACATCATGGACATCATGAAGAATCATATGCATCCACTAACCATTTCAAGGATTTGGATCTTCATCTTTGTTCCTGTTTTGTAGGTAATGGATTCACTCCGCAGGAAAATAATTTAAGTCAACCTTGTGAGAATTCCTCCTCAAATCAAGGAGCTTACTTCCAAGATTCCAGAGTATTCTCCATTCACTGAAAGACATGGTAGACTTCTCAACTTGGTCAACTCAAACATAAAGAAAGACATGGTGAAAGTTCTCTTCCAGTTCTTTGACCCCCTACACCATTGTTTCACATTTCCTGATCACCAGTTGGTGCCTACTTTGGAGGAATTTTCTCAACTCCTGAGGATTCCTATTCTCCATCAACTACCCTACAACGGTACGGAAAGAGATCCAAAGCCTGAAGATGTTGCTCAAGCCTTACACTTGCAACCATCTGATGTCATAGGTCATTGGGAAACCAGAAGTGGTGTCAAGGGTTTCTTGGCAAAGTTTCTGTTTGAAAAAGCTCAAGAATGTTGGAATTCATTGGACTTACAAGCTTTTGAGGAGATTGTAGCTCTTCTCATCTATGGGTTGGTCTTGTTCCCAAACCCTGACCAACTTATAGATGTGAATGCCGTCAAGATTTTCACGTCCCAGAATCCTGTGCCTATGTTGCTTGGGGATATCCTCCAATAATTTCACACTCGAACAATGAGAAAAAGAGGTGTTCTCATGTGTTGTACTCCTCTTCTAGCAAGGTGGTTTATTTCTCACCTTCCCTAATCAGTTTTAAAGAATGAGCAAGGCTTGAGGTGGTCACAACGGTTAATGACCCTTACACATTCAGATGTTCATTGGTGTTCTCGATCCCGAGAAAATGTTATCATCATTAATCGTTGTGGGGAATTCCTTAATGTCCCACTACTTGTCATTATGGGAGTCATAACCTACAACCCCTTCTTGGCTCTGAGACAGTTTGGGTATGCTCGAAGGGATGGCCCTCATGACATGTTGATTCCAGACTTGGTTTTTGACTTCGACAATGACGATCAAGGACTTCGACAAAGGTTTATCCGAGCTTGGAGGATACCCAACAAAGTGGACAGTAAGACCATGGGACACAAGAATTCCATCCCCCTTGAGCCTTACCTCAAGTGGGTATGAACCCGCGCCCAAAGTCTTATGATGCCTTACCCCTACATTCTTCCTGTGATCAAAGAGCCTATTATGGAAGGAGAGGTTCCATACACCCTCCTACATCCTGACATGCCAACATCACTAGAAGATTTACAAAGGAGTTAGATACAGCTCAAGGGAGAACGCGACACTTTCGAAGCCCAATTCTACGCCAGTGAGAAGAAGGTTTTGGAACTTACTCGCCAACTTCACGAAGAGCGGACTCTCAACACCTACATCGCACCAAAGAGGATACACAACGTCTTTTTACATTAGAATTTTTTATTATTTTTGCCCATGGAGCATTTATGTACTAACAAATTCTATCTTATTAATATGACGTGTGTTCCTTTTTGTTTAAAATAAATTTGAATTTCTGAATCCTTGAATGCATTACATGAATACACATCATTCATCATATGCATAAACAGGTCTTCACACCAAGTTTCCTTATCTCTCTTCTGTTCATTTCAGCAAGATGGATATAGAGCAGACGATCAAAGACTTACAAGCGCAGAATTCATAGTTCCAACAACTACTCATGACCTTGGCAAAGGGTCAGGAGGATCTCAAAACCTTGCTGGAAAAGGAAAAGGAGAAAAAGAAAAAGAAAAGAGTTGGTGTGGCTATCTTGGGTAGAAGATTTGAAGGTCAAACTAGAAGGGTCCTGGATTTCCCCTCAACATCTGATGAAGGGGTAGGAAAGGGTAAAGGAACAACAGTGCAATCTGAGTGTGAAGAAGAAGAAGATGAAGAGGATGAGGATTATTCAGAACAACAATGCCCTCCTGCAGACGAAAAATACAAGAATCTGGAGGAACGTCTGGAAGCTATGGAGGTGCAAAGAGTGCCTGGGCTGGACTTTGAAGAGCTAGGGTTGGTTTCTGGGATTGTCATTCCCCCCAAGTTTAAAGTGCCTCTTTTTGCTAAATACAATGGGGTGTCTTGCCCAAAGATGCACCTACGGTCTTACGTCAGAAAAATTCAACCTCATTCTTCTGATAAGGACCTGTGGGTCAACTTCTTTCAAGATAGTTTTTTGGGGACGCAATTGGATTGGTTCTACCAGCTTGAGAGGTCTGATATGCACAATTGGGAGGATTTGGCGGCTGCCTTCTACAGACAATATCAATATAATACGGACTTAGCACCAACCCATACTCAATTACAGAGTATGGGCATGGTCTCAAATAAAGGTTTCAAGGAGTATGCCCAGAAATGGAGAGACTTGGCTGGAAGGGTGCAGCCACCATTTTCTGAGAGAGAGCTTGTGGATATGTTTTTGGGGACCCTGTCAGGTCCATTCTTTAATCACTTGATCGGAAGTTTGTCTGCGGGGTTCACCGAGTTAATTCTGACTGGTGAAAGAGTTGAAGCCGAAATCAAGAGCGGAAAAATTCAAAAGGATGCATCTGCTTCTGCTGCCATCAAAAAGACCTTTCCAGCAAAGAAAGAAGTCTCAGTTGTCTACTCCCAGAGAGGTCAAGGAAGATTTAAGCACCGGCCAGCGGTGGGGGTTGTAATGATTCAGAAGACTACAACTGATCAGCCTAGAAACAATCAACCCAGAACCAACCAAGCAAGGGTGGAAAGGCCTGCACGGAAATTCATCCGAATCAATATGACGCCTGCTCAGGTTCTTCCTCACCTTTTGAAGTTAAACCTTACAAGTTTGAAAGAGGCGCCGAAGAATCCGAATACATCTTCTCCTTACTACCATTCAAATGCAAAGCGTGCTTATCATTTAGATAGCCTGGGGCATGACACCAACAATTGTTGGGCCCTCAAGAACAAGATTCAGGACTTGATAGATGCTAAAGAAGTTGAATTAGACGCCCCTGAAAAGCCTAATGTGATCTCTGCTCCAATGCCAAAACATGGTCACAATGCCCATGCTGTTGAAGAGGATCTTTTTGTTGCTTCCGTTGATGATTTGATGACTCCGCTACCGATAATCAAGCTAAATTTGTTGAAGGCTGGGATTTTCCCAGGATGTGAAAAAGATTGATACCTTTGTTCATCCTTACCAACAGACTGTCCGTTGTTGAAGTTAGGCATCCAGCGCCTAATGGATAATCAAGAAATACTTTTTGAAAAGACTCCTGTTATACCGACTCCTATCAATGATGTTTCGATAATTACCATATCCACCAATCTTTCCAAGGTATCCAAAAGACCTGTTAAGATTACATCTGATCCGAATATTGTACCTTTGAAGATAACTATGTCGGGGCCTATCTCGTACAAGTCCAACAAATCAATACCGTGGAACTATGGGGGAGAGATCTTCTACCATGGTGTTAAACAAATTGAACCTGCTGAAGAATGTTCTGATGAAGAGACTCCCGATATTGGAAATATTGCTGGAACAAGTAAAATCACCCGCAGTGGAAGAATTTTCTCTCCGGAGATTGCTCCTCCAAGGGCAATCTTCGGACCCTCATATGCTCCTAAGGTTACCCCTGTGCCGGTCAACATATCTGTAAGAACTCTGGTTATTGAAGAAGTTGTGACTCCTGTGGTTGTACCCTCTGCTGTTTCTGATGATAGAGGGAAAGGGATCCAAGAAGCGCCCGTCAGGACGAGGGCTCAACCTTTGGTCATCCCCGAGACCACTCAAAAAGAAATGGAGGAGATTTTGAAAATAATTAAGAAAAGCGACTATGATGTTATGGAACAATTGGGGAAAACCCCCTCAAAAATCTCTATGCTGGCCCTGTTGCTCTGTTCCGAGGCTCATGCCAAAGCTTTGATTAGATTCTTGAAGACGGCCCACATGCTACAGGAAACCTCCGCGGATCAGTTCCAGGAGTGTGTAGCTAGCCTAACAGCCGACAATGGTCCTGGCTTCTCCGATGCCGATTTAACATCTAAGGGGAGAAAACATAATGATGCTCTGCATGTTTCGGTGGAATGCAGAGGTGCTACTCTGGCACATGTTCTGGTAGACACTTGTTCATCGTTGAACGTCCTACCAAAGAAAGCATTGGACAGATTGGACTGTGAAGGCCTAACCCTGAAGCCCAGCAATATCATTGTTAGAGACTTTGATGGTTCTAAACGGATGGTCCACGGGGAGGTGAACATCCCGATTAAAGTGGGAACTGAAACTTTCAACTCCACATTCTATGTCATGGATATTCGTTCCTCCTATTCTTGCTTGTTGGGAAGACCCTGGATTCATCATGCTGGAGCCGTTACTTCAACCCTGCATCAGAAGCTCAAGTACCTTGTTCAGTGGAAAATTGTGACAGTTCGCGGTGAAGAGGAATACATGATAAGCCATCTAAATTCTTTCCGCTATGTGGAATAGGATGTTGAATTCATCGAAACCCCCTTTCAGCATTTTGAAGAGGTAGCTCAGGAGATTGGGGCAACCAAGACAGTGCCTTATGTACCCATGATTACCCGACCTCCGCCTCGGATGTCGTCACTCAAAGATGCAAAGGCTGTGATTGAAGAAGGAGGAAGCACAATATGGGGGCAGCTACCAGACTTTCCTTTCAAGATAGATAAATTCGGCTTGGGTTTCACTGTTTCTAGTTAGAAGGTTGTGCATCGCTCCCGTGCTGGAGGGCCACCAGTGAAGATCACCCATCATGGAGTCAATGCTTTGGAGGATGGTGAAGAGGAGAGCAACCTAGAAGACTGGATTTTCCCTACTATTGAAGGAGGACTGTGCAACTGGGAGGCAAAAGGCTTTGTTCCCGTTACTTTCATAAATCAGTAATTTATCTTTCAAACATTTCTGTTGGTCTGTAATAATTCTTAAACAATTCGTACACTTTTTGCCTTGTGCCTGACCTGAGGTACATAGGTCCATTTGTAAGGGTTTGATTTTTCATCTTCATATGCCATTTTTAATGAATCATGGACGTTTTCATATATAAACTTTTGTGTTCATTTTCCTTCTTTTTTACATTTTATTTGTTTAAAGGTGGCTATCCCTTACACACACCCACACTCACAAAATGCAGGTACCCTTCCATCCCGGATTCCATGGGTAACAATTCTGCTGTGGCCTTCAGTGACTCTGAAGATCTGGTCAATCATGCTGAATACGAAGGTGATGAAGACTGAGGTGCCTGGAGAGTTGGCTAGACTGCTACAACAGGAAGAAAGGGCTATTTTGCCCCATGAAGATCTGTTAGAGACAATCAAGTTGGGTACTGCCGAAGACAGAAAAGAAGTCAGAGTGGGTGCCAACCTAGAGCCAAATGTCAAGGAGCGCTTAGTTCAGCTGTTGAATGAATATGTTGAGATCTTCGCCTGGTCATACGAAGATATGCCAGGACTCGATACAGATATTGTGGTTCACCGTCTCCCTACAAGAGAAGACTGTCCACCAATTAAATAGAAAGTCTGCCGAATGAGGCCCGATATGTCTGAAAAGATCAAAGCTGAAGTGATGAAGCATTTCAATGTTGGGTTTCTTGCTGTTACTTCCTATCCATAATGGGTTGCTAACATTGTGCCCGTGCCTAAGAAGGATGGCAAAGTGAGAATGTGCGTGGATTAGAGACTTAAATAGGGCTAGCCCTAAAGATGACTTTCCACTACCGCACATTGACATCTTGGTTGACAATACAACTCAGCACAAGGTATTTTCTTTCATGGATGGATTTTTAGGGTACAACCAGATCAAAATGGCCCCTGAAGATATGGAGAAAACTACTTTTGTTACACAGTGGGGAACCTTATGCTATAAAGTGATGCCATTCGGACTGAAGAATGCCGGGGCAACCTATCAGCGCGCCATGGTAGCTTTGTTTCATGACATGATACATCATGAGATTGAATTCTACATAGACGACATGATAGCCCGCTCACAAACAGAGTACGAACACCTCGACCATCTACAAAAGCTGTTTGTCAGGTTGAAGGAGTACAAGCTCAGACTGAACCCTAACAAGTGCACTTTCGGAGTCAGGTCCGGTAAACTCTTGGGTTTCATCGTCAGTAACAAAGGCATCAAGGTTGATCCTACCAAGGTCAAAGCTATACAACAAATGCCTGCCCCTCGCACTGAGAAGGAGGTTAGATGTTTCTTGGGACGCCTAAACTATATTGCAAGGTTCATTTCTCACCTAACATCTACCTGTGAGCCAATCTTCAAGCTGTTGAAGAAAGATCAGGTGGTTAAATAGAATGATGACTGTCAAGTTGCTTTCGATAAAATCAAGGAGTATTTGCTAGAACCTCCTATCTTGATGCCTCCCGTCGAAAGAAGACCGCTAATCATGTATCTAACTGTTTTAGATAATTCAATGGGGTGCATACTGGGCCAATATGACGAGTCTGGCCGTAAAGAGCACGCCATTTATTACCTTAGCAAAAAGTTTACCGACTCTGAGACTCGCTAATCACTGCTCGAGAAAACTCGCTGCGCTTTGGTATGGGCTGCTCGCCGGCTAAGGCAGTATATGTTGACTCATACCACTCTACTGATTTCTAAAATGGATCCGATCAAGTACATCTTCGAGAAGCCTGCTTTATTTGGAAGAATAGCTAGATGGAAAATGATCCTGACTGAGTATGATATCTAGTACACGACCCAAAAAGCTATAAAGGGGAGTGTGATAGATGACCATCTAGCTCATCAAACTGTCGAAGATTACCAATCCATGAAGTTCCACTTCCCTGACGAAGACATTATGACATTGGACAACATTGAAGGTAACGGACCGTATGACGGACCTAAACAAGGATCCCGATAGACCCTATACTTTGATGGTTCCTCCAACGCGCTTGGCAACGGAATCGGTGATGTGCTCATCTCACCAGAAGGTTGTCATACACCTTTCACCGCCAGACTCTTCTTCAGCTGCACCAACAACATGGCCGAGTATGAAGCTTGCATCTTTGGACTCAAGGCTGCAATAGACTTGGGAATCAAATCTTTGGTTGTGTTTGGGGACTCAGCTTTGGTTATCAGTCAAATCA
This sequence comes from Vicia faba, assembly GCA_948472305.1. Lineage (NCBI taxonomy): Eukaryota > Viridiplantae > Streptophyta > Magnoliopsida > Fabales > Fabaceae > Vicia > Vicia faba. The sequence goes on from OX451738.1 coordinate 816,416,745, forward strand.
AAGGAGAGTGGGACACTAAGCATCCTAACCTCATCCCTTACAAAGAACATGTCCTGACATTGTTACCACGTTTCGAGTAGATTACCTTCGAGCACTTCCCGCGAGAAGAGAATCAACTAGCAGATACGCTAGCTACAATGTCATCCATGTTTAAACTTAACTGGGATAATGAGGCTCCCCAAATCACCATTGAATGGATGGACGAACCTTCACATTGTCACGAGATTAATACCGAAGAAATAGTGGACCGACCGTGGTTTCATGACGTCAAAAGGTATCTCGAAGAACAAGAATACCCTGAAGGAGCTTCATCAACAACAAAAAGCTCTTGAGGAGATTCTCTGCCAAGTTCTTTCTGAGCAACGGTATCCTATACAAGTGAAATTATGATTGCATTCTACTCCGTTGTGTGGACAAGGTTGAGGCTGAGCAAATCATGGTTGAACTGCACAATGGTACCTTTGGCACTCACTCAAGCGGACATACGATGGCTAAGAAGATTCTACGGGCAGGCTACTACTGGTCTACCATGGAAGCTGATTGTCATCAACATTCTCATACTTATCACAAATGCCAAATCTATGCAGACAAGGTACACATACCTCTGGTTCCTCTCAATGTCTTAACAGCTCCTTGGCCATTCGCGATGTGGGGAATTGACATGATTGGAGAGATCAAGCCTACAACATCCAATGGACACCGCTTTATCCTGGTGGCCAATGATTACTTTACCAAGTGGGTTGAAGAAGCTTCCTTCGCATCCGTTACAAAGAATGTGGTTGCCCGGTTCATCAAGCAGAACCTTATTTTCCGGTATGGTATCCCCGACAGGATCATTACTGACAACGGTACAAACCTGAACAAAACTATGATCACCGCCTTGTGCGAGCAGTTCCAAATTCAACATCACAATTCATCTCCCTATCGGCCGAAGATGAACGGTGCTGTCGAAGCTGCGAACAAAAATATCAAGAGGATCATACAAAAAATGATAGTCACCTACAAGGACTGGCATGAGATGTTACCGTTTGCTCTGCACGGGTACCGTACCATGACACGAACATCAACTGGGGCAACACCCTATTCTTTGGTATACGACATGGAAGTTGTTTTACCTATCGAGGTTCAAATTCCCTCCTTGAGAATCATGAAGGATGCTGGTTTGAGTAAACACGATTGGATTCAGACCCGGCTTGATCAATTTAACTTGATTGACGAAAAGCGACTTACTGCTGTTTGCCACGGTCAGGCGTATCAGAAACGGATGATCAAGGCATTCAACAAGAAAGTCAAACGACAAGTATATCAAGTCGGGGATCTTGTAATCAAGCGGATCATCTTGCCGCAAAGTGATCCCAGGGGAAAGTGGACTCCTACTTACGAAGGACCATTTGTGATCAAAAACATATTTTCTGGTGGAGCAATGATCCTGACCACCATGGACGGCGACGACCTGCCGCACCCTGCGAACGCAGACATAGTCAAAAGATACTACACATAAACAACCCGGCAAGTTGAAAACCCGAAAGGGCGACTTGGGAAAAAATGGGCATCCCGGTGAATCGAAAACCCGAGAGGGCGGTTCAGGCAAAAATTAGGGATAAATAAAAAAATTTGTACATCCGACAAGTTGAAAACCTGAAAGGGCGACTTGGGCAAAAAAGGGTTTCCTGGTGGACTGAAAACCCGAAAGGGAGGTCTAGGCAACAGTTAGGGAATTAAAGCGCATGACTATGTCTCGTTGGATCGATTTAAGGACAATATCTTCACAGACAAGCTCCAGGCTTCTGATCAGTTCAATCATCTTCGTACGAAGCAACGAATGGACAAGATACTCAGAGTTACGAAGGCTATGGCAGAATGGGAACCCCATAGAATTTTTACACATAGCCATCTTTCTTTGTATACATTTTTCTCATTTTTTACGACAACATTCTCTTACTAGGATGTCTGTCTCCTTTGTACAAAATACTTACACAAAGTTAATACAAAGATACTTAAAAGTGCAAAAAACTATTTGCCTTTTTTTTTTACGCTTGTGTTTTATTTGAAAACGTCCAGTGGTTTATTAAATGAGCATATGCATTTGAATATAATCACTATTTACAAATAAACGAAATGTGAAAGAATAATTACTGACAGGTTGAAAGTATAGGAAAACGTCTTTAGGCTATTCCAAGAGAAATCTCCTGCAGTACATCATCTGGATCCCCAGCGGAGCTACAACCTTGAAATACATATCCCCGGTGGAATTAAATTTCAAAATCCCCGTCAGAGGTAGACTTCAAACTTCCAATCCCCGGTGGAGTTATATTTCAAACCTTTAATTCTCATCAGAGTTAAGTTTTCAAACTCCCAATCCTCAGCGGAGCAAAACTTTGGGTCATGAATCCCCAGCAAAGATGAAACCTTCTTCCCCAACAGAGTCAAATTTCTAACTACCAATCTATAGCGGAAACCATTCAGTTTTCTCCAGATCCCCCAACAATTTGTCTTAAAGTCTGAGAATCAACCAGATAACAGTTAACTTTTGTCTTATCCCCAACCTCCGGATAATTCCCCAGTAGATTGGCATACAACCCAAACTCCTAAACTTTTTCCAAACAGGAATAAACTTTTCCCCCAGAGAGTCTTGAACTTACTTTCCAGCAAGATAGCTATTCCCCAGCAGTATAGCTATTTCCCACAGAGTTCTCACTCCCCAACAGAATGAAGATTCTCATTCTTAACTCCAGTTTGAAGTCCCCAAGGATTTATTTTCCCTAGCAGATTGAAGGTTCTCAGTTTGGATTCCCCAGTGAAGTTGCCAGAGCCTTCATTACTCCTAGCATGAATTTGTCAGAATTTTTAATCCCCTACAGATGAAGATTCTCATTCTCACTTCTCTAGTGAAGCGCCCAAGGGTTCATTTCCCTAGGAGATCGAAGTTTCTCATTCTTAACTCTTCGCAGAAACCATCAAAGTCTTCCTTATTCTTCAGCAGATCAAGGGTTTCTTTCATCTAATCCCTAGTAGAGATCGTCAGAGTTCCTTATTCCCCAGCCAAGTAAGGATTCCCATTGTGTAATCTCCAACCATAGTCATCAAAATTCTTTGGATTCCCCAAGCAGGTTTCTCAAGTAGATTTGAAAGATCTCTATATTCCCAGGAAAGTCATGAAGGATTCTCACATCCCTACAGAAGTTGTCAGAGTTCTTGTTAATCCCCACAAGTTTCCAAGGATTTTCTATCCCCAACAGTGGTCCAAGGATTTCTCATCTTCAGCAATCAAAGATTTTGAATATCCAACAATGGTCAAGGATTTATGTTCCCCGGCAACAGTCAAAGATTTTATTATCTCCAGCTGTCCAGGATTTATTTTCCTCAACAAGACAGCTAATCAGCTTACATGCGTATACATTACATTCATATATCATAAACATTGATAAGACACATTTTATTACGTCATACATTTCATGCAACATAACTTTGTGTTTTAGCTAACATTTTACCTTTTTCAGAATAAGATCAAAAGCTATCTTTAACAAATATTCACAGATTTCAGATACAGTACGGATACACTCCAAGACATGGAAGTCATTCTATTACTCATTCAAATCTCTTATTCAGATACAATATGGATACACCCCAGACACAAAGGTCATTCTATTACTCATTCAGAATTCAAAGCCAAGATACAGTACGAATACGCTCCAGACACGGATTCCATTTTGTCGCTCATTCAGACTTCAATAATCAGATACAGATTAGACATGCTCCATACACGGAAGCCATTCTACTTCTCATTCAGATTCAACTATCAATTTCAAGTCCAGATACGCACCAGACGCGGTTGCCATTCTGTCACTCATTAAAATGTTTCCCCAACTCAAAGATGCTCCAGACACGGATGTTATTTTTTCGCTTATTTAGATTTCATATTTAGATACAATACAGATACACTCCAGACACGATAGTCATTCTGTTATTCATTCAGATCCGATCTCCAGATACAACTCAGATACGTTCCAGATACGGATACCATTCTGATGTTCATTCTCCTGATTTTCAACAAACATTCTTGGATGGAATCTTTAAGCCCATCTCTAGCAACATTCAATCATCTCCAAATGGCATCTTTAAGCGCATTCCTTCAATTACATTCTGACGAGTGCAAATTTACGGGCACTCTAGTGTCCAATCCTCTTTTACCTTCGAGTCACGAAAGGCGAACTCGCCAATCTAACTCTTCAGGTTCAAGAAGATTGAACAGGGGCAACTGTTGTACCCCAAAATTTTCCCTCTCATTTTATCAAGATTTCCCCTCACAAGACTCCTTTGGACTCAAGATCAGATTAGGGTTGCTCTGCTCAAGACATCTCCTTGCACTGTTGACCTAAAATTAGGGTTTGAGTTTCCACAGGGATTTTTGGACTTCCAATTCTCAATGTGACTTTCATACTTCATGTTGGACCTATAAGATTGCTCATACCAAGTTTCAAGCTTTGAATCAAATTTTTGCCCAGTCAATTGGACAGTTGACCTAAAAATCAGCTGTATTAGGGAAAAGTCAACTGTGGCCAATTTACAGTCAAACCTCATAATTTTTTATCCACATCAACATTATAGACTCATATGAACCATTTTATCAAGTTTGGATCACAACTCCTCAAGAAATTTGATCAGATCACCAAAAGGGCAAAATGGTCATTTTTAGGGTTTTGACTGCAGAAGGGCAATTTCTGATTTTTAACCTAGCCAATGGCAAATTGGGTTCAAGCATGGATTCAAGGACTCAATGGCATCATCTTGACCTAATCACAAGGTTCAAAAGATCTCAAATGCATTGGATTTACAGATGAATTTTCCAATCAACTGATCAAAAATCAACTGTACACTGAAAAGTCAAACTTTGACTTTTTGGTCAAAATCAAGTGCCAAGGGTCATTTTTCATCAATATGTGTCAAAACATGAAACTTGGTCACCAAGAAACCTAATTTTGAAAATTAGGGTTTAAAATGGAAAATTTTCATAACTTAGAAAATTTCCATGTTATGAAAATTTCTTATTTTTTCCCAAGTTTTCCAAACTTTTTCACCATGATGCAATTGGATTCAAAGAAAACTTCCAACATGAAAGTTTTATTCCTCCACAAAATCTACAACTTTGAATCACAAAGTTTTCCCAAAAGATGCTTGGATCTCAAGTTATGATTTTGTGAACAAGGGTCCATGAAACTTTTAACTTAGTGAAATTTTGCCCTAGTTTTAGGCAGGATTTTGACCTATCTTCATGGAAATTTTTGACATAGTTCCAATTGGAATCTCAAAATTAATTTCAAAGATGGATTGTAGAGCATGTTACAAGCTTTCCAAAGTGTCCAAGAACTCTCCAAAATCATTTATGGTTAGGGAGAATCAAAGAAAATAAAATGGCCATTTCTCACTTTTGTCCATGGCATTTTTCATGTTGCTACAAGTTGCAAATTCTGCCCAAACATGTTTGTACTTGTTTACAGATCCTTAAACCCTTCCACACTCAAAAATTGAATTCAAACACAATGGATTAAGGCTTTGTTCTGAGCTTTAGAAGTTTACACATTGAATTAATCTAAAAATGGCAAAAAGGCAACATTGCCACTTTGATAAAGTTGGCTTTATGTCAAGTTGTTCCTCTTGAGATGTGAACCCAATCTTTTGCAGCAAACCAACTCCACAAAATTAGGGCAAGGTACACCAACTTTGTGCAGCTAGGAAGGAGGCCTGTACAGGCTCTTGAGCATTGTCATTTCACTTTTGCTTCAAAAGCAAGTCAACTTGCAAAATCACCACAACTCTTGTATCTGTTAAAACCAAAGTTTGTAAACATTTGAAACAGGTTTCTCATATTGCCTAAGGTCAGAAACACGAGCTAGCAAGTCCTCAAACCATCCAAAACACCAAAACACAAGTTCTTGTCAAAACAGGGCAGGTTCTGCATTTTGATTTCCAAATCACAATCCACTCGTGCGTTTTGCTTGCAACCAGTTTCAACACACTCCATACAACCTACCTAAACTATCCCAACCATTCCCAAGTCACTGTAACTCCATTTACACACTTCACCATTTTTGAATTCTGATTTTGCAGGTTAACTTCTACAAGCATATTCAGGCAAGTTCACAGCAAGCTAGGCATTAGGAAAGCTCAAAGGAACTTCAAGCAAGCTCACAAGCATCTCAGGCCTCACTCACAACCCCTACATTGCCATACTCGAGCTTGACTGAAACAGGTAAAGTTCAAACTTCTATCTCTCTATTTAAGAATCATTAGGCTTAGGCTTGTGAACAAAAAATGTAGTCCTCATTGCCCTTGAGTTGTACATATTCGTAGAATTCATTTAAGTTAACTGAGTTAGGATAATTTGAATGATGAACTTTCTGAAAAAACTAGGTTAGAAATTAGGGACAGAGAAATTTTCTCTGGTCTTTGAGAGTTAGATTAAGTTTTTTATATGGTTAGAATCGTATGATCATGCTCTATAACTTTCATGTTGCAAGTTTTTGTTTTTAAGCACAAATGCAGGAGTTAGCAGTTTGAACTATGGCGCGCGTGTTTGTTGTTTCTGGAGGACAGGGATGAAAGCCATCTGGGCTGGGCTTGGCTTGTTCATACTTTTTGCACCTCCTAGCTTGCTGTTTACACCTCCTTGGCCCATTTGCTTATTTTTCCATATTTTTTCATTTCTTTTTTAGTTTCTGACTTTTATTATTTTTTCTAAATATAAAAAAATCACTAAAAAGATTTTCTTAAATTTTCACTTTTTTTTATTTATTATTTTGGCATAAGAATAGTTAAAAAATAATATATACTTCTATTTTCTTAAATAAGTTTGTAAATAAAATTAAAATACTTACATTTTATTTTTATTTTTATTATTTATACATATAAAATAATATTTTCTCCCATATTTCATTTTTAATATTTTGTGAATATTTTTATTTATTTTCTTTGTACATAAATGAATAAATAATAAAATATATGTTTTTTTCTTAAAACAAAAACTAGGGTTTCCACCCTTAATAAAAATAATCATTTATTTTCTTATTATTTTTAGACATTAAATAAACTTATTTTTACATACATAAAAATAAATACAAAAACATTTTTGCATATTTATGTTTAATTGTATATTTAATTATTTGTCCATTTATTTATTTGTACAATGAATTCAATTTGGTTGTAATAGTTGAATTAGGGTTTTATATTCTTGCAAATACCCCCCTATTCAAACTTGTATCCCCCTCCCCATATCAATGTTGTAATAGTTGTAGATTTACTTTTACGCACTTTATTGCTTTCAAATATGCATGATAGAAAGATTAGGGTTTGTATGCAAAAATCCAAAATCAAACAAATAGCTTGACTAACACAAGACAAAAAGCATGAAAAATGACAACACAATGCAAAGCACCCCTAGGGTTTCATCCACTTGTTGCCTTAAAAATGGCCATGGTATGCATGCTAGGTATCTTGGCAAAACAAAATCAAAACAAAAAGATCATAGTCCCTTGATGATGCTATCTTGGTTGCCTATACAAAAATGATCTAGTCCCTAAAAAAATTTGCTAAGATACTTGGCAACATTGTTATCATGGTCATATGATGACCCGTGCCTGTCCCGTTTAACATCCAAACACAAGGTTATTTACCAAATGCAATGGTAAAACAACAATGTCAAAGGTTTAAAAATGTGTAGGAAAGACTTTTGAGTAGGTAGGGTAGATGCTCCTAGTTACTTGATCAAATTTGCAAACATCCTTGCTATTTTCAAAAACACATCACAACACTATTTCTAAACATTTTCCCAAAACAAACTTTCAAACAATTGAAACATTTTTCAAAAAGATAAACACCTTTGTATACATTCAAACAAGAATCATACAAAGGTTGCCACAACGATGACCTCTTTTCAAAATACTTTCAAAACCACACACAAAAGCACCATTTCAAACAATTGAAAAGCAAAAGCAAGTGATCTAAACAAGTAACTAAGAGCCCATGGAAAAACATGGATGAAAAGGGTGCTAGCACCTTCCCTTTTCATAATCTACCCCCCGAACCCTAGAAAACATCTCAAAGGTCTTTCCTGTGCTTTTTTACCTTTCCTTTGGATAAAATAAAAAGTCGGTGGCGACTCTTGCTAAACCGAAACATTTGCGAACGAAAAACGCAAAACCTCAAGTCAGTTCTCCCACTGTATCACATACATCGTTTCATTCTGGTCGCTATCGATTATTTCACCAAATAGGTCGAAGCCGACTCGTTTGCCTTAGTCACCAAGACTAATGGGACTAGCATCAACAATGCTATGATTACAGAGCTTTGCACTCAGTTCAAAATCAAGCATCACAATTCTTCTCCTTATAGACCTAAAATGAATGGCGCAGTCGAAGTAGCCAACAAAAACATTAAGAAGATTGTGCAGAAGATGGTAGTAACCTACAAAGATTGGCATGAGATGTTACCGTTTTCTCTTCACGGCTACCGCACTTCAGCTAGAACATCAACTGGGGCAACTCCCTTTTCTTTAGTCTATGGCATGGAAGTTGTTTTGCCAGTGGAAGTTCAGATTCCCTCACTAAGGATTATGAATGAGGAAGGCTTAGGCGAAGACGAGTGGATTCATACGAGATTGGATCAGTTGAACTTGATCGACGAAAAGCGATTGGCTACTGTTTGTCATGGTCAGACGTACCAAAAACGTATGATCAAGGCTTTTAACAAAAAGATCAAGCCTCGAGTATATCAAGCTGGTGACTTGGTGATAAAGCACATCATTCTGCCACAAGGCGACCCCAGGGGCGAATGGACTCCCACCTACGAAGGGCCATTTGTTGTCAAGAGAGTGTTCTCTAGCGGTACCATGATGCTGACTACCATGGATAGTGAAGACTTCCCACATCCCGTGAACACGGACATAGTTAAAAAAAATACTACGCATAAAGGACCCGCTAGGTCGACACACCTAGGTAAAACAAGGGCATCCCGGCAAGCCAAAAGGTTTGGGCAAAAATTAGGGATATATGCAAAGGATTATACATCCGGCAAGTTGAAAACCCGAAAGAGCAACTTGGGAAAAAATGGGTATCCTGGTGGGCTGAAAACCCGAAAGGGCGGTCTAGGCAAAAATTAAAGATTGAAAGCGTATGACTATGTCCCGTAGAGTCACCGCAGTCGACTTTATTACCAAGGTCCAAGTTCAAACGCTACAAGATCAATCCAATCAACTTCTGTCAATGGCAAGGGGCATTCGAAGACATTGGGGACAATAGTAGAGTTGGAATACAATGAGATCATTTCCACATGGCTATTTGTTTTTGTTTTTAAAATTTTGTTTTCCTTTCGAAGATTTCCTCTTACTAGGATCTCCGTCTCTCTGTACAAAAAACGCTATTCATGGGCAAAATATCAATACAAATATACTTTGAAGTGCAAACTTTCTATTTTTGTTTTGAATGCAAAAATTTCCAATGACTAAAATTGAACAGACATATGCATATGAACATAATTAAAAATATTTGGCACAAGTGTCCTGCTAAGCAGCAGCAAGTATTTCTTTAATGTATATGGAAAATCCCCACAGAGTAATTTCATTAGCATTATCTCCATAAAGACGACTACAATAAACCAATCCTCAATAGAGTTACCCACAAATTCTCTTTGCATAGGCTGATCTCCAACCAAAGTCTCAATCTCTTGACAGCTCTCTCCCAGCTAAGTTGATCCTACAAGAAGAAGCCTTGTGGATATCTTCCTAAAAGAACTCACCTCGTCAGCAGTTCATCAAATATTCATCAACAGGGTTTATTTCCCCAACATACAACAATCAACGAATAGTAAAATTCCCCCGACATAGTATATCCTCCCCAAGCTGAGTCTGTCTTCCCCGGATGAGTCTATCCTCTCCAGCTTGAGTTTTCCTTCCAGACTATTACCAATCAGAGGGCCACAACCCATAATCCCCATTAAAGTCATCAACAAAGCCTTTACTATCTCCACAAGATACTACAAAGCCTGGACCCGACCAGATATAATACAATTTTCTAGCTACTATGAAGCCTGGACCCGACCAGATAATAGTCAACTTCTCAAATACTATGAAGCCTGGACCCGACCAGATAATAGTGAAAACCTTTTAGATACTCTAGAACCTGGACCCGACCAGATAATAGTACAACTTTCAGCTACTATGAAGACTGGGCCCGACCAAATAATAGTTAACGTCTCAAGATACTATGAAAACTAGGCCCGACCAAATAATAGTTTAGATCTTCGAGATATTGAAGAACCTGGACTCAAACAGACCAGGGTTTAACTTCTTTTCCCCAATAGAGTTTGCCTATATCCCAGCAAGTTACTGAGAAGCCTGGATCCGACCAGATAGCAGTTTTCAACTTCATCTTTCCAAGCAAGTTATTGTCAAGCCTGGACCCGACCAGATAGCAATTCCCCTCAGAATTTTATTGTGAAACCTGGAATCCGACCAGATAACAACTCAGTTCCAAGCAAGTTACTGTAAAGCCTGGACCCGACCAGATATCAGTTCAACTCTATTTCTTCAGACAAGTTTATTGTGAAGCCTGGACCCGACCAGATAGCAATTAACTTCATCCACCTCAAAATCTGTGAAGCCTGGATCCGACCAGATATCAGTTCAACTTCGTCTATTCAAGCAAGTTATTGTGAAGCCTGGACCCGACCAGATAACAACAAACTACAATCCCCAACAAGGTGCTATGAAACCTGGACCTGACAAGATGATAGTATAACTTTTCAAAAAAAACTATGAAGCCTGGACCCGACCAGATAGTAGTTACCACTTCAAGAAATCTGGAAAGTGATCGGGACTTTATAAGTCTGTCGGGATACTAACTGCAAGTATACAGTTCAGTCGTTCTAGTTTTAAAAGATTATCGAACCCACAGAGACTGTGTATCAATCACATACGATCTAATGCTACAGTTTTGTCTAACTAAGCGATGAATATTCGATATTTGGGGGAGACAGTTTAGTTTTAAAAGTAATAGTACTAATTATACCGATATGTGATAATCGGACTTAGGGAATTCGATGAATTGCTTGGCCTATAAAGTATTTCGGTAAAAGCTAATTGTTTAAAAACCTGAGACATACACTCTCGTGTTTATGAAATAAGTCATGCTACTAAACCTAGTGGATGCACTTTAAATTTAATAAAACTTTTTGAAAACAATTTGAATTTAATTAATTTATTAAAACACTCTCGTGTATTTAAAAATCAATGCTTCGTTACCACTATCTGGGTTGAACCCCATCTCTCGCATGCAGGTTCTTGCCTTAATTAATTTCCCACTCTCGTGGCAAAATCGTGTTAATTAACCTCTCACTCTCGTGACAAGGATAGTTAAATTAATATTGGAAATTGGAAACCAGAAATTGTTTTATAAATATTTTTGGCCAAGGTATCATTGAATTCTTTCAGTTCTTACGGTCACATACCGGTATTAATAATTTAGCCAGACATAATTAACTTAACAGCAATAAAGTTTAAAATATAATTCATGGCAATAAATGGCATATTATAGAAACTAAATAAATAATAATTGCAATATAAAAAACCTGTAATTACAGATGCTATAGTAATCTTGAAGTAATACAGTAATCCAAATCTTCGAGCTTGACTTGCGGTAGAAATTCGTGTTAATTCTTGTAAGAAGAATTAACACTTAAAAATAGAAACTAAGGCTTGAATGAAAATTACAAGGAATTGAAAGCAGAATTGCAAAACAAACAAATTGGAAAAAAAACTGTAAAATAAAATAAATCTTTGCTCTGAGTAAAATTCTTCGACCCTTGGACTGTGCCTTGGTACTCATATATATAACAGGAAAAATCAGCAGTTTAATTTTGAATTCTTGATGAAGTCTTCGTGGAGAAATTCTAGGAGCAGTAATAGTTGTGGCAATAAAATAGGAGATTCAGTAGAAACAGGGAGAAGTATTCTGCCCTTCACGCCCACGTCTTCAATTCATGCATAACGTTCTCCTTCACGCGCGTGACGGTCGTCACAGGTGGGTGACGGTCGTCACACGCTGAAATGGTGCCTTACGCTCGTCAGGTGTGTGTGACGAGCGTTTCCTTATGTTGTGGGGTGTTACGCCCGTCACAGGGGCATGACGACCGTATCCAGAAGTCCACACTTTGTATTTTTATATTCTTTTTCTCTTTGTTTTTCGTCTAGCTTTCTTTATGTTGTTCTTTTTCATCGATTTGAGTCGACAAGTGTCATACCTGCAAAAAGACAAATAATCTCGGAATAATCGAGGGTTAGACGACTTAATGGAATATAAAATCGGTAAAAAGTATGTTAATTATACGATATGTTTTCTCGTTATCAAATTCCCCCATACTTAAACCTTTGCTTGTCCTCAAGCAAATAGTCATTCGAAAGGTTGGACAAGTTTTCTGGTAAGCGCATAAGCATGACATACCCTTGGATTTTTTAAAGTGGTTACGGGAAATCCTCGTTGGTTCGGCCAATACTTGAGTAAAACACTAAAGATACGCTAATGACGCAAGCAATAAGCTTACTCGTAGACTTCCATTTTAAACGAGCTATCCAACAGTTCCGTTATAACTCTGCCCGGAGTTCCTCGTATCTATTTCACCCGATTTCGTTCTGGCGCAATCACATTAAGCCCTTTACCTTAGCACGCACGTAGTGGAGTAACCGGTTAGTGACTTTGATCCTTTAGCACGGGGTATGGTACATGAATGTGGCAACGCTACATATTTTATCCAAATTGGAGGTTGTGGGGGATCGGGCCGTAGCACGCCCTAACGAGTTCAGAACCAGATACCTCTGAACCAACCAACACTGGATTCCTTCATTATTTGCTCAGCTCTTGTATGTGCCCGTATATTCTGGTACACAAGTTTTCTTTTCTTTTAGCAGCGAGATAGGAAGGATATTTTTAGAATCAGGCATCAAACACTTATATTCATCGTTTCTCCACGTGGTTTGTGTCAAGACGGTGCTGACTGCTAGTATAAACTACTAGGGGTTACTTCTAGAACTTGAAACTCCAGATATCGGTATAATGGTTATTGAAACGGATCGCGTAAGCAGGAAGTCTACGGTGACAGAACCGTATCGATCTTGTTACGTCGTTTTCGGCTTCCTCAACTGGGATTTCATTAAAGTAGGTATGTCGGGCTAATGCGAAAATAAAAATTTTTCGGTATGGCAAAGTAAAGCGAAGAATTTGAATCGAGACATATCGCAAGAATTTACTAGTTTTATTAAAGGTTGAAAGGTACCTCTCCCACACAAAATCTGACATTGTCCTCAATGTTGAGATATATATACGGGGAAGTACAATTACAAAAACAAAAAGGAAAAGAAATGAAACAGAAAAATAACAAATTACAAAGAAATTAAAGAAAGACAAACTACTGGTGACCACGTCCTCTGCTCCTGGTGCGAGAGCGTCTGGTAGGAGTGGCTTCAGCGTCGGTGTCTTGGAAGCCATAGGTGTTCATATCTATCCTCAAGGCGTTAAGCTCTGACAGCGCCTCATCCAACCTCTCATTCATGTTTCGCTGCCCAGTCAAGATCTGAGCGTTTTGGGCGCACAGAGACTCAAACTGCTCAGCTTGCCTCCTTTCAAGCACCGCATTCATTTGATTTTGCATGTGGAGGGCGCGGAGGATGTCTTCGAGATTGATAGGAGGAGGTGCGGATGAGGATCCAGGGATATCGTGGACAGGCGGAGCACTATCTAACTCTTCTTGTATATCGTCTGCGGCGGCTGCAGCTTGGCCTTCGTGGGCAGGTGCAGGCTCTGTGGGAACTTCAGGGTCGAACAACCAGTTTGCTCGGTTACTTGGATCGATTCGGTCCATGTTCGGAAAAATGATATTCTGATAGACGGTATTCCTAATTACGGGGTGGAATCTGCCGTCTTCCCGCTCGTAGATGAGGTGTGCGGCTTTACAGTGATCCAAGGTTAGCAAAGCCGGTGCCATAAAAGGCAAGGTTGCAAGAGCAGCACCATAATTTAGACCAATGGCAATAGAAGTAACCAGCCCTCCGAAATAGAAAGGTTTTCCACCTCTAGCACAAATAGAGTGGATGTGAGCAAGTAGGAACGGGGCGGCATTTATCTTTTGCCCAGTGAACGCACAATGTAGAAAGAAGAGCTCCTTGGAGTTGAGCTTATGGTTGCTGTCGCGGGCGAAAATGGTGTTACTAAGAATGCGATGAAAGTAGCGGATGGCCGGATTGTGGATGTGGGTAGCGTTGAGGTGGTCGTAGGACCCGGCACGGATGTTCGTTAAGCTGTGCCACAAGTTGAAAGCCTCCTCATTAAAACTATCCGATACCCGAAAATGAGCACCTTCGTCCGAACAAAATCCCATAAGCCTCGCGATGTCAGATTGAGGCAATTAATGCTCAACGCCGAACATGCGAAATTTTGCCACGCCTGATAGTTAGTTTGTGACACCCGGCGGAGTGAGGTAAGCGAACGAACTCAAGAACTCAAGAGTAAGAGTTTCGTAGATTGGTCTTGGTTCGCGGAAGAGGTTCCACAAATCCACGCTTTGTAGTAATCGGCGGACACTGTCGAGTAGTCCCAAACTCCGTAGGCAGTCGATGTTAACGTACCTTGTGGGTTGGAGACCTCAACGTTGGAATTTTTGATACTTTGCTCGTTGATTCTCCCCAGGTTCGCCGATTCTGAAATTGATAACTTGAGCGTTTGGGTTGTTTGCCATGGTGATAAAGGATTTAATTTGGGAATGTGAGAATGGGAGATTGTAAGGATGTTAATTTGGTGTTGGGAGTTTAGAAATTGGAAGAAAAATGGAGTGAATAGGTGGTTTTTCGTGTGGTGTGGTGATAATGGAGAAGGGAAAAATGGGTTTATAAGGAAGAAGGTTGGAACGGTTCTCTGTAACAGCCGTTGGTTTCTATCTGTGTGACGGTCGTCACAGGGGTGTGACGCTCGTCACGAAGCAAAGAGGCGCGTTACGCTCGTCACAAGGGTGTGACGGTCGTAACGCAGACAGAGTCTTAAATGAGAGATCCGTTACAGG
Organism: Vicia faba; assembly: GCA_948472305.1. Classification (NCBI taxonomy): domain Eukaryota; kingdom Viridiplantae; phylum Streptophyta; class Magnoliopsida; order Fabales; family Fabaceae; genus Vicia; species Vicia faba. Next base: position 816,431,844 of record OX451738.1, read on the forward strand.
ACCGTTGGAGAGTGATAAGTTTATTTTTTCTTGGTAATTGGAATTTTGTTTTGAAGAATTTATATATATATTTTTTTGGTTTATTTGAAATGTTTGTTTTAATTAATTATTTTAAGTAATTAAAGTTTTAAATCTAACAAAAATAGACAGTAAATAACAGTAAATAACAACAGTAAATAAAACATAGACAGTAAACAGTAAACTGTAAATTGGGAAAGAAATTAAAATAAACTTCAATTTAATAAATGCATAACAAATTGTTTCAAAGTAAAAAAAATAAAAATAATGATAATGTTGAAATAATAACTAAACTAAAAATCCCTCCCACACAGAAATTTACAGTGTCCTCACTGTACGTAAAAATGCAAGAGAGAAGGAAAGGAGATAACGATGGCAACTCTAGCCACGAGGAGGTGGAAACAAATGCTGATGCATATAGTCCAACTGATCAGTCACCAAGTCCATGAAGGTAATGAAATCCACCCTAAGGGAAGTCAGCTCGCCCCGCATGTCCGTAATGGCCGCATGTAGGGAGTCCAGGGTAACAGCAGGTGGAGGTGGAGTAGTCTCTAGAGCCGGAGGCGCGGTCTCGGCGGAAGTAGCCTCCTGTTCCCAAGGATCAGGGAGATCATGGTAGCCTGGCGGTGTAGCAGGATCTTCTTCAGCATTAGCATTGTTTGGAACCTCATAAATGTCAACTGTAGATGGTGAAGAGGGTGGTGAAGCAGGGTAGTGAAGATCAAACAGCCAGTTATCCCGGTTATGCACACTGGTTCTTGGGTCAGGCAGCTTAAAATGATGGACGATCTGATGATTAACTAGCAAGTCAAATGAATCTGGTCCAAGGTTTCCAATCATGCTAGTGTTGAAACAAAAAGCAATGTCCATCGGCTTTATGCCATAAAGTGGAGCAGAACCGAGCATAGGCCGGCGGAGTCCGATGGCATTAGACAGCATGGTAACTAACCCACCCAACAAGATAGGTGCATTTGGAGTTTCGATGATCCGCTCCATATTGGCGAGCATATAAGCTGCGTCGTTCACCAGACGATTTTGAGATGCACAATACATGATAAACAGCTCATCGCGGGATACAGAGGTGACATTTTGCTGTTTGCCGAAGATAGTGTGGGCTATGATCTTGTGGAAATACCTGATAGCCGGGTTATGAATGCATTCAGAGTACAGATCTGACGGCTCAGGATGGTTAACACCAGCTATGCTTCCCCAGAAAAAGTCAAGCTCAGATACGGGCAAAAGGTTCTCCTGTGTCATACTGATGACATCGGGTCCAAAAGGGAACCCAAGCAGCTGGCTAAACTCTCATAGGTTGTAAGTGTAATCCATGTTAAACATTCTAAATGTAATCAATCCACGGTTGAATCCCATTCCATGATTTGGAATGAAACTCAAGGTGCTGAGAAACTCCAGAGTCAGCCTTTTGTAGGTACAGAACCTTCGACGGATAGGAGCGGTGTCCCAACCAATCTGGTGCAGCAAGTACATGACACTCTCGCGAATGCCAAGGGCAGCCATAGAATGATCATCTACATATATAGTGGGACACATCTCCCGTTCACCCAGGTCTGCAAACCTTCTTCTCTGGTGTCGGCTTCGCAATTTGACATTCATGAAGTTAACACAATCCATAGCGCGAGATGTGAAAGAAAAAGAATTACCCCTCTGAAAATATTTGAAAAATGTTTGAAAGAAAAGGAAATTAAGTAAGTATTGTCGGGTTAGGAAATTGCCAAAGTTAAATTAAAAAGAAAAAGAAAGATGAAAGGGAGAAATAAAAACAGAAGAAAAATAGAAAGGAGTTAGAAATGCAATAATGAAAATATTTTAAAGATTAAGAAAAAGAAAAGAAAAATAAAAACATATTAAAGCAGAAAAAATAATTAAATTAAAAACATGGGTTGCCTCCCACGAAGCGCCTTTATTTTATGTCGACGGCTCGACATTAAATACCTATTCAGTTAGGTAAAGGGGTAGGCGGCTCACTTAACTGAAGATAAGCCGAGAAGTCGATATTTTCAACGTTAAAATAGTGCTTTAAGCGCTGGCCATTAACAATGAATGGTTCGATAGAACTACCTTTAATTTCTATCGCCCCACTTGGGAAAACTTTGCTAATTTCGAACGGTCCGGACCATCTGGAACGTAATTTTACCGGGAAAAGTTTTAGTCTAGAGTTGAATAGGAGTACGATGTCTCCTTCCTTAAAGTCTTTCTGCGAGATACGCTTATCGTGCCATTTTTTTGTTCGTTCTTTATAGATTTTAGCATTTTCATAAGCGTCTAAACGCAATTCTTCCAGTTCATGGATATCTAACACTCGTTTCTCTCCAGCACTCTTATAGTTTAAGTTAAGGGTTTTTATCGCCCAATAAGCTTTATGTTCTAATTCTACTGGCAAATGACAAGATTTTCCATAAACTAACTTGAACGGCGTTGTTTCGATAGGAGTTTTGAAAGCTGTCCGATATGCCCAAAGAGCATCGTTGAGCTTGGAGGACCAGTCTTTTCTGGATAGGGCTACGGTTTTCTCAAGTATCTGTTTGATCTCCCTATTTGATACTTCCACTTGTCCACTTGTTTGAGGATGGTATGGTGTGGCTATGCGATGTTTAACGCCGTATTTGGAAAGTAACCTTTCGAAAATTCTGGAGATAAAATGTGAGCCACCATCGCTGATCACTAGTCTTGGTACGCCGAATCGTGGGAAGATAATATTCTTGAATAGTTTTAGTACCACGCGTGTATCGTTTGTGGGTGCGGCGATGGCTTCAATCCATTTTGATACATAGTCGACGACTACCAAAATATATTTATTTCTAAAGGATGCGGGGAAAGGTCCCATGAAATCAATTCCCCACACATCGAAAACTTCTACTTCGAGGATTCATTTTTGCGGCATTTCGTCACGTCTAGATATATTTCCTGTGCGTTGACATCTATCGCAGTTCATAATTGCTATGTGGACGTCTTTCCATAAGGTAGGCCAAAAGAAGCCAGTTTGAAGTATTTTTGCACAGGTTTTCGATGTACTAGTGTGTCCACCATAAGGGGCGGAATAACAATGGGAAATGACGTCATTTATTTCATCATTAGGAATGCAGCGACGGTAGATACCATCGGCGCCTCTTTTAAAGAGTAGTGGTTCATCCCAAAAGTAGTGTTTAAGGTCATGGAAAAATTTCTTCCGCTGTTGGTACGTCAAATCAGGTGGTAACACACCGGCAGCTAAATAGTTGACGAAGTCAGCGTACCATGGTAATGCGGTATTAGTACAAATGGATTTTACTACCGCAGTTGTGAAAGTTTCATTGTGTGGATCTAAACTGTCGGTAGGGTTTGTCTCTAGCTTGGCAATGAGGCGTTCATAAGGGAAATCTTCGTTTATGGGAACACTCTCGGTTTGGATTCCATCTAATCTTGATAAATGGTCAGCTACCACGTTTTCAGTTCCTCTTTTGTCTTTTATTTCTAAGTCAAACTCTTGTAGGAGTAAGATCCATCTGAGTAATCGCGGTTTGACGTCCTTCTTGCTTAGTAGGTATGAGATTGTAGCATGATCCGTATAAATAATGATTTTAGCGCCTACTAATTAGGAACGAAATTTGTCCAACGCGAATACCACAGCTAAGAGTTCCTTCTCCGTAGTGGCGTAATTCATTTGTGCGGGATCAAGCGTTCTGCTTGCGTAGTAGATAGCGTGAAGCTTCTTTTCTTTGCGTTGTCCTAGGACTGCGCCTACAGCATAATCGCTCGCATCGCACATTATCTCAAATGGTAAATTCCAATCAGGAGGTTGCATAATAGGTGTCGAGATTAAAGCCTCTTTTAGTGTCTCGAATGCGTTCAAGCATTTATCGTCGAAAATAAACTCAGCCTCCTTCATTAATAACTCAGTTAGTGGCTTGGTGATTTTAGAGAAATCTTTTATGAAACATCGGTAAAAACCCGCGTGTCCTAGAAAACTTCGTATTTCTCTAACTGTTTTGGGTGGTTGAAGGTTTTTGATAATGTCGATCTTTGCTTTGTCAACTTCAATCCCCCTGTTTGATACAATGTGACCCAACACAATTCCTTGTCTCACCATGAAGTGACATTTTTCCCAGTTGAGCACTAGGTTGACATTAACACAACGTTTCAGTACTAATTCAAGATTTGTTAAACATCCGTCGAAACTCTCTCCACAGACAGAGAAATCGTCCATGAATACTTCCATGATTCCGTCTAAGAAATCTGCGAAGATCGCCATCATGCATCGTTGGAAAGTTGCAGGTGCATTACATAGTCCAAATGGCATTCTCCGGTATGCAAAGGTACCATAGGGACATGTGAATGTAGTTTTCTCTTGATCGTCAGGATGAATGGGAATTTGAAAGAATCCTGAATATCCATCAAGATAGCAGAAATGGGAATGTTTTGCTAAACGCTCGAGCATTTGATCAATGAACGGTAATGGGAAATGGTCTTTGCGCGTAGCTTTGTTTAGTTTTCTATAGTTGATACACATTCTCCATCCTGTTTGCGTACGTTGTGCTACCGATTCGCCTTTTGTATTTGTTATAACTGTAACACCTCCTTTCTTAGGCACCACATGAACTGGACTGACCCAGTTGCTATCTGATATTGGGTATATGATGCGTGCCTCTAGTAGTTTTTGCACTTCCTTCTTAACGACTTCACTTAGGATAGGATTTATTCGTCTTTGATGTTCTCTAGAAGTCTTGCAGTCCTCCTCCAGCATAATGCGGTGCATACAGAGAGAAGGGCTTATTCCTTTGAGATCTGAGATATTATAGCCTAACGCGGTTGGATATTTCCTTAACACACTAAGAAGTTGTTCGGTTTCGATCTCTCCTAATTCGGCATTGACTATAACTGGTCGTTCGAGTTCTTTATCTAAGAATTCATACCTAAGATCTTCAGGTTGTGTTTTAAGTTCTATACCGGGTTTCTTATTAGTTGAGTCAGGATCGGGTGTTAAGGCTAAACATTCGCTTAGGTTGGCATCTAAGTGTTCTTGTTTCCAGTCTTCGTTCTTGAGGATAGTTGGTGTCTGAATTTTCAGCATCTCAAAAGTAGGTGTCCTTTTGGCATTCAAGTTCTTTGACACATTCATCAATGATATCTAGGAGACAACATGAGTCATCTATAGCAGGGGCTTTAAAGAATTGGGAAAGAATGAATTCTACTTTTTCTTCTCCTACCTCGAAGGTAAGTTTTCCTTTCTTGACGTTAATGATGGCTCCTGCAGTAGCTAAAAATGGTCTTCCTAGTATGATGGGAATGTTTGAATCTTCCTTGATGTCCATTATTATAAAGTCAGTTGGTATGTAAAATTGTCCTATTCGGACAGGAATGTTCTCCAGCATACCAACAGGAAATTTGACTGATCTATCGGCTAGTTGTAAGGACATCTTGGTAGGTCTCATGTCGCCTAATTTGAGCTTTTCGCAAATAGATAAGGGCATTAGACTGACACTGGCTCCTAAATCGCATAGAGCTTTGTCTATGACAGATTTTCCAATTACACATGGTATGGAGAAACTACCAGGATCTTTCAGCTTCGGAGGCATGTTATTTTGAATTATGGCGCTACATTCGGCAGTTAGCATAACGGTTTCGTTCTCAACGATTTTTTTTTATTAGACAATATTTATTTTAGGAATTTAGCATATGATGGCATTTGGGTTATAGCTTCTATAAACGGAATAGTGACGTTTAGTTGTTTCAGAAGTTCTACAAATTTCTTGAATTGTCCCTTGTTCTTGGATTTTGCAAGTCTTTGAGGGTATGGAATTGGTGGTTTGTATGGTGGTGGAGGCACATAAGGTTTTTCTGAGGCCTCTATGTTCTCATTCGCGTCTTCCTCTACATTTTCAGATTGATCTTTCGACTTCTCTATTTCTTTCTCAGGTTTTTGATACATGGTCGGGTTTTGGAGTCTAGGATCTACCGGTCCATCAAGGGCTGTCCCACTTCGTAATGTAATAGCATTTGCATGTCCTTTAGGATTTGGCTGTGGCTGTCCAGGAAATGTACCAGCAGGTGTGGCAGAACTAGCTTGGTGTTGTGCTACTTGGGAGATTTGGGTTTCTAACATTTTTTTATGAGTAGCTAGGGCATCTACCTTGTTTGCTAATAGCTTCAATTATTCACCGGTGTGAACGTTTTGATTGAGGAATTCTTTGTTTTGTTGGGCTTGATTAGCGATAAAATTTTCCATTAGGATTTCAAGGTTAGATTTCTTAGGAATGTTAGGAACATTATCGGCGGGTTTTTGATAACCTGGAGGTACAGCAGGTGCTTGGCCAGGTGCATATAAAGCGTTATTGCTCTTGTACGAGAAGTTAGGATGGTTCTTCCAACCAGGATTGTAGGTATTGGCATAAGGATTTCCTTGAGCGTAATTTACCTGATCAGCCGTTATTCCTGCTAAGATTTGACATTCGGTTCCAACATGACCAGGTAGTCCACAAACTTCACAGCTTGGGGTAACTGCAACTACGGTAGCTGCAGGAGGTAAGGTCAAGCTTTCTATCTTTTGGGTAAGAGCATCTACCTTAGCATTAACTTTATCTAGGCTACTAACCTCGTACATCCCGCCTTTGGCTTGAGTCTTCTCCACAGATGTTCTTTCTCCTCCCCACTGATAGTGGTTTTGAGCCATGTTTTCAATGAGTTGGTTAGCTTCGTCATAAGGCTTGTCCATCAGTGTACCACCTGCGGCGGCATCTATAGATAGTCTTGTGTTGTACAAGAGTCCATTATAAAACGTGTGGATTATCAGCCATTTTTCTAGTCCGTGATGTGGGCACATTCGCATCATATCTTTGTAGCGCTCCCATGCATCGAATAATGATTCAGTATCCTTCTGCCTAAATCCGTTGATTTGGGCTCTTAGTGCAGCGGTTTTGCTTGGGGGTAAGTATCGTGCTAAGAATACGATCTTCAGTCCTTCCCACGTAGTGACGGAATTTGATGGCAAGGATTGCAACCAAGCCCAAGCTCTATCTCTTAGTGAGAAAGGGAAAAGACGTAATCTAATAGCATCTTTACTAACACCATTTGCTATAACTTTGTCGGCAAATTGAACGAATTTTGTAAGGTGTTCATTCGGATCCTCAGAAGGATCTCCAGAGAATTGGCGTTGTTGGATAGCTGATATCAATGACGGCTTTAACTCGAAATCGTTTCGGTTTATTGCTGGAGCAGCAATGCTGTTATGGGGATCTTGTTGTGATGGAGCTGCGTACTCCTTCAGTGGACGGGTCCTTTGTTCTTCGGCCATGTCTAATTCTGGATTGGTTTCGGTTTCAGAGGAAGAATTAGAATCAGTTTCAGAATCAATCTTGATTTCTGGTTTAGGTAAGGGAATAGCGTGATTTAAACAGTAATCCCTGACTGCACGTCTTACGGAAAGAATGCGTTCAGGTTCGTCCGTCGGTTTGTCAAGTGGTTCGCCTTGTGAGCGATTCCTTGGCATACAAATCGACAAAGGGTGTTTGTTGCTTAGTCTAAACGCGCAACAGAAGAATCATAATTAATTGACTACCAGTCCCCGGCAACGGCGCCAAAAACTTGATCGGGACTTTATAAGTCTGTCGGGATACTAACTGCAAGTATACAGTTCAGTCATTCTAGTTTTAAAAGATTATCGAACCCACAGAGACTGTGTATCAATCACATACGATCTAATGCTACAGTTTTGTCTAACTAAGCGATGAATATTCAATATTTGGGGGAGACAGTTTAGTTTTAAAAGTAATAGTACTAATTATACCGGTATGTGATAATCGGACTTAGGGAATTCGATGAATCGCTTGGCCTATAAAGTATTTCGGTAAAAGCTAATTGTTTAAAAACCTGAGACATACACTCTCGTGTTTATGAAATAAGTCATGCTACTAAACCTAGTGGATGCACTTTAAATTTAATAACACTTTTTGAAAACAATTTGAATTTAATTAATTTATTAAAACACTCTCGTGCATTTAAAAATCAATGCTTCATTACCACTATCTGGGTTGAACCCCAGCTCTCGCATGCAGGTTCTTGCCTTAATTAATTTCCCACTCTCGTGGCAAAATCGTGTTAATTAACCTCTCACTCTCGTGACAAGGATAGTTAAATTAATATTGGAAATTGGAAACCAGAAATTGTTTTATAAATATTTTTGGCCAAGGTATCATTGAATTCTTTCAGTTCTTACGGTCACATACCTGTATTAATAATTTAGCCAGACATAATTAACTTAACAACAATAAAGTTTAAAGTATAATTCATGGCAATAACTGGCATATTATAGAAACTAAATAAATAATAATTGCAATATAAAAAACCTGGAATTACAGATGCTATAGTAATCTTGAAGTAATACAGTAATCCAAATCTTCGAGCTTGACTTGCGGTAGAAATTCGTGTTAATTCTTGTAAGAAGAATTAACACTTAAAAATAGAAACTAAGGCTTGAATGAAAATTATAAGGAATTGAAAGCAGAATTGCAAAACAAACAAATTGGAAAAAAAATTGTAAAATAAAATAAATCTTTGCTCTGAGTAAAATTCTTCGACCCTTGGACTGTGCCTTGGTACTCATATATATAGCAGGAAAAATCAGCAGTTTAATTTTGAATTCTTGATGAAGTCTTCGTGGAGAAATTCTAGGAGCGGTAATAGTTGTGGCAATAAAATAGGAGATTCAGTAGAAACAAGGAGAAGTATTCTGCCCTTCACGCCCACGTCTTTAATTCATGCGTAACGTTCTCCTTCACGCGCGTGACGGTCGTCACAGGTGGGTGACGGTCGTCACACGCTGAAATGGTGCCTTACGCTCGTCAGGTGTGTGTGACGAGCGTTTCCTTATGTTGTGGCGTGTTACGCCCGTCACAGGGGCGTGACGACCGTATCCAGAAGTCCACACTTTGTATTTTTTTATTCTTTTTCTCTTTGTTTTTCGTCTAGCTTTCTTCATGTTGTCCTTTTTCATCGGTTTGAGTCGACAAGTGTCATACCTGCAAAAAGACAAATAATCTCGGAATAATCGAGGGTTAGATGACTTAATGGAATATAAAATCGGTAAAAAGTATGTTAATTATATAATATGTTTTCTCGTTATCACAAAGCCTGGATTCGACCAGATCACAGTTCAATTTCAAGAAATTTTTCTGCGAAGCCTAAAATCCAACCAGATAATAGTTAATTTATCCTTCACCCAGTAAATTACCGTGAAGCCTGGAATCCGACCAGACAGTAGTTGACTTCCTCATCCTCAGCAAGTTGTGAAGCCTGGATCCGATTAGATAACAACTAACATTCAAGAGATAATCCCCGGCGGAAGCATCTTTTCAACAAAGTTTGAAGATATGTATATTCTCCATCCTCAACAGCAATCCGGGATTCAACTTCCCAGAACTTCATAGCAGTAGTCAGGGATTTATTTTCCCAGACAAACATGCATCCCACATTCATACATCATAGCATATATATATATATATATATATATATATATATATATATATATATATATATATATATATATATATATATATATATATATATATATATATATATATATATATATATATATATATATATATATATATATACAAAATGAATTTAGCATGATCTCATTCATCTCGTGAACATCATGCATACATCTGCGTTTAACTAACCCTTTTTCCTACAGGTAAAACATCAAGTTTTAGTATAAATCGACCAAATATTTATGCTGATACATCTTCCAGTATTTACCATCATTCCTCCAAATGGCATCTATAAGCCCATTCCCAATACATCTTTGAGTGCAAAGTTCTGGGCACTCTGGTGTTCAATCATCTTCCACCTTCAAGTCACGAATGGCGGATCTGCCAATCTAACTCTTCAGGTTTAAGAAGATTGAACAAGGGAAGCTTTTGTACCCCAAAATTTTCCTCTCATCTCTCAAGTAATCTCTCATGAAGATCTCCGTTGATTCAAGACTGCACAAGGTTTTATCAACTCAAGACACCACCTCAAACATTGATAACTGAAAATTAGGGTTTGAGTTTGCACAAGGAAAAATGGATTTTTAATGCCCCATATTACTTTCATGGATCATTTTGGACACTCAATATTTCTCTTGTCAAGTTTCAAGTTTTGGATCACATTTTTGCTCAGCCAATTGACCTAAAATCAGCTGTATTGGGGAAAAAGTCAACTGTGGTCAATTTACAGTCAAAATTCATAACTTTTGATCCATATCAAATTGATGAACTCATATATGTCATTTGATCAAGTTTGGATCATAATTCCTCAAGAAATTTGATCAGATCATCAAAAGGGCAAAATGGTCAAAATTAGGATTTTGACTAGGAAGGTTCAATTTCTGATTTTTGACCTAACAATTCACTTGTTGGTGTAAGGCATGATCTCAAGGATTCAAATACATCATTTTTACCTAATGGCATGGCTCAAAACATTTCTCAAGTTCAATTGATTGGCAGTTGAATTTTAGTCAACTGATGAAAAGTCAACTGTAAACTGAAAAGTCAAACTTTGAATTTTTGATCAAAATCAAGTTTCAAAGATTACAATTAATCAAGACATGTCAAAATATTAAACTTGTTCATCAAGAAATCAAAAAGTCAAGATTTCATTTTGAAAAGTCAAAATTTCTAAACTTTGATTTTTTCTAAGTGTTGGAAATTCACATTTTTTTCACAACTTTGAGCCAAATTTTCACCATGATGAAAGATGATTTAAAGGAAAATTCCAACATGAAAGTTGTAGATCTAAATGATATCTAAAACATTTTAGATCAGAACTTTTTCTAGAAATGCTTGGATTTCAAGTTATGATTTTGTGAAGACATGTTCATAAAACTTGAAGACTTAGTGAAATTTTGCCCTAGTTTAGGCAGGATTTTGACCTAACTTCATGGAAATTTTTCACATAGTTATAAGATGAATCTTCAAATATGTCAATATAGAGGTTATAGAGGATGTTACTAGCTTTCCAAAATGTCCAAGAACTCATTAAGATCATACTTGAGCAAGGAGAATCGAAGGCAAGAAGTTAGGGTTTCATTCTTGAATTACAAGCCATTTCTTGATGAACACATAATCCAATCTCAATGTTAGGATGCATAATCTTGCTTTTCAGGCCTTCTATCTCGTGTATCTATCCATCATTAGTGGATTACACAAAATTTTGAGCTATAATCCAAGTGGTTTAAACATTGTCCAATTTAAATTGCCATTTTGGGAAGAAAGTTAACAATGCCATTCTTGAAAACCAAGCTTTATGCACAAAGTCAATTCTTGAGCCTCTCACTTGTTCCCTATGATCATACTCCATCTAAAAAGTCAGAAGCAAGTTTGCTTAAAGCATAAACACTCTACAATAGCAAGTACAAAAGGCATTGAAACTTGATTTCTCAAGAAAATCACATGTTGAGCTTAAACATGTGATTTTGAATTCTGATTAAATACAAGTCTCCAAACTTGTTGCTTATAAATAAAGGCTTTATTTACAAGCTAACACACGAGCTTAAGCACCCTGAAACTTTCCCAAACTCCCTCAAATCAAAACTTGCATCAAAACTCCATTTATGTGCACATTCTGACTTTGAAATTGAAACTCACAATTCCCTCGTGTGTTTTCCTTCCTAATAAATCACAAAGCTCCTATACATCAAATATAGTCCATCCCTGTCCCTGTTTCATAACCGTAACTCCATCTTCATCATCTTCCAAACTAAAAAATAGAGCATTCCAAGTTGACTTCTCCAGGCCATTCTAGCCATCCATTGCTCAAGCTAATCATTGCATTAGCTTCTTGGGAACTTGAGGAAGCTAACCTGATCATTGCAGCACCTTGAAACAAGCTCATTTTCATTTCACGATTTCCAATTTTGAGGTACATTTTCTGAACTTCTATCTTTTCATTTAGGCATTTTTAAGCTTTCATTTATGAAGATAAAATGTAGATATCATTGCCCTGAAACTGTACATGTCCATAGATTTCATTTATATTGGTTGAGCTTAGAGAATTTTAGGTTTGAATCTCTGAAAAAAGTTAGGTCAGAATTTGGTACTTTTAGAAATTCTCATTCATCTTTAATTTATAGCTTATGATATTTATATGGTTGGATTCGTATGGAAAAATGGAGAAACTTTCATGTTTGCATCTTTCATTTTTGTTGAGAAATGAGCAAGTTACAGGAACCATGGCTGTAGGTTAAAGATGAAGTCATTTTCAGGACTTGACTTGTGTTATGTATTTATTGTTTTGTTTATGTTACCGTATGTACAACCACCCTAGTGGAAAAGGTAGCGCGCGTGTATGTTAGAGGTCATGGGTTCAAGATCCAACGCTACCTTTTGTTTTCATTTTCCAGCATTTTCCTTCCTTTTTTGCCAACAAGCAGCGCTTGGGCCTTAAGTCAGTGGGCCTTGGAGTTTTTACTGACTCCTAACCCCCATGTCTGCTTTCACACATTTGGCCCAAACTTTCTTTTATTATTTCATTTTTATTTGTTTTCTTTTTCTTATTTTATTTTATTTCATTTTTCTTAATTATTTTTTATTACTATTATTATTATTATTATTATTATTATTACTTTTATTAATAAAAAATCCAAAAATATTTTTATTTATTATTTTCACTTATTTATTTTATTTTCTTTATAAAGATAAAAAGACAAAAAAAAAACTTAATAAATTAATTTCTTTTTCTTAGTAAATTAATATTTAGATTTAGGTTTAATTATTATTTTTCTTTTTTATCTAAAATTAGTTTAGAACTTAAGTTTCTTTTAATTAATTAATTTCCATTTTATTTTTATTAACTTAAAACCTTTCATATAAAAAACCCTAAAAATGCTTCAAACTTTTTTTAATTAGTTTAGGTTTAATTTTATTTATCTTTAATTAATTATTTTTCCTTTTTTCAATTAGGTTAAAACCCTTAACCAAAACCAAACAAAAATCATTTCTTTTCCATTTACATTCTTGCATTATTTTCTTTTCAATTCTTGTACATTATTCAATATAGTTGTAATAGATAATTAGGTTTAATTTTATTGCAATCCTCATTTGTAAATTTGTATTCCCCCTCCCCTAATGATGTAATAGCGTAGTAATTTTACTTTCCGCAATTTATCGCTTTCATATAAATGTTAGTAATTTAGGATTTGTATGGCAAGACTAAAATTAACAATTAGTAAACCCTAATTCAAGATAAACAATGCATGTAAATCAAACACACTTGCACACTTGCATCCTTAGGGTAATTCCACTTTGTTGCCTTACAAAAATTGCCATGTTATGCATGTGGGATATCTTAGCAAAAAAAATAAAAAAATACAAGATCATATTCCCTTGATGACGCTATCAATGTTGCCTTTCAAATGATCTTAGTCCCTCAAAAAGAAATGCTAAGATATCTCACAACATTGCTATCATGACTATACGATGACCCACGCCCGTCCCTTTATATCCAAAGATAAGGCTTCTTACCAATTCAATGGTAAGATATAAATATCAAAGGAAAGGAAGAAATGAACGAAGACTTTTGAGTAGGTAGATTATTCCTAGTTGCTTGCTCTCTTTCAAAACAAACATCCTTGCTTATTTTCAAAACAAACACCAAACACTTTCAAAAAACACTTTCCAAACATAATTCAAAAGTCCAACACTTTATATATGTTCTTACGAACGAGAACCATTACAATGTTTGCCTAAACGAAGGCGCCTTTTCAAAATACTTTCAAAACCATCATAAAGCACATTTTCAAACAAAAGCAAGTGATCTAGCAAGAAACTAAGAGCCCATAGATAACTATGGATGAAAAGGGGGATAATACCTTCCCTTTTCATAATCTATCCCCTGAACTCAAGAAATAATCTCAAAGGTCTTTCCTGTTCTTTTCAGCCTTTCCTTTTGGATAAAAGAAAAGTTGGTGGCGACTCTTGCTAACCGCAACATTTGCGATCAAATACAAAACATTCCAAGTCAGTTCTCCCACCGTATTACACTAATGTTATCATACAATGATGGTCCTATGTCAAGGATAAAGGGGAAACATATATCTATATTAGTATGCATAGATTACTATCCTAAGATCTAACTCAAATCGGGAAAGAAACAAGCACATACTAAGGGAGCATGACATATCAAACAAGTGCTTTGGCAAAAGCACACAATCGGGGTATACTGACTCAGGGGATGGGGCTATGAAGAGAAAATGCTTTAGCTAAGGGGAGCGGATCACCCGAAGGAAACAAGCGTGAGACTGAGATGAAATAAAAAAGAAAAACATTACTTTAGCTAAGGGTAGTGGATCACTCGAAGCAATCAAGCGGGTAGTGAAGTTTCAGTAATGGCCGTTGCGAAGTCCTGAAAAAGTGTGGGAGTTTGATTGCGAATCCCTTTTCCACTTGACCAACTCAATACACATGACCTGCATAAATCCAAAGCATCGACGTACAACGTGAGCTAAGGATAACACAGACGAAACGCGGGGGTCGATTACAAACCCTTTTTTCTTGCCTCCTTTTGAGGACTTATTGGGGTGGGGAATATGTGAGCACAAATGTAAACACACCTGCAGAATACCTATTTCAATGGTAGGATTTTAAACAAGCACAAGTAGCACACATAATGCACGTAATTCAGAATTTCCCTAAACGAGTCTTTAAATAAACCAGAGGGATTCTTAACATGATCAGCTACGGAGATCCCCGTCATACATCTCTATTCCTACTTCTCGTGGCAAGAAAAGTGGTAAAGTGCGTAAGTAGTAAAAAGGAAGAGATGAAATACCAAACGGATAACAATCTATAGCGAGCAAGCAAGAAAATATAAGAAACTCGGAAAACTTCTAGTGAGCTAGCATCAAAAAACAAAGCAAGTCAGAAATAAGACGTCTAACATAAGCCTAGAAGCAACGGTGTAAAAATAAATCACAAATAATATGCATCAGACATTGTTGTACCCTTAAATTTGCCCTCTCATTTTTCAAGGCATTTTTTACAAGGATTCTCAAGGTTTAAGCTTGCCCAAGTACATTGGGATTTTTCTAATACCAATATTAAAAGGAAACTGTCAAAAAGGGAGAAAACAGATAAAAATAATATTTTGACAAATTTGGAGAAAAACAAGTGTTCTTCGATCCAGCTCCTTCGATTGGCCTTTTGGCCTCTTTCGATGCAAGCTTGGCTTGCATCCTTCGACTGGACGTGGGCCTCTGGAACGTTGGCTTGGATTCACAAGGCACAAATCCTCTTGTAGTCTCCTTCGATTCCAAGGAAAAAGGCTCCCTTTTAGCATCCTCCAATTTGCACCTTTTTGCCTCATATATGCCTCTTTCGAATATGGACATTTTGGCCTCCTACATGCACCTTTCGTTTGGGCATGTGGTTCCTTCAGTACAAGCTACTGGTCACACCCTTCGTTTGGGCACATGAATCCTTCAGCACAAGGTTTTGGTCAAACCTTTCGTTTGGGCATTTGGTTCCCTTCATGCAAGCTTCATTTGAACGTAGATCTTTTGCATGTTGGCATGAAGTCACAAGGCAGAGACCCCCTATGTACACTCTTTTGTTTGGCCACATGTGACCTCTGGCAGGCAAGCTTTCGATTGCACAAGAGCCACCTACATATAAAGTTTCTATTGGAGTTTTGATTCCCTTCGAATCCGCATCTTTCAAACCAAACTCTAGATCCTTCGAAGCAAGTTTGAGTAAATCTCATGGCCTTACACTACTTGTCAGGCTATGTTGCTTCCAAATCTTTACATAATCAGAAGCTTGTACAAAGATTGGAAGGTTTATCCACTAGATAATACCATTCTTGGATGAAATGGCAAAAGGTTACATATCCTTTCTTCATAAAGAGTACTTTAATCATAAAATCAACTCTCAACCTGATTTTTGTCTGAGCACAAGCAACGCCAAAAGGCTTAAGTCAAATCTTTTGTACCCAACTGACATCAGGCCCCCACTTGTACTTTTTCATTTTCATATTTTATTATTTTTTGCAAAGCTGGCTACTTCAACATCTCCCAAGCATTTTCCTCTATAAATGAGGAACCATGAACAAAAAAGAGGTCCAAATTTTGGGTGGTGTGGAAAGAATCTTCAAAAGTCACCAAACTCTCAAAACTCTTAAACTCTAAAGATTCTCAAACACTAAACACCAACCCACTTTCAAACACTTTCCCTCTTCGAATCTGGAAGGTCCCTGTACCTTGTTCCCCTTCGAATCCAACAGGAAAAAACCTCACGCTTGTTCTCCTCTTTTGAATCCAATCAAAGGCCTAACCCCTGGTCCATCCCTTCGAATCTAGCAGCATTTAAGGAAACCACCTAAAGGTCCAACACGCCCTCCAGCCTCCAGCAAGGTAAGTTGATCCAAACCTTGAGCTTTTCATTTCTTGTATAGCATGTGAATAAGCTTTGATTTCATTTCAAGCATGTATATGTCATTGTTATTTTTGTTTCCACCCTTTTAACATGTTTTTAGAGCTAACCCTTTCGTTTTTCTTTTTGTTTACCTAAACATGCATTAAGTATTAAAACTAGTTGTAAGGCAAGGTTAGCATGGCCTTAAGCCATGCTGCTATTTAAGAGTTCATACGAAAGAAATAGGAAACAGGAAGTAGGAAATGAAGCCTCTGGCTTCCACACTAACCTACAGGTCAAACGAAAGAGGAAACCAGAAGGCATACTATGCTGACTTCCAAGCCCAGACGAAAAGTATGCCTACACTGATTCCAGGCCCAATCGAAAGGCACTCCCTCACTGCTTTCAACCCCCCAATCGAAGGAGGCAAAAGGCATATTGAATCTTGCACTGGTTCCAGGCCCAGTCGAAAGGCAAAACATGCTGACCACCTGGCCTCAGTCGAAAGCCACACCCTCACCCCCTTGCAGGCCAAATCGAAGGAAGCTAGAAAGTGCAGAATCGAAGGGTCTTCTGCCTCAATCAAAAGACCCTCATTTTTCTTGATTTTATCTTATTTTTTCCTTTATATTTTCATGCACTTCAATATGGTTGTAATAGCGTAAGATTTTATCTTTCTGCATTTTATTACTTTTGTATGCTTGCTAGTAAAATAGGGAATGTATGTCAAGATAAAAACAACAAGTAGACAACCCATAATCAAAGACTAAATGCATGCAAACCAAACAAACTATTCACACATGCACCCCTAGGGTTAACTCCACTTGTTGCCTAAAAATGGTCATGTTATGCATGTGAGACGTCTTAGAAAAAACAATCAAAATATAAGATCAGAGTCCCTCTATGAGGCTTCGAATGTTGCCTTACAAATGATCTTAGTCCCTCAAGAGAAATGCTAAGATATCTCACAACATTGCTATCATGACTATACGATGACCCACGTCTGTCTGTTCACATCCAACGATGGGGCTCCTTACCAAATCAATGGTAAGATAGCAACATCTAAAGGAGGAGGAAAAGAATGTTTAATACCTTTTGAGTAGGTAGATTGCTCCTAGTTGCTCGCTTGCTCACAACAAAAACATTTTATACACCAATACTCCCACTTTGAAACATTTTCAAAAGACAAACACTTTGTACGCGTTCTTATAGAAACGAGAACCATTACAAAGACACCTTTTCAAAATCACTTTCAGAAACACATTCCACAAACACTTCTTTGAACTATTTTCCAAACAAAACTTTGTATGCGTTCTTATAGAGACGAGAATCATTACAAAGGCATGTTTTCAAAATACTTTCAAAACCACACCACAAAGCACACTTTCAAACAAAAGCAAGTGATCTAGCAAGAAACTAAGAGCCCATATATAACTATGGATGAAAAGGGTGCTAATACCTTCCCTTTTCATAATCTACCCCCCGAACTTAAGAAATAATATCGAAAGGTATTTCCTGTTCTTTTCAACCTTTCCTTATTGGATAAAAGAAAAGTCGGTGGCGAATATTGCTATCCGTGACAATTGCAATAAAACACAAAACATCCCAAGTCAGTTCTCCCACCGTATTACAGAACCGACGACTCTGTTGAGGAGAATTACTTAAAAATAGGGCTACCTTAGGGCTAGATCACCTTTACTTGCTTTCCTTGTTTGACTTGCTTACTTTACATTATGGTTCCTTGTTTGGGCTTGTTTTGATCCTCTACCCGAATCTGGGGCACCTTTTTAGATAAGTAGCAATAGATTGTGGAGACTGTACGGTGTAGATCGATATGGTTGAAGCAATGGTTACGTTAGTGTGACGCATTTGTTGGTACCGATATTCCTTGTGTTGAATCGAGGAGAATACGTGGCCGCTGAGCAGCGTCATGAAGCACTAACTGACCTTAGAACCTTAATTGAACAACTTGGCCATTAGGACATAGTGAGATAACCGGTTTCGGTGGAAAGCTGAAAATTGGTTGATACTTGATACTACACTCATTAAGATCAGACTTTTGGGATATCTCGGCTGCAAGAAAAGATTGATTGTGCTGAGACAATGCCTAAAAGAAAGGTCAGTGATATTGAGATCCCCTAGAACCCGGTTACTATTGCTAGGACATGTTGAGCCAACTAAACTTCAAGAGGGTACTTACCTATCAAACTCCATGCAAGCCTAGACCTAAGGACTTGTCTGCTTTGTGTGTATATGATTATAACAACTTGTTTGCTTTGCATACTTGTACATAACATCATAACATCATAACATTATACCATGGCATTTTTAATAACCATTTCAATGATCTCAAGGGCCTATGATGCAGGGTCATGTTGAACCAGACGCCTATCAAGGGGAAAAAGGATTCATTCTCTAATCAAACACCATCGAGACCAAAGCACGATAACTTGAGTCAAGGGCTATGACCCATCTGACATGGTGAGCTTGATTCTCGTGGAAGGACATCCACCATACAAAATTCCCCAATCAAAGATGTTGATCAATGTTTAAATTCTAACATCTTCTTGTGTTTACCCCGCGAGATCCTTGAAAACATTGCATCCACATATCATGCATGTCATCATAACAGGTTTTCCAGTACAGGATTTCTCATCTGCTTACGGTTTATTTCAGTAAAAGATGGCTCTAGAGTAAACAGTTAAAGATCTCCAATCTCAAAACGCTCAGTTCCAACAAGCGCTCATGAACTTGGCCCAGGGGCAGGAAGATCTGAAAACACTCTCCACTAAAGAGAGAAAGAAGAAGAAAAAGTATGTCATTCTCAAGGTAAGGAGAAGGTCCAAGGGGAATGCCCGGATAGCTCAAAAAGAATACGCTTCTTCTAAATATAGTCAAGAAGAGGAAGCTGGAAGAATTAGAGCTAACATAGCTACTGATGACAAAGACTCTTCTGAGGAGCATTATCCACCAGCGGATGAAAAATACATACAGCTTGAAGATAGACTAAAAGCTGTGGAGATCCAAGATGTGCCTGGCTTGGACTTAGGAGACATGGGTTTGGTTACTGGAGTGGTCATCCCACCAAAGTTCAAAATCCCCAACTTTACCCCATGTGATGGAGTCTCTTGCCCTAATATGCACCTAAAGTCTTATGTCCGCAAGATTCAACCATACACAACTGATCAAAAGATTTGGATCCACTTCTTCAAAGAGAGTTTAGCTGGGACTCAACTTGACTGGTTCTATCAATTTGAGAGTTCCCACATTCACACTTGAGAAGATCTAGCTGCTGTTTTTTACAAGCAATACCAATACAACGCTGATCTTGCACCAACTCGTGTGCAATTGCAGAATATGCCATGCGTTCTAACGAGGGATTCAAAGAATACGCCAAAAAGTGGAGAGACTTGGATGGCAGGGTACAACCACCCTTAACTGACAGGGAACTGGTTGACATCTTTATGGGAACTTCGGCGAGACCTTTCTTTAATCACCTAATCAAAAGCTCCTCGGCCGGTTTCACCGAGATAATATTGATTGGCGAAAGGATCGAAGCTGGCATCAAAAGTGGAAAGATCTAAGGAGTTGCATCCTCTGATGTTCAGAAAAAGCCATACAATGGGAAAAAAGAGTCCAATGCTGTTTACGGACAAAGGGGTCCTAACAAGAGCCATCACGACCAACATGTGGGGGCAGTCCTGATCTCCAGTCCTGCATCACGGTGACAACAAAGGGGAAATCAACGAAGGCCAAACGGGCCCAAAAAACAATTTACCAACATCAACATGCCGCTTTCTCAAGCATTGCAACACTTGTTGAAGATGAATCTGATTACATTGATAAGGCCTCATACTAACCCAACAACTTCTTCTCCTAATTTAATCCTGATGCAATGTGTGTTTATCATTCCGGCAGTCCCGGGCATGATACTAACGATTGTTGGGTGCTGAAGTTCAAGATTCAAAACATGATTGACGCCAAGGAGATCGAGTTAGACCCTCCAGGGGCTCCTAACGTGATCACTACTCCTATGCCAAATCATTGAGAGCGTCATGTTCATTTTGAATTTTCAATTGTAATTTATTTTGCTTGGTCAAACACTTATCTATTAATGTCAAACTCTGTTTCATTAATGCATTACATATGTTTGTCTTGAACTGATCCATTTGTTTTCATTACATTTAAGCTATGTTGTTTACTCCCTTTATATTCAACTATTGTTTTAAAAGTTGCAAGCCTTTAGAGGGAGGATGACGAAAACAATGCCTTAATCTCATACAATATGCTTTTGGACAGACCCTGCTGACGATGTACAGGCGTTCTTTCAATTCCTAAACATTGAAGTTATAAGGAGGATAATCCCTAGTCAACCCCTTTCGAGCCAAAGAAGTAGAAGTTTTCTTTTTTACACAAATTGAAACCTTTAATCAAAACCTGGGGCAGGGTAGTCTCTCAGTTAATTCAAATGTGCGTCCAGTCGCAAACTTTCACTTCGTACACAATGAATGATATCAAAAAAAAAATCCTCTGGAATCAAAAGACGGTGATGGTTCCCTATCACATAGACATTCGTTATCTCTCAAAAAGAAAAGGGCACTAAGTCAAAACCTGCAAAGGAGAAAAACTGGGGCATCCTGCTGACTGTAATCTCAAAAACAAGAACAGCCTGGCAAAATCAGGGATAATAAATCAAAAAGAGGTCACTACAAATCCTCAAAAACTTGGAAAATATGGCAAAAATGACTACCTTCCAACAAACTTAACTCGTCTGAACCATCACCAAAACGTTATTCCAGAATCAATTGGAGTTCAAACGCACAATTAACTGAGTTTAGGACTGATGAACATCACGAAGAACGAGTGGTTACAAATAAAATTTGAGCCTTTATCCTTTGTTTCATAAACCATGAACCCAACCACGTTACAACCCTTCAAAAGTCCTAATTGAAGCATGGGTTAATTCGAAAGCTTACTGTTACAAAAGGTATCATGACTCCTGTAAGGCTTTACTCTAAATCCTGAGTTGATTTTTCTTACAAAAATTCTTTTATCTGCTAAAACACATTTTCAAAGCTTCAAGACAAGCATGAGCTTTGCATTATTTTGAATACTGCTGTTTGCATATGGCTATTTGTTTGACAGCGGAGAAATTTGCATGACGAATATCCAGTGAACAAAAAACTCCCTCAATGAACAAAATCACTTCAAGTGGGAAGACACTTCCAATAACGGATCTCCTATAAGCAAGTGGGCATGACGTGCCACTGTCCAACACATCTGGGACAGTCCAGTCAAGATTCCAAGAAATCTCTCAAGAAATACTGAATAACCAGGGGTAGACATGTACCTGAATCACTTGGGATATCGAACATGAATTCCAACAAAGGATTATGTACTGTCAGGCAAACACTTCTTGGCAATACTACAAACACTTTCTACTAGGGGGAGTAACAAGTTTCCCATAAAATCCTTTTCATAGGATGACCCCCAGTCAAGTCCCCACAAAGTTGAATCCAGACAACTCCCAGCCAGAGTTTCAATCTCTGGAAAAACTTCTTCCCAGCTGATTTGGTCTCAAGAGGAATCCTCAAGGATTTCTGCCAAAATAAAATACCTCTCCAACAGACTGGCGACATGGTTTATTTCCCCAAAAAACTACAGATTCCCCAGCTTGAGTTTGCCTCTCATAATATTACAAATAAAGGGACTACAACTCCTCTTCCCCAGTTGACTTTTCTACAATCCCCAGTAAGTTACTACAAAGCCTGGACCCGACCAAATATCAGTTCAACTTCATACTTTCTAGCAAGTTACTGCAAAGCCTGGAGTCTGACCAGATAACAGTTTAACTTCACTCTCCCAAGAAATTTTCTATGAAGCCTGGAATCCAACCAGATAACAGTTAATTTAATCTTCCCCATTAGGAATAACTCCCCAGTAGAGAAACATACAACTGAGACTCCTAAACTCTTTTCCCTAAGCGGAAATCAATGTCCTCCACAAAGTTTTCTTCTCAAGTAAAGTCAACTTCTCCAGCGGAGTTCTCCTCAATCAACAAAATGGGAATCCCCAGTGGAAACATTCTAAACAATGTTTGAAGACACACCTACTCTTCAACAACAGTCCGAGATTCAACTTCCCAAAGCTCCCCAACATTTGTCAAGGATTTATTTTCCAAGACAAAATTACATTCCAACAACATTTCATACATCATATTTACATACATGATAAATGCATACAACATAATCTCATTTATGTTGAAAAAACATCATGACGCCACACATTTCATACATCATGAAATTGCATAAGGCTAACTCTTTACCTTTTCAGGAAAGACTAAACAACAAATAATTATCATCAACAATTTTCAATAGTTCTAGATTAATACCTGTAATAAGCCAGGAAAACTATCTAAGAACAATTGATTGTAGATTAGTACCTGTAACAAGCCAGGAAAGCTATCTACATGAGTAGATTGAAGATTAATACATGTAACAAGTCAGGAAAACTATCGTTCTTTCTGAGGTCAAAGATTAATACCTGAAACTAGACAGGACAACTATCTACTCGACTAGTTGAAGTAACCCTACCCAGGTTCCTTCTCATTTCCAGATGAAGTTTTACACAGACTCACCATGAAGTAACCCTACCCAGGTTCCTTCTCATTTCCAGATGAATTTTTACATGGACTCATCATGAAGTAACCCTACCCAGGTTCCTTCTCATTTCCAGATGAAGTTTTACACGAACTCATCATGAAGTAACCCTACCCAGGTTCCTTCTTATTTCCAGATGAATTTTTACACAGACTCATCATGAAGTAACCCTGCCCAAGTTCCTTCTCATTCTAGATGAAGTTTTACATAAACTCATCATGAAGTAACCCTACCCAGGTTCCTTCTCATTCCAGATGAAGTTTTACCCAGACTCATCATAAAGTAACCCTACCCAGGTTTCTTCTCATTTCCAGATGAAGTTTTACACTGGCTCATCATAAAGTAACCCTACCCAGGTTCCTTCTCATTTCCAGATGAAGTTTTACACGGACTCATCATGAAGTAACCCTACCCAGGTTCCTTCTCATTCCAGATGAAGTTTTACCCGGACTCATCATGAAGTAACCCTACCCAGGTTCCTTCTCATTTCCAGATGAAGTTTTACACAGACTCATCATGAAGTAACCCTACCCAGGTTCCTTCTCATTTCCAGATGCAGTTTTACACGGACTCATCATGAAGTAACCCTACCCAGATGCAGTTTCACATGGATTCATCCTGAAGCAGCCCTACCCAGGCTTCCCTCTCATATGTATCTTAAAAACAACCCTACACAGGCCCATCACAAATAAATAATTGAAGACCTCTTCTGGTTAGATTTATTTCTTCCAGATTAAAAATAGGAAAAAGACATCTATTATTTCAGTATAAATCATCCAAAAGATTTATCCTGATACCTTTCCTAGTCACTCTGGATGGAATCCGTAAGCCCATCTCTGACAACTCTCCGTCATCTCTCCAAATGGAATTTGTAAGCCCATTCCCTACACAATCAACCACCACATAATCGAGTGCAAATTTATGGCAACTCTAGTGTTCAATCATCTTCTACCTTCAAGTCACGAATGACAGATTCGTCAATCTAACTCTACAGGTTTAAGAAGATTGAACAGGGGCAGCTGTTGTACCCCAAAATTTGCCCTATCATTTTTCAAGGAATTTCTTACAAGGATTCTCAAGGTTCAAGCTTGCCTAAGTACATTGGGATTTTTCTAGTACCAATATTAAAAGGAAACTGTCAAAAAGGGAAAAAATAGATAAAAATAATATTTTGACAAATTTGGAGAAAAACAAGTGTTCTTCAATCAAGCTCCTTCGATTGGCCTTTTGGCCTCTTTTAATGCAAGCTTGGCTTGCATCCTTCGAATGGGCATGGGCCTCTGGAACGTTATCTTGGATTCACAAGGCATAAAGCCTCTTGTAGTCTCCTTCGATTCCAAGGCAAAAGGCTCCCTTTTAGCATCCTTCGATTTGCACCTTTTTGCCTCCTATATGCCTCTTTCGAATCTGGACATTTTGGCCTCCTACATGCACCTTTCGTTTGGGCATGTGGTTCCTTAAGTACAAGCTACTGGTTACACCCGTCATTTAGGCACATGAGTCCTTCAGCACAAGGTTTTGGTCAAACCCCTTTGTTTGGGCATTTGGTTACCTTCATGCAAGCTTCGTTTGAACGTAGATCTTTTGCATGTTGGCATGAAGTCATAAGGCAGGGACCCCCTATGTACACTCTTTCATTTGGCCACATGTGGCCCGTGGCAGGCAAGCTTTCGATTAGACAAGAGCCACCTACATACAAAGTTTCAATTGGAGTTTTGATTTCCTTCGAATCAGCATCTTTTGAACCCAACTCTGGATCCTTCGAAGGAAGTTTGAGTAAATCTCATGGCCTTACCCTACTTGTCAGGCTATGTTGCTTCCAAATATTTACATAATCAAAAGCTTGTATAAATATTTGAAGGTTTATCCACTGGATAATACCATTTTTGGATGAAATGGCAAAAGGTTACATACCCTTTCTTCATAAAGAGTACTTTAATCACAAAATCAGCTCTCGACCTGATTTTGGTCTGAGCACAAGCAACGCCAAAAGACATAAGTCAAATCTTTTGTACCCAACTAACATCAGGCCCCCACTTGTACTTTTTTGTTTTTATATTTTATTATTTTTTGCAAAGCTGACTACTTCAACATCTCCCAAGCATTTTCCTCTATAAATAGAGGAACCATGAACAAAGAAAGAGGTCCAGATTTTGGGTGGTGTGGAAAGAATCTTCAAAATTCATCAAACTCTCAAAACTCTTAAACTCTAAAGATTCTCAAACACTGAACACCAACCCACTTTCAAACACTTGCCCTCTTCGAATCTGGAAGGTCCCTGTACCTTGTTCCCATTCGAATCCACTAGGAAAAAACCTCACACTTGTTCTCCTCTTTGAATCCAATCAAAGGCCTAAACCCTGGTCCCTCCCTTCAAATCCATCAGCATTTAAGGAAACCACCTAAAGCTCCAACACACCCTCCAACCTCCAACAAGGTAAGTTGTTCCAAACCTTGAGCTTTTCGTTTCTTGTATAACATGTGAATCAATTTTTCTTTCGTTTCAAGCATGTATATATCATTGTTCTTTTCGTTTCCACCCTTTTAACATATTTTCAGAGCTAACCCATTTGTTTTGCTTCTTGTTTACCTAAACATGCTTTAAGTATTAAAATTGGTTATAAGGCAATGTTAGCATGGCCTTAGGCCATGCTTCTATTTAAGAGTTCAAATGAAAGAAACAAGAAATTGGAAGTAGGAAACGAAGCCTCTGGCTTCCATACTAACCTTCGGGTCAAACGAAAGAAGTAACCAGAAGACACACTATGCTGACTTCCAAGCCCAGACGAAAAACATGCATACACTAATTCCAAGCCCAGTCGAAAGGCACTCCCTCACTGCTTTCAACCCCTCAATCGAAGGAGGCAAAAAGGCAGATTGCATCTTGCACTGGTTCCAGGCCTAGTTGAAAGGAAAAATATGCTGACCCCCTAGCCTCAGTCGATAGCCACACCCTCACCCCCTTGTAGGCCAAATCGAAGGAAGCCAGAAAGTGCAGAATCAAAGGGTCTTTTGCCTCAATCGAAAGACCCTAATTTTTCTTGCTTTTATCTTATTTTTGCCTTTATATTTTCATGCACTTCAATATGGTTGTAATAGCGTAGGATTTTATCTTTATGCATTTTATTACTTTTGTATGCTTGCTAGTAAAATAGGGAATGTATGGAAAGATAAAAACAACAAGTAGACAACATATAATCAAAGACTAAATGCATGAAAACTAAACACACTATTCACACATGCACTCCTAGGGTTAACTCCACTTGTTTCCTAAAAATGGTCATGTTATACATGTGAGACGTCTTAGCAAAAACAATCAAAATATAAGATCATAGTCCCTCGATGACGCTTCAAATGTTGCCTTACAAATGATCTTAGTCCTCCAAGATAAATGCTAAGATATCTCACAACATTGCTATCATGACTATACGATGACCCACGCCTGTCCCTTCATATCCAATGATGGGGCTCCTTACCAAATTAATGGTAAGATAACAACATCTAAAGGAGGAGGAAAAAACGTTTAAGACCTTTTGAGTAGGTAGATTGCTCCTAGTTGCTCGCTTTCTCACAACAAAAACATTTTATACACCAACACTCCCACTTTGAAACATTTTCAAAAGACAAACACTTTGTACGCGTTCTTATAGAAACGAGAACCATTACAAAGACACCTTTTCAAAATCACTTTCAAAAACACATTCCACAAACACTTCTTTGAACTATTTTCCAAACAACACTTTGTATGCGTTCTTATAGAGACGAGAATCATTACAAAGGCACGTTTTCAAAATACTTTCAAAACCACACCACAAAGCACACTCTCAAACAAAAGCAAGTGATCTAGCAAGCAACTAAGAGCCCATAGATAACTATGTATGAAAAGGATGTTAATACCTTCCCTTTTCATAATCTACCCCCCGAACTTAAGAAATAATCTCGAAAGGTCTTTCCTGTTCTTTTCAACCTTTCCTTATTGGATAAAATAAAAGTCAGTGGCGACTCTTGCTATCCGCGACAATTGCGATAAAACGTAAAACATCCCAAGTCAGTTCTTCCACCGTATTACAGACATCATCATGAAAGTCATCCTGCATGAAAATATAGTCCAGAAAAAAACACAACAAGCATATATATTCCTCAAATCATGAGGGTCAAAGCATAAGCTTGTCCGAATCACATCCATATGTCGCAAAAAAAGCGAAACACGAATCAAGAATAATATTCAATTCGTGTTCTCAAAATAAAGTGGAACACAAATTAATATCATCATGAGAATACCTTAGTATGGGTCCTTGCACAATCGACACACATGTCAAAAATAACAAGGAAAAACTAAACAGAAACAAAAAACACAATGAAAAATGAAACAAAATAAAAAAAGGAAGTTGGTGTTTTTTGGCTTGAGAACCCGGTTACCAGAATTTGGGTAACCGGTTACCCTAACTCAAAATCTGAGAAAATAACTACTGACTTGAGGTAACTGGTTACCTTAAGCCAAAATTCCTGGTAAACGCTACTGTAAGTGGGGTAACCGGTTACCAAAACTAGGTAACCGGTTACCTTCATGCAGAAAACAGTTTTTTAACAGTTTTTTTGATATTTTGCTCATGGTTTGGGCATTTGATCAAACACAAAATCTTCACACATTCAACACATGCTTTTTCATAATTCAAGGTCTAGATTCAATCTTCGCATAATGAATTAAGATCAATAATTAAACTTCATACAACCTCATTAATTTTTTCATTAATTAAGCACTTCCAACCTCATCAATTTGAGAGAATTGAGAGAAAAGATCTTTTTGTTTGTGTTGATTTCTGAATTATGAGAGCCTCTTTAACAAAAAATCATATTTGAGATTATATAGTGTAAGAAATTTGGGCCTTGGATGTGCAATTGGATTGAACCTTGACTTTGAAAGCGTAAGCCTGACACGACCATAAAGTGCCACGTCATCATCCGTATGGAATCTCGATTCGACCGTCAAACGGAAAACAAAGATAACAACATTTGTGACGCATTTCCAAAAGAACAGGCTCAATCGGATAAAAGGTGATCTAGTTATGATTTTTTGAAGTTTCATCTCAGATGAAAATATTTCTCGGTTCAGGATTTTCAATGCGTTGTGCGTGGTTTGAACCAAAAATAAAGGCCTTTAGGATACCGTTTGCTTTTAGCATCAGAAGATAAGTTGTAGTAGACAAAATTTGTGAACCAACGTCACCGGAACCAGCTCAATATGATAATAGTCGACTTGGTTATGATTTTTACCGTATCAAACATTAATACAAATGAATTCCGGTTCAACACAAACACGTCTTCAGAAACTCAAAATTCACGGACCCTTCCTTTGTGAATCAACTTTTAGCCTCCAAAGACGACATCAAGATGACATCGAGACGGAATTTTGGAAGTCATAACCACGGGTATACAACATTCCATCTGAAAGTTATGAATTTTTAGTGCATATGAAATAACGGTTCAACCCACTTCCTTTGTATTTTTTCACTGTATAACTTCCAAAATAATGGTGTATCGGGGACCTTCCTTCGAGATTTAGCTTTTGGTCTGAACACGAAAGTTGAAGAGAATGTTGAGACAATCTCAAAACCTCAAGAAACAACCTAAAACACCATTCCAAATAGGATATATGAATTCTCGAACTCAAATCAGCGGAAAAACTGTTTCTCATTCGCACTGCTTAAAATTCACCGAAAACACCCAAATCCTCCACAACTCGACATGCATTAATCAAATACGGGAGCTTTGTTGTGTTGAAAACAATACCTTGATCCCATGGAATGCTTGTATGCATATGATAATGAAATATAAGCCAATTAGGATCATAATGAAGAGGGAAAATTTTGGGGTACAACAACTGCCCCTATTCAATCTTCTTTGACTAGAGAGTGCGATTGTGGAAGCCTTTCAAACAATCAAGGTGAAAGAGGATTGAATACTAAATAGAATCGTAAAATTTGCACTATGAAGCCATTCAGGTATCATTGCATCTTTGTTTTTTATGAATAGTGGTTATTAAGGACATATGTATGCCCGATTAGGGGTGGGACACACACAACAAGAAATGGATTTTTGTAATCATGCGTTAGGAGCTGGTATTGAACACATATCAAAAAGAGACCGGAAGAAAGGACTCTAACATATATATCAGCCACATACATCTGGATGAAAAGACATATGCGTAAGATATATGTCTGAAGGACAGGACACATAATAAGAAGAAGTCCGGAGGAAAGGACTCTCACCAAAGATATCCTAAACACATGTTCGAAAGAAAGAACAAGTATCACAAAGACTGGAAAAAAGAACTCTATCACCGGTGTAATACGATGGGATAACTAACTTGTTTTTGTGTTTTATCGCAAATGTTACAGATAGCTAAAGTCACCATCGACTTTTCTTTTATCCAATAAGGAAAGGGTGAAAAGAACAGGAAATACCTTGAGATTTTTTAGTATGGGGGGTAGGTTATGAAAAGGGAATGTGTTAGCACCCTTTTCATCCGTAGTTATCTATGGGCTATTAATCGCTAGCTCACTTTGTTTGAAAATGCTTTTGTGTGTATGTTTGGAAATATTTTGAAAAATGCCTAAGTCCGACGAATTTGTAATGATTCTTGTATAAGTTAAGAATGCGTACAAAGTGTTTGCTTTTGAAAATATTTTAGAGAAAGTTTTTTTGTGTGAGAAAGATGTTTGTTTTGTTTTTGTGAGCAAGAGATTACGAGCTACCTACCTACTCAAAGTATTTCGTGTTATTTTCCTCCTCCTTAGATAGTGTTGTCCTACCATTAGTTAGTAGGAAGCCATATCATTGGATGTGAAGGAACAAATGCGGGTCATCGTACAATCATAAAGGTAACTCGTAGGGGTGCTTTATCAATTTTGTCATAAGGGACTAAGATAGTTTATCGAAGATAGCATCGTAAGGGTCATCGAGGGACTATGATCTTTTGTATCGGAGGGACTTTGCTAAAGCGTCCCCAGGTTTAAGGGACATGACTGTTTTTATTCGAAGGCAACAAGTGAGGTAATCCTAGAGGTGAGTGTGTGGAAAGTGATCCAATTCGACTATTTTATCTTGCATTTAGGGTTAGCTGTGTTCATTTTTATGTCTTACCATACATGCCTAGTTACTATACAGTAATAAGGAAAACGATAAATTGCGGAAAGTAAAAGTCATACGCTATTACAAAGCTTCGGGGAAGGGGATACAAAACCATAAAATTGAGGGAGAAAGAAAGTAAACCCTAATTTAAGCTATTAAAACCCATTAGCAGTACATAATTGTGGAAAACTAATGCGAAAATAATAAAGGTACGCGAAGACTGTAAAATAAGCGGAAAATAAAAAAATTTGAAAATCGCTTTGTGATTGTTTTGATAAAAGAATTTGATGATTAACCTAAAAAATAATTAGTTTTAATTAAAAGATGAAGTTAATTAGTTAACTAAATTAAACAAAACCCTAAAAAATCTATGTTGATTTTAATTAATTAAACCCTAAAAAATCTATGTTGATTTAATTTAATTAATTAAATAAAAACCTAAGTCTAAAATAATGTTAATTTTAAAAAAAGTTAATTAAAATTATGTTAAAAAAAGGTTACTTAAAATAAACAAATAAAATAAAATGGGATTGGGCTTGTTATATCACAAACCGAGGTGTGATACGGTGGGAGAACTGACTTGGGTTTTGCGTTTGTTTTCGCAAATGTTTCGGTTGAGCAAGAGTCGCCACCGACTTTTTATTTTATTTTAAGGAAAGGTTAAAAAGCACAGCAAAAACCTTTGAGATGTTTTCTTGGGTTCGGGGAGTAGATTATAGAAAGGGAAGGTATTAGCACCCTTTCTATCCATGGTTATCCATGGGCTCTTAGCTACTTGCTTAGATCAACTTGCCTTGATTTTCAATTGTTTGAAATGGTGCTTTCAATTGTTTGAAATGGTGTTTTGTGTGTGTGTTTGAAAATGTTTTGAAAAGAGGCCAATGTGGTGGAAATCTTTGTAATGATCTATGTTGGGATGTATATAGAGATGTATGTCTTTTGAAAAAGTTTTCAATGTTTTTGAAAAGTTTTGCAAGTGTGTGGTGAAGTGTGGTTTTGAAAAATAGGCAAGTGTTTTTGCAAATTGGCAAGTAACCAAGAGCTATCTATCCTAAATTTCTCAAAGATCTTTGCTATGTTTTAACCCTTTTAACAATTTTGTTCCACCATTGTATTTGGTGGACAATCTTGTGTTAGGATGTTAACGGGACGGGCGCGGGTCATCGTTTAGACCATGATTGCAATGGTGCCAAGTGTCTTTGGGCAATTTTTCCTTTAAGGGACTTGATCATTTTTAGGCAACTTTCGAAAGCGTCATCGAGGGACTATGATCATTTTAAATGGTTCTTGTTTTGCCAAAGACACTTAACATGCAATATGGCCCATTATTGAAGGCAACAAGTGGAGTAACCCTAGGGGTGCAAGTGTGATTGGTGTTGTCCATTTTCATGCTTTTTTGTCTTGAATTTAGGTCAAACTATTTGTTGTTTTTGATTTGCATACAAAATCCTAATTCTGTCATGGCATAATTGGAAAGCTTTAAAGTGCGAAAATTAAAGTCCTAAATTATTACAACATAATTATGGGATGGGGGGTACAAATGTTCAAATGGGGATATTTAGCAAGAAAAATTAAATCTAAACTATTACATCCAAATTGAATTATACAAATTATTTAATATACAATAATTAAATAAATATGCAAGATGCAAAAGATGATTTTTTATGTATGTGAAAAGTATTTTTATGTGTCAAATAAACAAAAATAAAAAAAGGTTTATTTTGGATATTTTTCATGTTTTAGGGCAAAACCCTAATTTTGCAAATAAAAAGGTATTAATTACATATTATATACAATAATTATTAATTATGTACAAAAAATAAATAAATAAAGAAAGTATATTGTAAAAAGTGTTTTTTCAAGTCAAGTATTAATAAAAATAAAAACGTATTATTTTTTATGTTTTTAACCTAAATATATTGATAAATATATTAGTGTTTATATTGTTTATTAAATGTATTAAACATGTACAAAAATAAAATATTTAATATTTACAAAAAAAGTATATTTTTTATAAAATGTTTTCAAAAGATGAAATAAAATAAAAATCAGAAAATAAAAGTGTTTGTATTATTTTTTGTATTTTTAAATAAAAGGATATTATGTTTATTTATGTACAAAATTCAAATAAAACAAGCAAAAATCCAAATAAAATGCAAAAATGGTTGAAAAAATATTTTAAATATTTTTTATGTTTTGTCAAAAAATATCAAGTCAGAATAAAAAAGAAAAAGTCAAAAAATGATAAAAATAAGCACAATGGGCCAAGGGGTGCATGTGAAAAATGAAGGTGCAAAAAGGAAAACAGAACTCAGGCCCAGCCCAATCCTATCTTCTTCAACCTCCAGCAAACTTGTCTCAAAAACGCGCGTTTTTTCACCTTGTTCAAACATCCTGATTCCTGGACTTTTAGCACAAACTTATAACATGAAAAATGTCAAGCATCAAGCCACGATTCCATACATACAAAGAACTTGATCTAACTCTCAGAATTGAGAGAGAATTTCTCCATCCCTAATTCTTAACCTAAGTTTTTTCTAATGTTCAGGTTCTAAATTCTCTCAGCACATGAAATATAAATGGAAAGTAAATATATGTGTAGCTTCAGGGCCATGAGTAAAGCATTTTTCATTCATAAACCTAAAGCTAACTCTTCCTAGGTTGAGAGATAGAAGTCCATGAACTTACCTGTTCAGCTTGGATCGTGTCTGACAATGGAGGCACTTTCAAGGCAATGTGAGGACTTGTACAGCTTGCTTGAAGTTCAGGGATGCTTCTCCCACCTTTAGCTTGCTTTGAAACCAAATGAATCAAGCTATGGAAGTCAACCTGCAAAACAGAAAAAGTGAAAATGGTGAAGTTGGTTAGAGGTGTTACAGGTCATGTCCAATGCTTGGGATAGTTTGTATAGGTGGTATGGAGTGTGTTTGAGGTGGTTTGGATGAAAACGCACGATGGAATGTTGCTGGCCAAGTCAATCTGCAACCATGACTCTGTTTTGCAGAAAAAATGTGTTTTGATGGATGAGGGAGTTTTAGGGATGGCTTGGTCGTGTTTCAGGTCACTTGAGGAGTATGAAATGTGTGGAGAAAGTTTGCTTGAGTTGGTTCTTGCAGGAAAGTCAGTTGGTGTACAAAATGCAAGCTTTCTTCTATCTTAAGCAAAAAATGACAAGTTGGTTTCTAGGCTTATGCAGGCCCCCTCAACATGCTGCAACAATCCCTCTTGATCAGTGTGATATGTTCCTGAATTTGTGCCTAGAAGATATGCATTGTACCTCTTGATTTGCAAACTTGACATAAAGTTCAACTTTTCAAAAATGGATAAGTTACTTTTTCCAAATAAGGATTAAACTTCCATGTAATGACCTAATGCATAGAATAACATCTTGGCACAATGGTTTAGCATTTAATTTTTGAGTGTAAATGAGATTAAAGGCCTGTAATGTAGCTTGCACATGCTGAGTTTGAAAATGCACAAGTTATGAACATGGAAATGGCTCATGAACAAAGTGACTTTTGCCCATATTGCCAAATTCGATTCTCCCTAACCACAAGGGTGTTTGAGAAGTTCTTGGACATTTTGGAAAGCTTGGAATGTGTACTACAATCCATATTTGTAATGCAAATTGAAATTCCAAGTGGAAGCATGTGAAAAGTGGCCATGAAGTTAGGCAAAAACCCTGCCTAAAATAGGTCAAAATTTTTCTAAGTTAAGAATGTTTTGCACCCTTGTTCCAAAAATTGTAACTTGAGCTACAAGCTTCTTTTGAGGAAACTTTGTGAATAAAAGTTGTAGATTTTGCAATGGACTACAACTTTCATGTTTTGAGTTTTGTTTGAATCCAAATAAATCTTGATGAAAATATGGGACAAAGTTAGGAAAAAATTAGGGATTTTCATGACTTAGAAAATTTCTAAGTTATGAAAATTCTTCATTTCAAACCCTAATTTGTGATTTTTGATTTCTTGATGAACAAGTTTCACAATTTGACATGTTTTGATGAAAAATGAATCTTGGCACTTGATTTTGACCAAAAAGTCAAAGTTTGACTTTTCAGTATATAGTCCAAAATTGATCAATTGACTGGAAAATTCATCTGTCAATCTTGTGCATTTGGGATCTTTTGAACTTGTTGAACATGTCAAGACCATTTTATTAGGTTCTTGAGTCCATATTTGAGCTTGGTTTGCCATTGGTTAGGTCAAACAGTCAAAAATTGCCTCTGTGCAGTCAAAACCCTAAAAATGACCATTTTGCCCTTTTGGTGATCTGATCAAATTTCTTGTGGAATTATGATCCAAACTTGACCAAATGGTGCATATGAGTTCATAATGTTGATTTGGGTCAAAAATCATGAAGTTTGACTGTGAATTGGCCACAGTTGACTTTTTCCCCAATACAGCTGATTTCTAGGTCAACTGTCCAATTGACTGGGCAAAGATTGGAATCAAGGCTTGAAACTTGGTATGGGTAAACTTGAGAGTCCAACATGAAGCATGAAAGTCATTTTGGTCACTTTAGGTCAAAACATCTTTGTGCAAACTCAAACCCTAATTTGGGTCAACAGTGCAAAGAGGAGTCTTGAGCAGAGCAAACCCTAACTTGATCTTGAGCTCTAAGGGTCTTGTGGTGAGAAAATATTGAAGAAAAGGGAGGGCAAATTTTGGGGTACAACAGTTGCCCCTGTTCAATCTTCTTGCACCTGAAGAGTTAGATTGGCAGGTTTGCCTTTCGCGTCTCGAAGGTAAAAGGAGATTGGACACTAGAGTGCCCTTAAATTTGCACTCATCAGAACAATGGATGCGGGAATGGGCTTAGAGATGCCATTTAGAGATGGGCTTAAAGATGCCATCTGAAGGGTGACAGAACCTTGTCGGAGGTGGACTTAAGGATGCCATCTGGAAGGTTTGTTGAACTGCAGTGTGATGGGTCAGAAGAATGAGGATCAAAATGGTATCCGTGTCTGGAATGTATTTGAACTGCATCTAAGGACTGAGTTTGTATGAGCAGAAGAATGGCCTCCGTGTCTGGGGCGTATCTGAGCTGTAATTATGTTTGAAAGTAGAACGAATATCAGAATGACTGCCGTGTCTGGAGTGTATCTGCATTGTATCTGGGTAACAGAGAAACATCTGTATGGAGCAACTGCGTGCTGGAGACAAATTCTAAATGAGTGACAGAATGGCAACCACGTTTAGAGCGTATCTGGACTGTATCTGAAGTTGAAAGTTGTATGAGTAGCAGAATGACTTCCGTGTCTGGAGTGTATCTGAAACTGTAACTAGGATTAAGATCCGTATGAGTAATAGAATGACTTCTGTGTTTGAAGTGTATCTGAAACTGTAACTGGGATCTAGATAAATGACAGAATGACTTCCGTGGCGAACGCACTGGAGAGAATCAAACGGCTGTTGTAAGGGTTAGAATGGTATCCGTGTTTGGAATGCATTGAACCTTGAGGTGGATAAATGATTCTGAATGAGAGATAGAATGGCTGCCGTGTCTGGAGCGTATCTAGTCTGTATCTGATTGTTGTAGTCCGAATGAGTAGTAGAATGACAGCCGTGTCTGGGATGTATCCATACTGTATCTGACTTGAGATTTTGAATGAGTAATAGAATGACCGCCGTGTCTGGGGTGTATCCATACTATATCTGAATAATTATTAATGATAGCCTTTTAACCTTATCCTGAAAAGGGTGAAATGTTAGCTAAAACACAAAGTTATGTTGCATGATATGTATGATGCAAAATATGTTATATCAATGTTTATGATATGAATGTAAATGAATACATATGTAAGCTGAAGAGCTGTCTTTGCTGAGGATAGATGAATCCTGGAAACAAAGAATCTTGACTGCCGCCGGGAAAGTGAATCTTTGACTGTTGCAGGGGAAGACAAGAATTTTGATTGCTGAGGATGAAACATCCTTGTTGATTACTGTTGGAGAATTAGGAGCTTGGGTTGTATACCAATCTTCTGGAGATTCTTGTCTTGAGGAGATCTTTACTGGAGCACATCTGATCATCCTGTGAGGAACTGAGAATGAGAGTCTTCACTCTGCTTGGAGAATACAAGATCTTCAATTGTTGGGGGATCCTAGGGCCACTGCGGGGGATTAGAATTCCTTGGTGACTTGCAGGGAATGAGAATTTCTGAAGGTCTCTACCGGGGAATTCAGGACCTGATAGACTCATGCTGGAGAGATATGACTGAGAATCTTCAGTTTGGTGGCAAGTATCCTTGTGGGGAACAGTTTCACTAGCCTGGTTCAGCTGGGGATTGGATTTTAAGATTTTTAAGGCTCCACTGGGGATTCTGAAACTTAACTCTGAGGGGAATTGAGTTCTAGAAGGCTCCATGGCTGGGGAAATCAGTTGTTGGGAAAACCTTCTCTGTTGGGGATCCTGAAGTCTAATTCTGTTTAAGGAATTAAGTTCTGACTGAGGAATTTGGATTTCAAATCTGCTGGTGATTTCTTCTGAAAGGGTATCAAGATATCTATCCGTACCTTTAACCTATCAGTAATCAACTTTCTTGATTCATAAGGAAATGATTATGTTCAAATGCATATGCCTATTTAACAAAACATTGGACGTTTCTCAAAATAAAACATAAATGTAGAAAAGCAAGAGAAGACAAAGCAAATTTCTGTATCTGGAAAAGTATTTGTATTAACTTTCTATGAGTATATTTGTACAAAGGAGACAATCATCCTAGTAAGAGGATGCCGTCGTAAAAATTGAAAAATTTATACAAAAGAAAGATGGCTATGTGAAATAATTCCATGGGATTCCATTCTGCTATAGCCTTCACAACTCTGAATATCTGTCCATTCAATGCTTCGTCTGCCGATGACTAGATTGATTAGAAGCTTGGAGCTGGTTGATGAAGAGATTGTCCTTAAGGTGATCCGACGAGACATAGTCATACGCTTTAATTCCCTAACTTTTGCCTGAATCGCCCTTTCGGGTTTTCGATCCACCGGGAAACCCCTTTTTGCCCAAGTCGCCCTTTCGGGTTTTCAACTTGCCAGGTGTACATATTTTTTTTGTTTTATCCCTAATTTTTGCCTGGACCGCCCTTTCGGGTTTTCGATCCACCGGGATGCCCATTTTTGCCCAAGCCGCCCTTTCGGGTTTTCGACTTGTCGGGTTATTTTATGCGTAGTATCTTTTGACTATGTCTGCGTTCGCAGGGTGCGGAAAATCGTCGCCGTCCATGGTGGTCATAATCATTGCACCACCAGAAAATATGCTCTTGATCACAAATGGTCCTTCGTATGTAGGAGTCCATTTGCCCCTGGGATCACTTTGCGGCAGGATAATCTGCTTGATTACGAGATCTCCGACTTGATATACTTGACGTCTGACTTTCTTGTTGAAGGCTTTGATCATCCGTTTCTGATACGTCTGACCATGGCACACAACAGCGAGTCACTTCTCGTCGATCAAATTGAGTTGGTCAAGTCGGGTCTGAATCCAATCATCTTCACTCAAACCAGAGTCCTTCATAATCCTTAAAGAGGGAATCTGAACTTCCATGGGCAAGACAGCTTCCATGCCATATACCAAAGAAAATGGGGTTGCCCCGTTTGAAGTACGTGTCGTCGTACGGTATCCATGCAGAGCAAACGGTAACATCTCATGCCAGTCCTTGTAAGTGACTGTCATTTTCTGAATGATCTTCTTAATGTTTTTGTTCGCAGCTTCAACAGTATCGTTCATCTTCGGCCGATAAGGAGATGAATTATGACGATAAATCTTGAACTGTTCGCACAATGCGGTGATCATAGTATTATTCAGATTTGTACCGTTGTCTGTGATGATCCTGTCTGGAACACCATACCGGCATATAAGGTTTTGCTTGATGAAGCGGGCAACCACATTTTTAGTGACAGAGGCGAAAGAAGCTGCTTCGACCCATTTGGTGAAGTAGTCAATGGCAACCAGGATGAAGCGATGTCCGTTGGAAGCCGTGGGCTTGATCTCTCCAATCATGTCAATGCCCCACATTGTGAATGGCCAAGGAGCTGTCAGCACGTTGAGAGGAACTGGAGGAATATGAATCTTGTCAGCGTAGACTTGAAACTTGTGGCAAGTACGGGAGTGCTGATGGCAATCTGCTTCCATGGTAGACCAGTAATAGCCTACCCTTAGGATCTTTTTAGCCATAGTATGCCCGCTCAAATGGGTGCCAAATGTACCGCTGTGCATCTCTGTCATGATTAACTCCGCTTCAGCTTTGTCAACACATCGGAGTAAAACACAATCATGGTTGCGCTTATAGAGGATGCCATTGCTCAGGAAGAACTTGGCAGCAAATTTCCTTAGGAACTTCTTGTCATTTACGGAAGCTCCTTCGGGATATTCTCTAGTCTGGAGATACCTTTTGATTTCGTGAAACTAGGGTTGTTCCACTACTTCTTCGGTATTAATCTCATGAAAATGTGCAGGTTCATCCATTCGCTCGATGGTGATCAGGGGAGCCTCGTTATCCCAGTTGAGTTTAAACATAGAAGACATTGTAGCCAGAGCATCTGCTAGCTGATTCTCTTCTCGCGGGAAATGCTCGAAGGTAATTTGCTCGAAATGAGGCAACAATGTCAGGACATGTTCTTTGTATGGGATAAGATTAGGATGTTTGGTATCCCACTCTCCTTTGATTTGACTGATAACCAAAGCCGAGTCCCCAAATACGATCAAAGATTTGATCCCCAAGTCTATAGCGGCCTTGAGACCAAAGATGCAAGCTTCATATTCAGGCATGTTATTTGTGCAGCTGAAGCAGAGTCAAGCCGTGAAAGGAGTGTGACAACCTTTCGGGGAGATGAGTACCGCACCGATACCGTTTCCAAGTGCATTTGAAGCACCATCAAAGTACAGGGTCCATCGGGATCCCTTTTCGGGTCCGTCATACGGTCCGTTACCTTCAATGTTGTTGAAATTCATGATGTCCTCGTCCGGAAAGTCGAATCTCATGGACTGATAATCTTCGATAGCTTGATGAGCTAGATGGTCAGCTAGTACACTCCCCTTTATAGCTTTTTGAGTGGTGTACTGGATGTCATACTCAGTTAGGATCATTTGCCATCTAGCTATTCTTCCAGATAAAGCAGGCTTCTCGAAGATATACTTAATAGGATCCATTTTGGAAATCAACAAGGTGGTATGAGTCAGCATATACTGCCTTAGTGGGCGAGCAGCCCATACCAAAGCACAGCAAGTTTTCTCGAGCAGTGAGTAGCGAGTCTCACAGTCGGTAAAGTTTTTTCTAAGGTAATAAATGGCGTGTTCTTTTCGACCAGACTCGTCATGCTGGCCCAAAATGCACCCCATTGAGTTATCCAAGACGGTCAGATACATGATCAATGGTCTTCCTTCGACGGGAGGCATCAGAATAGGAGGTTCTAGCAAATACTCCTTGATCTTATCAAAAGCAGCTTGGCAATCGTCGTTCCATTCGACTACCTGATCTTTCTTTAATAATTTGAAAATTGGCTCACAGGTAGAAGTCAGATGAGAGATGAATCTGGAAATATAGTTCAAGCACCCCAAGAACCCTCTAACCTCCTTTTCAGTACGGGGAGCATGCATCTCTTGTATTGCTTTTACTTTTTCCGGATCGACCTCAATGCCTTTGTTGCTGACAATAAACCCTAGAAGTTTACCAGACCTAATTCCAAAAGTACACGTACTTGGATTCATCCGGAGTTTGTACTCTTTCAACCTGGCAAACAGCTTTTCCAGGTGTTCAAGGTGTTCCTCCTCTGTTTGTAACCGAGCTATCATATCGTCTACATGAACTTCGATCTCATGATGTATCATATCATGAAACAAAGCTACCATGGCGCGTTGATAAGTTGCCCCTGCGTTCTTCAGTCCGAACGGCATCACCTTGTAACAGAAAGTACCCCATTGTGTAACAAAGGTTGTTTTCTCCATGTCCTCGGGGGCCATTTTAATCTAGTTGTAGCCCGAGAATCCATCCATGAAGGAAAACACTTTGTGCTAAGCTGTGTTGTTGATCAAAATGTCAATATGCGGTAGCGGAAAATCATCTTTGGGGCTGGCCCTATTCAAATCCCGGTAGTGCACACACATCCTGACCTTGCCATCTTTTTTAGGAACTGGCACGACGTTAGCAACCCATTGTGGATAGGATGTACCAGCCAGAAAGCCAGCGTTGAATTGTTTCATTACTTCTGCTTTAATCTTCTCAGACATGTCGGGCCTCATTCGGCAGACTTTTTGCTTTATCGGTGGACAATCCTCTCTTGTAGGGAGACGGTGAACCACTATGTCTGTGTCTAAACCCGGCATGTCTTCGTAAGACCAGGCGAAGATTTCAACGTACTCATTTAACAGTTGTATCAGGCGCTCCTTGACACTTGGTTCCAGATTGGCACCCACTTGCACTTCCTTCCGGTCTTCCTCTGTTCCTAAATTGACAGTTTCCAATGACTCTTCGTGAGGCAAGATGGCCCTTTCCTCTTGCTGTAGAAGTATGGCTAGTTCCCCTGGTACTTCACAACCTTCGTCATCTTCATACTTAGCCTGATTGACCAGATCTTCAGAGTTATTGAAGGACATAGCAGAATAGTCACCCATAGAATCCAGAGTGGATGGGTACTTGCATTTGTGAGCGTGGGTGTGTGTAAGGGATAGCCATCTTTAAACAAAAAATGCAAAAAGGAAAGAAAATGAACACAACAGTTTATCGATGAAAAACGTCCAATGAATCATTAAACATGGCATATGGATATGAAGATAATCAAAACCCTTACAAATGGACCTACATGCCCTGGGCAAGGCATGAGGTGAAAAAGTAGTGCACGGATTATTCAAAAGTAATTATTACATACCATAGGAAATGTTTGATAGATAATTACTGATTAATAAGAGTAATGGGGACAAAGTCCTTTGCCTCCCAGTTGCGTAGTCCCCCTTCGATGGTTGGGTAGATCCAATCTTCAATGTTGACCTCCTCGTCTTCACCTTCCAAAACATTGATCCCAAAAGGAGAGATCTTGATGGGTTCTCTTTCAACCTTTGAGCGGCGCATAGCTTTCTGCCCCGCAGCAGTGAATCCTAAACCAAACTTGTCTGTTTTGTGAGGAATGTCCGGCAACTGCCCCCATGTTGAGCTCTTCCCTTCCTTCATTGCGGCCTTCGCGTCTTTTAGTGATGCCATCCTGGCCATCTGCTTTGGTACCTCCGCTACCACTTTTGCTACTTCCACCTCAGGAGAGACTTCCTCGAAGTGCTGGAATGGTGTCTCAATGAATTCACCTTCTACCTCTACATATCGGAAGGAGTTCAGGTGGCTGATCATATATTCCTCTTCACCGTGGACGGTTATCATCTTTCCTTTGACAGGGTACTTCAGCATTTGATGTAGGGAAGAGGTGACTGCCCCATCATTGTGTATCCATGGTCTCCCCAATAAGCAAGAGTATGACGGACGGATGTCCATCACATAGAAAGTTGAGGGGAACACCTCTGTGCCAACCTTAATGGGAATGTCTACCTCCCCATGTACCATTCTCTTTGACCCGTCAAATGCCCTTACAATGATATTACTTGGCCTTAACTCCAAGCCTTCACAGTCTAAATGGTCGAGGGCCTTCTTAGGCAGCACGTTCAGAGAAGAACCAATGTCGACCAGAACATGGGCCAGAGTAGTTCCCTGGCATTCTACTGACACATGTAATGCGTCGTTGTGTTTTCTTCCTTTTGAGGTTAGGTCAGCATCAGAGAAACCTAAACCGTTGTCTGCTGTAAGACTGGCTACACAGTTTTGGAATTGGTCGGCAGAGGTTTCCTGGGGTACATGGGCGGTCTTCAGGAACTTTATCAATGCTTTGGCGTGCGCCTCCGAACAAAGTAGCAATGCTACATGGAGATTTTCGAGGGGGTTTGCCCCAGTTTCTCTAGCACGTCATAATCACTCTTTTTAATTATCTTCAAGATCTCCTCCATCTCTTTCTTAGAGGTTTCCGGGATGACCAAAGGTTGAGCCCTCGTCCTGACGAGCTCATCTTGGATCCCTTTACCCTTATCAGCAGAAGTAGGAGGGACAACAACAGGAACAGCAGCATCTTCAATCAACGGGGCTCTAGCGGAAAGTTTTATTGGTGCGGGAATAACTTTGGAGGCAGATGAGGGTCCAAAGATTGCCTTTGGGGGGGCAATCTCTGGAGAAAATATTCTCCCACTTCGGGTGATCTTGCTTGTGTCGGCGATGTTTCCAATGCTGGCATCTTCTTCATCAGAGCTTCCTTCGGTTATTTCAACTTGTTTAATACCATGGTAGTAGATTTCTCCACCGTAATT
Organism: Vicia faba; assembly: GCA_948472305.1. Lineage (NCBI taxonomy): Eukaryota > Viridiplantae > Streptophyta > Magnoliopsida > Fabales > Fabaceae > Vicia > Vicia faba. Next base: position 816,474,373 of record OX451738.1, read on the forward strand.
CCATGGTATTGACTTTTCAGAACTGTAGGGGACAGGCCCTGGCATGGTTATTTTCAGAGGAACAGACGTTGTAGAAGATGTAATCTTAACAGGCTTTCTGACGACCTTGGAAAGATTGGCGTGAATGGTGATAATTGAAACATCTTAAGTAGGGGTTGGAATAGCAGGAACTTTTTCAAACAGAATTTGTTGACTGTCCATCAGGCCTTGGATGCCTTTCTTCAGTAACGGGCAGTCAATTGGCAGAGAGTAACAACAGTAGCAGTCTTCTTTGCATCCCGGGAAAATCCCGGCCTTTAACAGATTTAACTTGATGGTTAACAGCGGAGTTATCAGGTCATTGACATCAGAAACATACAAATCTTCCTCAATAGCATGGACATTTCGACCGTGCTTCGGCATCGGAGCAGATATCACATTTGGTTTCTCTGGAGCATCGAACTCCACCTCTTTTGCATCTATCAAGTCTTGAATTTTATTTTTCAGCGCCCAATAATTGTTTGTGTCATGTCCGACGCTATTGGAATGGTAGGCGCATTTGGCATTGGCATTGTAAGCTGGTGAGGTCGTATTCACATTTTTCGGCGCTTCTTTGATATTTGTGAGATTCAGTTTTAACAAGTGCGGAAGAACTTGCGTGGGCGTCATATTAATGCGGGTGAACTGCCGTGGTGGCCGTTCTCCCCATTGCTGTTTAGGTCTGGATGGGTCATTACGAGGCTGATCATTTGGTGGATTTTGGATCATTACGGCCCCCACAGTCGGCCTGCGCTCACTTCTTCCTCCTCCTCTTTGAGAATACACAACAGCTGTTTCTTTCTTCACCGGAAATGATTTCTTAGCAGTTGTAGATGCAGAGGCATCCTTCTGAATCTTCCCATTCTTGATACCGGCTTCTACCCGCTCGCTAGTCAGAATTAATTCAGTAAACCCCGAGGAAGAGCTATCGATCAAATGATTAAATAATGGACCAGACAGGGTCCCTAGGAACATATCAACAAGTTCTCTATCAAAAAGAGGTGGCTGCACTCTTCCGGCCAGATCGCGCCACTTCTGGGCGTATTCCTTAAATCCCTCACCTGAGGTCATTCCCATACTCTGCAGCTGAGTACGGGTTGGTGCCAGGTCAGAGTTATACTGATATTGGCGATAAAAAGCAACTGCCAGATCCTCCCAACTACGTATCTCCGACCTTTCCAGCTTGTAAAACCAGTCTAGCTGAGTGCCAGACAGGCTATCTTGAAAGAAATGTACCCAAAGGTTTCTGTCAGATGTGTGAGGTTGGATTCTTCGGACATATGACCTTAGGTGCATTTTTGGGCAGGACAGCCCGTCATATCTTGCAAAAATTGGCACTTTGAACTTCGGGGGGATCACAATTCCAGCAATTAATCCCAAATCTTCGAAATCCAAATCGGGAACTCTCTGCAGCTCCATAACTGCCAACCTGTCTTCCAAGTTTTTTTACTTATCATCGGCGGGCGGGTATTGTTGCTCTGAGTAGTCTTCGTCCTCTTCAGCCTCTTCTTCTTCAGCTTCGGATTCGGAAGGTACCGCGGCCCCTTTTCCTTTACTGGTTTCTTCTTCGAATGCAGAAGGAAATTCAAGAACCCTTCTGGCTTCACCCTCAAACCTTCTCCCCAAGGTAGCCACCCCGACTCTTTTCTTCTTCTTTTTCACTTGCTCTTTGTTCCCAAGCAGGGCCTTTAGATCCTCCTGACCCTTTGCCAAGGTCATCAGGAGATGTTGAAACTGTGAGTTTTGAGACTGCAAGTCCTTGACCATCTTTTCGAGATCCATCTTACTGAAATAAACAACAGAAATATAAGGAAACCTGGAGTGGAGACCTGCTTATGCGTATGATGAATGGTATGCTTATTTATGCAATGCATTCAAGGATTTAGAAAATTCAAATTTGTTGCAAACAAAAAGAACACACGTCATATTAATAAGAAGAAATTTTGTCAGTACATAAATGCCCCATGGGCCAAATATTACAAAAAACTTCTCAAGGTAAAAAGACGTTGCGCATCCTCTTTGGTGCGATGTAGGTGTTAAGGGTCTCTTCCTCATGGAGTCGGCGGGTAAGCTCCAAAACCTTCTTCTCACTAGCGTAGAAGCTGGCTTCAAAAGTGTTCCGTTCCTCCTTGAGTTGGATCCAACTCTTCTGCATCTCCTCCCACGATGTAGGCATGTTAGGATATAGGATGGTGTAGGGAACCTCTCCTTCCTTAACGGGCTCTTTAATCACAGGGAGAACATGAGGGTAAGGCATCATTAGACTCTGGGCTCGGGTTCGTACCCACTTGAGATAAGGCTCAAGAGGGATGGAGTTCTTGTGCCCCAGTGTCTTGCTGTCTACCTTGTTAGGCATCCTCCAAGCTCTGATGAACCTTTGGCGAAGTCCTTGCGCATCGTTGTCGAAGGCAAAAACTAGGTCAGGAATCAACATGTCATGAGGGCCATCCCTCTGTGCATATCCAAATTGTCTCAAAGCTAGACAAGGGTTGTAGGTAATGCCTCCTCTAATGCCAAGTAATGGAACATTAGGGAACTCTCTACAACGATCGACGATGATGACATTTTCTCTGGACCGAGAACACCAATGTACATCAGAGTGAGTAAGGGTCATCAACCGTTGTGACCACCTTAAGCCTTGGTCATTCTTCAAGACAGATTGTGGAAGGTGCAAAATAAACCACCTTGCAAGGAGAGGAGTACAGCACATGAGAACACCCCTCTTTCTCATTGTTCGTGTGTAAAATGAGTGAAGAATGTCCCCAAGCAATGTTGGTATGGGATTCCTGGATAAGAAGATCTTGACAGCGTTGACATCTACAAGCTGGTCAGGATTTGGGAACAAGACCAACCCATAAATGAGGAGTGCCACAATTTCTTCAAAGGCTTGTAGATCCAATGAATTCCAACACTCTTGTGCCTTCTCAAACAAGAATTTTGCTAAGAAGCCTCTGACACCGCTTCTAGTTTCCCAATGCCCCTTGATGTCAGATGGTTGCAAGTGTAGTTCTTGAGCAACATCTTCTGGCTTTGGTTCTTTTTCCGTACCGTTGTAGGGTAGTTGATTAAGAATAGGAATTCTAAGGAGTTGAGAAAATTCCTCCAAAGTGGGCACCAACTGGTAGTCGGGAAAGGTGAAACAGTGGTGAAGGGGGTCAAAGAACTGAAACAACACCTTTACCATGTCCTCTTCAATGCTGGTGTTGACTAGGCTGAGCAGTCGACCATGTCTTTCACTGAAGGGAGAGCTTTCCGGAATTCTTGATGTGAGTTCCTTGAGTTGAGGAGGGATTCTCACAAGGTTGACTTGGATAGTTTTCCTGCGAGGAATTTCCATGACCTACAAAACAAAAACAAAGATGAAGATCTAAACCCTTGAAATGATTAGTGAGTGCATATGATGCTTCATGATGTTCATGATGTATGCACAAACATATGTACAAGCAATTCACACAAAACCCTAGCTTCAGGCTTGCATGGGGTTTCATAGGTAAATACCCTCTTGAGTGTAGTTGGCTTAAATACCTGTCCTATAAATAGTAACCGGGTTCTAAGGAGCTCAATATCACTGGATTGTTTTCCATGTTCATTGTTTTGGTTTAGCCACTTAACTAGCGACCAAAATATTCCAAGAAAACGACCCTCAATGAGTGTAGTATCGAGTATCTACCAACTTCGGACTGCACCAAAGCCGGTCATCTCACTACCCCTAATGAAAGGCCAAGATGGTCAAGTAAGGTTCTAGGTCATTAGTGCTTAGTGACATCACTCAGCGGCCTCGTACTCTCCTTGATTGAACTCAAGGGTTACCGGTACTCACAAATATGTCGCACTAATATAGCTATTGTTTCAACCGTGTCGGTATACCCCACACAGTTTCCACAACGTATTGCTATCTATGAATGTTTCCCCCAAATCCGAGTATAGGATTTCAAACCCAAACAAGAGAGCCAAGATATAAAGCAATCAAAGCAAACAATTAGTCATGCAAGAGGGTGATCTAAGCCCTAAGGTTACTCCACTTTAAAATTATCCCCAGCAGAGTCGCCAGTTCTGTGATACGGTGGGAGAACTGACTTGGGTTTTGCGTTTGTTTTCGCAAATGTTTCGGTTGACAAGAGTCGCCATCGACTTTTTATTTTATCCTAAGGAAAGGTTAAAAAGCACAGCAAAAACCTTTGAGATGTTTTCTTGGGTTCGGGGAGTAGATTATAGAAAGGGAAGGTATTAGCACCCTTTCTATCCATGGTTATCCATGGGCTCTTAGCTACTTGCTTAGATCAACTTGCCTTGATTTTCAATTGTTTGAAATGGTGCTTTCAATTGTTTGAAATGGTGTTTTGTGTGTGTGTTTGAAAATGTTTTGAAAAGAGGCCAATGTGGTGGCAATCTTTGTAATGATCCATGTTGGGATGTATACAGAGATGTATGTCTTTTGAAAAAGTTTTCATTGTTTTTGAAAGCTTTTGCAAGTGTGTGGTGAAGTGTGGTTTTGAAAAATAGGCAAGTGTTTTTGCAAATTGGCAAGTAACCAAGAGCTATCTATCCTAAATTTCTCAAAGATCTTTGCTATGTTTTAACCCTTTTAATAATTTTGTTCCACCATTGTATTTGGTGGACAATCTTGTGTTAGGATGTTAACGGGACGGGCGCGGGTCATCATTTAGACCATGATTGCAATGGTGCCAAGTGTCTTTGGGCAATTTTTCCTTTAAGGGACTTGATCATTTTTAGGCAACTTTCAAAAGCGTCATCGAGGGACTATGATCATTTTAAATGGTTCTTGTTTTGCTAAAGACACTTAACATGCAATATGGTCCATTATTAAAGGCAACAAGTGGAGTAACCCTAGGGGTGCAAGTGTGATTGGTGTTGTCTATTTTCATGCTTTTTTGTCTTGAATTTAGGTCAAACTATTTGTTGTTTTTGATTTGCATACAAAACCCTAATTCTATCATGGCATAATTGGAAAGCTTTAAAGTGCGAAAATTAAAGTCCTAAATTATTACAACATAATTATGGGATGGGGGGTACAAATGTTCAAATGGGGATATTTAGCAAGAAAAATTAAATCTAAACTATTACATCCAAATTGAATTATACAAATTATTTAATATACAATAATTAAATAAAAATGCAATAAATATGCAAGATGCAAAAGATGATTTTTTATGTATGTGAAAAGTATTTTTATGTGTCAAATAAACAAAAATAAAAAAAGGTTTATTTTGGATATTTTTCATGTTTTAGGGCAAAACCCTAATTTTGCAAATAAAAAGGTATTAATTACTTATTATATACAATAATTATTAATTATGTACAAAAAATAAATAAAAAAAGAAAGTATATTGTAAAAAGTGATTTTTCAAGTCAAATATTAATAAAAATAAAAATGTATTATTTTTTATATTTTTAACCTAAATATATTGATAAATATATTAGTGTTTATATTGTTTATTAAATGTATTAAACATGTACAAAAATAAAATATTTAATATTTACAAAAAAAGTATATTTTTTATAAAATGTTTTCAAAATATGAAATAAAATAAAACTCAGAAAATAAAAGTGTTTGTATTATTTTTTGTATTTTTAAATAAAAGGATATTATGTTTATTTATGTACAAAATTCAAATAAAACAAGCAAAAATCCAAATAAAATGCAAAAATGGTTGAAAAAATATTTTTAATATTTTTTATGTTTTGTCAAAAAATATCAAGTCAGAATAAAAAAGAAAAAGTCAAAAAATGATAAAAATAAGCACAATGGGCCAAGGGGGTGCATGTGAAAAATGAAGGTGCAAAAAGGAAAACAGAACTCAGGCCCAGCCCAATCCTATCTTCTTCAACCTCCAGCAAACTTGTCTCAAAAACGTGCATTTTTTCACCTTGTTCAAACATCCTGATTCCTGGACTTTTAGCACAAACTTATAACATGAAAAATGTCAAGCATCAAGCCACGATTCCATACATACCAAGAACTTGATCTAACTCTCAGAAATGAGAGAGAATTTCTCCATCCCTAATTCTTAACCTAAGTTTTTTCTAATGTTCAGGTTCCAAATTCTCTCAGCACATGCAATATAAATGGAAAGTAAATATATGTGTAGCTTCAGGGCCATGAGTAGAGCATTTTTCATTCATAAACCTAAAGCTAACTCTTCCTAGGTTGAGAGATAGAAGTCCATGAACTTACCTGTTCAGCTTGGATCGTGTCTGACAATGGAGGCACTTTCAAGGCAATGTGAGGACTTGTACAGCTTGCTTGAAGTTCAGGGATGCTTCTCCCACCTTTAGCTTGCTTTGAAACCAAATGAATCAAGCTATGGAAGTCAACCTGCAAAACAGAAAAAGTGAAAATGGTGAAGTTGGTTAGAGGTGTTACAGGTCGTGTCCAATGCTTGGGATATTTTGTATAGGTGGTATGGAGTGTGTTTGAGGTGGTTTGGATGAAAATGCATGATGGAATGTTGTTGGCCAAGTCAATCTGCAACCATGACTCTGTTTTGCAGAAAAAATGTGTTTTGATGGATGAGGGAGTTTTAGGGATGGCTTGGTCGTGTTTCAGGTCACTTGAGGAGTATGGAATGTGTGGAGAAAGTTTGCTTGAGTTGGTTCTTGCAGGAAAGTCAGTTGGTGTACAAAATGCAAGCTTTCTTCTATCTTAAGCAAAAAATGACAAGTTGGTTTCTAGGCTTATGCAGGCCCCCTCAACATGCTGCAACAATCCCTCTTGATCAGTGTGATATGTTCCTGAACTTGTGCCTAGAAGATATGCATTGTACCTCTTGATTTGCAAACTTGACATAAAGTTCAACTTTCCAAAAATGGATAAGTTACTTTTTCCAAATAAGGATTAAACTTCCATGTAATGACCTAATGCATAGAATAACATCTTGGCACAATGGTTTAGCATTTAATTTTTGAGTGTAAATAAGATTAGAGGCCTGTAATGTAGCTTGCACATGCTGAGTTTGAAAATGCACAAGTTATGAACATGGAAATGGCTCATGAACAAAGTGACTTTTGCCCATATTTCCAAATTCGATTCTCCCTAACCACAAGGGTGTTTGAGAAGTTCTTTGACATTTTGGAAAGCTTGGAATGTGTACTACAATCCATCTTTGTAATGAAAATTGAAATTCCAAGTGGAAGCATGTGAAAAGTGGCCATGAAGTTAGGCAAAAACCCTGCCTAAAATAGGTCAAAATTTTTCTAAGTTAAGAATGTTTTGCACCATTGTTCCAAAAATTGTAACTTGAGCTACAAGCTTCTTTTGAGGAAACTTTGTGAATAAAAGTTGTAGATTTTTCAATGGACTACAACTTTCATGTTTTGAACTTTGTTTGAATCCAAATGCATCTTGATGAAAATATGGGACAAAGTTAGGAAACAATTAGGGATTTTCATAACTTAGAAAATTTCTAAGTTATGAAAATTCTTCATTTCAAACCCTAATTTGTGATTTTTGATTTCTTGATGAACAAGTTTCACAATTTGACATGTTTTGATGAAAAATGAATCTTGGCACTTGATTTTGACCAAAAAGTCAAAGTTTGACTTTTCAGTATACAGTCCAAAATTGATCAATTGACTGGAAAATTCATCTGTCAATCTTGTGCATTTGGGATCTTTTGAACTTGTTGAACATGTCAAGATCATGTTATTGGGTTCTTGAGTCCATATGTGAGCTTGGTTTGCCATTGGTTAGGTCAAACATTCAAAAATTGCCTCTGTGCAGTCAAAACCCTAAAAATGACCATTTTGCCCTTTTGGTGATTTGATCAAATTTCTTGTGGAATTGTGATCCAAACTTGACCAAATGGTTCATATGAGTTCATAATGTTGATGTGGGTCAAAAATCATGAAGTTTGACTGTGAATTGGCCATAGTTGACTTTTTCCCCAATACAGTTGATTTCTAGGTCAACTGTCCAATTGACTGGGCAAAGATTGGAATCAAGGCTTGAAACTTGGTATGGGTAAACTTGAGAGTCCAACATGAAGCATGAAAGTCATTTTGGGCACTTTAGGTCAAAACATCTTTGTGCAAACTCAAACCCTAATTTGGGTCAACAATGCAAGGAGGAGTCTTGAGCAGAGCAAACCCTAACTTGATCTTGAGTTCCAAGGGTCTTGTGGTGAGAAAATATTGAAGAAAAGGGAGGGCAAATTTTGGGGTACAACACGGGGGTGTAAGGAGAGAAGTTCACTAGGCCCAAACAACAAGCCCATGTGCCTGTAACAGATTTAGTGTGGCTCTCCATTGAGGGTTTAATATGGGCCAGCAGATCTGTGGCGTCAGATTTGATCATATGGAGATCTGATGGTGATGAGGTGAGGCGCATGTTGAGCGCATTACATTGGCTTGTGTAGAATCTGCATACAAGAAAATATGTGAAAATAAAAATACCAGGGACAGGGATCAAACCTGTGCCCTGGTATACTAACACTTTAGTCATGCTTGCTTCTACCGCTGGAGCGGTTATACGTCCGTTAACATAATTGAAACAATAGATATATATTATACAAATAAATATATTGACCGGAGAGGCATCAGAGCCCTAGTTCTGGTCGTCTTCTCCAGCGATCTATATTGTTAAAAACATGCAAATTTAAAGTGTTAGTGATCCAAAACGTCCTACCCCCCTAATTCGACCCCCCTGAATCCAAATATGGGATTAGTTTTGGATATAAGTCCTTGTAGATTGAGTTATGAAGCAATTAAAGAAAATTAGAGAAAACATGGTAATTTGCAATTTAGCATGCATGGAACCTCTGTAATTGTTTTATCATGCATTATTGAATCTCATGAACACATAACAAACATTAGTGAGTGTTAGAATACATTAAAACAAGAAATAAATAATTTCAAACATGGATGAAATCGTGATGCTTGCAATGTGATTTCACGCATTTTGGACCATTAAATTTGGCCCAAACTTACTCTATATGCTTGCTGGAAGAGAATGGAATGAAAGCTTTGTGGTGAAAGGGATTGAAAATAGGGTTTGAAAACTTTAGGGTTCTTGATAAAATCTTGATATTTTTGGCAAAATTGTGAGGAAAGGATTCGTGTTTCATTTTCTTGTCTTGATGTCTGAATATATAGAGAAAATTAGGGCAAAAACAAATGGATTTGGACCTTGTGTAATAAGATATGATTTTATCTTATTTATTTTGTATTATTAATGAATTAAATATAAAAAAAGGGATCAGGGGGTGTGAGAACAAGGTTTGAGGTGTATGAAGAGTATAATACATGTTTGGACTCTTAAACCATACCCCAATAGCCCAAAATATCAAGCTTGCTCATTTTGAACTTCATGCATTTGCTCAAAATTTCCCAACTTGCAATAGTCATAACTCACTCAATTTTTATCTTTTGAAAGTGATCTTAGACTTTTTGGAAATCTCAAGATATCCTATAAAACCTATATGTTGATCATTTTTGCTTTTGAAGATTTATCTTAATGTAAATTGGCTTGACAAAAAGTGTCTTTTTGTTGACTTTTGAAATGACCTATAATGTATTGGCTTATATCTCTCAAATGATGCATTTTTTTGACTTCATCTCAGAGAGACAAAGTTATAGAGAATTTAATTTTATTAAAAATGAGATTTGGTTGGGGAAAAGATGATGAATCATGTGAAAGTTATGCTTGGTCAAAGTTTTGTTGACTTCTCCTAAGGAAACCCTAATTTGGCAACTTTTGACTTTTGATGACTTAAGGGCTTTTCTTGAGGAATCATGATAAAAACTTGATCAAATGATGGATATGACTTCAAAATGTTGATGTTGACCAAAAATATTGAGGTTTAACAGTATGTTGACCACAATTGACTTTTTACCCAATACAGTTGATTTTCAGTCATCTGAGCAATTGACTGAGCAAACTTGTGATGCAAGGCTTGAAACTTGGTATGAGCATTCTTAGAGACATAAAAGGACCCATTAAAACCAATTGATGCCTTGAGAACCCAATCTTCCTTGTGGACCTATTGAGTGGAGAATTTGTCTGATCAATTCTTAAGCAACCTTGAGCAAATGAGGACCTCATGAAAATGTCTTAAAATATGAGAGGGAAAATTTTGGGGCACAACAGCTTCCCCTATTCAATCTTATTAAACCTGAAGAGTTAGATTGGAAGTTCCGCCATTCGTGACTCGAAGGTAGAAGATGATTGAACACTAAAGTGCCCAGAAATTTGCACTCGCATGTGCAGGAGATAACAATGTTGGTTGATAATACCGGGAATGGGCTTAAAGATGCCATTTGGAGAGTGACAAGATATCGTCGGAGATGGGATTATAGATGCCATATAGAGTAATTATTAATAAGAATATCATAATAAATCTACGCCTGACTTTGTCTTAGAAGATGTATTTGGAATGAGTCTACGTCCGACTTTGTCCAAATGAATATCAGAGTGAATCCATGCTTGATTTTATCTAAATGATGCACTAGCATGAGTTTACGCTCGAATTTGTCTAAAAGATACGTTTAGAACGAGTCTACGCTTGACTTTGTCCAAAAGAGTTTTAGAAGGAATCTACGCTTGATTTCATCCGAATGATATTACTAAAATGAGTCTACGCCCGACTTTATCTAGAAGATATGTTTGGAATAAGTCTACGCCTGACTTTGTCCAAAAGAGTTTCAGAAGGAATATATACTTAATTTCATTCGAATGATATAATAGAATGAGTCTGCGGCCGACTTTGTTTAGAAGATACGTTTGGAATGAGTCTACATCCGACTTTGTCCAAAAAGAATATAAGAATAAATCTATGCCTGGTTTCATCTGAACTAGAAGATTTCTACGCCCGACTTCAACTAGAAGAGGTACAAGAAAGAGTCTACGCCTGGCTTTTTCCAAAAAGAGTATCATAAGGAAATCTACGCTTGATTTTATCTAAACTAGAAGATGTCTATGCCCAACTTCAACTAGAAGAGGTATTTTCCAGAATGACTCTCCGGGGAAAGTGTTTGAGTAACTACTTGTCAGATTTAGTCTCTGAGGGAAATGGTTGTCAGAATTTAGTTTTTGAAGGAAATTGTCTGGTCCTGTAGATAGTCGCCCCGTCCTGTTTCAGGAATTACTGTGACCTGTTAGAAAATTGTCAATGATGTTTGTTTGTTTGTGAACTTTACCCGAAAAGATAGAGTTAGCATTTATGCAATGCCATGATGTTTGTAGTGTATTGTGTAATGATGTTCTTAAAGCAAATGAGATCGTGCTATATGTGCTTCATATGCATATACTTTGATAAATGATATATGAATGTGAGATGTCGTTGAAGCGTATTGGTAGCTTTGCATACCATTTTTGATCGGAAAATAAATCCCGGACTACTGCTGGGGATGAAAAATATGAATCTTCGATCTTGTTTAGAATGTTTCTGCTGGCGATTCCTGCTTTCTATTTGAGAAAACTTCGTTGGGTAATGTGATTTCTGCTTGGGAAGAAGAGTTAAGGAACATTGGTTGTTCATCGCTCTACTAGGGAGTTCAATTCTCATATACCCTGATTGGGGATAAAAAAGACGGATAACCTTCCGAGGTGCTGTCTGGCCGAGTTTTCGATATGGATGTCGACTCGTCTGGGGAGGATAAGATTAGCTGATATCTGGTCCGATTTCAGATTTTGTAGCAACTTCCTGAGGATAGTGGTCTGGACTTCCCTTTGCTGGAGAGAGAAGTTTTGTCATTGATCTGTAGTAGTCAAAGTGATAGACTCAAGTTAGGGAGACTGTATCATGTTGGAGAAATAAACCCTGTTGGGGAAAAAAAATCTTGTTGGGGAAATAACCCTGCTGGAGAAACACTCTGCTGAGGAATGCTTTGTAGGGGATCTTACTGTGTTGGAGAAATAAACTCAGCTGGGGAAGACAATTTTTGTGAACTGTGTTGCTATCATAATCTACTAAAGATTGGAATTCCGTATGTTGGAGACATTGTTGGGGACAAGATTATACTCCTTTGTCCGCTAGGAGGATCTGCTGATGATTATGATTAGGATATTTCAGACTTGAGGAGAATGTGTCGAGTTCGTGAAGATGACTTCACTGAGGATTATTCTGCAGGGATTTATGGACGACTTGAATGTTATCCCAACTCCTGAAGTCTTGAGTAAATACTTATTCCTGCTTTTATGCATATATCTGTTAACAGTAATCATATTCATATGCATATGTTCATTCAATTTAGTCATTGTACGTTTTTGCAAACAAAACAGAAAAAGTAAAACAAAATTTAAACTTTGAAATCTTGTTTATATTAATAGTTTGCCTATTGGCAATTGTTGTACAAAGAGACAGAAATCCTAGTAAGAGTAAATCATCGTGAAAAATGAAGAGAGCACAAAATATATAGTTATATGTAAATGATCTCGTCGGGTTCCAACTCTGCTATTGCCCCTATGTCTTCGAGCATCTCATCCCTTATTATCAGAAGAAGTTGATTAAATTGATATGCACCATTCAAACTTGACGTTGGTAATAAAGCTGGTTATAAGTAATCCAACGAGACATAGTTGTACACTTTAATCCCTAATTTTTGCTTGGACCGCTCTTTCGTATTTTTAGTCCACCGAGATACCCTTTTTTGCCCAAACCTCCTGTAATACGGTGGGAGAACTGACTTGGGTGTTTTGCGTTTTATCACAATTTTTGCGGATAGTAAGAGTAGCCATCGACTTTTATTTTATCCAATAAAGGAAAGGGTGAAAAGAACAAGAAAGACCTTTTGAGAATTTTTCTTGAGTTCGGGGGATAGGTTATGAAAAGGGAAGGTGTTAGCACCCTTTTCATCCGTAGTTATCTATGGGATCTTAGTTGTTAGCTCACTTTAAAATGCTTTGTAAAATGTGTTTGTGTTTGTTTTGAAAATATTTTTGAAAAGTGCGTTTGTTTAGGCAAACTTTGTAACGATTTCCGTCTCTATAAGAACGTATACAAAGTGTTGACTTTTGAAAATATTTCACGAAAGTGTTGGTATGTTTGAAAGATGTTTTGAAATGTTGTGAGCAAGCAACTACGAACGTTCTACCTACTAAAAAAGTCTTTGTTATTTTCCTCCTCCTTTAGATAGTACTTTTCTATCATTAGTTAGTAGGAAGCTTTATCATTGGATGTGAAGGGACATGCGTGGGTCATCGTACAGTCATAGAAAGCATCATTGTAGGGTACCTTAGAAATTTATTGTAAGGGTCTAAAATCCTTTATCGAATGCAACATTAAAGGGTCATCTAGGGACTACGATCTTATATTCGAGAGTTTTTGCTAAAGTATTCCACGTTCGAGGGACATGACTGTTTAAATTCGAGGCAAAAAGTGTGGGTTACCCTAGAGGTGCATGTGTGCGAAGTGTTTTATTTTCTTGTATTTTGTCTTGAATTAGGGTTGTCTAATGTTTGGTTTTAAGATCTTGCCATACAAACCCTAATTACTAGCAATAATAAAGAAAGTGATATATTGTGGAATTTAAATGTCCTATGCTATTACAACTCTTTGGGAATGTGGGGTACAATTTGTTAATGAGGGGAGGAAAGCAATAAAACCCTAATTACTATTACAAACCATTGAATATGAATTAAAACAATAATTATGCATAAAATGTAGAGATGAAGAAGAAATTTCTTTTGGGTTTTTTGATAGAAAGAACAATTTAATAGTTAACCTAATTTTTATGTATAAAAGAAGTTAATTAATTTATTTAATCAAAACCTAAAATTTAATTTAATTAAAATAAAACCTAAATCTAATTCAATTTTGCTTAGAAAATAGTTTTTGTTAATGTTAATTTGAGAAGAAAATGCTATTATAATGTAAAAGAGAGTAATAAAATTTAATTTAATAAAAAAAGAAATGAAGTATTTAAATTAAAATATTTTTAATTTAAGAAAATATATTTTTGTATTTTTATTTTAAATAAAATCAATAAAGAAATAAAAATATAAAGAATATGAAAATATTGGGCTGGGGGTTTAAAAAGTGAAATGGGTGTATAAAGGTAGCAAACAGGGTGCTAGGCCCAAATGTGTGTTTTTGTTGATTTCAGAAAATAAAACAAAAAAAGGTAAGGCCCAGAACAAAAATCCAAGTGCCTGTATGGATCCTTTGTGGGCAGCCTTTTGAGGTGCATCATACACTTGCTCTTGGATACGCTGGATTTAATGGTATGATGATCCAATGGCTTGGATGTGAAGCTTCATGGTGGATGCGCATGGTTTGATTCACTGGATCTGCAAGGAAAACATGAAAAAAATAGTAAAGGGTACCACTGGGGCTCGAACCCAGGTCCCTACAGTTTTAAGCCTCACGTGCGCGCTCTCTACCACTGGGGATGCTATACATCCGATATTTAAAACACAAATCAATAAATATATTATAAACCTTGTCCTGAACATATCATTTTCTTCTTCCTCGTGCCAGGATGTTCTTCACCATTTTTTAAATCTGTAACTTCCTCATTTCTCAACCAAAATGGAAAATATAAACATGAAAGTTGCTTTGAAACTTAACCATGATTTCAAATATGTAAAGAACTTAAGATATGGATTAAAGATGAACACGGATTTTTCTTGGTAGAAAATCTGACCTAATTATTTCAGAAAGTTCAAACTCAAAATTCTTCATGCTCAGGCAATATAAATGAATTCTAAGGACATGTTTAGTTTCAGGGCTATGATGTCTACATTTTATCTTTACAGATCAAAGACAAATGATGCTTGTATAAAGAGTTGAAAGTTCAGAAAACATACCTTGAAAATGGAAATCGTATTATGAGTTTGAGCACTCTTTAAGATGTTATGATGATCTGGATAGCTTTAGTGGACTTCTAAGAAGCTAATGCCAGGCTTAGCTTGAGCTGAGAGTGGCTGAGTTATTCTAGAGAAGTCAATATACAACACTCTGTTTTTGGTTATGGAGGATGGTGATGGAGGGGTTACAGTCATGTAACAAGTGTTTGGTTAGGTTCTAAATGATATATGGATGCTTTGTGATTGATTTTGAGGAAGGACGCACGAGTGGAATGTGAGTTTAGAATTCAAAGTCAGAAATGGCACAAAAATGGAGTTTGAGAGTAATTCTGAGTTTTAGGGAGTTTGAGGGAGTTTCAAGGCTTTTAAATTAGTTTCCTTAGCTTGTAGATGATGGCTCAATTTATAGATAAATATTTAAGGGCTTGAAGTGATCATAAAACAAAGATCACATGTTTTGGTATTGAAACTTGTTTTTGAAGCAAAGTTGAAATTCATGGTTTCAATATGAAGTAAAGAGCTTGTAGGGTGGTTAACAGGTTATAAATATGTTGCTTCTTGATTTGCAATGTTTTGGAGTTAGAAGCAACAATGTATGGGCTCAAGAAGAGTTGACATTGTGATTAAAGTCACTTTTCCAAAATGGAAGTGATGACTTTGTGCCAAAAATAGAAAATCAACTTGGATAAAGCTTCAAACACTAGGATAATGGATCCAACAGTTGTGTAAACATTTAATTATTGAGTTGTTAGCAAGTTTGAAGCCTGAAAAGCAATATTTATGCAACATGGCTTGAGATTTGTTCAAGTGCTCTTCATGAACATGACGTATAATTCAAGAATGGATGCCCAAATTCTTGCCTTCAATTTTCTTAGCTCAAAAATGATCTCTCCAAGTTCTTTGAAATTTTGGAAAGCTTGAAACATCCTCTACAACTTTCATGTTTTCCACTTTTGCAAAATCCAATTGGAACTATGTGAAAAATAGCCAAGAAGTTGGGACAAAGTGTATGACTTCATGGACCTATAACTCAAAATCTAAGAATTTTTTGGATATGAGCCCTCTAACACAAAGTTTTAGATCTCATGAAAATCTACAACTCTCATGTTGAAAGTTTCCTTTTGAAATTCTGGCTGCAGATACTCAATGTCACGTTCAATGTTATGACACCGTATCTGACTTAATATATGACAGTAAATACAAAAGCAATAAAGAACACAGTCAATTGTTTACCCAGTTCAGTGTGCAACAACACCTACTCTGGGGGCTACCAAGCCAGGGAGGAAATCCACTATAAGAGATTTTAATTCAGGAATAAACCAACCAGTTTATCTCCTTCACTTAAGACCTACCCAATGCAATTCCAATCTAAGTACAACTTAAACCTGAGTTCCTACTCACTCCCCCTCAATCACAGCAGTGATACATAAACTAATTTGACTCAATAATTGATGAAGACACTCTTCAAAAACAAACACTTGATTAAGCTTCACAGCTTTTTAATCAAGCAACACAATCACTCTTGCTTCACAGCTTTGAGTGATGCACATAACTTAACTTGACTCAGCTTCACAGCTTTAGTCAAGCAACATTCAAACACTCTTGCTTCAAAGCTTTGAGTGCTACACAGCCCTTACAATAGGAAACCTATTCCAAGTCACTTATCACAATGATAATTGCTTGGAGTACAATAAACAAATCTATACAGATTACAAATGATCTTCTAATCAATTAAAGGGATTACTCTGCAAAACAAATGACCTAGGTCACAGAACTTTATTAACCAGGTTAGGGTTGAGCTAGGTTACCCCTCAAAAAACGCAGGATTCTGTTCAGAAAGGACTGAGTTATTTCCTGAAAAAACTCAGACTTATCCAATCCTGCAATCCTGTTAGTTCAGAACAGGATGTCATAACATCTGTTATGACATCTGAGAAAACCTGTCTACTGATTTAGCAAAATGTGATCATTTTGCAAACATGCTCAGATACACACTTATAAGCATCAGTATTTGAATTACAATATTTTTCTGCAAAGGTACCTAATGAGTTAGTACAAACTGAACTAGAATGTTATGACATCAGTCATGACATTCACACATACACTTGGGATTTACCAAAAATACAAGACAATACCTAAACACCTACACCTTTGAATCATCTTGCATCTTAGTGAAAAATTGGCACGAAGTAATGAAATTATCATGTATAAAACACTTAGAAAAAAAATTCCAATTTGACTTTTCAAATTGACTTTTGAATTTATTGATTGCTTGATGATCAAGCTTCATATTTTTGAATGTCTTGATGAATTGTGATCTTTGAAACTCAAATTTGACCAAAAAGTCAAAGTTTGACTTTTGGTGTATCAGTTGACCTTTCCAGCAGTTGACCAAATTTCATCTATCAATTGCTTGATCTTAAGGGATGAATTGAATCATGCAATTAGGTCAATGTTATGTAACTGAATCCTTGAAATCATGTTTCAAAACAAAAGTCATGTATTAAGTCAAAAATCAAAAATCAGTCATTCTCAATCAAAACCCTAATTTTGACCATTTTGCTCTTTTGATGAATTAAACACTTTTCTTGAGGAATTATGATCCAAACTTGATCAATTGATGCATATGACTTAAAAATGTTGATATTGGTCCAAAATCTTGAAGTTTGATTGTAAGTTGACCATAATTGACTTTTTACCCAATATAGCTAATTTTTAGTCATCTGGTCAATTGACTGAGCAAAATTGTGATTCAAGATTTGAAACTTGACATGAGTATTCTTGGAGATCTATAATGATCCATGAAGTTCATTTGAGGCTTTAGAAGTTCAATTGTCCTTATAAAAATCAAAACCCTAATTTGAGGCATTAGTGTTTAGGAGGTGGTTTGACCTAGTCAACACTTGTGCAAACTTGAGATATTTGAAGATCTTGTGAGAAATGTCTTGAGAAAAGAGAGGGTAAAGTTTGGGGTACAACACCGTATTTTCAGGTTTTCGACTTGCCGGGTGTACAATCGTTTATATATATTCCTGATTTTTGCCCAAACCGTTTTGGTTCGCCGGGAAGCCCTTATTTTTGCCTAGGCCAGTCAACCTAGCAGGCTGTCTTCATGCGTAGTATTTTTTAACTATGTCAGTGTTCATATGGTGTGGAAGATCTTCATCATCCATGGTGGTAAGCATCATAGCACCGCCCAAAAATATCTTCTTGATCACAAATGGCCCTTCGTAGGTGGGAGTCCATTTGCCCCTAGGATCACCCTGCGGTAGTATGATGTGCTTTATTACCAAGTCACCAGCCTGATATATTCGATGCTTGATTTTCTTATTGAAGGCGTTAATCATACGCTTATGATACATCTGACCGTGACAGACAACCGCAAGCCTCTTGTTGTCAATCAAATTCAACTGATCCAGTCTAGTTTGAATCCATTCATTTTCATCCAAGTCTACATCTTTCATAATTCTCAGCAAAGGAATTTGAACTTCGACAGGTAGGACAACTTCCATAGCATAGACTAGAGAGAATGGGGTTTCCACAACTTACATGCGTACCGAAGTGCGATAGCCATGAAGAGAAAATGGTAAGATCTTGTGCCAATCTTTATACATGACCGTCATCTTCTATATAATCTTCTTAATGTTCTTATTGGTAGCTTCCACTGTGTCATTCATCTTCGGTCGATACGGAGAAGAATTGTGGTGCTTGATCTTGAACTGCATGCAGAGTTCCGTGATCATAGTGTTATTGAGATTGGTACCATTGTATGTGATACTCCTTTCAGGGATGCCATACGATATATAAGGTTATGCTTAATGAACCGGGCGACCGTATTCTTAGTAAAAGAGGCAAACGAGGTTGCTTCAACCCACTTTATGAAGTAATCAATGGCGACGAGGATGAAGCGATGTCCATTGGAAGCAGTAGGTTTGGTCTCTCCGATCATATCAATGCCCCACATTGCAAATGGCCAAGGAGGAGTCAAGACCTTTAGAGGTATTGGAGGAACATGTACTTTGTCAGGGTAGCTCTGGAACTTGTGACAAGTTCTCGAGTGGTGATGACAGTCAGTTTCCATAGTCGACCAATAGTAATCTGCTCTCAGAATTTTCTTAGCCATAGTATGCTCACTAGAGTGAGTATCGAAGACACCGTCGTGCATATCTTCCATAATCATCTCTACTTCCTTCTTGTCCATACAACTAAGTAGAGTCGAATCATGGTTGCGCCGGTACACAATTTTGTTGCTCAGGAAGAACTTAGTTGAGAACCTCTATAGGAATTTCTTATCATTGATAGATGCTCCTTCAGGATACTTTTGAGCCTCAAGATATCTTTTCACTTCATGAAACCAAGGTTTCTCTTCTACTCCGTTAGTGTCAACTTCGTAGCAGTGTGAAGGTTCGTCTAGCCTTTCAATGGTAATTCTGGGAGCCTCGTTATCCCATCTGACTTTGAACATAGATGACATGGTAGCTAACGCATCTGACATTTGATTCTCTTCTCTTGGGATGTGCTCAAAAGTGATCTCCTTGAAGTACAAAATTAAGGTCAGCACATGTTCTCTATAAAGAATGAGGTTCAGGTGCTTCGTATCCCATTCTCCCTTAATCTGAATAATTACTAGAGTTGAGTCTCCGTATACATTCAAGAACTTGATTCTTAGGTCAATAGAAACTTTAATGTCCACGATGCAAGCTTCGTATTCAGCCATGTTGTTGGTACAATCAAAGCATAATCTGGCGGTGAAGGGCGTATGGAAACCCTGAGGAGAGATGATTACAACACCAATTCCGTTGCCGAGTGCATTAGAAGCTCCATCGAAAACCATAGTCCATCGGGATCCTGACTCAGGTCCTTCATACGGTCTAGGTTCTTCATAATCTATTACTAGCATAATATTCTTATCCGGGAACTTGAAGTTCATAGATTGATAGTCGTCTACAGCCTGATGGGCCAAATTGTTTGCCAGTACACTTCCTTTGATTGCCTTCTGAGTGGTGTACTGAATGTCATATTCTGTTAAGACCATTTTCCATCTGGCTATTCTTCCGGAGAGTGCGGGCTTCTTGAATATATATTTGATGGGATCCATTTTAGAGATCAACAAGGTAGTATGAGTCAACATATAATGTCTTAGTCGGCGAGCATCCCATGCCAAAATGCAACAAGTTTTCTCGAGCAGTGAATATATTGTTTCACAGTCGGTAAACTTTTTGATAAGGTAGTATATTGCATGCTCTTTTCTATCAAACTCGTCATGCTGCCCCAATACACACCCCACTGAGTTCTCTAACACTGTTAAATACATGATCAGAGGTCTTCCTTCAACTGGTGGAATCAGAATTGAAGGTTCTTGGAGGTACTCCTTGATTTGTCGAAGGCTTTTTGGAAATCGTAGTTCCATTTTACTACTTGATCTTTCTTCGACAACTTAAAGATCGGTTCACAAGTAGTGGTTAAATGAGAAATAAATGTGGCAATATAATTCATTCGTCCCAAGAAACCTCTGACTTCCTTCTCGGTACAGGGAGCAGATATTTCTTGAATACCTTTACCTTTATCGCTGATAACAAAACCCAGGAGTTTACCGGATCTCACCCCAAAGGTGCACTTGTTCGGATTCAATCTTAACTTGTACTTCTTCAGTGTCTCAAACAACTTATATAGATGGTCCAGATGTTATTCAGTCTGTGATCTGGCTATTATATCGTCAATGTAGACCTCTACCTCGTGATGAATCATGTCATGGAACAAAGCTACCATATCATGCTGATATATTGTATCGGTGTTCTTCAACCCAAAAGGCATAACCTTGTAGAAGAAAGTGCCCCACTGTGTAACAAAAGTAGTCTTTTCCATGTCTTTGGGAGCCATCTTGATCTGATTATACTCTGAGAAACCATCCATGAAGGAGAATACCTTGTGTTGAGCGGTGTTATCGACCAAAACAATAATATATGGAAGTGGGAAGTCATCTTTGGGGCTCGCACTGTTCAGATCCCCGTAGTCTACACACATACGTACCTTGCCGTCTTTCTTTGGTACCAGAACAACATTTGCAACCCATTAAGGATATGATGTCACTGCTAAGAACCCTGCGTTGAATTGTTTCATAACCTCAACCTTGATCTTCTCTGACATCTTAGGATGCATACGAAGAACCTTCTGTTTTATCGGAGCACAACCCTCTTTCATTGGGAGATGGTGAACCACAATATTAGTATCAAGCCCTGGAATGTCTTTGTATGACCAAGAAAAGATCTCAACTTATTCATGCAACATTTGTATCAACCTGTTCTTGACACTGTCCTCTAAGTTGGCACCTATCTTGACCTCTTTTATGTCTATTTCAGAACCCAAGTTTACCACTTCAACTGGCTCTTCACGTGGTTGAATAGCTTTCTCTTCTTGCACTAACAGTCTGGAAAGTTCTCCCGGTATCTCAAAATCTTCCTCACCTTCTTCGTCGGCTTGGTAGATCAGATTTTCAAAGTCATAAGTGGCATTAGCAGAACCGTTATCAACGGGATCCAGAGTGGATGTGGATCTGCAATGTATTGTGTGGGTGTGTGTAAGGACACATAGCTTGAAAGTGATAAAAGTAAAAAGAAATACAGTGAGCACAAAATTTGAATGCAAAACATCCAATGCTTTATTAAATGAAAATATGTTTATGAAATGACAACCCTTAACAAATGAATCGTTGTGCCCCGGGTAAAGTACAAGGTTTAAAGTCATTGTTCAAATATTACAAAGCCAAAACTTAAAAGCAATAAAAATAGAAATGTAGCTATTACTCTTGACTAAAGGAGATATAGATAATGTCCTCGACCTTCCAGTTGCTGAGCCCATTACTAATTGTAGGAAAGATCCAACTGTCAAAGTCATAATCACTGTCAGCATATTCTATTATGTTGACTCCGTTGTTGCTGATGCGGAATGGTGGCCTTCCAGCTCGAGCACGATGAACAACCTTCTGACCCTCTACAGTGAAACCCAAACCAAACTTGTCAGATTTATAGGGGGTGTCAGAAAGCTGACCCAAAATAGTATAACCACCTTCTTCTATAATAGCTTTAGCATCCTTCAATGAAGCCATCCTGGGCGAAACCCTAGTAAATTTGGGAATAGCAGTAAGATCTTCAGTAGCGGCCGGAGGGATGACTTCAAAAGTTTGATAGGGAGTCTCGATGAATTCGCCGTCCATCTCTACATACCAAAAATATTTCAAGTGGCTAACCATTTGCTCTTCTTCACAGCAGACTGTAACAATCTTTTTCGTTCACAAGATACTTTAACTTATGATGTAGGGTAAGGTGACGGCTCCTACCCCATGGATCCAGGGGCGTCCTAGTAAGAAAGAATAAGTTGGCCGAATGTCCATTACAAAGAAGGTAGATTCAAAGATCTGCGAACCTACCTTGATCGGCAGATCCACTTCCTCGTGTACCATCCTTTTGGACCCATTAAAGGCTCGAACTACAATATCACTGCATTCAATGGAGACATATAGGGCCTTGTTGTGGTTTCTCCCTTCCGGAGTCAAATCAGCATTAGAGAAACCTAATCCATTATCATTCGTCAAGCTAGTAACATAGCTTCCAAATTGTTCGGCAGAAATCTGTTGTGGTACGTGAGCAGTCTTCAAATTTTTTAGTAAAGCATGTGCATGGGCTTCATAACATAATATCTGGGATAGCATAGAGATCTTGGATGGGGACTGCCCCAACTGTTCAACAATTTTGCAGTCACTCTTGCAAATAATCTTCAATACCTCTTCCAACTTTCATCTAGAGGTATCTTCAACTGTAGCATCCTTAGGGGCCTCCGTCTGGGTAGGCTCTGTTATTTTCTCTTTACCCCGAGCCTCAGAAGTTGACTCAGTGGTTGTAACTCTAATAGGTGTAGCTATAGTCTTCGAAGAGATTTCCGGAGAGAAAACCCTTCCGCTTCTAGTAACCTTACTAGTTCCAGCAATATTGTCGATGACGAGATCAGTAACTTCATCTTCAACAGTCGATAGTTCTTGCTTGACGCCTTGGTAGTATACATTGGATACATAGTTCAAACGAATAGCCTTATTCGAAGAATGTGGAATAGGTCCAGGTGTAGTGATGATCAGAGGAGAAATTTTCGAATTGGCAGTAAGTTGTGGTCAACCCTATTCTAGTGGCATGCTCTTAGCTTCCATATATTTCTGGGAGGGGTCGAACAACACCTTTCATACCAAATATGGTATGATCACTCCTACCTTGCTCGATGTCGCCGCCATCACTGGGTTGAAACCATCTGGCACGGTTTTCAACTATAGATATGTTGAACCTGTGTCAATAAGGTTTGATGTGGGTGAAGCTGGAAAGCCAATGTATAACAATTTCATCGACAATTATGGTCAAACCTTTGGTCTTGTGGCTATCTCGCTTTGTTTTCTTCTTCAGGTCAATGCAGGTGGCCAAACAATTCTCTTATCTGGCTACCCAATTGAATATGGGTGAAAACATTACTCTAGGCCAGCTGATTATGTCCTCTCTCTATGCAGCTTTGACTGATGCTGCCAACAAAATATAGCGTTTCGACCCCAATAATCCAAAGAAAAAGAACGTCCTAGTCCATGGTCCCTCCTGGATATTGCAGCTATGGTTGAATGCCACTTTCTCTGAGGAGATTAAGCCTTTTAGAAATAGAAAGGTGGCATGTCCTCCATCTCAAAACCATATCGTCTGGCAATGCCTTCTTCCTCTAACTCCTATTGACAAAGCCTCCCCAAATCCTAAAGTTTTCAGGCTGCTGTTCACCATTATGCTGACAAGAGGCGACTTCACCCCCTCGATGGCCCCTTTTTACGCTAGACAAGATGGCCCAGAATGGTTTACCAGGGCTTTTCCACCCACGAGATAAGAGGACAAGAAAAATTATTTAATCCTTTGGAGGCGTTACTTGACTCCTCAATTTTTATCTACTTTGATTATCGGTGTAAACCCAGGTTTGGTTGTTTACCAGCCTAACATGGTGGCTCGAAAATTTGGCCTCTGTCAACTTGTTCCTAAATCTTTGTTCAATTCATATGGGCTACTGGTTGACATCACGACTTACCATACCTTCAAAATGATCAAGGATGATATAGGGAATCTATGGGCACGAAGGCCCACACTCACTTTCACTCCTTTCCAACTGTCTTTTTACTGCACCAAAGAATTTGAAACTTGGTGGCAGACGTATTTTGTTACATCCATTGATGATTGTAATGCTAAGTTGACTGAACTAACCACAACTTTTTCGAACTTGTAGGCAAAGGCGACCAAATGTAAGATTACTCATGTTAAACAAATTCGAGCTTTCCAGAATTACTTCTGAATTATGTATCGACCTAATGATCTTCGTCGGACCATCTATGAGGCTGTTGTCGAATTAAAGGAGAAGGTAACCAATAGGATCTCGACACTGAAAATTCCTGGTTATGTGAAAGATAAATATCTTTACGCTCTTCATTTTTGAAACATCAAATTTCCTCCTTTGCCATCCAGCCCTTTGGCCTTGGCCTTTGGCCCACCTATTCCTGATTGGTGGTATTGCTCTATACCGGATATGCAAAATGCCTATAGGACAAATGTCAACAGAGTGGTATCGATGAAGTATTACCTACCTAACTATTCAGGGCATCTTCATTATGATCTCTGATATGTTAGAGTACTTTCGACTACACAAATTGGTAACAATTTTTGGAAAGTTTTACCCCCTGCCTGTTTTACTTTAGTTGCTTATCTGATTGTTTTACACTTGTCTTACAGCTATACCAATAGATCAGGCAAGAGCCATTTCTGTCGGCAAACAAAAACCTTCAATGCATCAGGTTCAAACTTCAACTTTCTGTCAGTTACCATTCTTGATTTTGGCATATATGACTCAGCTTAATTTTGTAGATCATTCCTGACCACACACCTTCCGACAACGAACCCATTTCTTCTTCACTCAAGAAGGCTTCTTCGGTGGGTATATTTATATACTTCTTGTTTCTAAGTTGTGTACACCCTAAACTAGTATTAATATTTCCCCTGTTTGCCTTAGTAAAAAATGCTCAGCAGATTTGGCTGCTCCCTCTGACAAATCCAAAAGGTCCAAGAAGGACAAAAAACATACTCCTGAGCGGGCTGAGGTATATTTGGTCGATTCAAGACTTCCATTATCGAATAACACCATTTATTTGACTTACATCTTTCTTTGATATTGTAGCCATCACCTAATGTTTAGCCCTCTCAACATTCCCACAATTCCAAAAGTCACAAGAGGAAAAGAGATTCCTCTACCGAAGGCGAGGAGGCGAAGAAAAAGAAGAAGACAAAGGCACCTATACCCCAAGGTGCTGAGGCAAAGGTTGGCTTGAAACTTGTTGATGAAACATAGGAGCCATCTGACATCGAAATCCCTCTTATTATAAGTAGGATACGTAATGTGGTTTTGGTCAAAAATCCTGAAGCCACTTCGGATTGGGCACTGACACCATCATGGTCGATACAGCTCTGGTTACTCTGACTTGTGCCCTTGGGGTTGATGAGGTTCAAAGCCCATCGAGAAATCTCACTAACGTTTCAGCTAAGGACGTGTTTGTCGATCTTAATCCGTTGACACAAGTATTAGCTGGTTGTTTTCTAGTTTCTTTCGTTTTCTACTTGTTGAATTTGTTTCGGCTAATACCTTCTCTTACTTTCTTTAGGTCAACACCTCTGATCAATAATAATGCGTACCTAACTACACCCCCTTTGTCAGAAGCTTCTTCCACTCACCATCATGAAAATATTGACTTTGCTGATGGTGAGTTTATCGACATGACTATTCCTGCTACTCTTAGTGACTCTGATTCAGTCACTAGTCCTGCCAAACATAAGGGTTATAGTTCGACTAGTTTTGATTCTATCCTTTCAGATTCCCTGCAAGATTCAGAAGCAAATAAAATGCCACCACTTCCCGAATTCCCCCCCCCCCCCCCCTGAAAGCACACAAGGCACGCCTATCAATTCTTTTGGGAGAACAAAGGTCGACTCACCCATTAAGCTAAAACACGTGGGAGTCAATCCTTATGGTCTAGAGGCAATTGCTAAGTTGCGTCGCTTTGTGAGCTCTTACACTCTTTCTTCTGACTCCAACCCATCTCAAGCGCATAATGACAAGATGAGTCCTGAAGCAGTTAAAGCCAAGAATCTGATGGATAAAATTCGGACTCATGCTTTAAACCCTAATTTGCCTCATCTGCTCCATTCTGATCCAACTCTTGGTCCAGAGCTCTCAAAAGTTCTTGCTTAAATAAAGGAACTCAATATGTCTGAATCAGCCAGGCTGATGATAACGACATTTGAGAAACTTTTCATCCCTCTATACCAAAATGTTGAAAGAATTCAAGAAAATGAGGCGTTAATTGAGTCGAAGGAAGCCTTTGTGAAAGAAAAATTGGATGTGGTGGTGCAGGTTACTAAAGAAATCAATGGTTTGTTAGCAATGGTTGAAGAGAAAAAACAGGAACTGATTCCCAAACGAATTAGAGCTGCTGAAATCCGTAACCAGATTTCTGTTTTCAACAAGGAATTAGAATTATCACCAAACAAGAGGAAGAAATCAACAATGTGATTAATCCCATCCAAGCAAAAGCTGAGCAGATGGCTGCGGATGTCGTGGCGGAAAGTGACGTAATTTATTCTGTTGAAACAAAACTTGAAAGACTTAAGAATCAAGCATAAGGTTTTAAGTGTCAGGCCACTAACCTCCATGGAAAACTGCAGTTGTTTCAAGCCAAATTTAAGCATTTTTAACCATTGTAACAACCATATTGTAATTTCTTCATGGCTCTAAGCCAAATTTTAACGAATCCTTTATTTGTTCGTTTTATATGTAATCTCTATATTTTATGCGTGTTTTGAATTTGATGGTCTCAACGAAATTTTACCAGCTCGTTGGTTCGACGAATATTTATTCCGCCGAGATTTTGATTTATTGAAGATTGGGCTTATACTTTTTTAAGTACTTTCCATTTATCCTTAAGATCTGTCGACCTGAGGATAACTCCTCAAGCTCATACGCATTATTTGAAAAGACTTGTATCACTTTGAAAGGCCCTTCCCAACTTTGGGACCATTTCCCTAAAACACTATCACTTTTGTCCATAGGCAATATTACTTTCCATACTAGATCATCCACATCAAATATTTTATCCTTTACCTTTTTGTTGTAAGCTCTGGTGACTCTTTCTTTTTGTCTTATTAATGAATCAAGGGCCAACATCCTTTCCTCATCTATGTCGACCAGCTCGTCTGCCATCATATTCCAGTAATCCTTAGATGGTATTTCATGTTGTCTTTGGATTATAATCGATTGGACATGTATCTCCATTGGTAACATTGCATCATGCCCATATGCAAGTCGAAATGGAGTAGTTCCTGTTGCTTCCTTAGGGGAAGTTCTACACGCCCATAAGGCTTGATCCAATGTTTTATGCCAATTCCTTGGCTTCTTTCCTACATGCTTTTGGATTAGACTAATTATCACTTTATTGGCAGCTTCGACTTAGCCATTTGCTTGAGCATAGTAGGGGGTGGAAGTTAACAACTTAATTCCAACTTCTTGCGCAAATACTTGCATTTTTCGTCCAGTAAACACTGATCCTTGGTCGATCGTAATTGTTTCTGGAAGTCCAAACCGACATATGATGTGATTTTGTATAAAATTAAGAATAGCTTCTTGGTCGACGTTAGTTAAAGCTACTGACTTGACCCATTTTGTAAAGTAATCAATACCGACTAAAATATATCTTTGCTGTTTTGATGATGTTGGTTTTATTTCTCTAATCACATCTAAAGCCCATCCTCTGAATGGCCAGGGCTTTATAACTGCGTGCAATTCACTTGCGGGGACATGTTGTATGCCCTCATGCATCTGGCATTCTTGGAAACCTTTAGCAAATTCGATGCAATCTTTTAGCATTGAAGGCCAATAGACGCCTAAACGCACCAAAATCCATTTCATTTTGTGTCCTGCTTGATGTGCACCACATGCTCCACTATGCACACTTGACACTGCCACATATGCCTCACTTTCTCCAAGGCATTTTAACAAAACTCCTTCAATAGTTTTCTTAAATAATTCATTCTCTATCAAACATAAGTAAGAGCGCGATACTTGATCTTACGATCTGTCGACCCCGTGAGAATACGCAGATAGTCAGCCAATGGCTTTCACCAATCATTCTCTTGTCCATTGTCAATGGTTAAAATTTGAAAATTTTCAGCGTCTATACCCCCTAACTTCACGATCGACAAATCTGAAGGGGATAACAGCTTTGCTCGAACTTTCTCTCTTACTTGGGTAAGTTCTTAATTTTGATCTCTCTTGTATCCTGAGGCTTCCCGTGCTAAGTCATTAGCCTTTTCATTCTCTCTTCGAGGTATGTGTCGAATACTTACTTGCTCGAATTGTTTTAGTAATCTGATGGTAATCACAAAATACATGATTAAATTTTCTTTAACACATTTGTACTCCTTTGATACTTGTTTTATCACTAATTCAGAGTCTCCCATAATTTCGACGTTCCTTGCCCCCAAATCCAGCAGCCGTTCAAGTCCTGTTGTTAAGGACTCATATTCTGCTTCATTATCTATGCACATACCGTCGATTTTATACTTGAACTCTGCTGGAATTCCACTGGGAGAAATTATAATTCCTCCTATTCCAACTCCATTCTTATGGCTAGAACCATCAAAGTATAGTTTCCATGGCACTAAATCTACATAATTTTGAGGTATGCCAACCAATGAATGGTCGACCAAAAAATATGCCACTACTTTTCCTTTCATTGCTTTTAAAGGCATGTAAGTCAGAGAATACTCTATTAATGCTAAAGCCCATTTACCAATTCGACTATGTAAAATTGTATTGGATAACATGTGCTTAATAATATCAAAATGAGAAGATACATACACATCAACAGGCTTTATATATTGGTTTAGTTTAATACAAGAGAAGTACAAGCAAAGGCATAGTTTTTCTATATCACTATACCTAGTCTCAGGATTATTTAGCATTCGACTAAGATAATACACAGGTCTCTCGACACCTTTTTCGTCCTTTTGGACTAACATACTACCTATAGTCGCATCTGAGGCTGCAATATATAACCTCATAAGCCTATGTCTAACAAGAGGTGCCAATATTGGAGGCTTTACTAAGTAGTCTTTGATCTTGTCGAAAGCCTCTTGATGCTCCTCTTGCCAAACGAAATCTTCATTTTTTAGTCGAAGTAGTGGTGAAAACACTTTAGTTTTTCCACTTAAGTTAGAGATGAAGCGCCTTAGGAAATTTATTTTTCCCAACAAATATTGAAGTTCCTTTTTGGTCGACGGTGGTCTGATATCCATGATGGCTTTGGTCTTACTTTGATTTACTTCTATGCCTTTTTTATGCACCACAAAGCCAAGAAAGTCACCTGCCCGCACACAAAAAGCACATCTTAATGGATTCATTTTTAATCCATGTTTTCTCATCCTTTCGAAAGACTTCCGAAGGTGTTGCAGATGAGTCGTTTTACTATTCGACTTTATTACAATATCATCAATGTAAACTTGCATGAAATCTTTCATAAAATCATGAAACATAGAATTCATTACCCTTTGATATGTCGCTCCAGCATTTTTTAAACCGAACGGCATGATAACCCATTCATGGGTTCCCAGTGCCCCAGGGCAGTGAAACGCCGTCTTCGACACATCTTCATCTGCAATAAAAATTTGGTTATAACCAGAATAACCATAAAGCATGCTTAGATATTTAAATCCAGCAGCCGAATCGACCAACATTTCTGCAACATTTAAATCTCTAAAATCTATGCACACGCTTAATTTTCCATTTTTCTTAATTACTAGCACAATGTTTGCCAACCATTTGACATATCTTACAGTTCTTATGAATCTGCTTTTGAGGAGTCTTTCTACCTCCTCTTTGATTTTCGACATTATGGATGGAGCGAAACGTCTGGGCGTCTGCTTTACTGGTTTCTTTCTAGCTTTTATTGGTAATTTTAGTTTTACTAGTTCCCTGCTTAAACCTGGCATTTCATTATAGTCCCAAACAAAATAGTCTTTAAATTCTTTTAATAAAGATATTACCTCAGATTTCAACTTTGGGTCGTTGTTGGCGCTGATATAAGTTGGTATTTTATCCCCCTTTTCCCCAAGATCCATTTCTTCTAAAGGGTCTTGTGGTTGCATCTTTTCGGGTGCCATTGGATCCTTTTTGAAGCCTAAAGGTTCTTTGTCATATATGCCGTTCAGACGTTGCTTATCGATGTTTTCTTCGACTATCTCTAGTATATCTGGTATCTTTGGCTCCATAGCCAAAGTAGTTCCTTCATTTAGAACTTGTGTTTCATTGGCTTTGACATCCATGTTTTCTTCAGCTTCTAGTGCCGAATTTATTTTACTTTCGGTGATATACGCTGAAATCCTATTTAGAGCATCTAGCCCAGACATCATCACTGATGTCCCCCCATCCTGTCGGCCGATTAACACAATATGGATCCTCGAGAGGTTCCACATCCCATATAAAACCGTGGGTTTCATGTAACTTCAATGACACAAATGCTTAATCAAGGTTGGCATAAACTTCTTCAGCAGGTTGGCATGGGGAAATATTAGCCAATTTCCCGTCGAACTACTTCTTTTCAACATTGTTCATATCTGCCATAAAGTACCCTTGATCAGCTTCAATATTTTCGACTATGCCATCTTCCCTCCAGATCACCAAACGTTGATGCATAGAGGATGGCACAACCCCCACTCTATGAAGCCATTCTCTCCCTACTAGGAGATTATAGCTTGGCTTGCCTTGAATCACCATGAAACCAGTCGGCCTGGTAACATGTGGTGTGGCATGATATTTACAGTAGCACCACAATCTACAAACACTTTGTTGATAGCAACTCCTTTGACTCTAGCCCTTATTAAAAGGGGCTTTAAATGGCTTCTCATTGCCATATCTGGTTTCTTGAAGAAAGCATCCTGGTTCTCAGTGGAACCATTGTTCATGACAAAATAGCACGTTGGCTTATGTAAAGCCATCTCCTTAGCATTCGTGTCTGTGGTATCCTCTACTTATGTCAAGCAGTCGTATTCTACTGGCAGAACGGATACCATGTTGACTAAAATATTCAAACTCTCTTCGGAGTCAGAATCAAAATCATCAGTGGCTTCTTCAGAGCCTTCAGCAGCTGGTCGATTCATGAATTCTTTGATTCGCTCTTTCACGGAAGAATCAACTTTCACCTGGTACTGCCTCTTATTTCCACATTTATTCGCAGCCAACTGGCCAACATCCGCTTGCCTCTCAGCTTGCTTTTGCCGCTAGAAGCGTCTCCATTGGGTTCTAGTCATGGGATTCTTCCCCATGTAGTTTTCAGAGATGTGGCTTTTCTTCTCTGACTTGAATTCATTTTGGTAGTCAATCGCCGGCTTCCCCCTGTTTGGTTCCCCTTCAATTGGTGCGCCTTTTCTTCCTTGGGGTTTAATCCAGGTTCCATTAGGAGCTTTCGTTGAGGGAATATAACTCCTAGGATTAACATGCGAGTTTCCCATAGCTCTCCTTGGGTCCCTAGTTGTAGGGAACCTTTGATTGTGTGGCTTGGTCCTGTTCTTCTCTAATTGTAGCTTCTGGAAATTTCCAGCAGCTATCTTGTCGGTCAAAGTGCCACATCTAGGACACAAGCAAGCTTGTGACCTTTATTCTTGCAGCGGTAAAGGAAGTCCAACAAATCTTCCTCAGGCCTTGGGTACACATCTGCTAGGCCGACATCAAAAACTCTCTCCAGTGCCTTCTTCGACCATATTGTCTTCATGGAATTCATTGATTTCTACCATATTGATGCTCACTGGGTCGAGAAACAAAGCCTCTTCTTGCTTGAGAGGATCAGTATCAATCTTCGTCCTTCTGGAAGCAAACTTCAGTCTGTCCTCTTGCAGCGACTTTTGCACGAGATCCCTGAAAAGATAACATTGAGAGGTTGTATGACCAAGATAATTATAAAATTTACAAAAACCTCTTTTCCGTCGTTGTTCTAATGGTGGTAATTTAGCACCTGGGGGTACTAAAATTTTACCATCTTTAACCAGTAAATCAAAAATTTCTTCACACTTAGTGACATTAAACGCATAAGTTTTTGCTGGGAATTTTAGGTTATTTTCGATCGTATTCTTTCCCTTAGCAGGAAATAATAATTTACATTCATAGGCCGGCCCTGACTTAATTTTAGCCAAGTCGACCTCTGCCTCTGTTGGTGAGGTATATTCGGCCTCACAAGTGGGATTTGTGTCACCATAATCTATTAAGGCTACTTTTTCTTTTCTAGTCTTAGCCTTAGTATGTCTAACTTTTTCTAGTCGCAGACGTTCTAGATGTCGAAATCTATCAGCTAGCTGTGACATACTTTTCACGAAGTTTGGATCTATCTTCTTCCTAATGGAATAATCTAAACCTCCAGCATCCATTTGAACAAGCTCATGTTCTAGCACTTGAGTAAAGCATCTTGCTTTTAAAGACCTAAATCTGTTTAGATAATCATCAATGGTTTCAGCAAACCTTCTTTTAATGTTTGATAATTCTACCAAACTAATTTTTGAATGACCCTTATAAAATTGTTCATGGAAAAGTTTTTCCAACTTCGTCCATGAGTTAATCGAATTTGGGGGTAAAGTGGTAAACCATGTAAAAGTTGCCTTAGTAAGGGAAGAGGGAAAGTGCTTTACCCTTAAGATTTCATTATTTGACATATCCCCAGATTCAGTTAGATATCTATAAATATGTTCCACCATCGACTCTCCAGATTCTCCCCCAAATTTTTTGTACTTAGGGATTTTCCAACCTATAGGGTTTTCAGTCTATAAAATATATTCAGACAAAGGGGAGGAATATGTTGGCCTTTGAAGTGCGGTATTCATGCCATTTCTGGCCATAATTCTTTCGATAATGATGGTTAAATTATTTTTAACGGTTGTTTTCTTGTTGCATTTGCTCGACAATTTGGTCAGCCTCTTGATGTCGATCTACTAATACCCTGGATGGATTGACCATCAAATTCCTTGGAGGCACTACCATTTGTCCCTGATGGACAGTTTCATCTTATATTTCCCCCATGTCTATTTGACCAGGGGCATCTAGTCGAATAGGTGGTGCCTGTCAAATAGGCGCTGGGGGAGCACCTAAAAAGTTACACAAATGTGTTAATTGGGCAATTACTTGTCGATTTGTTTTAGCGGATTGCCTATTAGTCTTAGCCAACTCTTGTACTATGGGATTAAATACATTACCCATCTGGTTAGTTAACATATTAACCAACTCATGGTTACTATCATCCATTTGTTGCCTTAATACTGCTACTGAAGTAGTAGTTAGAGGCGGTATTAAGGGTTGAGGAGGCGCTACCCTATTTTGGTTGCCTCTATTATTTCCTCCTGGCGTAGATCCTTCTAAAGGAGAGTTCAAATTTTGAACATTATCTGACGCCACTGCTGTATTCGATGTCGACTAATATCCTGGCATCATGGAATACGGTATTCCATAAGTAGGATCTACATTATCGAAACGAGGTACGTTAGGTATGGTAGTCATAGTCATTACTGGTCTTAGGCTTCCCGGTGGAGCCTGAGACATTTGTACGAAAACCGCAGCAGTCGACCCTACTGGAGGAAAAAGCGCTACTTGTGAAACTATTCGGTAGTGGTTAAAGTTCGTGACAGTATTTCCTCTATGTTTGGATTATCAGGACTAGTTATTCTTGGTATTTGCTTCCTAGATAATGGTTTATTATACTCTTTGGTTAACTTCCCATTTCTAAGTTGCATTCACTTATAAATACTCAAGACCAATTCTTAACATTGGGTCCCACTAGGTGTGCCAATTTGTTTACTGTGGAAAATGGTAAACAACCGCTGATCCTCCCAGAGTCCTAAAACTGAGGGTAACTTGCGAGATCGACCAGTTGATCTCAAGACGCATGATAAGAGTTTTTTGTTATCACACTTATTCCGTCGAAATATCAGTCAAAGGAAACATCTTTCTTTTGACTGAAGAAATGGGTGCAATGGTTTTCCACACTATGGTTCAATCGACTGCCTGGTAACTCGTGACCGACAGAAGATATTTGTACAAAAACGACACTCACTAAACTAACTAACAGGTGACCCGTGACCCACAGATAGTGTCAAATTATTCATGCGAAATAGAAGATAACGTATAGATCTTGCTCGACAACAAAGAGAAAACATATAAAACACTCAAGAGATATAACTGAAAAATAAAAGATTTGCATTGAAATAAAGATGGTGATTCACGTACATCAAGCACTCTTCACTCTTGATTTCCTGACGCTTGGAATGAGAGAGTTTGCCAAGTGATTTGAGAGTACAAGTGAACACACCTAAACTACACAAAGTTTGCCTATTTATAGTGTTTACAAAGTAACTACCTAGATAAAATCGACGACTAATATTAACATCTTAAGGTAACTGTTTCACTAGATGCTGCCACCTCTTTGGCGTTCAAACACGTCGTGGATTGCCAATAACCGCTCATAATTTTGAAGTTCCACTTATTTGGCGCTTAAACACGTCGTGGGTTGTTGGTAACTGCCCACGTTTCCTCTAATCTTCTTGAACATAAACCACCTCTTCCTTTCTTCAACGCTTTCTTTCTGGCAAAGAATAGTTACGCTTTCTCTAAGTCCAAGATACCCTTCTTTGTCGACTAATAACATCTTCGACCAAGTCCTTCTCTTTTACCCTTTTGGTCGACTAAACCAATTCGATCCTCCCGACATATTCTATTATTTCTTCCTAGTCGACGTGATCCAATTTTAGACAGTTTCAACATGGCTCCTTCCTAACATTAATTCTTACTTAATAAAAACCAACTTTTCACACATTGGCTCATGTTTCCCGAAAAACCCTTATTTTTGAGGGTGCCTCTTAACTTATGAGAGTATTTTCATTTATCACATGAACTTGAATTCCTCAAGGTTTTCCAAGGTAACACATGTTAATCTTGGTAAAATTCTGGAGCGTCTGACCTATGCCTATTGCCCTGTTGTTATTATTGAACAAGCGCATGATTAGAAATCAATACTGCTCCCACAGACTGATTATTGTCATTTTTACCATGGCCTTTCTGGCCGAAACATCATTGGTATCCTTCTTACCATTGAATGACTTCTTCATAACACTTGAAGGCGCAACCACTTGAATTTTTCCGCTCTTAATACCACTTTCAACTCGTTCCCCATTTAGTATCAGCTCAGTAAAACCAAATAAAGAACTCCCAATCAGATGATTAAATAATTAACCTGTTAGAGTGCCCATGAACATATCAACTAGCTCCCGGTCCGAAAAGGGAGGTTTCACCCTTCCATCTAAGTCTCTCCACTTCTGGGCATATTCTTTGAACCCCTCATTCGAACCCATAGTCATGTTTTGTAATTGCACGCGAGTTGGTGCAAGGTCAACATTATATTGATACTGCTTGTAAAAACTATAAGCCAAGTCTTCCCAAGTACGAATGTTGGTTCCCTCCAGCTGATAGAATCACTCGAGTTGTGTACCAGACAAATTTTCCTGAAAAAGTGAACCCATAACTTTCTGTCAGCAGTATGGGGTTGGATCTTCCGAACATAAGATCTCATATGAAGTTTCAGACAAGACACACCATCATATTTAGCAAAAGTATGGATTTTGAACTTGTGAGGGATAACAACCCCCATAATAAGATCCATCTCTCTGAAATCTAATACAGGCACTTTCTAGATTTCCCTAGCCTTAAAACGGTCTTCTAGCTGCTTGTATCTATCGTCAGTAGGAGGATATTGTTCATCAGAATAGTCTTCATCCTCAGGCATCTTACCAGAACCAAGGTTGCTTCCACCTTCAGCCATGACACTTCTACCATCCTCGTCTTAGTTGTCATCTTCATCATAGGTGACATCAGTAGTTTGAACTGGTTTAGCAGGACCTTTGAATCTTCTTCCCATGTTGAGAATAGCAATTGGTTTCCGAGTCTTCTTATTTTTGGCGATGAGCGCTGTAATACGGTAGGAGAAATGACTTGGTTGTTTTGCGTTTGATCACAATTGTTGCAGATAGCAAGAGTCGCCACTGACTTTTCTTTTATCCAATAAAGGAAAGGGTAAAAAGAACAGGAAATACCTTTGAGATGTTTTCTTGATTTTGGGGGTTAGATTATGAAAAGGGAAGGTGTTAGCACCCTTTTCATCCATAGTTATCTATGGGATCTTAGTTTCTTGCTAGATCACTTTTGAAATTTCTTTGTTTGAAATGTGTTTGTGGTGGTTTTTGAAAGTATTTTTGAAAAGCGCCTTCGTTTAGGCAAACTTTGTAATGATTCTCGTCTCTGTAAGAATGCAAACAAAGTGTTGTACTTTTTGAAAATATTTCATGTTTTGAAAGTGTTTGGTGTGTTTGAAAAGATGTTTGTTTTTTTAATATGGATTGTGAGCAAGCCACTAAGAACATTCTACCTACTCAAAAGTATTTTGTTCATTTCTCTCTTCCTTTGACATTGCTATCTTACCATTGATTGGTAAGAACTTATCTTTAGATGTAAAGGGACGGGCGTGGGTCATCGTATAGTCATGAATAGCAATATTGTGAGATATCTTAGCATTTCTCTTGAGGGACTAAGATCATTTGAAGGCAACATTCGAAGCGTCATCGAGGGATTATGATCTTGTATTTTTGATTATTTTTTCTAAGATGTCTCACATGCATATTATGACTATTTTCTTAAGGCAACAAGTGGAGTTAACCCTAGAGGTGTAGGTGTGCAAGTGTTTATTTTTTCATGCTTGGTTTATCTTGAATTAGGGTTATCTAATCATTGATTTTATCTTTCCATACTGTTGTACCCTAAAATTTGCCTTATCATTTCCCAAAGGATCATCCAGAACTCTCAGGTTTGCTCCTATCAAGTCCCAAGTCTTGAATTACAACTTTTCAAGAAAATCACTCACAAGGGAAAAATGGTCAAAAGCACATTGAAGAAAGTCAAATTTTGACTCTTAAATCAAAAACCAAGTTTCAAAAATTATATTTCATTAAGATATGAAATTGGTTCATCAAAAATCAGAAGTTAGAAATTACTTTGAAAAAATCAAATTTTCTAAACATTTGGAAAATTTTCTAAGAGTTAAGAGGATTTAATACTTCAGAACTTCTGAGTAAGCCTCCACACAAGTGCAGTCAGAAGTTGCAAACATGGTTCATTCAGAACTTCTGAGTCATCCTCCATGCAAGTGCAGTCAGAAGTTGCAAACACGTGTCAGAACATGACACTTCAATCAGAACATGTAGAAGCTATGCTCTTCAGTCAGAACATGATTCTTCAGCATATGGAGGCTATGTTAAATGCTCGGGTAAGAAGATGCCCCTTCAGCATTTGGAGGTTACGTTTTTGATCTTCTGCAATCAGAACATCACCAAATCCCAAGACCTCGTTTAAACAACTTGTTGCACTGCTACAGTACAATATTCTAACCAGCAGTTAATCCAGTCCACGCCTGCATTTTTCCAAATCCTGTATTTCCATCAAATACAAAAGGTTGTGATCAAAAAGCATTAGAACAGTGTGCCAAAAAAGTTTAAATCTCATTTGTTTTCCCCCCCAAAACTACAACAAATTCATCTATAAATAAGTTGCTCCATCACACTTTCAAGGGGCTGGCTTTTGGAGAGAGAATTATCAAATACATGAAAGAAAAGAGAGAAAAAAAAGAAACATTCAAACACTCATAAACTTAGAATTTTCCAAATCAAAAACCTTTGTTTTTCCCTTTGAAACAAAGAACTTAACATTGATGTTTACTGTTCGTGCAAACCCCTGAACATTCAAAGGCAGTAGCTCAAATCCTAAACCCACACTTCAGGTTCAAGGTAAGTCTTTCTGACTTTGCTTGTTTTTCATTTTGAACATCATTAAACATGTAACTATCATAGTATTAATGTTGTTCATACCACTGCATAAGTAGAAAGACTCAGGATCAGAACTTTCTGATCATGGCTAGACTCAAGATCAGGATCAGAACTTCCATAAACTGTTGTGCTTTTATCCTTCTGATTTGTTGTTTGCTGAAAACTGAATAACTTATCATTATGCTGATTGATGTAAGGAAAGAGTTGAAATGTAACACAAAACAACTATTTTTCACTCACAATTCTAACACATAGAACTTCTAGGATTTTCTCACTGTTTAAGCACACAGAACTTCTGAGTTCTCTGCACTGCTATAACACTTAGAACTTCTGATTCTTACATATTGATAATGAACTAAACTGTTGATGTTTATTCACTGTTTTTAGCATAGCACAAAACTTATGACTTTTGGCTCACTGTCTGAATACCACCCAAAATTTTTGTGTTTTCCCTCTAATGTTTCTTGCAGGACCTCAGAGTTTACCAACTCAGAACTTTTGATGCACATTGACGTTTCCTGTTGAGTCACAACGCTCCTGACTCCAGAACTTTTGATCCCTGTGGTTTCGCTCGCAGCAACACGTTTCTTTTAACTCTTTCATTTATTTTCATTTTTATCATTTTTTATATTAACCCTTTTTTTTATTAACATAAAAAGACATAAAAATATTTTCTTTTATTATTTAATTAACTTAAGACTAAAAAACCATTTTCTAAACAAGTCCTTTTTCTTTTTTAATATTGTACATTTCAATATGGTTGTTGTAAGTGTTTAGTTATTGGCATGTATTTTTGGTAAAACAAGGTGTGTAAATGTCATGACTGATGTCATAACATTCTGGATTATTAAGTTCTTTATGCAGAAAAAGTGTGGCACACAGTAGCTACTGTGTATGAGTGTGTATCTGAGCATTTAGCAAAAGATCACATTTATTGCCTTCTACCAAAATCAGTAAACAGGAATTCTGATGTCATAACAAATGTTAAGACATCCTGTACTGATCTAACTGTAGTGCAGTTTGGTTAATTCTGAGATTTTTCAGGAAGTTGGCTCATTCCTTCCAGAACAGAATCTCCCGTGGTCTTTGGGTTAACCTAGCTCAACCCTAAACTGGTTAATAAAGTCTTGTGACCAAGTCTTAAGGTTAAACCTAATTAACCCTAGCTTTTTGTGGAAACCCTAACTGAAGAAATAACTACTATATATTCAACAGGATTGTTGTTTGGAAAATATCTCTTTGGACTGAAGATCAATTAGGAGCTGTATAGTTTTAACTGTTGTAATCCAAGCAAGTATCATTGTGATAAGTGACTTGGAATAGGTTTTGATTGTAAGGGTTTTTTGTATCACTCAAAGCTTTGAAGCAAGAGTTTTTGTGTCTCTTGACTAAAGCTTTGAAGCAAAGTCAAGTTAGGTTTATGTATCACTCAAAGCTGTGAAGCAAGAGTGTTTGTGTTACTTGATTAAAAAGCTATGAAGCATAATTAAGTGTATGTTCTGAAGAGTGTCTTCATTAATTCATTAGTCAATTGTTTTAAGTATCACTGCTGTGATTGAGGGGGAGTGAGTAGGAACTCAGGTTTAAGTTGAACTTAGATTGAAGTTGCATTGGGTAGGTCTTAAGTGAAGGAGATAAACTGGTTGGTTTATTCCTGAATTAATATCTCTTATAGTGGATTTCCTCCCTGGCATGGTAGCCCCCAGAGTAGGTGTTGTTTCACACTGAACTGGGTAAACAATTGACTGTGTTCTTTACTGTTTTTTTTACTGTCTTATAGAAAGTCAGATACGGTGTCATAACATTCACTGTGACATTGAGTATCTGCTGCCAGAATTTCAATTGTAATAGTAACTTAGGATTTAATTTTAATTGCAACCCCCATTCATAAATATGTACCCCCATCCCCCTAATGATTGTAATAGCGTAGGATATTTACTATTCCGCACTTTTATCGCTTTAAAATATATTGCTAGTAAATAGGATGTATGGCAAGATAAAATCAACAAATAGATGACTTTAAAATACAAGATAAAATACATGCAAACTAACACACTATTCACACATGCACCCTTAAGGTTAACTCTACTTGTTGCCTAAAAAATGGTCATGTTATGCATGTGGGGTGTCTTAGCACAAACAAAAATATAAGATCATAGTCCCTCGATGACGCTATCAAAGTTGCCTTTCAAAATGATCTTAGTCCCTAAAAGAAAAGTGCTAAGTCATCTCACAACATTGCTATCATGGTCATACGATGACCCAACGCCCGTCCCTTCACATCCAACAATGGAGCTTATCAAATCAATGGTAAGATAGCAACATCTAAAGGAGGAGGAAAAAGAACACCTAAGACCTTTTGAGTAGGTAGATTACTCCTAATTACTTTCTCAATTTCAAAACAAACATCCTTGCTATTTTCATAAACAAACACTTTCAAAAACACTTTCAAAACAAACATCCTTGCTATTTTCATAAACAAACACTTTCAAAAACACTTTCAAAACACTTTCTAAACATGGAATATTTTCAAAAGCTCAACACTTTGTATGCGTTCTTACGAACGAGAACTATTACAAAGTTTGCCTAAACGATGGCGCCTTTTCAAAATACTTTCAAAAACCACACAAAGCATATTTTCAAACTAAAGCAAGTGATCTAGCAAGTAACTAAGAGCCCATGGAAAATGATGGATGAAAAGGGTGCTAACACCTTCCCTTTTCATAGTCTACCCCCCAAACTCAAAAACATCTCTAAAGGTCTTTCCTGTGCTTTTTCACCTTTCCTTTTGGATAAAAGAAAAGTCGGTGGCGACTCTTGCTAAACCATAACATTTGCGAACACAAAAGCAAAACCTCAAGTCAGTTCTCCCACCGTATCACAGAACTAACGACTCTGCTGGGGAATCATTGAAAAGTGGGGTGACCTTAGGGTTAGATCACATTTATTTGCTCTCTTTGTTTGAATTTTATGCTTTACATTTTTGGTTCTTTTTTTGGGTTTGAATCCTCCACCCGGATTTGGGATACCTTATAAGTAAGTAGAAATACGTTGTGGAAACTGTGTGGGGTATACCGACACGGTCTAAGAAATAGATACGTTAGCGTGACATATTTGTGGGTATCGGTAGCCCTTGAGTAGTCAAGGAGAATACGGGGCCACTGAGTGATGTCATGAAGCACTAACTAACTTTTAGAACCTTTACTTGACCAACTTGGCCATTAGGACGTAGTGAGATGACCGGCTTTGGTGCAGTCCGAAGTTGGTAGATACTAGATACTACACTCATTGAGGTTTGGTTTTTGGGATATTTCGGTCGCCATTAAAGAGGCTTGCGCTGAAACAATGCCCGAGAAAACAAACCAGTGTTATTGAGCTCCTTAGAACCCGGTTACTATTACTAGGACATGTTTGAGCCAACTAAACTTCAAGAGGGTACTTACCTATGAGACTCCATACAAGCCTAAACCTAAGGACTTGTTTTCTTTGTTTGTATATATATATATATATATTTGTACATAAACATCATGAACATCATAATCATTCTTACCAACCATTTCAAGGATTTTTGGAATTCATCTTTGTTCTGTTTTGTAGGACATGGCTTCCGCTCGTAGGAACACTATCCAAGTCAGTCTCGTGAGGATACCTCCACAACTCAAGGATTTAGTATCAAGGGTCCCTGAAGATTCTCCATTCACCAAAAGACATGGTCGACTCCTTAGTTTGGTTACCTCAAGTATTGAAAAAGATATGGTAAAGGTGCTTGTCCAATTCTTCGACCCTTTGCATCATTGCTTCACTTTTCCCACTTACCAACTTATGCCCACTTTGGAAGAATTTTCTCAACTCATGGGGACCCCTATTCTTGATCAGTTACCTTTCAACGGTATTGAAAGATATCCTAAACCTGAGGAAATTGCTCGAGCTCTACATTTGCAACCATCTGACATAGTAGCAAATTGGGTAACAAGGAGTGGTGTCAAAGCGTTCCTAGCAAAGTTTTTGTTGGAGAAGGCTCAAGAGTGTTGGAATAATTTGGATCTACAAGCCTTTGAAGAGATTTTGGCTCTTCTCGCCAATGGGTTGGTACTATTTCCCAATCCTGACCAACTTATAGATATAAATGCGATCAAAGTTTTCATATCTCGTAATCTGGTGCCTACATTGCTTAGAGACATCTTGCATTCTCTTCACTCTCGCACTTTGAAGAAAAGAGGGACTTTGATGTATTGCACTCCTCTTTTGGCTAGGTGGTTTATTTCACACCTACCTCGATCCGTGGTGAAGAATGAACAAGGTATGAGGTGGTCTAAAAGATTGATGTCACTTTCACATGCTGATATTTGTAGGTATTATCGCTCTTTGGAAGACATTACCATCATTGATCGTTGTGGGAAATTCCCTAATCTCCCTCTACTTGGCATTAGGGGAGGCATTACTTACAACCCTTGTTTAGCTTTGCGATAATTTGGATACTCTAGGAGAGATGGCGCTCATGAGGTACTCATCCAAGGAATTGCGTTTGACTACGAAAGAGATACCCAAGGTTACCGTCAAAGATTTATACGAGCTTGGGGTATGGTTAACAAAGTTGATAGCATGACGTTGGGGCGTAAGAATTCCATTCCTTTGGAACCTTATCTTAAATGGATGCGGGCTCGCGCTCAAAGTCTTAAGATGCCTTATGAAGTCGTCTTACATGTTATCATGGAGCCAGTAGTTGAGGGAGACGTTCCACATACTATCCTCTATCCTGATATGCCTACTTCTCTTGAAGATTTGCAAAATGCTTGGATTCAGTTAAGTGGAGAGCGAGACACCTTTGAAGTTAAGTTCAATGAGGGCGAGAAGAAGATATTAGAGCTTACAAGGGAGCTTCATGAAGAAAGGAGTTTAAACACCTACATTGCGCCAAAGAGGATGCACACAACTTTTCTGTCTTAAGAGTTTACTTTATGCTTATTTATGTTGTTGTAAGCCCAAGAGGTGTGTTTGTATTCAAATCATAACTCTTTAATGCAAGTTAACGTTTGTTCACTCTTTGTCTATACAAATTTAAATTCTTTAAATCCTTGAAATCATTTGCATATACATATTCATGCATCATATCATAAGCAAGCTTTTCACAACAGGTTTCTTCATCTTTCTACTGTTTATTTGATTAAAGATGGATCTCGAACAAATAGTGAAGGACTTGCAAGCTCAAAACATTCAGTTCCAAGTCACCTTGATGACCTTGGCCAAAGGGAAGCAAGAGCTAATGACAGCATTGACAACCAAAAAGAAGAAAAATAAGGCCCTCATCAACATGGGGAAGAGATTCAAAGAACAGATTCGCCAAGTGCAAGTGGTCAAAGACTCATCTGAGGAGGATGAGAACCAAGCAGAAGAGGCAAGAAGCACCCGTGCTGAGGGTGTGAATGATCAAGCTTCTGAAGATGAGGATTACTTTGATGAACAATACCCACCTACTGGTGCAGAAAAGTACAAAGAATTGGAGGATAGGCTAAAGGAAGTTGAAATTCAAGTTGTGCCTGGTTTGGATTTTAGTGATTTAGGCCTAGTTCTTGGGGTCGTCATTCCTTATAAGTTCAAGACACCAGTCTTCGCCAAGTATGATGGGGTCTCTTGTCCCAAACTACATCTAAGATCTTATGTGCGCAAAATACAACCACACACTGCTGACAGAAAATTGTAGATTCACTTTTTCCAAGAGAGTCTAGTTGGAACTCAGTTAGAGTGGTTTTATCAATTAGAAGGTTCCCACGTCCATACGTGGGAGGATTTGGCCACTGCCTTCTATCACCAGTATCAATACAACACCGAATTGGCACCACCGAGAGTTCAACTTCATAATATGACCATGGGAAGTGACGAAGGGTTTAAAGTATATGCCTAAAAGTGGAGGGACCTTGCCAGTAGGGTCCAACCACCTTTGATCGAAAGAGAGCTAGTTGATATGTTTATGGGTACGTTAACTGGTCCATTCTTCAACCTGTTAATTGGAAGTTCTTCGTCTGAATTCACCAAGTTGATTTTAACTGGTGAAAGGATTGAAAGCGGTATTAGAAGCAGCAAAATTCCTATGGCATCTGGTTCCACATCCAACTCCGTCAGAAGGCCCTTCACTGTAAAAAAGGAAACAAATGTTTTGTATGGGGTAAAAGCCCATACCAAGAAGGACCATCATTCATCTGTAAATGCTGTATTTATTTCCAACGCTCAACCTACTCAAAGGCAACCCTCCAACAATCGGAGACCTGAAGTTCCCCGACGACAATTTAC
Organism: Vicia faba; assembly: GCA_948472305.1. Lineage (NCBI taxonomy): Eukaryota > Viridiplantae > Streptophyta > Magnoliopsida > Fabales > Fabaceae > Vicia > Vicia faba. The sequence goes on from OX451738.1 coordinate 816,518,455, forward strand.
AAGAATAAGCATGTCATTATCACAAGCCTTACAACATTTTCTAAATGCCAATTTGGTGACTCTGCGCAATCCACCATCCAACCCTGATGTTTCCTCACCTAATTACACCCTAATGCTAAATGCGCATACCATTCCAACAGCCCCAGCCATGAGACCGATCAGTGCTGGGCATTGAAGAACAAAATTCAAGATTTGATAGAAAACAAGACAATTGAGTTTGATCCACCCGCTACTACAAACGTGATAACCGCGCCAATGCCAAAACATGGCAAAAGGGTTAATGCCATTGATGATGTTACTTTTATCACCTCTGTCAAAGATTTAACAACTCCCTTGACCATTGTTAAAGCTAATTTGCTAAAAGCCGGTGTGTTTCCTAGATGTTCCGCAAATTGTGCCTGTTGTGATCAACGAGAAAATGAATGCGAGCTACTGAAGAAAGGTGTGCAACTCCTGATAAATAGCCGCGAGATTCTATTCGAAAAGATTCCCACCATCAAAAATTCAATCGATAAAGCTAAAGATTTGCCCATCATAACAATTTCAAACAAACCTCTTAGGATCTCATCCAAAGGTCCTATCAGGATTTCGAACGAACCGGTCATTGCTCCTCTCATAATCACTGCTGCCGGACCTGTTCCATACACCTCTGATAAAGCGGTACGATGGAATTACGGTGCCGAGGTTTATTACCATGGGGTAAAACAAGATTCTTAGATTGATGATAATGAAGCTGGTGTTACTAATATTACAGGTTCTAGTAAAGTCACAAGAACAGGAAGGGTCTTTTCCCCTGTTATCTCACCACCAACCACTACCACAGTTCTAGTCCGCATAACCAATGGCAATTCTGGTGCCAGTACTAAAGGGAAAGAGAAAGAAGGTGAGCCTGCTAGGGAAGAGGCACCTGCTAAAAAGTTTGTTATAGAAGAACCATCCACTCAAGAGATGGAGGAGATTCTGAAGATTATCAAGAAAAGCGACTTCAAAATAGTAGAGCAGTTGGGGCAAACCCCTTCTAAAATATCAATGTTGTCCTTATTATTATGTTCTAACGCCCATGTACAAGCTTTGATTAATTTTTTGAAAAACGCTCATGTGCCTCAAGAAACCACAACCGATCAATTTGAGAACTGCGTAGCAAGTCTGACAGCTGACAATGTTCTGGGGTTCTCCGACGCAGATTTAACTCCCATGGGAAAGAATCACAATAAAGCCTTGCATGTTTCTGTTGAATGCAAGGGGACCACTCTGGCACATGTTTTGGTTGACACAAGCTCATCTTTAAATGTGTTACCTAAAGGCGCTTTAGATCGGCTAGACTGTGAAGGTTTGGTTTTGAAGCCAAGTGATATTGTTGTGAGGGGATTTGATGGGTCGAGAAGGATGGTTCATGGAGAGGTGGATCTCCCAATTAAGGTTGGTTCACAGATTTTCAACTCCACATTCTATATAATGGACATACGGCCTGCATATTCTTGCTTTCTTGGGCGCCCATGGATCCATGGGGCAGGTGCAGTCACTTCTACTCTCCACCAGAAGTTAAAATATCTGGTTCAAGGGAAGGTTGTCACTATTTTCCGCGAGGAAGAATTTATGGTAAGCCATCTTAATTCTTTCAAATACATAGAAATGGATGGCGAATTCATAGAAACTCCTTGCCAGACGTTTGAAGTTGTGGCCGCCACCAAAATCTCCTCCGACACTCCAAGAGATGATAAAGTTATTCCCAAGATGGTTTCTCTTAAGGATGCCCGTGTTGTGGTAGAAGAAGGAAACAATGTGATGTGGGGTCAACTCCTCGATATCCTGTTCAAGGCAGACAAGTTTGGGTTAGGTTTCACCTCCCAAGCTCAGAAATAAGTTAGAAGTGCACGTGCTGGAAAGCCACCTCTCCACCTCAAAAATCATGAAGTGAATGATGTAGAAGACTCTGATGATGAGTGTGCTTTTGAAGACTGGATCTACCCAACAACCAAAGGGAAGCTCAACAATTGGCATGCAAAGGATTTCACTCTTGTTTCTTTCATTGGGGAGTAATTACTGTTTGCTTTTTCTGTCAATTCAATAACTCTATGTCTATAATATTATTTCCAAACAACGACTTCTAAGCCATGTGCCTTGCCCGGGGAACTTTGTTCCATTTGTTAAGGGTTTTGCTCATGTTTCATCTATCATATGATCATTTAATATAAACCATTGTACCTCTTTGAATTCAAATTTTATGTTCATTGTCTTTCATTTCCTTTATTACTTTTTTCAATATCCATGTATCTTACATGCACACACACACACACGCATTTGCAGATCATCATCCACTCTGGATCTTATTTTCAACAACTCTACTATTGCCAAGTATGATTTCAAACATCCAATTCACCAAGCCGAAGACGAAGGCGAGTAAGATTGTGAAATACCAGGGGAACTAGCCAAACTTTTAATACAAGAAGAGAAAGCTATACAACCTCATGAAGAGCCAATTGAAGTCATCAACTTAGGTACTGAGACAAACAGGAGAGAAATCAAGATAGGCGCCAACCTAGAAGACAATGTCAAAAGCAGATTGGTTCAGATGCTACATGACTACGTGGAAGTATTTTCTTGGTCATATGAAGATATGCCAGGGTTGGATATCGATATTGTGGTTCATCGTCTGCGTTCGAAGGAAGACTGCCCTCTTGTTAAACAAAAGGTTCGTCGGATGCGGCCGGATATGTCTGAGAAGATAAAGGCTGAGGTAATGAAGTAGTTCGATGCAGGTTTTCTGGCTGTCACATCTTATCTTCAATGGGTTGCAAATGTGGTTCCTGTGCCAAAGAAAGATTGAAAGGTTCGCATGTGTGTAGATTATAGGGATCTGAATAAGGCAAGCCCCAAGGATGACTTCCCTTTACCTCATATTGATGTCTTGGTTGATAATACCGCTCAACACAAGGTCTTTTCCTTTATGGATGGATTTTCTAGCTACAACCAAATCAAGATGGCTCCCGAAGACATGGAGAAGACAACCTTTGTTACGCAATGGGGCACCTTTTGCTACAAAGTCATGCTGTTTGGATTGAAGAATGCAGGGGAAACATACAAAGAACTATGGTAGCTTTGTTTCATGATATGATCCATCATGAAATAGATGTCTATGTGGACGATATGATTGCAAGGTCTCAAACTGAAGAAAAACATCTCGATCACTTGTAAAAGCTATTTGAGAGGTTGAAGAAATACAAGTTGAGATTGAACCCTAATAAGTGTACATTCGGAGTAAGATCTGGGAGGCTCCTAGGTTTTATCGTCAGTGATAAAGGCATCGAAGTTGATCCTTCCAAAGTAAAAGCCATTCAAGAAATGCTTATTCCTCATTCTGAAAAGGAGGTTAGATGATTCCTGGGTCACCTTAACTACATCGCCCGTTTCATATCCCACCTGACCGCTACTTGTGAACCGATCTTTAAACTCTTGAAGAAAGACCAAGTAATCAAGTGGAATGACTATTGTCAAGTTTCCTTTGATAAAATCAAAGAGTATTTGCAAGAACCTCCTATTATGATGCCTCCAGTGGAAGGAAGACCATTTATCATGTATTTGACGGCACTAGAGAACTCTATGGGGTGTGTATTGGCTCAGCATGACGAGTCTGGCCGAAAAGAGCATGCAATTTACTACCTAAGCAAAAAGTTTACCGACTGTGAAACCAGATATTCACTGCTTGAGAAAACTTGTTGTGCTTTAGCGTGGGCTTCTCGCCGGCTAAGGAAGTATATGCTGACTCACACTACTCTGTTGATTTCTAAGATGGACCATATCAAATACATCTTTGAGAAACCAGCACTATCCGGAAGAATAGCTAAGTGGCAAATGATTCTGACCGAATACGATATTCAATACACAACACAAAAGGCCATCAAAGGAAGCATATTGGCAGATCATTTGGCTTACCAGGCTATTGATGATTATCAATCTATGAATTTCGACTTCCCGAATGAAGACATTATGTTGGTGACTGACTGTGTAAAACCTAGACCGTATGACGGACTTAAACCAGGATCCCGATGGACCATGGTTTTTGATGGGGCTTCCAACGCTCTGGGCAATGGAATAGGTGTTGTAATTATCTCTCCTGAGGGTTTCCATACTCCCTTTACAGTCAGATTATGCTTTGATTGTACGAATAACATGGCGGAATACGAAGCATGCATCCTGGGACTGAAAGCTGCCGTTGATTTGAGAATCAATCACTTGAGTGTTTTTGGAGACTCTGCTTTAGTGATTAGCCAAGTAAAGGGGGAATGGGACACTAAGCATCCTAACCTCATTCCTTAAAAGGAGCTTGTGTTGACTCTGATACCATACTTCGAAGAGATCACTTTTGAGCATTTTCCTAGAGAAGAGAATCAATTAGCTAATGCTTTGGCCACTATGTCTTCTATGTTCAAAGTCAGGTGGGACAATAAAGCTCCCATGACTATGATTGAGAGATTTGACGAACCTGCACGTTGCAATGAGCTCGACACCGACGAAGAAAAACCAAGGTATCATGAGGTACAAGAATATCCCGAGGGGGCTTCCATCAATGATAAAAAGTTGTTGCGAAGATTTTCTGCTAAATTCTTTCTAAGCAACGAAATTCTATACAAACGCAACCATGATTCTTCTCTACTCTGATGTGTGGACAAGAAGGAGTCAGAGGAAATTATGGAAGATATGCATAATGGCCTCTTTGAGACCCATTCTAGTGGACATACTATGGCCAAGAAAATCCTAAGAGCTGGTTATTATTGGTCTACCTTGGAAACCGATTGCCATCAACACTCTAGGACTTGCCACAAGTGCCAAATCTACGCTGACAAGGTTCATCTACCTCTTATTCATCTCAATGTCATGACTGCTCTGTGGCCATTCGCAATGTGGGGCATTGATATGATCGGGGAAATCAAACCAACTGCTTCCAACGGACACCGTTTCATCCTTGTCGCCATCGACTATTTTACCAAATGGGTCGAAGCTGCCTCCTATGCCTCAGTAACCAAGAATGTGATAGCCAAGCTTATCAAACATAACCTCATCTGCCGTTACGGTATTCCTGAAAGGATCATTACAGACAATGGGACTAACCTCAACAATGCTATGATTACTGAGCTTTGCACTCAGTTCAAAATCAAGCATCACAATTCTTCTCCGTATAGACCCAAGATGAACAAAGCAGTGGAAGCTGCCAACAAAAATATCAAGAAGATTGTGCAAAAGATGGTGGTAACATACAAATACTGGCATGAGATGTTACCGTTTGCCCTTCACGGCTACCGCACTTCGGCTCGAACATCAACTGGGGCAACTCCTTTCTCTCTGGTTTATGGCATGGAAGTTGTCTTACCCATAGAGGTTCAGATTCCTTCCCTAAGAATCATAAAAGAAGCTGACTTGGGTGAAGACAAGTGGATTCAAACAAGGTTGGATCAGTTGAATTTAATTGACGAGAAAAGACTGACTGCTGTCTGTCATGGTCAAGCGTATCAAAAACGTATGATCAAGGCATTCAACAAAAAGATTAAGCCTAGGGTATACCAAATTGGGGACCTGGTGATAAAGCGTATCATTTTACTGCAAGGCGATCCTAGGGGCAAGTGGACTCCTACTTACGAAGGACCATTTGTCATAAAGAAAGTTTTCTCTGGTGGAGCCATGATGCTGACTACCATGAATTGCGAAGATTTCCCGCATCCAGTAAACGCGGACATAGTCAAAAAATACTATGCATAAAGTGTCCCGCTAGGTTGACATACCTAGGCAAAATAAGGGTATCCCGACGAACTAAAAGGTTCGGGCAAAAATTAGGGATATATGCAAAAGATTGTACACCCGGCAAGTCGAAAACCCGAAAGGGCGACTTGGGCAAAAAAGGGTATCCTGGTTGGCTGAAAACCCGAAAGGGAGGTCCAGGAAAAAATTAAGGATTAAAAGCGTATAACTATGTCCCGTCGAATCTTTACAAATTAGCTTTGTCACCAAAGTTCAAATTCATTTGATCCAAGATCAGTCTAATCAACTTCTGTCAACGGCAAGGGATGATGTTTGAAGACATAGGGGCAATAGTAGGGTTGGAGTTCAATAAAATCACTTCCACATAGCTATCATCTTTGTCTTCACTTTGTATTATTTCCATTCTTTTGGCAATTTCCTCTTACTAGGATCCCAGTCTCTTTGTATAAAAGCCTATTCATGGGAAAAATATCAATGTAAATATCTTTTGAAGTGCAAACTTTTGTTTTCCCTGTTTTAAATGCAAAATGGTCCAATGACTAAAATTGAATGAACATATGCATATAAACATGATTAAATTTTCAACGAATGTGACGGACATCTGAAATATCCTCACAGTGTTACTTCTCCAAGTTACTGAAGCCTGGACCCGACTAGATACTAGTTCAACCTCTCAAGATTACTGAAACCTGGAACCGACCAGATAACAGTTAATCTCATCTTTAAGTTACTAAAGCCTGGACCCGACCACATATTAGTTTAACTTCTCCAAAATTGCTTAAACCTGGACTCGACCAGTAGACAGCCCAAGTTACTGAAACCTGGACCCGATCGAATAACAGTTAATCTCACCTTTAAGTTACTAAAGCCTGGACCGACCAAATGTTAGTTTAACTTCTTCGCATGGCTGAAACCTGGACCCGACCAGATAACAATTTCTGAAGCCTGGACCCAACCAGTAAACAGTTCGAGATACTGAAACCTGGACCCGATTGGATAATAATTTGATCTCTTCAATTACTGAAACCTGGACCCGACCAGACAACAATAAACCTTAATTTCAAGTGATTAGAGCTTGGACCCGATCATTTAATAGTTTAAACACTAGTAAAACTCCTCTTCCCCAGTATAATTTTCTACAATCCCCAGTAAGTTACTGCAAAGCCTGGAACCCGACCAGATAACAGTTAACTTCCTTATCCCCAGCAAGTTGGTGTGAAACCTAGAATCCGACCAGATAACAACTAACTTTTAAAGATAATTTCCCATTATAGCAACAGACAACTAAAATTCCTAAACTCTTCCCCCCAAGCAGAGATCAACGCTCACCATAGAGTTTTCTTCTCAGGCAAAATCAACATTCCCCAACGAAATTCTCCTCAAAATCAATATTCCCCAGCGAAAGCATTCTGTTAACAAAATTTGAAGGCATGCATATTCTTCATCTCCAACCACAACCCGGGATTCAGCTTCCCAAAGAACTTCTCAGCCGTAGTCAGGGATTTATTTTCCCGGATAAACATGCATCCCACATTCATATATCATAACATATACATACGAGATACATTTAGCACAATTTCATTCATCTTGCAACATCATGCATACATTTGCATTTTAACTAACCCCTCTCCCATAGGTAAAACACCAGATTTTAGTATAAATCAACCGAAGATTTGTGATGATATTTTTCCAGTGTTTACCATTATCCCTCCAAATGCCATCTATAAGCCCATTCCCATTTCATCTTCAAGTGCAAATTTCGGGGCACTCTAGTGTTCAATCATCTTCTACCTTCAGGTCACGAATGGCGGATCCGCCAATCTAACTCTTTCGGTTTAAGAAGATTGAACAGGGGCAGCTGTTGTACCCCAAAATTTGCCCTATCATTTCCCAAAGGATCATCCATAACTTTGAGGTTTGCTCTTATCAAGTCCTAAGTCTTGAATTACAACTTTTCAAGAAAATCACTCACAAGGGCAAAATGGTCAAAAGCACACTGAAGAAAGTCAAATTTTGACTCTTAAATCAAAAACCAAATATCAACAATTATATTTCATTAAGCATGAAATTGGTTCATCAAAAATCAGAAGTCAGAAATTACTTTGAAAAAATCAAATTTTCTAAACATTTGGAAAATTTTCTAAAAGTTAAGAGGATTTAATACTTCAGAACTTCTGAGTCAGCCTCCACGCAAGTGTAGTCAGAAGTTGCAAACATGGTTCATTCAAAACTTCTGAGTCAGCCTCCACGCAAGTGCAGTTAGAAGTTGCAAACACGTGTCAGAACATGACGCTTTAATCAGAACATGTAGAAGCGATGCTATTCAGTCATAACATGATTCTTCAGCATATGGAGGCTATGTTCAACGCTCTGGTCAGAAGATTCCCCTTCAGCATTTGGAGGTTACGTTTCTGATCTTCTGCAATCATAACATCACCAAATCCCAAGACCTCGTTTAAACAACCTGTTGCACTACTACAATACAATATTCTAACCAGCAGTTAATCCAGTCCACGCATACATTTTTCCAAATCCTGTATTTGCATCAAATACAAAAGGCTGTGATAAAAAAGCAATGGAATAGTGTGCCAAAAAAGTTTAAATCCCGTTTGTTTTACCCCCAAAACCACAAAAAATTCATCTATAAATAAGTTGCTCCATCACACTTTCAAGGGGTTGGCTTTTGGAGAGAGAATTATCAAATACACGAAAGAAAAGAGAGAGAAAAAAAGAAACATTCAAGCACTCATAAACTTAGAATTTTCCAAATCAAAAACCTTTGTTTTTCCCTTTGAAACAAAGAACTTAACATTTTTGTTTCCTGTTCGTGCAAACCCCAGAACATTCAAAGGCAGTAGCTCAAATCCTAAACCCACACTTTAGGTTCAAGGTAAGTCTTTCTTACTTTGCTTGTTTTTCATTCTGAACATCATTAAACATGTAACTGTCATAGTATTAATGTTGTCCATACCACTGTGTAAGTAGAAAGACTCAGGATCAGAACGTTCTGATCATGGCTAGACTCAGGATCAGGATCAGAACTTCCATAAACTGTTGTACTTTTATCCTTCTGATTTAATGTTTGCTGAAAACTGAATAACTTATCATTGTGCTGATTGATGTAAGGAAAGAGTTGAAATGTAACACAAAACTTCTGTTTTTCACTCACCATTCTAACACATAGAACTTCTAGGATTTTCTCACTGTTTAAGCACACAAAACTTCTGAGTTCCCTACACTGCTTTAAGACTTAAAACTTCTGATTCTTACATATTGATAATGCACTAAACTGCTGATGTTTATTCACTATTTTTAGCATAGCACAGAACTTCTGACTTTTGGCTCACTGTCTGAATACCACACAGAATTTTTTTGTTTTCCATCTAACGTTTCTTGCAGGACCTCAGAGTTTACCAACTCAAAACTTATGATGCACATTAACGTTTCCTGTTGAGTCACAATGCTCCTAACTCCAGAACTTCTGATCCCTGTGGTTTCACTCGCAGCAGCATGTTTTTTTTAACTCTTTCATTTATTTTCCTTTTTATCATTTTTTATATTAACCCTTTTTTTTATTAACATAAAAAGACATAAAAATATTTTCATTTATTATTTAATTAACTTACGACTAAAAAACCATTTTCTAAACAAGTCCTTTTTCTTTCTTAATATTGTACATTTCAATATGGTTGTAATAGTAACTTAGGATTTAATTTTATTTGCAACCCTCATTCATAAATATGTACCCCCATCCCCCTAATGATTGTAATAGCGTAGGATATTTACTATTTCGTACTTTTATTGCTATAAAATATATTGCTAGTAAATAAGATGTATGGCAAGATAAATTCAACAAATAGATGACTTTCAAATACAAGACAAAATACATGCAAACTAACACACTATTCACACATGCACCCTTAAGGTTAACTCCACTTGTTGCCTAAAAAATGGTCATGTTATGCATGTGGGGTGTCTTAGCACAAACAAAAATATAAGATCATAGTCCCTCAATGACGTTATCAAAGTTTCCTTTCAAAATGATCTTAGTCCCTAAAAGAAAAGTGCTAAGTCATCTCACAACATTGCTATCATGGTCATACGATGACCCAACGCCCGTCCCTTCACATCCAACAATGGAGCTTCTTATCAAATCAATGGTAAGATAACAACATCTAAAGGAGGAGGAAAAAGAACACCTAAGACCTTTTGAGTAGGTAGATTACTCCTAATTACTTGCTCAATTTCAAAACAAACATCCTTGCTATTTTCACAAACAAACACTTTCAAAAACACTTTCTAAACATAGAATATTTTCAAAAGCTCAACACTTTGTATACGTTCTTACGAATGAGAACTATTACAAAGTTTGCCTAAACGATGGCGCCTTTTCAAAATACTTTCAAAAACCACACAAAGCATATTTTCAAACTAATGCAAGTGATCTAGCAAGTAACTAAGAGCCCATGGAAAACCATGGATGAAAAGGGTGCTAACACCTTCCCTTTTCATAATCTACCCCCCAAACTCAAAAACATCTCTAAAGGTCTTTCCTGTGCTTTTTCACCTTTCCTTTTGGATAAAAGAAAAGTCGATGGCGACTCTTGCTAAACCGCAACATTTGCGAACACAAAAGCAAAATCTCAAGTCAGTTCTCAAGCCATTGTACAAGACATGAATGAAAAGAAAATGAATTTGTTTTGATTTTGTTAAAGAAAGATTTTGGCCTATTTAACTAAAAGGAAATTTAATTAAACTAAAGAAAAATTAAGATTAAGTTAAAGAAAAGAAAGTAAATAGGAAAATGTTTTTGGTCTTTTTCATTGTAAGAAGTTAAATAAAAATAATCTAAATAATTTAAATATGTTTTTGGTGTTTTTGATTAATAAAAATAAATATAATAATAAAAATAATAACGTAAAGAAAATGAGACAAAGATATAACATTAACGTCGGGGGGGGGGGTTCAGAAAAATGAAAATGTCAAGGCCCAACCAATGGAGGCCCAGGCGCGCTTCCTGCAAACAAACAAAAAGTGAGAAAATTTTGAAAAATGACAAAAGGTCTTGCTGGAGCTCGAACCCAGGACCTTCTACATGGCAAGGCTTTAGCGCGCGCTATTTGTACCACTGGGGTGGTCTGTTTCATTCGTTAGTTATCTAACTTGCACTAAGTATAAAATGAACTCATTTCTGAAAATTTGAACATGGCTTCATCTTCTTCCTTCGGGCGCAGGCCATGATAACTCCATTGTCAAGCTTTTAAAAGCTTTATTTCTCAGAACAATCGAAAAATCTAAATATCAAACCTTCCTAAAATTTGAATACGAATCTAATCACATAATTTTCAAAAGTTATGGGTCGAAGGTTAGCATGAATTTTATTCAGTACTAAAACTAAAATCTAACTGATCAGAGAATAAATTCTCAATGTACAAGCAAAGATAATCAAAACTATGGACATGGTCAACTTTCTAGACATGATATCTACATCTTTTCTTTTATTTGTATGTGCTGAAAATGCTTGTATCAAGATGTCACAGTTAAGAAATCTTACCTCTTGAAGTGAAATTCGAATGACCTCTATATGACTTCCAGAAATGGTTTGGTGATGGATTAAGCTTACAGGGACCTTCCTTGAGCTAGTGGGATCACTACTGTTAGAACATAATTTAGTTCTACAGCCCAGCAAGAGTTTTAATGATAACAAACACATGATATAAAGAACAAATATGCTTGCTAATAATAAGTATCTTTACATGCATAAGTTCTGATGTGAAAAAGATGTTCTAATGCAACTAGAAGATCTGCCAGAACATCATCAGAAGTTTTGATTATGCAAGCACAGAAGTTAAGTGGACCATGAATGATTCAGCAGCATCAAATATGCATAACACGTTTATATGAAGAAGTTCTGTTTGAACTTCTGAATGCACCAGCGCAGCAAAACAGAATATCTGATACTGTCTCTCAAGTGTTACAACTCCATCAATGCAAGATCATATGCAACGGCTACAAACAGACAAGAATCTCCTGTTTTGGAAAGCTCATTAAACGCCTGTTATGGACATACCAAAACTATCTTCTTATGTCTCTATTGCAAAGCCTATATAAAGAAGACTAGAAGAAGATTTCAGATGAGATGAACAACGCCACAAAACGTGAAAAGTCAGTAAAGCTACAAACAGTCTTCATCTTCATCAATTCATTATTAAGCTGTGTAATACATCACAAGTTTGTGATACTGTTTATTTAGAAACACCTATGTACACTTTTATACACAATTATCTGTTTAGTGAATTTCCTTGAGGAAACCGGGTTGTGGTTTCGGACTCAAGAAGGCTTTAGCAGTTGCTAAAGCAGTTGTAATATTCAGTTGAATATAGTGAATTAAGCCCTCGTTGGAGAGAGGCGAAATCACCTTGGCGGGTGGACTGGAGTAGTTTGAGGTCAAACGAACCAGGATAAAAATACAGTGTTGTCTGCATTTGATTTCCAGTTTTACAATTCAACCCCCCTTCTTGTGTTTTTCACTTCTTCAACTACTTTGCTTTGAAAGCCAGAAGGATTTTGGAGTTGGCTCTTCAAAGTTAGAAATGGCAAACAATGTGGCTTTCGATGCAGATTCTGAGTTCAAGGAGTTTTGAGAAGTTTTTGGAGTGTTCTAATGCTAGTAATCTCCTGTTCTCTCCTCTCTCATCCTTTTTTTGTCTCTTGCAAATGTTTCTTCTATTTATAGGCAAGAGGTTTGTGAACAATTTGATTTGGTTTACAAACTATGGAGTTATGGCTAGGTTGGATTGCACCTATCAAGTTATGTCATGGTCCCAAGATGAAGTACCAGAGTTTTTGGTTTAGGGGGGCTTATTTCCATGATTTATGGTGGAGTAAAATCAGAAACAAACAAGGTATGGGTTCAAGACAAGTTTTGTACCAACAAGCTTACTTTTGGAAAATGGCTTAATAACTTGGGTAATAGCTCAAGAGTGGGTGTAAGCATTAAATTATGATGAGATTTGCAAGCAAGAAGGCCTACAACACAAGATTATGCAGCATGGCATTCTGTCTTCAACTTGATTCCTTCTACAAAGATCTTGAATCTCTGTAGAACTTTGATCTTTTTCTTACTCTAGTTTTCGACAAGCATCTTGAATCTCTTAAAGATGTCGAATACCCTATCCTTTCGTTTTGATCATATAGACCCAAAACTTTCGACCAAACTCATCAACAGACAAAACAATATTTGTTTCCACCAATTGTATGTTCTTCGAATGGACCACATTCATCTGAATGTACCACTTTGAGTATGCAAGATGATATCATTGGCATAGTCCAAACTTCAAATGCCACAACCAACTATCTTTGTGGTCGAACAATTTTTAAACATTGAACTTCTGTCAAATTGATCATTGTCTTAAATGTCCCGTTTTTCGACAACGTAGATTTTAAGACCAAATTGTTCTTGGTGTCGAACAATTTCAAAACTCCATCTTTCATGACAACTGAGAAACTTCTTTCGACTAGTTGTCCAACACTTAGCAAGTTGCACTTTATTCCAGGTTCATAGAGCATATCTTTAGTCATAACTTCTCCTCCATTACTCATTCGAAAGACTATGTTGCCAGTATCTTCTTCTTGCAATGAACTATTATCTGCAAGTTTTTGTTAAACTGTAATTCATAGCGTTGAATCTATGTGTGTCAAAGGGTTTAGAGGTGGATCAAAGCAAGTTGCTCGAAGGAAGCCATTTCCCATTCGAAGCTTGTGGATCGAAGCAAGCATGCATATAGACTTGTAATTCATAGTGTCGAAACTATGTGTGTCGAAGGGTTTAGAGGTGGATCGAAGCAGGTTGCTCGAAGGAAGCAATTTCCTAGTCGAAGCTTGTGGATCAAAGCAAGCATGAAGATAGACTTGTAATTCGTAGTGTCGAAACTATGTGTTTCGAAGGGTTTAGAGGTGGATCGAAGAAAGTTGTTTGAAGGAAGCTGTGATCAGTGGGAATGAGAACTGACTATTTTTGGAATGCTGGTTCGCGTTTTGCGTTTGTTTTCTCAAAATGTCGCGGTGAGCAAGAGTCGCCACCGTCTTTTATTTTATCCAACAAGGAAAGGACAAAAGCACAGAAAAATTCCTTTTTGAGATATTTCTCAGGTTCGGGAAGTAGATTATAGAAAGGGAAGGTGTTAGCACCCTTTCTATCTGTGGTTATCCACGGGCTCTTAGGTACTTGCTCATTATGTTTTCAAAAGTTTGCTTTTCTTTGTGATTTTGGGTTTGAAAAGTGTTTTTGTTTGAAAGGGGTGTAAGTGCGAAAAGTTTTGTTTTGTTTTTAAAAGGAGCAAGTACTTAAGAACCATCTACCTACTCAAAAAGGAATTAATCTGTACAAGTGTCCTTTAGACAATGCTATCCCACTATTGAGGAGTAGGTAGCATCGTCATTGGAGTTTTCGGGTCAATTCGATTAAGGGACGTGTGGTCACTAAAGCAATGTTAGGATGCCTTAGCGGTAACCCTAATGTCTTAGATCATTTTATCCGAGGCAACCGTTTTGAGGCAACTTTGATCTTCGGACAAGAGGGCGACCTCTAAAACTTCCTATACTCAATGACCATGTTCGAGGCAACCAAGTGAGGTGTACCCTAAGAGTGGCATGTGCGAGTGTATTGTTTTTCAGTTATTTATCTTTGTACATGTTAATGGTGAGCTATTGTTGATTTTAAATTAAAGATTAATCTTGTCATGCATTGCCTATTTATCAAACATCTAACAGTTAATGGTTGCGGAAATTAAATTGCGGAAAATAAATCTAAGCTATTACAAGGCGTCAGGTATTTACATCGCCAAAGACAAACCCTTTAAAATTAAATTGCGAAAAAGTAAATAAAAGCGATAAATAAATAAATAAAGTCCTAAGTTAAAAACTATTACATTCCCGAAGCAGTTACAATATTGAAATATGGATCAAAAATAATTCGCGCGCGAGAAAATTAAATCGAAGTGCTTTTTAGGGTTTTGACCCTTTTTATTAAATAAAGCATATTTTTGTTATATTTTGAATTAAAAATTAGCCTAAGTTAATAATTGAATTAATTAATTAAATGAAAAGATTTTTTGGTTTTTTTATTATTTAAGTAAATAAAATAAGAATGGTTAAAAATTAATAAAAATCCTAATTCTAAATTGATTTTAATTTATTGCAAAATATATTATGGTTAGACCTATTTAAACTAAATAAATTAATTAATTGTTTATTTACAAAAATAAATAATAAAATTAATGGAATTAATAAAAATATTATTTTTGTTTTCTGATTTTATGAAGTAAAAGTTAATTGGTTAATTTTTTTTTAATTAGGAATAACAAAATAAAATAAATAAAGAAAGAAAATGTTAAAGAGAAGAAATAACCAAAAGGTGGGTTTGGGCCTGAAGAGGGTGTTTGAATTGCAATTTCAGAGGCCCAATTGTGAATAGCCTTGTTGACCCCTTTCAATCCAATGTGCGCCTTTGACTTGAGAATATGGTGAGGACCCAATTCTGGCCATTGGATCTGGTCTACAGGCCATCTGGACGAGATCTGGATGAGGGCATATGATGCACTGCAAAGCCTGAAACACATGCAATTGTATGGAGAAAAACAAGACAAATAATATTGGGGACGTGGGATTCGAATCCAGGTCCCATTGCTCACTGACACGCTCCCTTGGCCAACTCATCCATGCTGCTTAGTTGTTAGTGGAATGGAAAACAAATATTATAAGACAAACAATCAATTATGCCTGGCAAAAAAATAAAAACGCGCAATTTGTTTGAATGAACCAATAACGCTAAGACACGTCTTTGTCTTCTTCAACAAAGACTGGTTCGTTTACCTGCGGATTTTATTCCGAAACTAAATCCATGGCATCATCCTACCATGTGATACAGGCCATATAAATGCCAATGGAGACCATCACTGCATTCGTCTCCCTCCCCTGATCATTCCTATACCCATCATTAGCCTCAATTTATCCTGCATAAAA
The DNA here is from genome assembly GCA_948472305.1 of Vicia faba. Taxonomy (NCBI): domain Eukaryota; kingdom Viridiplantae; phylum Streptophyta; class Magnoliopsida; order Fabales; family Fabaceae; genus Vicia; species Vicia faba. The sequence goes on from OX451738.1 coordinate 816,534,232, forward strand.
AACGCCTAAAAAACAAGAGCAAGAACCCTAGGTTCGGGCATCATGATACAGGTCCTAAAAATAAAATTGAATAATGCCAAAACATTCTAAATCAACCAACAAACACAAATATGCCAAGATTTTAAAGAAAAGATGCAAGAATCGGAGATTTGGATTCCATGTTCAGAGCTGTTTTCAAGAACACTTACAGCGCTTTTCAGATAGCTTCAGGCCTTGGCTTTGGTTGCTATAGCTTCAGGAGATTGCAAGCAAGAACACCACGTTGTGATTTTGGATTGAATTGGCCTCCAGTGTTGATTTCGATCTTCAATTTTTCAAGCTTTTTCTCAAATTTCTTCTGGCCGTTTCAGCAGTTTTTTGTGCGTGTTTTTGGTCTGCCTCTCTTGTGTTCATATAATAGAACGTGTTTAGGTCAAAACTTGGGCATTAAACCATATGCATTGAAGAATCAAGATTTGCTTTTGATCACCATAATCAAGTTGCCATATTTGCATCAAATCTGAGATTTTGTGCTTGTTTTGACTTGGCACGAGTTTGATTGAGTATCACATGATATTTGCAAGCTGTAATGATCACAAGAATCCCCTTACATCAATTTTTAGATTTTATTTGATTTAATATTGATTTAAAATGAATTAAATCAATAAAAATTAAATAAAATAGAAAAATAAATGAATGGCCATGAAATCAAATATGGGACACGTGTGTGGCATGACAAGACTATATCAAGTGGAAAAAAGTGGGCCCTTTTGTCAAAAATTGGAGTTTTGAGGATAGTTGACTTTTGGCAAATTTGGAAAAATGCCCAACTTCAACAATGCATAACTTCTTCAATTTTGAACTTTTGGAGGTGTTCTTTGACTTTTTAGAAACCTTGAGATGTCCTCTAATCAACCCTTTTGGTATCATCTCATTTTGATGTTCCATTCTCGAGTTATAAGCTTTGGATAAAAAAGTGTTTTTGTTGACTTTCAAAAATGACCTATAATGTCCAAATTTGTAATTTTTTGTGAGTGCATTTCTTGATCTTGGGGTGTGAAGATGGATTGTAGTAAATTGCATCCTATGCACAATGATCTTAGGATGGGTCATTTCTCATAAAGTATGAGAAAGTTATGCTTGGTCAAAGTTGAGTTGACTTTTCCTACAAAACCCTAATTTAGCAACTTTTGAATCTTGATGAATCTTGAGCAATCCTTGATGAATCATGATCAACCCTTGATCAAATGATGAATTATCCTTCAAAATTAGAATGTTGACAAAAAATCTTGAGTTTTGACTGTATTTGGGACACAGTTGACTTTTGCCCTAGCACAGTCGATTTTTGGGCCTCTTGAGCAATTGACTGACCAAACTTTCTCTGCAAGGATTGAAATTTGACATGGATGAACTTAATAACATATTAAGACATTGGGAAGCATTTGAGGTCATTTGGATATGAGGACCTTAATGCAACACAAAACCCTAATTTGAGGTTGACTGCCTTATGAGATGATTTGACTGTCCAACCCTTGAGTCATCTTGAGCAACTTGAAGATCATTCTTGACAAATATTTAGGAATATGGGAGGGCAAATTTTGGGGTACAACAGTTTCCCCTGTTCAATTTTCTTAAACCTGAGGATATAGATTGGCTTTCGAGCCTTTCGTGATCCGAAGATGGAAGATAATTGAACACTAGAATGCCCAGAAATTTGCACTCGCATGGTGTGGTATCAGTATTGTGATGTTGGGAATGAGCTTACAGATGCCATTTAGAGATTGTTGGTAGGAGGATGGGCTTACAGATGCCATATACAGGAGTGTCGATCGCATAAGAGATTCCTTAGCGAGAACTTGCATACCTGTCGTTGTAAAAGATTCCGCTAGGGAAGTCTAACCTTTGATGAGATTTAGGAACTTGCTTGTACTTCAACTGAGAGAATGCTTCAGCTGAGTTTTAAGAACCTGTTCATAATTCAATTGGGGGGAAACATCTTCATCAAGATCTAGGAACTGCCTCGTGCTCAACGTAGTATATCGTCGAGGTTATAGAACTTGTCCACACTATGACGGAGGGAAACATCAAGATCTAGGAATTGACTCGTGCTCAACGGAGTATACCGTTGAGGTTATAGTACTCGTCTACACTATGACGTAGGAAAACATCTTCATCAAGATCTAGGAACTGTCTCGTTCTCAACGTAGTATACCGCTGAGGTTATAGAACTCGTCCACACTATGACGGAGGAAAACATCAAGATCTAGGAACTGACTCGTGCTCAATGGAGTATACCGTTGAGGTTATAGTACTCGTCCACACTATGACATAGGGAAACATCTTCATCAAGATCTAGGAATTGTCTCGTGCTCAACGTAGTATACCGCTGAGATTAGAGAACTCGTCCACACTATGACGGGGGAAAACATCAAGATCTAGGAACTGACTAGTGCTCAACGTAGTATACCGTTGAGGTTATAGCACTCGTCCACACTATGACGGAGGAAACATCAAGATCTAGGAACTGACTCGTGCTCAATGGAGTATACCATTGAGGTTATATTACTCGTCCACACTATGACGTAGGGAAACATCTTCATCAAGATCTAGGAACTGTCTCGTGCTCAACGTAGTATACCGCTGAGGTTATAGAACTTGTCCACACTATGACGGAGGAAAACATCAAGATCTAGGAACTGACTAGTGCTCAACGTAGTATACCGTTGAGGTTATAGCATTCGTCCACACTTTGACGTAGGGAAACTGTCGAGATTGAGAACCTTATCTGAAATTCAACCGAGGATAATTCAATTAAGATTTAAGAACTGGTCAGGTCTTCGACTAAGCTGAGAACTTAACTGCATCTTTCCTGAAAGGTAAAGGTCAGTCATATGCAATGCATGAGATGGATCAAGCAATGATGTTCTCAACATAAATGAGATTGTATTCGTATGATGCGTATATGCATGTATCATGATGTATGGAAATGTGATGTTTTAGCTGGGGAAAATAAATCCCGGAGCTGCTGCAGAATAGAGTTGAGTTCTTCGTTTCCGCTGGGGATGATGAACGAAGATGATTGTGAGAATAAACTTGCAGGAGAAAAGAACTCCGTTGGGGAATAATCTGATGAAGAGATTACTCTGTGGGGAATTACTCTATGGGGAAGAAATGCTCTGCTGAGATTTTAACGATAAACTGCGTTGGGGATTCCGTTGATAAGCTCTGTTGGGGATTTTAATGATGAACTCCACTGGGGATGGATTACTGTTGTTGGTGATATTAAATCTATTGAGGATTGAATTCCTGCTTGTGAAAGGAAAGAACTTCGCTGGGGATGATTTTTCAGTTGCGACTTGCTAGGGATAACCCTGTTAGACTTTTGTGGGGATAACCCTCTGAATTTGGCTGGGGAGATTTATTGTATACTCCGCTGAGGGTAAGCTTCCAGAGTTTACTGGGGATGATGATTCAGCTCTGTTGGGGAAGCTTTTTCAGGCCGTGCTGGGGAAATTGACTCCGTTATAGGTGTCTTGTATTCTGCCGGGGAACATTCTTATACTTTGTTGAGGAATATTAAGACTGCCGGGGATGCTCTTATACTTGCTGGGGAATATCTTTATACTCCGCTGGGGAAGATTAAGATCTTCTGGGGATACCAAGCCTTTTTAGAGCTGATGGTAGATTAACTCTGCTTGGGGAGAGCATTGCTGATTCGTTCATAGTTGCAAGTCTCAGTGGGGAGAGCTACCATTACTATTTTACTCCGTGGGGAGTGACGGTATCTTGGTCATATTCTTCAGCTGAACCTCCCTTGGTACCTTGGTGGACAGAGTAACTACACAGTTTGGACATTTCTTATTGCTCCTATTTCTGATATTACTAGTAATTTGCCTTTTGTTTCGCATGTAAACATTTACGAACAACAATTAATGTCAAATGCATATATCAAAAATGAACATTGGACGTTCTTTGCAAAACAAAACAGATAAAGGAAAAATAATTTGAAATTTGTCTGAAAATGAATTTGTATTGATTTTGAAGTTTTGGCCTGAAAATAGGCATTTTTGTACAAGAGGCTGACGTCCTAGTAAGAGGACGCCGCCGAACAAATAGAATTTACAATTTGTGAAAAGAAAACAAAAAACAGCTAATGTGAATAATCCCACTGGGTTCCAACTCTGCTATTGCCTTTATATCTTCAAGCATCTCATCACTTTGCTGCTTAGTTGAAGATGAATCTGATTGATTAGTGTCGTCCAAGCTTGATAGTTGATACTGAAGTCTGGATGCGAGGTGTTCCAATGAGACATAGTGTTATGCTTTAATCCCTAATTTTTTCCTGGACCGCCCTTTCGGGTTTTCAGTCCACCGGGATACCCCTTTTTGCCCAAGCCGCCTTTTTAGGTTTTGAACTTGCCGGGTATATAGATTTTTTTTTTATTTTCATCCCTTATTTTTGCCCGAACCCTTTTGGTTCGCCGGGAAGCCCTTATTTTTGCCTAGGCCAGTCAACCTAGCGGGTCTTTGATTATGCGTAGTATCTTTTCACTATGCCTGCATTGACGGGGTGAGGAAGGTCGTCACCATCCATGGTGGTTAGAATCATAGCTCCTCCTGAGAAGATGTTCTTAACCACAAATGGCCCTTTGTAAGTAGGGGTCCATTTTCCCCTGGGATCACCTTGAGGTAAGATAATGCGCTTGATTACCAGGTCCCCAACTTGATACTCTTATCGTCTAACTTTCTTGTTAAATGCCTTGACCATCCGTTTTTGGTACGTCTGACCATGACAAATAGTAGTAAGTCTTTTCTCGTCAATTAGGTTTAGATGATCAAGCCGGGTCTGCATCCAGTCATCTTCACTCAAACCTACATCCTTCATTATCCGAAGAGAGGGTATTTGAACTTCAATAGGCAAGACTGCTTCCATACCATATACCAAGGAATAGGGTGTTGCCCCTGTTGACGTCCGTGTTGAGGTACGGTACCCATGAAGAGCGAAAGGTAACATATCGTGCCAGTCTTTGTATGTCACTGTCATCTTCTGCACAATCTTCTTAATGTTTTTATTAGCCGCTTCTACAGACCCGTTCATCTTCGGCCGGTAGGGAGAAGAGTTATGATGCTGTATTTTGAACTGCTTGCAGAGCTCAGTGATCATCTTGTTGTTGAGATTGGTACCATTCTCCGTAATGATCCTCTCTGGTACACCGTATCGACAGATCAGGTTATGCCGAATGAACCGTGCTATGAGATTCTTGGTTACCATAGCAAAGGAAGCTGCTTCAACCCACTTTATAAAGTAATCAATCGCTACCAGGATGAAACGATGCCCGTTGGATACCGTAGGTCTGATCTTGCCGATCATATCAATGCCCCACATTGCAAAAGGCCAAGGTGCTGTCAAGACGTTCAGAGGGACCGGAGGAATGTGCACCTTATCAGCATAGACCTGGCATTTGTGACATGTCCGAGAATGCTGATAACAGTCGTCTTCCATTGTGGACCACTAATATCCTGCCCGAAGGATTTTCTTTGCCATGGTGTGTCCACTGGAATGAGTCTCGAAAGTACCTTCATGTAGATCTGCCATGATCCTTTCTGCTTCATTCTTATCCATACAACGCAGTAAGGTTGAATCATGGTTACGCTTGTAAAGAATGCCATTGCTGATGAAGAATTTCACCGCGAACCTCCTCAGGAACTTCTTATCATTAACAGATGCACCCTCGGGATACTCCTGAGCTTCAAGATACCTCTTCACCTCATGATACCAGGGCTTTTCTGTTACTTCTTCAGTCTCGAGATCACAGCAATGTGCAGGTTCGTCCAATCTTTCAATAATGATCCGGGGAGCCTCGTTGTCCCAATTGACTTTGAACACAGAAGACATCGTAGCCAGCGCGTCCGCCAACTGATTCTCCTCTCTAGGGAAGTGTTCAAAGGTTATCTCCTCAAAATGGGGAAGCAATGTCAACACATACTCCTTATAAGGAATAATATTTGGGTGTTTCGTATCCCACTCGCCTTTGATCTGACTGATCACGAGAGCGGAATCTCCGAAGACACTCAGAAACTTAATCCTTAGGTCAATTGCTGCTCAAAGACCCATAATGCATGCTTCATACTCCGCCATATTGTTGGTGCAGTTGAAACATAATCGGGCGGTAAATGGAGTATGAGAGCCTTTAGGAGATATGATCACAGCGCCAATTCCATTACCCAAAGCGTTCGAAGCTCCATCAAAGTACATAGACCATCGGGATCCTTCCTCAGGTCCTTCATCCGGTCCAGGTGTCTCACAATCAGTTATCAACATGATATTCTCGTCCGGGAATTCAAAGTTCATAGACTGGTAATCATCCACTGCCTGATGTGCCAAATGGTCTGCCAATACACTTCCCTTAATTGCTTTTTGAGTTGTGTACTGGATGTCATACTCAGTCAAGATCATTTGCCATCTTGCTATTCTTCCGGACAGGGCAGACTTTTCGAAGATATACTTGATGGGATCCATCTTCGATATCAACAGAGTAGTGTGAGTCAACATATATTGTCTCAGCCGGCGAGCAGCCCATGCCAAAGTGCAGCAAGTTTTCTCAAGCAGTGAGTATCGGGTCTCACAGTCGGTAAACTTTTTGCTAAGGTAATAAATAGCATGCTCTTTTCGGCCAGACTCGTCATGCTGCCCCAGCACACACCCCATTGAGTTGTCAAGTACTATCAAGTATAAGATCAGAGGTCTCCCTTCAACTGGTGGCATCAGAATGGGTGGCTCTTGGAGATACTCTTTGATTCTTTCGAAAGCGGCCTGACATTCATCATTCCAGCGTACCACTTGATCTTTCTTCAGCAGCTTGAAGATTGGCTCACAAGTAGCAGTTAGATGCGAGATGAATCGGGCAATGTAGTTCAGTCATCCTAGAAAGCCTCTGACCTCCTTCTCTGTCTTGGGAGCTGGCATCTCTTGTATGGCTTTCACTTTGGCAGGGTCCACTTGAATACCTTTGTCGCTCACGACGAAACCCAGTAGCTTACCAGACCTCACCCCGAAGGTGCACTTGTTCGGGTTCAATCTCAGCTTGTGCAACTTCAACCTGTCAAATAGCTTCTGTAGATGGTCAAGGTGTTCCTCCTCAGTCTGGGACCTCGCAATCATATCGTCGACGTATACTTCAATCTCATGATGGATCATATCATGAAACAAAGCAACCATGGCACGCTGATACGTTGCCCCAACATTCTTCAACCCAAAAGGCATGACCTTATAGAAAAAGGTACCCCACTGAGTAACAAAGGTGGTCTTCTCCATATCCTCGGGAGCCATCTTAATTTGATTATATCCGGAGAAACCATCCATAAAGGAGAATACCTTGTGCTGAGCAGTATTGTCAACCAGAACGTCGATGTGAGGTAGAGGGAAGTCATCCTTGGGACTGGCTCTGTTCAGATCCCTATAGTCAACACACATTCGGACCTAACCATCCTTCTTTGGTACTGGAACCACATTGGCCACCCACTGAGGGTAAGAAGTCACTGCTAGAAAATCGGCGTCAAACTGTTTCATAACCTCAGCCTTAATTTTCTCAGACATCTCTGGGCGCATACGGCGAACCTTCTATTTTACGGGAGGGCAGTCTTCCTTGGTAGGCAGGCGATGAACCACAATGTCAGTATCCAACCCAGGCATATCTTCGTAGGACCAGGCAAAGATCTCAACATAGTCATGCATCATCTGAATCAACCGCTGCTTCACACTAAGCTCCAGATTTGCACCGATCTTGACTTCCTTCTTGTCTGTCTCAGTACCCAGATTCACTGTTTCCACTGGCTCTTCGTGTGGCTGAATGGCCCTCTCTTCCTGGAGTAGCAGTCTTGCAAGTTCACCCGGCACTTCACAATCATCTTCACCTTTGTCTTCAGCTAAGTTGATCGGATTTTCGAAGTCATAATTGGCAGTAGCAGAGTCGTTACCAGTGAGATCCAGAGTGGATTGAGACCTGTATATGTGAGTGTGTGTGTAAAATAGTTGTTTTGCAATATATAATAAAGAAAAACAAGGAGCTCAAAATTTGAAATGCAAAAAACGTCCAATGCTTTTATTAATGATATATGAAAAATGGCACACAAAAGTCCTCACAAATGAAGCCACGGTGCCCCGGGTAAGACACCGGGCCATAAAATTTCATAACATTGTCTGTTACAAATTCAAAACAAAGAGTTCATTACTGGGTAACAAAAGTAATAGGGATGAAGTCCTTCATTGTCCAGTTGCTTGGTCCACCATTGGTCGTAGGATAGATCCAGCTGTCGAATTCAGACTCCTCCACATCATCTTCAATGGCATTTACTCCCGAGTTGCTGATGAACACGGGAGGTCTTCCGATCCTTGCATTACGAACAACTCTTTGAGCTTCTACAATGAAACCCAAACCAAACTTGTTAGTCTTCTGTGTAAAATCAGGAAGTCGGTCCCAATTTGCACACTCACCCTTCTCAATAACAGCCCGGGCATCCTTTAAGGAAGCCATCTTCATAGGAGAATCTTTAAACACAATCTTAGCTGATGTCAGTGTCTGAGGAACCTCTTCAAAATGATGAAATGGGGTCTCAATGAATTCCCCATCCATCTCTATGTATCTGAACGAGTTGAGGTGGTTGACCATGTACTCTTCCTCCCCTTGAACTATCACAATCTTCCCCCTGACCGGGTACTTCAGCTTCTGGTGGAGTGTTGAGGTTACAACTCCAGCTTTATGGATCCATGGACGACCAAGCAAACAAGAATAGGATGGCCGAATGTCCATCACGAAGAATGTAGAATTGAAGACCTGAGAACCAACTTTAATTGGAATATCAACTTCACCGTGCACCATCCTTTTAGACCCATCAAAGGCCTTGACAACGATGTTACTTGGTTTTAACTCTAACCCTTTGCAATCCAATTGGTCTAGAGCTTTCTTGGGCAAGACGTTCAGTGAGGAACCAGTATTAACCAATACATGTGCAAGAGTAGCGCCCCTGCATTCAATGGAGACATGCATGGCATCGTTATGGTTCTTCCCTTTAACAGTCAAATCAGCGTCAGAGAAACCCAAACCATTATCAGCAGTTAAATTGGCCACGCAATCGGTAAACTGATCAGCTGATGTCTCTTGTGGCACGTGGGCAGTCTTTAGGAAGGTAATCAGAGCCTTGGCATGGGCCTCTGAACACAACAACAGTGACAACATAGAAATCTTGGATGGGGTTTGCCCCAGCTGCTCAACTACGTTATAATCACTCTTCTTAATAATCTTCAGAATCTCTTCCATCTCCTGTTTGGAAGCTTCAACAGTAATAGTCTTCGGTGCCTCCGTCTGGGCAGGCATATCAGTGGTGATCCCTTTTCCCCGAGCGTTAGATGACTCGGCGATAGGGGTAAGGATAGGAACTTGATCAGGAATCGTGATAGGTACACTTGCAGGTGTAATGACAACAGGTCTTCGAACAGTTGGTGGAGCAATATCAGGTGAGAAAAGTCTACCGCTGCAGGTGACTTTAGCAGGCCCAGTAATGTTATTGAAGCCGGTATCAGCATCCAACTCTTGCTTAACTCCTAGAACATAAACATCTGCCCTATAGTGCCAAGGGACAACTTTGTTAGAGGTGTAGGGGATGGGCCCCGGAACAGTGATGATTACGGGTGCGATCTTCGAAGTAGATGTAATTCTAACAGGCTTCCTCGAGGGAGCCTTGGAAGAATTGTTGAAAATGGTAATGATGGCAACTTCTTCAGTAGGAATGGAAGGAACGACAATCTTCTCAAATAGGATCTCCTTATTATCAATCAGGTTTTGGATACCTGACTTCAGAAATGGGCAACCAGTAGGTAAAACAGAACACATATGGAAACCTTCGCCACAACCCGGAAATAAACCGGCTAGCAACAGGTTCTTCTTGACAGTCATCAAAGGGGTAACAATATCATCCACGGAAACTACAAACAAGTCTTCCTCTACAACATTTACTACATGTTTGGGCATGGGAGCAGTCACAACATTAGGCCTCTCGGGCGCCTCAAACTGAATCTCCTTTGCATCAATTAGGTCTTGCACCCTGTTCCTCAAAACCCAACAATCATTTGTATTATGCCCCGGGCTATCCGAGTGAAAAGCGCAGCGGGAATTAGGGTTGTACTTTGGTGACGTGGTACTTGGATTCTTCAGAGATTCTTTTAGAATCACCAGATTGGTCTTCAGCAACTGTGGTAGAATCTGAGACAAAGTCATGCTGAGACGAGTGAACTGCCTTCGAGGTCTCTCGTCCTTTTGTTGATTGTGATGCTGAGGAGCACCAACAGGTTTTGAAATAACAACCGCATTGACAGCTTGGCAGTGTTCAGGTCTATTATGTCTTCTCGAACTGTAGACAACACTGGCCTCTTTCTTAAACGGCTTCTTCTCGGTGCTTGATGAGGCACCCTTCTGTATCTTCCCAGCTTTAATACCAGCTTCAATCCTTTCACCAGTAAAAATAAGATCTGTAAACCCAGCTGAAGAGCTTCCAATCAGATGATTAAAGAACGGACCAGACAGGGTCCCCAGAAACATGTCCACAAGCTTACGATCAGCCAAAGGTGGTTGCACCCTTCCAGCAAGGTCTCTTCATTTTTGAGCATACTCTTTGAGTCCTTCATCCGTTCCTATTGACATACCTTGGAGTTGGGTACGCGTAGGAGCGAGGTCGTAGTTGTACTGATACTTCCTGTAAAATGCAGTAGCCAAATCTTCCCAGCTGCGGATAATGGCTCCATCCAACTAATAGAACAACTCAAGCTGAGTCCCTGAGAGACTGTCTTGAAAGAAATGGATCCATAAGTTCTTATCAGCAGTGTAAGGCTGGATCTTCCTCACATATGACCGGAGGTGCAGCTTCGGACAGGAAACTCTGTCATACTTGGCAAAGGCAGGTGCCTTGAACTTATGGGGAATCACCACCCCAGATGATAGACCTAGATCTCCGAAGTCCAGACTAGGCACCTTATGAATTTCCATAGCGCTCAAACGGTCTTCCAGCTGTTTGTACTTATCCTCAGCAGGAGAATACTATTCTTCATCATATTCTGTCTCGTTGTTGGAGACCATAGGGCTAGGAGCCCTCCTTTCTTGTGGACTATCCTTCCCTCCAGATGAGGTGGTCAGATCAACTTCATTCTGCAGCCCGTTTCCAAACCTGCGTCCAGTGTTGAACAGGATGGTCCTCTTCTTCTTCTTCTTCTTCTCTTTCAGAATCAAGGTCTTCAGGTCCTGCTGACCCTTAGCTAGATTCATGAACAACTCTTGAAATTGGGCATTCTGGGCCTGGAGGGCCTTGATAGCTTGCTCAGTTGAAGGTTCAGCAGACATGATGATTGCTGAAATAAACAGCGAAGAAGATAAGAGACCTGTAATGGGTACCTTCTTATGGAGTGCATGGGATGAAATGCGTATGATTATGATTTCAAAGACAAACGAGATTCAAATTTGTAAACAAGAAAGGAAATACCCTTAGGCGTTACAAGAATGGAAATACGGAAAAGTAAATGAAAACTGTAAAAGAAATCCTCAAAGGTCCATCAATGCTCCCATGGTCTCTTCTTCTCAGTGCAGACATAATCATTCAGGGTCCGCTCGTTCTCCATTTTCCTAGTCAGCTTCTGGATCTTCTGCTCCTGTTCATTGAACCTCTCTCGATAGGAATCCCGTTCATCCCTTAACTGCATCCAAGACCTCTTCAGTGTCCCAATATCAGTGGGCATATAAGGGTGGAGAATAGTTGGAAGAACCCCCTCCTCATTAGCAACTTCAAGAGTAACAGGCCTGACAGCTTCATATGGCATACCTAGCTTCGGGGCACGGATGCGGACCCATCTGAGATATGGCTCCATTGACAGAGAAGTCTTTGGTCCCAACTCATGTGGATTAGATTGGTGAACTCTGTCCCAAGCCCTTATGAATCTACGACGCAGCTCGTCGCTATCTCCCTGAAAATCAAAGATGATATGAGGCATCAACATCTCATGAGGCCCTTCTCTTCTAGCTCTTCCAAACTGACGAAGAGCTAAGCATGGGTTGTAAGAAATCCCTCCATGGGTTCCGATCAATGGAACATTAGGATACTCTCCACATCGATCAATGACAGTCACCTCATCCATACCTTTGAGAGTCCAGATAATGTCATTATTAGAAAGAGACATCACCCTATAAGCCCAGCCCATTCCTTCTTTATTCTTCAGTACGGACTTAGGTAGGTGCGAAATAAACCACCTCGACAATAAAGGAGCACATCACATCAAAGTTCCCCGCTTTCGGGCAGTACGAGCATAGAGCTGATGAAGGATATCACCCAAGAGAGTGGGTACCGGATTCTGAGAGATGAAGATCTTTATGGCATTAATATCAACAAAGGTGTCAGGGTTCAGAAACAATACCAAACCATAAATCAAGAGAGCCAGAATATCCTCGTACGCCTTGAAGTCTAAGCTGTCCCAGAAGTAATTAGCTTTGTCAACCAAAAACTTAGTCAGAAAACCCTTAGCTCCACTTCTAGTCTCCCAGTTAGCCATTACCTCTTCTTTGGTCAAGTGAAGGGCTGCAGCAATTTCTTCGGGCTTAAGAGTCTTTTCCCAACCAGTAAACGGAGTTTGTTCCAGGACGGAGATACCGAGCAACTCAGAGAACTCTTCTAGGGTAGGAACCAGCTGGAAGTCCTGGAAAGTAAAACAATGGTACAGCGGATCATAGAATTGGACCAGAACACTTATCATTTGTTCGTCCAATTTTGAGGTGACCAAACTGAGGGGAGAACCATGCCTTCTGATGAAGGAAGTAGTGTCTGGAATCCTGACAACCAAATCTTTAAGCAGGGTAGGTACTTGGACAAAGTTGATCCGGATAGTATTCCTACGCATGGGCATCATGATGACCTACAAAACAGAGCAAAGATGAAACCCTCTTGTCTTTGAAATAGGTTAGTCCTTATGCAAAATGTATGCAATGTTATGATGTCATGATGTCATGGTAAAGGCACACCACAAGTATCCACAAAAGGCAAACATGGTAAAGGCACACAAGTCACACAAAAGAGCCCTTAGATTTCAGGTTGGCATGGAGCTTAGGTACTACCCTCTTTCAGTTCAGTTGGTTAAGATCTGTCCTAAAAAATAGTAACCGAGTTCTAGAGGATCTCAATATCACTGACTACCCTCAATCGGTCATAATTCCAGTTTAGAAACCTTTTCTTGCGGTCGGAATCATCGCGAGAGTTTAGTCTCAATGAGTGTAGCATACTGCTACTGTTCTATGACCAAGTTGGTCAATTTAAGGTTTTAAGGTCAGTTGGTGCTTAATGACTCCTTAGAAGACCCATATTCTCCTCGTTCCAACACAAGGGATATCGGTACAGACCAAGGTGCCACACCAATGTAGCTACTGCTTCATCTGTGTCGGTCTACGCAGGACAGATCCCTCACAGTTTATTGCTACTTACCTAAAGGGTTCCCCCGGATCCGGGTTAGGATCTATAGAACTCCGATACAAGCCCACAAAATTAAAGCATACAAAGCATACAATTGAAAACACAAGTGATCTAATCCTAAGGTACACCTCACTTATAGATAGTCCCCAGCAGAGTCTCCAGTTCTGTGATCGGTGGGAATGAGAACTGACTGTTTTTGGAATGCTGGTTCGCGTTTTGCGTTTGTTTTCGCAAAATGTCGTGGTGAGCAAGAGTCGCCACCGTCTTTTATTTTATCCAACAAGGAAAGGACAAAAGCACAGAAAAATTCCTTTTTGAGATATTTCTCGGGTTCGGGAGGTAGATTATAGAAAGGGAAGGTGTTAGCACCCTTTCTATCTGTGGTTATCCACGGGCTCTTAGGTACTTGCTCATTATGTTTTCAAAAGTTTTCTTTTCTTTGTGATTGTGGGTTTGAAAAGAGTTTTTGTTTGAAAGGGGTGTAAGTGCGAAAAGTTTTGTTTTGTTTTTAAAAGGAGCAAGTACTTAAGAACCATCTACCTACTCAAAAAGGAATTAATCTGTACAAGTGTTCTTTAGACAATGCTATCCCACTATTGAGGAGTAGGTAGCATCGTCGTTGGACTTTTCGGGTCAATTCGATTAAGGGACATGTGGTCACTAAAGCAATGTTAGGATGCCTTAGCGGTAACCCTAATGTCTTAGATCATTTTATCCGAGGCAACCGTTTCGAGGCAACTTTTATCTTCGGACAAGAGGGCAACCTCTAAAATTTCCTATACTCAATGACCACGTTCGAGGCAACCAAGTGAGGTGTACCCTAAGAGTGGCATGTGCGAGTGTATTGTTTTTCAGTTATTTATCTTTGTACATGTTAATGGTGAGCTATTGTTGATTTTAAATTAAAGATTAATCTTGTCATGCATTGCCTATTTATCAAACATCTAACAGTTAATGGTTGCGGAAATTAAATTGCAGAAAATAAATCTAAGCTATTACAAGGCGTCGGGTATTTACATCGCCAAAGACAAACCCTTTAAAATTAAATTGCGAAAAAGTAAATAAAAGTGATAAATAAATAAATAAAGTCCTAAGTTAAAAACTATTACATTCCCGAAGCAGTTACAATATTGAAATATGGATCAAAAATAATTCGCGCGCGAGAAAATTAAATCGAAGTGCTTTTTAGGGTTTTGACCATTTTTATTAAATAAAGCATATTTTTGTTATATTTTGAATTAAAAATTAGCCTAAGTTAATAATTGAATTAATTAATTAAATGAAAAGATTTTTTGGTTTTTTTATTATTTAAGGAAATAAAATAAGAATGGTTAAAATTAATAAAAATCCTAATTCTAAATTGATTTTAATTTATTGCAAAATATATTATGGTTAGACCTATTTAAACTAAATAAATAAATTAATTGTTTATTTACAAAAATAAATAATAAAATTAATGGAATTAATAAAAATATTATTTTTGTTTTCTGATTTTATGAAGTAAAAGTTAATTGGTTAATTTTTTTTAATTAGGAATAACAAAATAAAATAAATAAATAAAGAAAATGTTAAAGAGAATAAATAACCAAAAGGGGGGTTTGGGCCTGAAGAGGGTGTTTGAATTGCAATTTCAGAGGCCCAATTGTGAATAGCCTTGTTGACCCCTTTCAATCCAATGTGCGCCTTTGACTTGAGAATATGGTGAGGACCCAATTCTGGCCATTGGATCTGGTCTACAGGCCATCTGGACGAGATCTGGATGAGGGCATATGATGCACTGCAAAGCCTGAAACACATGCAATTGTCTGGAGAAAAATAAGACAAATAATATTGGGGGACCTGGGATTCAAACCCAGGTCCCATTGCTCACCGACACGCTCCCTTGGCCAACTCATCCATGATGCTTAGTTGTTAGTGGAATGGAAAACAAATATTATAAGACAAACAATCAATTATTCCTGGCAAAAAAATAAAAACGCGCAATTTGTTTGAATGAACCAATGACGCTAAGACACGTCTTCGTCTTCTTCAACAAAGACTGGTTCATTTACCTGTGGATTTTATTTCGCAACTAAATCCATGGCATCATCCTACCATGTGCTACATGCCATATAAATGCCAATGGAGACCATCACTGCATTCGTCTCCCTCCCCTGATCATTCTTATACCCATCATTAGCCTCAATTTATCCTGCATAAAAAACACCTAAAAAACAAGAGCAAGAACCCTAGGTTTGGGCATCATGATACAGGTCCTAAAAATAAAATTGAATAATGCCAAAACATTCTAAATCAACCAACAAACACAAAATGGCAAGATTTTAAAGAAAAGATGCAAGAATTGGAGATTTGGATTCCATGTTCAGAGTTGTTTTCAAGAACACTTACAACGCTTTTCAGATAGCTTCAGGCCTTGGCTTTGGTTGCTATAGCTTCAGGAGATTGCAAGCAAGAACACCACGTTGTGATTTTGGATTGAATTGGCCTCCAATGTTGATTTCGATCTTCACTTTTTCAAGCTTTTTCTCAAACTTCTTCTGGCTGTTTCAGCAGTGTTTTGTGCGTGTTTTTGGTCTGCCTCTCTTGTGTGCATATAATATAATGTGTTTCGGTCAAAACATGGGCATTAAACCATATGCATTGAAGAATCAAGATTTGCTTTTGATCACCATAATCAAGTTGTCATATTTGCATCAAATCTGAGATTTTGTACTTGTTTTGACTTGGCACGAGTTTGATTGAGTATCACATGATATTTGCAAGCTGTAATGATCCCAAGAATCCCCTTACATCAATTTTTAGATTTTATTTGATTTAATATTGATTTAAAATGAATTAAATCAATAAAAATTAAATAAAATAGAAAAATAAATGAATGGCCATGAAATCAAATACGGGACATGTGTGTGGTATTAGAAGACTATATCAAGTGGAAAAAAGTGGGTCCTTTTGTCAAAAATTGGAGTTTTGAGGATAGTTGACTTTTGGCAAATTTGGAAAAATGCCCAACTTCAACAATGCATAACTTCTTCAATTTTGAACTTTTGGAGGTGTTCTTGGACTTTTTAGAAACCTTGAGATGTCCTCTAATCAACCCTTTTGGTATCATCGCATTTTGATGTTCCATGCTCAAGTTATAAGCTTTGGGAAAAAAGGTGTTTTTGTTGACTTTAAAAAATGACCTATAATGTCCAAATTTGTAATTTTTTGTGAGTGCATTTCTTGATCTTGGGGTGTGAATATGGATTGTAGGAAATTGAATCCTATTCAAAATGAGCTTTGGGTGGGTCATTTATCATAAAGTATGAGAAAGTTATGATTGGTCAAAGTTGAGTTGACTTTTCCTACAAAACCCTAATTTAGCAACTTTTGAATCTTGATGAATCTTGAGCAATCCTTGATGAATAATGATCAACCCTTGATAAAATGATGAATTGTCCTTCAAAATGATAATGTTGACAAAAAATCTTGAGGTTTGACTGTATTTGGGACACAGTTGACTTTTGCCCTAGCATAGTCGATTTTTGGGCCTCTTGAGCAATTGACTGACCAAACTTTCTCTGCAAGGCTTGAAATTTGACATGGATGAACTTAAGAACATATTAAGACATTGGGAAGCATTTGAGGTCATTTGGATATGAGGACCTTAATGCAACACAAAACCCTAATTTGAGGTTGACTGCCTTAGGAGATGATTTGACTGTCCAACCCTTGAGTCATCTTGAGCAACTTGAAGATCATTCTTGACAAATCTTGAGGAATATGGGAGGGCAAATTTTGGGGTACAACATAATCTATTGCCCTATCGAAGCTTGAGGATTGAAGCAAGCTTGCTCTTCTTCGACTTGTCAAAATCTGCCAACCACTCCTTTCGATCAGCCATGTGGTTCGAACAGCCTGAACTAGGTTTTGAATTCGACATGGTTATCTGCAACTGCACACCTTTTTTATCTGCTTTTCCCTTTCGACAGTTTCCTCTTCCTCCTTTCGAGGATTCAGAAGTTTCATCTTCGGCCTGATGCTTGAGAGCCCAATATAATTAATGGAAACTATATGGGGTATTAAAAGTCCAATTGTACTTGTCCAAACCCAAACCTTAATTTGAGCCATCAGTGTTGAGGAAGTGTCTTGAGCTGATCAAACCTTATGCAATTTTGAGCAATGAGGATTTTGTGAGAGAATCTTTCATAAATCGATAGGGCAAATTTTGGGGTACAACAAGCGCCATCATATCTTTCTATCCTTGAGCAAGATTCATGAGGGTCTCCTAGAATTGGGCATTCTGAGCTTGGAGTTCATTGACAGCCTGTTCTAGAGCCATCTTTTACTGAAATAAACAATAAGAAGATGAGAAAACCTATATGGGAAAACCTGTTTTGTGATGATGCATGATATATAGATGCAATGCTTTCAAGGATCTCGCAGGGTAAACAAAAGAAATAAGTGTTAGAAGTTGAGCTGGGCTGCAGCTTTGACTGAAGAACTTAGTGTCGTTGAACGTCCTTCTATGAGAATCAAGCTCACCATGTCGAGTGGGTCCTAGCCTTTAACTCAAGATAACATACTTCGGTCTTCGACGACATTGGTTAGAGGAAAATAAATCCCCTTGCCCCTTGCTAGATGTCGATTCATGATACTTTGATGGCATTTGGTTAGAGAAAAATAATTCCTCTTGCCTCTTGGATAGACGTCTGGTTTGTGATAACCTGCATCACAAGCCCTTGAGATCCTTGAAATAGTCAGTGAAAATGATATGGTATGATGTCATGTGTTATGATGTTATGTTCGAACATATAATCAAACACAAGAAAAGCACACAAAAGCCTTAGGTTTAGGCTTGCATGGAGTTTGTAGGTAAGTACCCTCTTGAAGTCTAGTTGACTCAACTTGTACTAAAGATGTAATCGGGTTTTATGGATCTCAACATCACTGATTTTTCCCATAAGTTTTATCTAGCACGACAACTGACTGGCCACCAAACAAAACTCAAGAGTCGAATATCAATGAGTGTAGTATCGAGTGTAATATGGTGGGAGAACTGACTTGGATGTTTTGCGTTTTATCGCAATTGTTGCGAATAGCAAGAGTCACCATCGACTTTTCTTTTATCCAATAAGGAAAGGGTGAAAAGAATAGGAAAGACCTTTGAGATGTTTTCTTGAGTTCGGGGGGTAGGTTATGAAAAGGGAAGGTGTTAGCACCCTTTTCATCCGTAGTTACCTACGGGCTCTTAGTTGCTTGCTAGATCACTTATGAAATTGCTTTGTTTGAAATGTGTTTTGTAATGGGTGTAAGTTTGAAAATATTTTGAAAACACCTTTGTTTCAGCAAACTTTGTAATGATTCTCGTCTCTATAAGAATTTATACAAAGTGTTGGTTTTGAAAATAGTTCAAAGAGATGTTTGTTTTTGAAGATGTTTTGAAAGTGTAAGTGTGGAAATGGTTTTAGTTTGTGAGCAAGAAACTACGAGCGTCCTACCTACTCAAAAGGTCTATGTTCTTTTCCTCCTCCTTTAGATGTTGCTATCTTACCATTGATTGGTAAGAAGCCCCACCGTTGGATGTGAAGGGACGGACGTGGGTAATCGTATAGTCATAGAAGGCAACTTATGAGACGTTTTAGTAATTTTCATAAGGGACTAGATCGTTTACCGGAGGCAACATCGAGGGACTACGATCTTTTTATCAAGAGTCTTTGCTAAAACGCCCATATTCGAGGGACATGACTATTTTCCGAGGCAACAAGCGAGGTTACCCTAGAGGTGCACGTGTGTGAATAGTGTGTTTGATTGCATGCATTTTTGTCTTTGAAATTAGGGTTGTCTACTTGTTTATTTTAATATTGCCATACACATCCTAATTACTAACAATTTATATTAAAGCGGTAAATTTCGGAAATGTAAAGTCCTATGCTATTACAATATTTAGGGGATGGGGGACACAAATGTACAAATGGGAATTGCAAGAAATTTAAATCCTAGTTATCTATTACAGCTATATTGAATTGAATAATGTATAGGGAATATAATGTACAAGGAATATAAAAAAGAAATGGATTTTGTTTTTGGATTTTTGTGAGGAAAGGATTTTTATCTTAATAAACTAAAAAGAAATAATTAGTTAAAAAAAGAAATTTAAACTAATTTGATTTAAAAAGGAAAATATTTTTTATGTCTTTTTATATTAATAAAAATAAAATTTAATGATAATAATAGAGAAAATAAGAAAGAAAAAAAATAAAATAAAGAAAATAAGTCAGGAAGGGTGAAAGTTGAATTTGAGGTGTTTTTGTGTAGAAAATAGTTTTTTGTGTTTAAAACAGTTTTTGTGTAGAGAAAAGTTGTGTTTGGGTCCAGGGCCTGTTTGTTAGTTAGTAAGCAGCAGGTCAGAAACATAAAAATGTCGAAGCCCAACTGTGGAGGCTCAGGTATGCTTTCTGCAAACAAAACAAAGTGAGAAAATATGAAAAATGACAAATGGTCTGGCTGGGGGTCGAATCCAGGACCTTCGACAAGACAAGCTTTAGCGTGCGCTGTTTGTACCACTGGGGTGGTCTATTTTTATCAGTTTGTAGAAAGAACTTTTTCTAAATGGCGAAATGCCCAGCTTTCTCTCCCTTGTGCGCATAGGCCATGATGACTCCATTTTTTAAGCTTCTAAAAGCCTCATTTCTCAGTCAAATAAAAAAAATATAAACATCAAATCTGCCCAAGATTTAAATATGAACCTAACCACATAATTTTCAACAGCTATGAATCTAAGGCTAGCATGGATTTTGTTCAATACCAAATGATGTTTGAATGAAGAGTTCCAAGTTTAAGAAAAACCTGCCTCTTGGAGTGAAACTTGAGGGACTTCGACAGAACCTCCAGGAACAGTTCGATGATGGATTAAGCCTACTTCGACCTCCCTGAAGTTATTCCAGTTGCTACTTTTCTTTGAGGACAGTGTCAGGAAATGAGGTGTGATGTTATATGTAGATGGTGTTTAGGAGTTCTTGGAAGCAAAAGGCCAAGAGAAATAACAATTGAGGTCGAATTCAAAACTCAGGAGTGGTAAGTTTTGAAGTGTTTGATGATTTTGTTTGAGAGTGTTTTAAGGGTATTAGCTTCCCATTTTCGACTCTCTCTTTTTCTCTCCTTTTTCCTTGCCAAAATCCTCCCTTTGTGTGTTGTGGAAACAACTTATTTATAGAAGAGTCTTGCTGGAGTTTTTTTTTGGGAGGGAGGGGGGAACAAATGAAATTTGAATAGTTTGGGTATGTTCTTTTCATAGCTTTCGAGGTGCAGCTCTTATATGCTAGTTTGGTGCAAATATGGGCTGAGATAATACATGCTTGGACTGGTTTTCAACAGTTTTGGAGTGTTGTGGCAACTTGGTGCAAGGTTGTTCCATAGCAGTGCAACTGACTGCTTTTGACATGGTTTTAGGCTGTTATATGGGCAGTATAACAAGCTTGGGCTTGGTAGCATATAGTACTTTATACAAAAAGCATCTTGAATACTTCACCCTTTTCTTTTGATCACATAGATCCACAATCTTTGACCAAACTCATTAACAAGCGAAACAATATTTGTTTCCAACAAATGTGTTTCCTTCGAATGGACCATACAACCTTAGATCAGACTCAACAGCAGACGAAACAATATTTGTTTCCAACAAATGTGTGTCCTTCGAATGGGCCACACAACCTTCGACCAGACTCAACAACAGACGAAGCAATATTTGTTTCCACCGAATGTGTGTCCTTTAAATGGACCACACAACCTTCGACCAAACTCAATACCAGACAAAACAATATTTGTTTCCAAAAAATGTATGTCCTTCGAATGGACCACACAACCTTCGACCAGACTCAACAACATAAGAAATAATATTTGGTTCCAACAAATGTGTGTCCTTCGAATGGACCACACAACCTTCGACCAAACTCAACAACAGACGAAGCAATATTTGTTTCCACCAAATGTGTGTCCTTCGAATGGACCACACTACCTTCGACTAGACTCAACAACAGACAAAATAATATTTATTTCCACCAAATATGTGTTCTTTGAATGGTCTCAAATATTGAGCATGCAAGATGATATCATTGGCATAGTCAAAACGAAATAATTTCTGGATTGCTTTCCTACCAGTAACCATCAGTTGATTAAGTGGTCTAAAGTTCAAATGTCCAAACCTCAAATTCTAATTCATAGTGTAGAGACTATGTGGGCCGAAGGGTCAAAGCAAGCATGAAGGAAGCCATTGCTTTGTGGATCGAAGCAAACATGAAGGAAGCCTTTGCTTTGTAGATCGAAGCAAGCATGAAGGAAGCCATTGCCTTGTGGATAGAAACAAGCATGAAGGAAGCCATTGCTTTGTTGATCTAAGCAAGCATGAAGGAAGCCATTGCCCAGTCGAATCTTGGGAAATTGAATCAAGCTTACTCTTCTTCGACTTGTCAAAATCTGTGAACCACTCCTTTCAATCAGTCATGTGATTCAAACAGTCTGAACTAGATTTTTAATTTGACACACCTTTTTTATATGCTTTATCCTTTTGACAGTGTCCTCTTCGACCTGATGCTTGAGAGCCCAATATGATCCATGGAAACTATATGGGGCATTAAAAGTCCAATTGTACTTGTCCAAACCCAAACCATAATTTGAGCCCAGTGTTGAGGAAGTGTCTTGAGCTGATGCAATTTTGAGCAATGGATATTTTTGTGAGAGAATCTTTGAGAAAAGAGAGGGAAAATTTTGGGGTACAACAGCTTCCCCTGATCAATCTTCTTAAACCTAAAGAGTTAGATTGGTGAGTCCGTCATTCGTTGAAATTCTGGCTGCAGATACTCAATGTCACGTTCAATGTTATGACACCGTATCTGACTTACTATATGACAGTAAATACAAAAACAATAAAGAACACAGTCAATTGTTTACCCAGTTCAGTGTGCAACAACACCTACTCTGGGGGCTACCAAGCCAGGGAGGAAATCCACTATAAGAGATGTTAATTCAGGAATAAACCAACCAGTTTATCTCCTTCACTTAAGACCTACCCAATGCAATTTCAATCTAAGTACAACTTAAACCCGAGTTCCTACTCACTCCCCCTCAATCACAGCAGTGATACATAAAACAATTTGAAAAATGAATTGATGAAGACACTCTTCAAAAACAAACACTTGATTAAGTTTCACAGCTTTTTAATCAAGCAAAACAATCACTCTTGCTTCACAGCTTTGAGTGATGCACACAACTGACTTGACTCTGCTTCACAGCTTTAGTCAAGGAACATTCAAACACTCTTGCTTCAAAGCTTTGAGTGCTACACAACCCTTA
This sequence comes from Vicia faba, assembly GCA_948472305.1. Taxonomy (NCBI): domain Eukaryota; kingdom Viridiplantae; phylum Streptophyta; class Magnoliopsida; order Fabales; family Fabaceae; genus Vicia; species Vicia faba. Next base: position 816,557,041 of record OX451738.1, read on the forward strand.
CAATTAAAAACCTATTCCAAGTCACTTATCACAATGATAATTGCTTGGAGTACAATAATTAAACCTATACAGATTACAAATGATCTTCTGATCAACAAGGGATTACTTGCAAAACAGCAGCTCTGTTGAATATATAGCAGCTGCAACTTCAGTTAGGGTTTCCACAAAAACCTAGGGTTAATTCCTTTTGACCTCAAGACCAGGTCACGGGACTTTATTAACCAGGTTAGGGTTGAGCTAGGTTACCCCTCAGAAAACACAGGATTCTGTTTTGGAAAGACTGAGTTATTTTCCTGAAAAAACTCAGACTTATCCAACCTGCAAACCTGTTAGTTCAGAACAGGATGTCTTAACATCTGTTATGACATCTGAGAAAACCTGTCTACTGATTTAGCAAAATGTGATCATTTTGCAAAATGCTCAGATACACACTTATAAACATCAGTTCCTGAATGACAATATTTTTCTGCAAAGGTACCTAATGAATCAGTACAAACTAAACTAGAATGTTATGACATCAGTCATGACATTCACACATACACTTGGGTTTTACCAAAAATGCAAGCCAATACCTAAACAACTAAAAACTCCCCCTTTGGCAGATTTTTGGCTAAAGACCCTAAGCAATCAGAGATAGATAGCAGCAGAAAGAAATGACTGCAGAAAAATAGAATGTCTAATTGAGCAAGTACATATTAAGTACCAAAATATTCTCCCCCTCTTTAGCCACAAATGGGCCAAAGATACATGTTTGGTAATGATTATACAGTTATCCAAAACAAATAATAAGAGCAGCAGCAGAAAAAAAACTGAACACACTTCCAAACTCCACCAGATATCAGCACCAACCAGCAACACCACCAAACACCAACCAACCTTCAAGCACTGTCATCAGACTCAGAGGAGCTAGTTTCTTCAATGTTGAGATGACCTTCAGCTTCTACACCTTCTTCCCTTCTGTTTTCTTCAGCTTCCTCCTTTTCTAGCCTGGCAATTAGGATTTCTAGGGTCTTTTTCCTAGCATCCAGCTCTTTGCAAGTCTCTTTTAAAACAGCTATGACATCTGATGTCTTGGACTGGGTCTTCACAGACGATGTCTCAGCTGATGTTATGACAATGTCTGGAGCATGAGATCCCTGAAACAGTTTGTAGTGCAAGCCAAGGGCAGGAGCTCTTTTGCAGACTGTATCTCTTGCCACAAGGATATCAGGGTATTGTGCAAGGATGATTCCACAAAGGAGGGAGGGAAAGGCTATTGGTCCTTTGACAGCATAACTACCAGCATGCTTTAAAGTTTGTTCAAAGATGTACCTGCCATAGTCAAAAGCAGTCTTGGTTCAGAGGAACAGAAATGCCAGGAACTGAGTGGTTCTTGTTCAGAATTCTTGAAACAATTTTTGCTATTGCTTGATTAACATAGGCTGTCCCTTCCCTATTTGCAATTTCAGGGGGAACTGAAGAAGAAGGATGAGATGGATTACCAGAGGCAGAAGCTTGGGACTTTCCTACATGTCTTGTTCTCAACTCTTTGACCTTGGTGGGGTTAGTTCCCACTTTTCTACGAGAAGAGATCTCCAGAACTTCAGAGTCCAGACAGGAAGAGATTGTCCTAGAATCTTGATCAGAGGAAGAGGTTGAAATAGTCGTATTGGATGATGATGGTGTTTGAGACATTTTGACAGTCCTAGAGGACCAACAGCAACTGAGGAGAAAATTCTGATTGAGAGACTGGGTTTTGATGAGGAGACGAGAGGGGAAGGAAGCAAAGGAGCGTCTATTCAACTTCTTAAAAGAATTGTAGGAAATGGGAAAATATAATTTTAACCCAATCAGAACAGGCATAACTCCTTTGATCCTTGTTTTAAGTAAATTTAATTGCTACAATTCCTCATGTTGGCAAATACCCAACTTACCCCTTAAGTTTTCAAATTGATTTGCATCTAGAGCCTTGGTAAAAATGTCAGCCAGCTGTAGCTCAGTGGCAACATGTTCCAATTTGATTGTCTTCTCTTCTACAAGGTCTCTGATAAAGTGATGTCGTATGTCAATATGTTTGGTCCTGCTATGCTGTATGGGATTCTTGGAAATGTTGATTGTACTCAGATTGTCACAGTACAATGTCATAACATCTTGTGTGACATTATACTCAGTGAGCATCTGTTTCATCCAGATCATTTGAGAGCAGCTACTACCAGCTGCAATGTATTCAGCTTCAGCAGTAGAGAGAGACACACAATTCTGTTTCTTGCTGAACCAGGAAACCAGATTATTTCCCAAGAAGAAACATCCTCCAGAGGTGCTTTTTCTATCATCAGCACTACCAGCCCAATCAGCATCACAGTAGCCAGTCAGAGCTGGTTCACAGCCATGAGTATACATCAATCCATAGTTGTAAGTTCCACTTACATACTTCAAAATTCTCTTCACTTGATTGATATGACTGACTTTGGGATCAGCTTGGTATCTTGCACAAACTCCAACTACAAAGGCAATATCAGGTCTGCTGGCAGTTAAGTACAACAAGCTTCCTATCATGCTTCTGTACAGACTTTGATCCACCTTAACCCCACTTGAATCTTTGGAAAGCTTTAGATGAGTAGGAGCAGGAGTCCTTTTGTGACTTGCATTCTCCATACCAAACTTCTTTACAATGTTCTTAGCATACTTGCTTTGAGATAAGAAGATTGAGTCCTCCATCTGTGAGACTTGCAGTCCAAGAAAATAAGTTAGTTCTCCCATGAGACTCATTTCGAATTCAGCCTGCATCTGGTCAGCAAAGTGTTTAACCATATGTTCTGACATTCCTCCAAACACTATGTCATCAACATATATTTGGGCAACCATCAACTTCCCTCCTTCAGTTTTGACAACGAGATTTTTGTCCAAGCCTCCTTTTCTGTAGCCTTTGTCTGAGAGAAACTTTGTTAACCTGTCATACCATGCTCTAGGAGCTTGTTTCAGGCCATATAGGGCTTTTCTCAATTTATAGACATGATCAGGGTGGGTTGGATCCACAAAGCCTTTAGGTTGTTCCACATAAGCTTCCTCATTCAAGTACCCATTTAGAAAGGCACTTTTCACATCCATCTGAAATAACTTGAACTTCAGAAGACAAGCAATTGACAACAAGAGTCTGATTGATTCCAGCCTGGCTACAGGTGCAAAGGTTTCATCAAAATCAACCCCTTCAACCTGGGTGTATCCTTGAGCAACAAGTCTTGCTTTATTTCTGGTGACAACTCCTTCAGCATCTGACTTGTTCTTGAATATCCATTTTGTCCCAATGATGTTAGTTCCTTCAGGTCTAGGAACCAGTTCCCAAACTTCATGTTGCTTGAATTGGTTCAGTTCATCTTGCATTGCACCAATCCAATATTCATCAGTTAAAGCTTCCTTGACATTTCTTGGTTCCATTTTGGACACAAAACAAGAGTTTGAGATGATTTCTCTAGATCTTGTGATGACTCCACTATTGGGATCTCCTATGATGAGCTCTTTTGGATGATCCTTCTGAATTCTGATGGAAGGGATCTTGCTAGCTTCCTTTGATTCAAATTCTGTTGTGGTGGAGTTGGGTAGGTCATTCTGTTGGGTTGAAGTCTCAAAGAATGTCTCAACAGTACAAGGAACATCTATTTCTTCATGATAATCATCAATTATAACATTTATTGATTCCATCATGGTTTTGGTTCTGGAGTTGAATACTCTATAAGCTCTGCTGTTTGAGGAGTATCCTAGAAATATGCCTTCATCACTTTTAGGGTCCAGTTTTCTTCTTTGTTCATGATCAGCCAGAATATAGCATTTGCTGCCAAACACATGGAAGTACTTCACAGTTGGTTTTCTTCCTTTCCAGAGTTCATATATGGTGGATGAGGTTCCCTTCCTCAAGGTGACCCTGTTATGAACATAGCAGGCTGTATTCATAGCTTCAGCCCAAAAATACATAGGAAGTCTTTTGGCATGTAACATTGCTCTGGCAGATTCCTGTATGGTCCTGTTTTTTCTTTCCACAACTCCATTTTGTTGAGGTGTTATAGGAGAAGAAAACTCATGACTAATTCCTTCTGAAGAACAGAAATCATCAAACTTGCTGTTTTCAAATTCCTTGCCATGATCACTTCTGATTCTAACAATACTCCCTTCCTTTTCTCGTTGAATTCTTTTGCATAATTCTTTAAAAACTTCAAATACATCAGATTTTTCCCTAATGAAATTAATCCAGGTGAATCTGGAAAAATCATCTACAACCACATAGGCATATCTTTTTCCACCAAGACTCTCTACTTGCTTTGGTCCCATCAGATCCATATGAAGAAGTTCTAGAACCTTAGAGGTGGTCAGATGTCTTGACTTTGGATGTGACATCCTAGTCTGCTTACCAACCTGACATTCACCACAAACTCTTTCTTCATCAATTTGTAGTCTTGGAATCCCTCTGACTGCCTCCAAGGAGATAATCCTCTTCATACCTCTTAGATGAAGATGGCCAAGTTTTTGGTGCCACAGTTTCACCTCTTTTTCTTCTTTTGCAATGGAACATACAGATGAGAAATTAGTGTTCTCAGGCTCCCACAAGTAACAGTTGTCTTTGGATCTGACTCCTTTCATTACTATCTCTTGTTTGTCATTGATTACAAGACATTCAGATTTTGAGAAATTGACCTTGAATCCTAGATCACACAATTGACTGATACTAATGAGATTAGCAGTCAGTCCTTTTACCAGCAGTACTTCATTCAGACTTGGAACTCCAGGGCAGTCCAAATCACCAACTCCTTTGATTTCACCTTTAGCACCATCTCCAAAGGTCACAAAACTGGTGGTGTGAGGCTTAACATTATTGAGGAGGTTCTTGATTCCAGTCATGTGTCTGGAACATCCACTGTCAAAGTACCAGTCTTCCTTTGCAGAGACCCTCAGGGAAGTGTGGGCTATCAGGGCAGTAGCCTTTGTCTTCCATTTAGGAGCAAGTGGTACCTTTTTAGACTTAGATTTGACACCTGAGTTCTGATTGGGGTATCCATGCAATCTGAAGCAGAAGGGCTTTATGTGGCCATATCTCCCACAATGATGACATCTCCATCTTTGGTACCTTTTCTTCATATGTCTCTGTTCCTGATGTTGAGATTTGTGTTGAGACATCTGTTTTGACATTTGCTTACCAGTACCAGATTTCTTTGCTTCCATAAATCCTAGTCCAGATTTATTTCCCACATTTTGTCCAACCTGAAGGATCTCTTCCAATTTGTCTGTTCCATTTGTCAGCATCTTGACAGATTTGGTCATTTGATTCAGTTGTGAGTTCAGCAATTGAACTTCTCCTTCTAGATTACTTATAGTTTCAAGGTTTGCCCTTTTTTCAGCCTCTAGCTTTATGATGAGTTTTGATTGTTTCTCATTCTGCACACAGACTTCAGTACTTCTGATACACAGTTTCTTGTAAGTATCAGCCAGTTCTTCAAAAGTCACCTCTTCATCACTGATGTCACTTTCAGAGGTACAAATACCAGTTAAAGCAGTAACTAGTTTGGCAGATTCTTCTTCAGAGTTACTTTCTGAATCACAGTCAGACCAAGTAACTATCATTCCTTTCTTTTGTTTCTTAAGAAAGGTAGGACATTCAGCTCGAATATGCCCATATCCTTCACAAACATGGCATTGAATTCCTCTGCCTTGATTTCCCTTCTCTTCTGACCTTGGTCTTCTACTGGAACTGTCAATGTTAGAGGGAATGTTATGAACATTAGACCTTGACTTTGGATCTATTCTTTTGATGAGTTTGTTGAACTGTCTTCCAAGCATGGCTATAGCTTCTGAAATATTTTCTTCAACATCAGTGTTGGACACAAGTGCTATGCTCTTGTTCTTCTTGTCACCATTATCAGTGATCCCCATCTTAAAAGTCTGAAGAGACCCAATAAGTTCATCCACTTTCAACTTGCTGATGTCCTGGGCTTCTTCTATGGAAGTTACCTTCATTGCAAATCTTTTAGGCAAGGATCTGAGAATCTTCCTCACCAGTTTTTCTTCTGACATCTTTTCTCCCAGTGCTCCTAAGGTGTTGGAAATCTCCAAGATGTTCATGTGAAACTCATGAATGGTTTCATCTTCCATCATTTTTAGATTCTCAAACTTGGTAGTCAACATCTGAAGCCTTGACATTTTTACTTTGGAAGTGCCCTCATGAGTAGTTTTGAGAGTGTCCCAAACTTCCTTGGCCAGTTCATATTGATGTACTAGTCTGAAAATGTTTCTATCAATTCCATTGAACAAGGCATTTAAAGCTTTTGAATTTCCCAGAGCTAACTCATCTTCTTCTTTACTCCAATCTTCCTCAGGCTTCAGACTGATTGTCCCATCTTTCTCAGTTATGGTGGGATGAATCCATCCTTTGTCAACAGCTCTCCAAGCCTTTTTGTCCAGAGATTTTAAGAAGGCAATCATACGAGGTTTCCAGTAGTCATAATTAGTTCCATCCAGAATGGGTGGTCTATTTCCAAAAACTCCTTCTTTGTCCATAGTGCCAGAAAGTGATATCCCTAGATCTCACCCAGTAATACAGGCAGGGTGCCTGCTCTGATGCCAATTGAAATTCTGGCTGCAGATACTCAATGTCACGTTCAATGTTATGACACCGTATCTGACTTACTATATGATAGTAAATACAAAAACAATAAAGAACACAGTCAATTGTTTACCCAGTTCAGTGTGCAACAACACCTACTCTGGGGGCTACCAAGCCAGGGAGGAAATCCACTATAAGAGATGTTAATTCAGGAATAAACCAACCAGTTTATCTCCTTCACTTAAGACCTACCCAATGTAATTTCAATCTAAGTACAACTTAAGCCTGAGTTCCTACTCACTCCCCCTCAATCACAGCAGTGATACATAAAACAATTTGACAAATGAATTGATGAAGACACTCTTCAAAAACAAACACTTGATTAAGCTTCACAGCTTTTTATTCAAGCAAAACAATCACTCTTGCTTCACAGCTTTGAGTGATGCACACAACTGACTTAACTCTACTTCACAGCTTTAGTCAAGGAACATTCAAACACTCTTGCTTCAAAGCTTTGAGTTCTACACAACCCTTACAATTAAAAACCTATTCCAAGTCACTTATCACAATGATAATTGCTTGGAGTACAATAATTAAACCTATACAGATTACAAATGATCTTCTGATCAATAAGGGATTACTTGCAAAACAGCAGCTCTGTTGAATATATAGCAGCTGCAACTTCAGTTAGGGTTTCCACAAAAACCTAGGGTTAATTCCGTTTGACCTCAAGACCAGGTCACAGGACTTTATTAACCAGGTTAGGGTTGAGCTAGGTTACCCCTCAGAAAACGCAGGATTCTGTTTTGGAAAGACTGAGTTATTTTCCTGAAAAAACTCAGACTTATCCAACCTGCAAACCTGTTAGTTCAGAACAGGATGTCTTAACATCTGTTATGACATCTGAGAAAACCTGTCTACTGATTTATCAAAATGTGATCATTTTGCAAAATGCTCAGATACACACTTATAAACATCAGTTCCTGAATGACAATATTTTTCTGCAAAGGTACCTAATGAATCAGTACAAACTAAACTAGAATATTATGACATCAGTCATGACATTCACACATACACTTGGGTTTTACCAAAAATGCAAGCCAATACCTAAACAACTACATTCGTGACTTGAAGGTGGAAGATAATTGAACACTAGAGTGCTCAGAAATTTGCACTCGATGATGTGGTGGTTGATTGTGTCGGGAATGGGCTTGAAGATGCCATTTGGAGAGGTGATAGAGAGTCTGTCGGGGATGGGCTTACAGATGCCATCCAGAGTAACTATAGATAGGAATATTAGAATGAGTATATGCTTGAATGTATCTTTAAGAATTATTTTCAGAATGAAGTGCTGAAGGGGAAATTCATTTCAGAACTCCTCTGAAGAAAATGCTTGCCAGAACTCGGTCTCTGGAGAAAATGCTTTTCAGGATTTCGTATCTGAAGGGGAAATGCTTTTCGGAATGAAGCGCTGAAGGAGATGCTTTTCAGAATAAAACTTCTAAAGGAGATATTTTTCATAATGAGGTGTTGAAGGGGAAATGCGTTTCAGAACTCCTCTGAAGGAAATGCTCGCCAAAACTCGGTCTCTGGGGAAAATACTTTTCAGGATTCCGTATCTGAAGGGGAAATGCTTTTCAGAATGAAGCGCTGAAGGATATACTTTTCAGAATAAAACTTATAAAGGAGATGCTTTTCAGAATGAAGTGCTGAAGGGGAAATGCGCTTCAGAACTCCTCTGAAGGAAATGCTCGCCATAACTCGGTCTCTGGGGAAAATGCTTTTCAGGATTCCGTATCTGAAGGGGAAATGCTTTTAGGAATGAAACGTTGAAGGAGATGCTTTTCAGAATAAAACTTCTGAAGGAGATGCTTTTCAGAATGAAGTGCTGAAGGGGAAATGCATTTCAGAACTCCTCTGAAGGAAATGCTCACCAGAACTTGGTCTCTAGGGGAAATTCTTTTCAGGATTCCGTATCTAAAGGGGAAATGCTTTTCAGAACAAAGCACTGAAGGAGATGCTTTTCAGAATAAAACTTATGAAGGAAATGCTTTTAAGAATGAAGTGCTGAAGGGGAAATGCGTATTCAGAACTCCTTTGAAGAAAGTGCTCGCCGGAACTTGGTTTATGGGGAAAATGCTTTTCAAGATTTCGTATCTGAAAGGGAAATGCTTTTCAGAATGAAGCGCTGAAGGAGATACTTTTCAAAATAAAACTTCTGAAGGAGATGCTTTTAAGAATGAAGTTCTGAAGGGGAAATGCGTTTCATAACTCATCTGAAGGAAATGCTTGCCAGAACTCGTCTCTGGGGAAAATGCTTTTTAGTATTCCGTATCTGAAGGGGAAATTCTTTTTAGAATGAAGCGCTGAAGGATATAATTTTCAGAATAAAACTTCTGAAGGAGATGCTTTTCAGAATGAAGTCCTGAAGGGGAAATGCATTTCAGAACTCCTCTGATGGAAATGCTTACCAGAACTCGGTCTCTGAGGAAAATGCTTTTCAGGATTCCGTATCTGAAGGGGAAATGCTTTTCAGAATTAAGCGCTGAAGGAGATGCTTTTCAGAATAAAACTTCTGAAGGAGATCACTGGTCGTGTGGATAGTCACCTTGTTTTGTTTCGGGAATTGATCCATAACCTGTTCATATAGATAGTTCTCCTGTCTTGCTTCATGTATTAATCTATAATCAGTTGTTCACAGATAGTTGTCCTATCTTGTTTCAGGTATTAATCCAGAACCCGCTTTTTGTTGGTCGTAGAGATAGTTTCCCTGGCTTGTTTCAGGAATTAATCTCTGACCTATTTTGAGAAAGAAAGATAGTTTCTCCGGCTTGTTTCATGAGTTAATGTTCAATCTGCTCATGTAGATAGTTGTCCTGTCTTGCTTCAGGTATTAATCTACAATCGGTTGTTCACAGATAATTGTCCTGTCTTGTTTCAGGTATTAATCTGGAACTTTTTTTTTGTTGGCCATAGAGATAGTTGCCCTGGCTTGTTTTAGGAATTAATCTCTGACCTATTTGAGAAAGAAAGATAGTTTCCCCAGCTTGTTTCGGGAGTTAATCTTCAATTTGCTCATGTAGATAGTTGTCATGTCTTGATTCATGTATTAATCTACAATCAGTTGTTCACAGATAGTTGTCCTGTCTTGTTTCAGGTATTAATCTGGAACCCGCTTTTTGTTAGTCATAGAGGTAGTTTTGGGAATTAATCTCTGACCTATTTGAGAAATGGTTGTGGTATTTGCCAAAAGAGGACTTTTGTTGATTGCCTTTTCCTGCAAGGAAGAGGGTTAGTTGTATGCAGATGTATGCATGGCTTGATGATGTTCTCTAAATAAATGAGATTATGCATTTATCATGTATGTAATATGATGTATGAATGTGAAATATTAGTTGAAATGTATCTTTGCTTCAGAAAATAAATCCTTGACATGTGCTGAGGAGCTTTGGGAAGTTAAATCCCATAATGCTATTGGGGATGAATAGTATGCACATTGTGATACGGTGGCAGAACTGACTGGTTTTTTGTTACTACTGGTTTTGCATTTTTTATTTGCAAATGTACGGTAAGCAAGAGTCGTCACTGTCTTTTATTTTATCTGACAAAGGAAAAGGGAAAAAGAACAGAAAAAACCTTTTTCGAGATGTTTCTGAGTACGGGGGGTAGATTATAGAAAGGGAATGTGTTAGCACCCTTTCTATCCATGGTTTTCCATGGGCTCTTAGGTACTTACTCATTTTTGAAATTTCTTTTGTGTGTGTTTTGAAATGCTTTGAAAATACCTTAGTGCGGCGTTTCACTTTATGGTAACCCTTGTGTCAGTCCTCAAGAGTGTGATAAAGCATTTTTGAAAACTTTGTTCGAAAAGTGTAAGTGTGAAAAAACTCATTGTTTTGAGCAAGTACTTAAGAGTTTCTACCTACTCGAAAAAGACTGTTTGTTTTCTTATTTCCTTTAGATAGTGTTATCCTACTATTAAGAAGTAGGTAGCTCCATCGTTGGAGTTTGAGGGACAATCGAAAGGGACGATTACAGTCACTTAAGGCAACAGGACAAGATCTCTTAGTAAGTGTCCTAAAGTACTAAGAATGCATTTTATTTTACCGAGGCAACCTTCGAAAGGGACTCACGATCTCTGAATTAGAGGACAGTCACTAATAATTCTCATGTTCGAGAATAGTGACCGTATTTCCGAAGCAACTGAAGTGGGAGATACTCTAGGGGTGAGCATGTGCAAGTGTTTGATTTTAGTTTATTTATCTTTGCACAGTTAGGGTGTTCTACTCTTTTAATCATTTAATCTTTCCATTCAATCCAATGATCATTCATCGAATAGTTAATAGTAGCAAAAATAAAATGCGAGAATCTTAAACCTAGCTATTACAAAGCTTTAGGGAGGGGGTTACATATCCAAACTTGGGATTTAACAGTAAATAAAAGCAGTAAAATAAATTCTAGTTAAAAAACTATTACAAACCCGTAATCATATACAATAATTGGAAAAATAAATAAGTAAACACGCGCGAGGAATGACACGGGAATAGATTAAATATCATATAGAATCTACTTAATTAAAGAAAATATTTTTTGCATTTTTATTTAAGAAAATAAAGTAAAATTGAATTTTGCAAATTAGTCCTAATTTCTAATTAATTTTAATTAAGGAAAACAAACTAAGTTACCCTAATTAAATTAATTTATTTTTAAACAAAATTAATTTTAATAAGAAGAAAACTAATTCTAACATTTTTTGTGATTTCTTGATTTTATGATTTAATTAAGAAAATGATTTTTTAAGACAATTAGAATAAATAATTAAAACAATAAAAAAAGTAATAAAGAAATTAAAGCAAAAAATAAAATGGGCCTGCTAGGAATAGCAATATGGGGGGGGGGGGGGTGTTTCTGAATTTTGAAAGGCCCAAAATCGACGACCCTTCTACCTACGCATGATCCAATGGGGATCACCTTTGGAGGGTCTACCATGCTCTTAGTTGGCTGTATGTTGCATCTGATCAGTGGATGATCCAAGGTATGAGATTTTGAGGTGTATGGTGAAATCCTGGCTATGAAGCACACTGGATCTGAAACAAGAAAATCAGAAAATATGAAAAATGTCTGGACCTGGGATCGAACCCAGGTCCTTACTCTCACACGCGCTTGCCTTTACCATATGTGCTGAATTGTTAGTCATGAATATATTTAAACAAATAAAATATAATATAAACAAGCTATTATGTCCAAAAACACGCGCAAATTCAAATCTCCCAATGGGAGTCTGCCACCTAATTGTTTATGATGACAAGAATAAATATATAATCAAAATATGTTTATGATGCCTGAATCAAAGAAATCGAAATTGAGAGGATGTGCAAACCGTGATGAAGGGTGGGTGCGATTCTGCAGGTTTCAAGCCTTGGGAATGCTTGCAATGGCTTCAGTGAATGTCCAGGAGTGTTGTTGTGTCCTTGGAATTGCTTGAAACGACCTATGGAGGGATATGTGATCAACACTTTTTTGACAAAATTTGAAATCTCTTCTTTCTTTGTGGGAGGCAGGTTGCGCATGTAATGTTTTTAGGGTGGCAAATCCTTTGTTATATGTAGTAGAATCAATCTAGGTCATTAGAATTAGAAAGAATCCAAGATATAATGGTCATGAATTTTTTATTCCAATCTTTCCACATTTGAATATTTCCTCTTGTATTGAGCTTGCACGATTTTTTTCTTCATTTGACAGCTCATGAGATATTCAATCAATGCCAAAACAAATCTTATCCCATTTATTTGATTTATTTTTTATTTTATTTGATTTTATTTGAATTTTAAATAAATAAAACCAAAATAAATTAAATAAATAAGTGAATGAGGCATAGAGTGGTTCATGGGTCGTGGACCATGTTACGAGTGTGTTGCAAGCATAAAAAGTTAGGCCCATTTGAAGAAAAATGCATTTTCGGGCATGGTTGACTTTGTGCAAATTTCCAAAATGGCCAACTTTGACAATGTATATCTCTCTCAATTTTGATCCTAAGAGGGTGTTCTTTGACTTTTTAGAAATCTTAGAATGTCCCCTAGGCAACCTCTTTGGTTTCATCTCAATTGGATCTTCCATGTTCATGTAAGAAGCTTTGACCCAAAAGGTGTTTTTGTTGGCTTTTTGAAATGACCTATAATGTATGAACTTGTATCTTTTGATTGAAGCATTTATTGACCTTGAGGGATGAAGAGGAGTTGTAGGGAATTGGATTCTCTTCAAAATGATCCTTGGTTGGAAATTTTCTGAAAATGTATGAGAAAGTTATGCCTGGTCAAAGTTTGGTTGACTTTTCTTATAGAAACCCTAAATTGCCATTTTTGACTTTTGATGAGTTAGGGGAATTTCTTGAGGAATCATGATCAACCCTTGATCAAATGATGGATAATACTTAAAAATGTTAATGTTGACCAAAAATATTGAAGTTTGACTGTATATAGGCCACAGTTGACTTTTGACCCAGTACAGTTGATTTTCAAGCATTTGAACAGTTGATTGAACAAACTTGTTGTGCAAGGCTTGAAACTTGGCATGGATGATCTTGAAGACATATTAGTACAATGGAGACCATTTTGGACCCTTGGAACTCAAACATCTTGCTTGAAATTGAAACCCTAGTTTGAGCCTTGTTGCCTTAGGAGGAGGATTCGTCTAGTCAACCCTTAGTCAAACTTAAGCAGTTGAGGACCTCTAGAGGCATGTCTTTGAGTGAAATGAGAAGGGAAATTTTGGGGTGCAACAACTGCCCCTGTTCAATCTTCTTTAAACTGAGGATTTAGATTGGCTTGTCTGCCTTTCGTGATATGAGGGTGGAAGATGATTGAACACTAGAGTGCCCAGAAATTTGCACTCACATGAAGTAATACTGATGGTTGATAATGTCGGTAATGGGCTTACAGGTGCCATTTTGAGAAGATAACTGAAAGTCGTCGGAGATGGGCTTAAAGATGCTATCCAGAGAATGTGACGAGGATTCGTCGGAGATGGGCTTAAAGATACCATCCAGAATAATGATGATTTCATGAGATATTCCTTTGTGGGAATTCCTATTGTTAGGGAGGCCTTCACTGAGGAATGTCAGTCTCTGTCTTGGGGAGTAGAGTCTAGAAGCTTCAGTTGTCTGTTACTCTACTAGGGAGTCATCTCTTGATTTGAAGAGACGAAAGTGAACTTCTATCTGGTTGAGATCCAGGCTTGGTAGTAATTTGCTGGGGAGAATGAAATTGACTACTACCTGGAAATGTATCAGAAGAAACTTGTGTAGGGCTGTTTCAGGATGAGTCCGGGTAAGACGTCATCTGGAAGTGTAAGAGAAGGAACCTGGGTAGGGTTACTTCGGGAGATATATGAGAGGGATCCTAGGTAGGGCAACTTTAGGATAAGTCCGGGTAAAACTACATCGGGAAATTGTAAGAAGGAACCTGCGTAGGGTTGCTTCAGGATGAGTCCGGGTAAAACTACATCGAGAAATTGTAGGAAGGAACCTGGGTAGGGTTGCTTCAGGATGATTCCAGGTAAAACTACATCGAGAAATTGTAAGAAGGAACCTGGGTAGGGTTGCTTCAGGATGAGTCTGGGTAAAACTACATCTGAACCGAGAAGGAACCTGGGTAGGGTTGCTTCGTGATGAGTTCGGGTAAAACTGCATTTGAACCGAGAAGGAACCTGGGTAGGGTTACTTCAGGATAAGTCCATGTAAAACTTCAGAAGGAACCTGGGTAGGGTTACTTCGGGATAAGTCCGTGTAAGACTTCAGAAGGAAGGAGAAGGAACCCGTGTAAGATTGCGTCATGAATAGTCCGTATAAAGCTGTATTTGGAAATAAGAAGAAACCCGTGTGAGATTGCTTCATGACGAGCCCGTGTAAAGCCGTGTTTCAGAAGGAGAAGGAGAAACCCGTGTAAGATTGCTTCGTGAAGAGCCCGTGTAAAGCTGTATTTGGTCGCGTAGACAATTACTCTGCTTGGTTTCAGGAGCTAATCTTGGACCTACTGGAAATTGTTGATGATAATTGTCTGTTGATTGATCTTTCCTGAAAAAGTAAAGCGTTAGCTGTATGCAATGTCATGATGTATGAAATGCATTATGTAATGATGTTCTCAATATAAATGAGATTTTGTCGTATGCATTTGTACTGCATATGCTATGACGTTTGTAGAATGATGTATGAATGCAATATGTGAATGTATCAGTTGTTCTATTACAATGTTGTTGAATTAGGGAACATAAATCTCTGATTGCAGCTGACGATGAAGAATGTAGGTCTTCAGATTTTGTTAAAACTGAACTGCTGGGAGATGATCTTCCGCTACTAGAGGAATAAACTTTGTTGGGGAAGTAAAGCTATGTGCACTGCTTGAGGATTTTATGAAATCCTATTGGGGAATCCTGAGAAGTTTGAAGATTTCACTGGGGAAAACCTGATGTCAGAGCAGTAGTCGGAAATTCCAGTTCTGTCGGGGATACAAGAACACCTGACATCACTAGGCTGTAAATTGAGGATATAGTGGCGACCTTGCGTAAGATGCCCCTGCCTCTGTACCTATTGGAGAAAGTACCTGCGAAGAAATTGTGGATAGTTGTGTGGCATCCCAACTCCTGGGGTGCTTGATAAATGTTGATCAGGATGATAAACCTTCTACTGACTAAACAAGTGAAGAGATGACGGAACGTAGTCGTACGCTTTAATCCCTAACTTTTTCCTGGACTGTATTTTCAAATTTTCAGTCCACCG
Source organism: Vicia faba (assembly GCA_948472305.1). Classification (NCBI taxonomy): domain Eukaryota; kingdom Viridiplantae; phylum Streptophyta; class Magnoliopsida; order Fabales; family Fabaceae; genus Vicia; species Vicia faba. The sequence goes on from OX451738.1 coordinate 816,572,382, forward strand.
GGTTACCCTTTTTTGCCCAAGCCGCCTTTTCAGGTTTTCGACTTGTCGGGAGTACATTTTTTTATTATTTTTATCCCTAATTTTGCTCGAACCCTTTTGGTTTGCCGGGATGCCCTTACTTTTGCCTAGGCCAATCAACCTAGCGGGTCTTTGTTCACGTGTAGTGTTTTCCAACTATGTCCATGTTCACCGGGTACGGAGAATTATCACTGTCCATAGTAGTAAGTGTTTCCATACTGCCAGAAGATGTTTGTTTGATCATACATGATTCGTTGTTGGAATTCATGCCCAATGTCCCAAGTGATTCAGATGGAGATCTGCCCCTGGCTATTTGGCATTTTTGAGAGATTCCTTGAATATTGACTTGACTGCCCTAGATGATGGACAATGATCCCTCCATGCCCTTTTGGTTGGAAGTGTTTTTCCACTTGAGGTGATCCATTTCATTGAGAAGGTTTTTGTTCACTGAATATTCATTGTGTGAATTTCTCTGCCATTTGAATAATTAACCATGTGCAAACAATGTTATTTGAAGAATGCAAAACTCATGTCTGTCTTGAATATTTTTTTTTAAAGTGTGTTTTGTGTAGTAAAACAAAATTTGCAAGAATGTGATATCTCAGGATTCGTAGCAAGTCTTACAAGAGTCAGGATACCTTTGTAACAGTATGCTCTCGAACTAACCCATGCTTCAGCTAGGACTTTTAAAGGTTGTAATGTCGCCTGGTTCATAGTTTAAGAAACAAAGGATAAAGGCTCAAAATTTATTTGTACCCACCCATTCTTCGTGATGTTCTTCATTCCTATTGTTGTACCCCAAAATTTGCCCTCCCATTTCCCCAACATTTTCTCATCACAAGACCCTTGAAGATCAAGATCCAATTAGGGTTTCCTCTGCTCAAGACTTCTCCTTGCACTGTGGACTCAAATTAGGGTTTGTGTTTGCCCAAGGATGTTTTGACCTAAAATGCCTAAGATAACTTTCATGCTTCATGTTGGACTCCCAAGTTTACCCATGCCAAGTTTCAAGTCTTGATTCCAAGTTTTGCCCAGTCAACTGGACAGTTGACCTAGAAATCAGCTGTATTGAAAAAAAGTCAACTGTGGCCAATTGACAGTCAAATCTCATGAAATTTGATCCACATCAACATTATGAACTCATATGGACCATTTGATCAAGTTTGGATCACAATTCCACAAGAAATCTGATCATATCACCAAAAGGGCAAAATGGTCATTTTTATGGTTTTGACTGCACAAAGGCAATTTTTGACTGTTTGACCTAGCCAATGGCAAATCAAGCTCCCATATGGATTCAAGGACTCAATGAAATGGTCTTGACACATTCATCAAGCTCAAAAGATCCCAAGTACACAAGATTGACAGTTGAATTTCCCAGTCAATTGATCAATTTTGACTGTATACTGAAAAGTCAAACTTTGACTTTTTGGTCAAAATCAAGAGTCAAGATTCATTTTTCATCAAAACATGCCAAATCATGAAACTTGTTCACCAAGAAATCACAAAATGCAAATTAGGGTTTGAAAATGGAATTTTTCATAACTTCGAATTTTTCTAAGTTATGAAAAACCCTAATTTTTTCCCAACTTTGCCCCATCTTTTCACCAAGATCCATTTGGATTCAAACAAAAGTCAAAACATGAAAGTTGTAGCTTGTTGCATAATCTACAACTTTGATTCACAAAGTTTTCTCATTTGAAGCTTGTATCTCAAGTTACAATTTTTTGAATAAGGGCACTAAACCATTTTTAACTTAGTGAAATTTTAACCTATTTTGACAAGGTTTTCTACCCCACTTCAAGGCCATTTTTCATACCCTTCCACTTGGAATTTTAATTTGCATTTCAAAGATGGATTGTAGTACACATTCCAAGCTTTCCAAAATGTCCAAGAACTTCTCAAACAACCTCATAACTTGAGAGATTCGAATTTCACAAGTTTGCAAAAATTCACTTTTGTTCTTCATCAAAACATGTCCATTCGAATTTCACAAGTTTGCAAAAATTCACTTTTGTTCTTCATCAAAACATGTCCATAATCTTGCAAATTTGAACTCAACTTGCTTTATGCTTGATTACAGGTCCTTGAACCATTCCATACTCAATAATTTAATGCATATTCAATGTGTTAAGGTGTTGTTCTTTGAGTGCAAACATTGTATGCAAGATTAATCCTAAACTAGATAAAGTGCTTTATCCATTTTTGTAAAAAGCTAGCTTTATGTCAAGTTGAAATCCAAGCAAGTACAGTTAGGATCCTCTTGGCACAAGATTATGGACAAATTGCTCTGATCAAGAGAGGCTTATGCAGCAGGATTAGAGGCCCCCTACTGACCTAAAACACAAAGTGACCATTGCTTGCTTCAAATTCAAGTAACATTGCATAACTTGTGCCAACTTGGATCTCAGCTTACAAACACAAGAAAAGAGTTATCAAACACATTCAGAAGAACATATCCAAGCTAACACACGAGCCCTTGGCCTCTCAAACACTCCCATTGCCATAACCACCTTGAAACTGCTCAAACAGGGCAACCCCTGCAGATTGAGTGCTATCTCTCAATCCCTTCGAGCATTCTTGTCCAAACATGTTCCTCTACCTTCCTTACAACATATGCAAGCTAACCATGGCCTAAAACCTGACCTGTAATCACCCTAACAGTTTCCACCATTTTCATTTTTTCCTTTTGCAGTTGAAGTTCCATAGCTTGATTCAGAAGCTCTCAAGATAAAGTAAGCATTGAAACAGCATCCCTGGACCTCAAGGAAGCTTTTCCAATCATCACACTGCACTGAAAGTTCCTCATTCTCCAGATAGAAGTTCAACTGCACAGGTAAAACTTTGAACTCGTATCTCTCTTATCATGCATCTTTAGTCTTAAGTTTGTGAAGAAACAAGGTTCTACTCATAGCCCTGAACATGTACATATCTTTACATTTCATTTCTTTTGCCTGAGTAGAGAGAATTTGTAGTTTGAAAATGGCAGAAAAACTAGGTTAGGATTTGGGGGAGGAGAAATTCTCCCTCATCTTAGAGAGTTAGGTCAAGTTCCATACATGGTTAGAATCGTCTCTTCATGCTGAACATTTGTTGTGTTATGAGTTTTTGCTAAAAAGCCAGGAATCAAGAGTTGGACATTGAAGAACAGAGGCGCGCGTTTTTTTCAAATGTTTGTGCTGGAGGTTGAAGACAGTGGTATTGGGCTGGGCTTGTCTTGTGCTTTTCTTTTCACACCCCATATTTACTCATGAACCCCCCAAGCCCATTTGTCTTATTTTTAATTCTTTTTGACTTTTTCTTTTTTTGTTTGACTTGTTTATTTTTTCTCAGCATATTAAAATTTTGAAAAAAAATTTTCCATCCCTTTTTGAATTTATGGCATATTTATTTGATCTATTTCTTTGTTTATACATAAATATATACATATTTTGATTTAGAATAAAATACAAAAATAGTGTAAATACATGTTTTTGTTTTTATTTACCTTCTAAAAATATTTCACATAAAAATACCTTTTTATTGATTTTATTAAAAAAATTAATTATTATTATTATTTGTATATAATATTTAGAACTTAATATATATATATATATATATATATATATATATATATATATATATATATATATATATATATATATATATATATATATATATATATATATATATATATATATATATATATATATATATATATATATATATATATATATATATATATATATATATATATATATATATATATATATATATATATATATATATATATATATATATATATATATATATATATATATATATATATATATATATATATATATATATATATATATATATATATATATATATATATATATATATATATATATATATATATATATATATATATATATATATATATATATATATATATGTTTATTAATATATTTAGGTTAGAATATAAATACTTGAATTTTTTCATTTTTTTTATTAATATTTGATATAAAAATACTTTTTTTCATAATATACTTCATTTTATTTTTATTTTTTTGTAAATAATAAATGAATACTTGTATTAAATTAGATAATAATACATTTTCTTTAAAATTAGGGTTTTTGCCCTAAAAGTTGAAAATACTCAAAAATAATACCTTTTTATTTTCTTATTTTACTTTACATAAATCATACTTTTCTCACACATAAAAACCTTCCTTTTGCATTTTACATATTTATTTAATTTCCATTTAAATTATGCAATTTATTTACTTTGCAAATATTCAAAAATGATGTAATAATTTAGATTTAAATTCTTGTCAATATCCCCATTTGAACTTTTGTATCCCCCTTCCCATATTTGGTTTTGTAATAGCTTAGTAAAATTTAAATTTCGCGCTTTATTGCTTTCTAATAATAACATGTTAGAATTAGGGTTTGCATGCGAAAAAACGATAAAAAATAGTTGGACCTAATACAAGATGAATGAGCATGAAAATAAACAACACATCTCACACTTGCACCTCTAGGGTACTCCACTTTGTTGCCTTCAAATAAATGGGCCATATTGTATGTTGAACTTCTTTGGGCAAAGCAAACAATTTGAATGATCATAGTCCCTCGATAAAACTTTTCAAAACAAACAAAAACAAATGATCAAGTCCCTTAAAGAAAATTGCCCAAAGACATTTAACGCCGTTGCAATTATGGTCTAAACGATGACCCGCGCCTGTCCCTTTCACATCCTAACATAAGGTTGTCCACCAAATACAATGGTGGAACAAACTTGTTAAAAGGGTTAAAACATAGCAATAATCTTTTGAGAAATTTAGGAGTAGATAACCTCTTAGTTACTTGAATCAAACTTGCAAAACAAAACACTTGCCTAATTTCAAAACCACACCTCATTACACTTTCAAAATCACTTTCAAAACAACTTTCAAAAACAAATGAAAACCTTTTCAAAAGACATACATCTTTGTATACATCCCCACATGGATCATTACAAAGGTTGCCACCACATTGGCCTCTTTTCAAAACATTTTCAAACCCACACACACAAAGCACCATTTAAAATAATTGAAAACAAAAGGCAAGTGATCTAAGCAAGTAACTAAGAGCCCATGGATAACCATGGATAGAATGGGTGCTAATACCTTCCCTTTCTATAATCTACTCCCCGAACCCAAGAAAACATCTCAAAAGGTTTTTGCTATGCTTTTTAACCTTTCTTTAGGATAAAATAAAAAGTCGGTGGCGACTCTTGCTCAACTGAAACATTTGCGAATACAAACGCAAAACCTCAAGTCAGTTCTCCCACCGTATCACAGAATTGGCGACTCTGCTGGGGATATTCTTTAAAAGTGGAGTAACCTTAGGGCTTAGATCACCTTTGTTTTCAATTGTTTGCTTTGTTTGCTTTTATATTTGTGGGCTTTGCATCGGAGTTTTATAGATCCTAACCCGGATCTGGGAAATACCCTTTTAGGTAGCATAATCTGTGAGGGACCTGTCCGGCGTAGACCGACATGGGTGAAGCAGTGGCTACGTTGGTGTGGCATCTTAGTCTGTACCTATATCCCTTGTGTTGCAACGGGGAGAATATAGGTCTTCTAAGGGGTCATTAAACACCAACCAACCTTAGAACCCTAAATTGACCAACTTGGCTATTAGGACAGTAGCAGTATGCTACACTCATTGAGGCTAAACTCTCGAGATGGTTCTGGCCGCGAGAAAAGATTGCGATGCTGGAGTTATGACCGATTGAGGGTAGCCAATGATTTGAGATCCTCTAGAACCTGGTTACTTTTGATAGGACAGGTTTTAACCAACAAAACCAAAAGAGGGTAATACCTGAAACTCATGCTGGCCTGAAACCTAAGGGTGTCTTGTGTGACTTGTGTGCCTTACTTACCTATGTGAATACTTGTGGTGTGCTTCATCGTAGCATCATGTCATCATACCATTGCATGCATCCTGTACAAAGGGCTAACCCATTTCAAAGACAAAAAAGGTTTCATCTTTGCTCTGTTTTGTAGGACATCATGATGCCCGTGCGTAGGAATACTGTCCGGCTCAACTTTGTTCAACCACCAGTGTTACTCAAGGATTTGGTTGGGAGGATTCCAAACACTTCTTCCTTCATCAACAGACATGGTTCTCTCCTTGGCTTGGTCACTGCAAAATGGGACCAACAACTGATAAGTGTTCTAACCCAGTTTTATGACCCTCTGTATCACTGTTTCACCTTTCAAGACTTCCAGCTGGTTCCTACCCTGGAAGAGTTCTCTTATTTGCTTGGAATCCCTGTCTTGGAACAAACTCCATTCACTGGTTTGGAAAAGACTCCTAGGCCTGAAGAGATTGCTGCAATTCTCCCCTTGACCAAAGAAGAGGTATTGTCCAACTGGGAAACTAGAAATGGGATCAAGGGCTTTTTGGTCAAATTTCTGGTTGGCAAGGCTAATGATTTCTGGAATGACTTGGACTTCAAGGCATATGAGGATATTCTGGCTCTTTTGATCTATGGTCTGGTATTGTTTCCCAACCCTGACACCTTTATCAGTGTCCATGTCATAAGGATCTTCATGTCTCGGAATCCGGTACCCACTCTTTTGGGTGATATTCTACAACAACTTTATGCTCGTACTGCTCGAAAACGGGGAACTCCGTGGTGTTGTGCTCTTTTGCTAGTAAGGTGGTTTATTTCGCACCTTCCTAAGTTCGTGCTGAAGAATGAAGAAGGAAAAGGTTGGGCTCGGAGGTTAATGTCTCTCACTGATAATGACATCACCTGGACTCTCAGAGGTTTGGATGAGGTAGCTGTTATTGACCGTTGCGGAGAATACCCTAATGTTCCGTTGATTGGTATCCAAGGAGGAATCTCTTACAATCCGTGCTTAGCTCTCCGACAGTTTGGAAGAGCCAGAGGAGATGGGCCTCATGAAATGCTGGTTCCTCACTTCCATTTTGAGTTTCAGGCCGACAGTGATAAACTACGCCAGGGATTCATTAGAGCCTGGGACAGAATCCAAAAGGCCAACCCACATGAGTTGGGACCAAAGACTTCTCTGCCATTGAAGCCCTATTGCAAATGGGTCCGCATCCGTGCTCAAAGGTTAGGTATGCCCTATGAAGCTGTTAGACCTCTCATTCTTGAGTCTCCTGATGAAGATGGGGTTCCTCCAACTGTCCTCCCTCCTCAGATACCTACTGATTTTGACACCATGAAGAGATCTTGGGCACAGCTAAAGGAAGAACGGGATTTCTATCGGGAGAAGTTCAACGAGCAGGAACGGAAGATCCAGAGGCTGACTAAGCAATTGGAGGAAGAGCGGGTCCTGAACAACTACATCAGCACTGAGAAGAGGAGGCCATGGGAGCATTGATGAGCTTTGGATATTTCCTTTTATAGTTTTATTTCCTTTCCAGTATTTTTCATTCCTGTAATGCCTAAGGGAAAATTGTTGAACAAATTGAAAATTTTAATCTAATGAAGTGTGTTTCCCTTTTGTCTACAAAGTTGAATCTTGTTTGTCTTTGAAAACATAAAACATACGCATTCCATTGCACCATATGCATAGCAGGTACCCTATTTCACAGGTTGCTTAATCTCCTTCGCTGTTTATTTTTCACAGTCATCATGAATCCAGACTCATCCAGTGAGCAAGCAATCAAGACCCTTCAGGCCCAAAATGCACAGTTTCAAGAGATGGTCCTAAGCCTAGCCCAAGGTCAGCAAGAGTTGAAGACTCTACTCCTGAAGAAGAAGAAGAAAAAGAGGACTGCATTGTTCAACACTGGACGCAGATTTGGGAACACACTCCATAATGAAGCTGATCCAACTACTTCTTCTGCTGAGAAAAACAGTCCCCAAGGGGGAGGAGCTCCTAGTCCCGCAGTCTCCGACAACGAGACGGACTATAACGACGAACAATACCCACCTGCTGCTGACAGATACAAGCAATTGGAGGACCGCTTAAGCGCCATGGAAATTCAGAATGTGTCGGGACTGGATTTCGGAGATTTGGGGTTATCATCTGGGGTAGTGATTCCGCACAAGTTTAAGGCGCCTGCCTTCGCCAAGTATGATGGGGTCTCCTGCCCAAAGCTACATCTGAGGTCGTACGTAAGAAAAATCCAACCTTACACGGCGGATAAGAACCTCTGGATTCACTTCTTCCAAGATAGCCTCTCGGGGTCACAGCTTGAATGGTTCTACCAATTAGATGGAACTAGCATCTGACACTGGGAAGATTTGGCAACCGCATTCTACAGACAATACCAATACAATTCTGATCTCGCTCCTACGCGTACCCAACTTCAGGGTATGTCTCTAGGGGCGGGTGAAGGGTTCAAAGAGTACGCTCAAAAATGGAGAGATTTGGCTGGCAGGGTGCAGCCTCCATTGACTGATCGTGAGCTGGTTGATATGTTTCTGGGGACGTTGTCTGGTCCGTTTTTCAATCATTTGGTTGGTAACTCCTCCGCTGGGTTTACAGATTTGATATTAACGGGAGAAATAATTGAAGCTGGCATCAGGTCAGGCAAGATACAAAAGGCTGCCTCCACAAGTGCTGAGAAGAGGCCGTTTAAGAAAGAAGCAAGTGCCGTCTACGGTACTAGAAGACAAGTCAAGCCCGAAAGTCGCCAAGCCGTCAATGCTTTGGTCATCTCAAAACCTGTTGCTGCTCCTCAGCAGTACAATCAACAAAGAAGCAAAAGGCCCAAGAGGCAGTATACTCGACTGAGTATGACCTTATCTCAAATTTTACCCCAACTGTTATCCACCAACCTGGTGACCCTCAAAGAAGCTCCTAAGGTCGTCAACACTGCGTCTCCTAAGTATAACCCAAATGCCCGGTGTGCTTATCATTCCGATAGTCCCGGGCACACTACTGATGATTGCTGGGCCTTGAGAAACAAAGTACAAGATCTGATCGACGCAAAGGAAATTCAGTTTGAAGCGCCGGAGAGACCAAATGTTGTAACTGCTCCTATGCCCCAGCATAGAGTAAATGCCATTGAGGAAGAAATGTATGTTGTTTCGGTAAATGAAGTTGTTACCCCTCTGAAGACTGTCAAGAAGAACCTACTGCGGGCCGGTTTATTTCCGGGTTGCAGTGAAGGTTGCCTGTTCTGTGCTGTTTCCCTATCTGGTTGTCCCTTGTTGAGGTTAGGCGTCCAAAGCCTAATGGATAGCAAGGAGATTCTATTCAAGAAGTCTGCTGTTCAATTGGTTCCGGTAAAAGAAGTTTATGTGGTTACCATCTTCAAAAATCCAATCAAGGCTCTCCCGAAGAAGCCTGTTCAAATCATGACTGTTGCACCTGTGATTATTACTGTTCCGGGGCCTCTCCCCTACGTATCTGATAAAGCTGTTCCCTGGAATTATGGGGCAGACGTATATGTGAATGGAATCAAACAAGAATTCGACACTGGCGCCAGTATCTGCGATATCACTGGTCCAGCCAAGGTCACCCGCAGTGGCAGGCTCTTCTCGCCTGACATTGCACCGCCCGCTACTCGAAAACCCCTCCTTATAACACCTACAAGTTTACCTGTTCCTGCTGCTGATCAAGTTGTTTCCCCTGCTGCCGAGTCATCAAATGCTCGGGGCAAAGGGATTGAAGAAGAGTCTGCCCGGATGGAGGCACCAATACCTATAAATGCTGAGGCCTCCCAACAAGAAGTGGAGGAGATCCTGAAAATAATAAAGAAAAGTGATTTCAATGTTGTCGAGCAGCTGGGGCATACGCCCTCCAAAATCTCCATGCTCTCTTTATTGCTATGCTCCGAGGCCCATGCTAAAGCCTTGATTTCATTTCTCAAGACGGCCCATGTGCCACAGGAGACATCGGCGGTCCAGTTCACTGATTGCGTAGCAAATCTGACAGCAGACAATGGCTTGGGTTTTTCAGATGCTGACCTGACTGCGAAGGGAAGAGACCACAATGATGCCCTGCATGTCTCTATCAAATGCAGGGGCACTACTCTGGCGCATGTATTGGTGGATACTGGTTCTTCCTTGAATGTCCTACCGAAAAAGGCTTTAGATCGTCTGGATTATGAAGGCTTAGAATTGAAGCCCAGCAATATCATCGTCAGGGCCTTTGATGGTTCAAAAAGGATGGTTCATGGAGAGGTTGACATCCCTATCCGTGTGGGCTCTCAAGTATTCGACTCTACTTTTTATGTGATGGATATACGTCCATCGTACTCTTGTCTACTGGGTCGACCTTGGATCCATAAAGCTGGGGCAGTGACCTCTACCTTGCACCAGAAGCTGAAGTACCCTGTCAGAGGGAAGATCGTCACTGTGCAAGGAGAAGAGGAGTATATGGTGAGCCATTTGAATTCCTTCAGATACATTGAGATGGATGGGGAGTTTATTGAAACCCCCTTTCAGCATTTCGAGGAGGTACATCCAATTTCAGCAGCAGCAGAAACAACAGTCGAAGAGAATGTTTCCTTGAAGATGGCTTCCCTAAGGGATGCCCGGGCTGTGGTTCAGAAAGGCAATTGTGCAAACTGGGGTCAGCTTCCTGACTTCACTCAGAAGAACGACAAGTTTGGGCTGGGCTTTACTGCAGAGGCTCAGAGGGCTGTGCGCAAGGAGAAGGTCAGAAAGGCTCCGGTGTTTATCTCCAGCTCAGGGGTGAATGCTATTGAGGAGGATGTGGAGGAAGCAGAATTTGACAGTTGGATCTACCCGACTACCAGCAACGGACCAAGCAACTGGACGGCAAAGGATTTTACACCTATCACATTTGTCACGCAGTAATTGATTTCTTTTGATTTCCAATTTGTAACAAACAATATGTTAAAACTTTGTTGGCTCGGTGTCCTACTCGGGGCATCGTAGCTCCATTTGTGAGGGCTTTTTGTATGACATTTTCATATATCATCAATCAAAACATTGGACGTTTGTTGCATTTCAAATCTTGTGCTCTTTTTCTTTCTGTGTTATACATATTGCAAAACAGCTATATTTACACACACTCACTTATACAGGTTTCAATCCACTCTGGATCTCACTGGTAACAGCTCTGCTACCGCCAGTTATGACTTTGAAAATCCGATCAACTTGGCCGAAGACGAAGGTGAAGATGATTGCGAAGTTCCTGGTGAACTCGCAAGACTGCTACTCCAGGAAGAGAGAGCTATTCAGCCACATGAAGAGCCGGTGGAGACAATTAACCTGGGTACTGAGACAGATAGGAAAGAGGTCAAGATTGGTGCCAATCTAGAGCTCAGCGTGAAGCAACGATTGATCCAGATGCTACAAGACTACATGGAGATTTTTGCTTGGTCCTATGAAGATATGCCTGGTTTGGATGCCGACATTGTAGTTCACCACCTGCCAACCAAGGAAGATTGCCCTCCGGTAAAGCAAAAAGTCCGACGGATGCGTCCAGAGATGTCTGAAAAGATCAAGGCTGAGGTTATGAAACAGTTTGATGTCGGGTTTCTTGCAGTGACCTCTTACCCTCAGTGGGTTGCTAATGTGGTGCCGGTACCGAAAAAGGACGGTAAAGTCAGAATGTGTGTTGACTACAGGGATCTGAACAGGGCCAGCCCCAAGGATGACTTCCCCCTACCTCACATTGATGTCCTTGTTGACAATACAGCTCAACACAAGGTGTTCTCCTTCATGGATGGTTTCTCAGGGTATAATCAGATCAAGATGGCTCCAGAAGATATGGAGAAGACTACCTTTGTGACTCAGTGGGGCACCTTCTGTTATAAGGTCATGCCATTCGGATTGAAAAATGCTGGGGCAACCTATCAACGTGCCATGGTTGCTTTATTTCATGATATGATCCATCATGAGATTGAGGTATACGTTGATGACATGATTGCAAGGTCTCAAACTGAGGAGGAACACCTTGACCACCTGAAGAAGTTATTTGACCGACTCAAGTTATACAAGCTGAGGTTAAATCCCAACAAATGCACCTTTGGGGTAAGATCCGGAAAATTGTTAGGTTTCATTGTGAGTGATAAAGGTATTCAGGTGGACCCTGCCAAGGTAAAAGCCATACAAGAGATGTCGACTCCAAAAACAGAGAAAGAAGTCAGAGGCTTCTTGGGACGACTGAATTACATTGCCCGATTCATCTCACATCTGACTGCTACTTGTGAGCCAATCTTCAAATTGCTGAAGAAAGATCAAGTAGTACGCTGGAATGATGAATGTCAGGCCGCCTTTGAAAGGATAAAGGAATATCTCCAAGAGCCACCCATTCTTATGCCACCGGTGGAAGGAAGACCTCTGATACTATACTTGACAGTACTTGACAATTCAATGGGGTGTGTGCTGGGGCAACATGACGAGTCTGGCCGAAAAGAGCACGCTATTTATTACTTGAGCAAAAAGTTTACCGATTGTGAGTCTCGTTACTCACTGCTTGAGAAAACTTGATGCGCTCTTGTATGGGCTGCTCGCCGGCTGAGACAGTATATGCTGACTCACACTACCTTATTGATTTCAAAGATGGATCCCATCAAGTACATATTTGAAAAGCCCGCTCTGTCTGGAAGAATAGCGAGATGGCAAATGATCTTAACAGAATATGATATCCAGTATACAACTCAGAAAGCAATTAAAGGAAGTGTACTGGCTGATCATTTGGCACACCAACCTGTGGACGATTACCAATCATTGAACTTTGATTTTCCGGACGAAGATATCATGGTGGTAACTGACTGTGAAGTACCTGGACCGGATGAAGGACCTGAGGAAGGATCCCGATGGTCTATGCATTTTGATGGAGCCTCCAATGCTTTGGGTAACGGCGTCGGCGCTGTAATCATATCTCCCAAAGGAACTCATACTCCCCTCACCGCCCGATTATGTTTCAGCTGCACCAACAACATGGCAGAATATGAGGCATGTATCATGGGTTTACAAACTGCAATCGACTTAAGGATAAAATTTCTAAGTGTCTTCGGAGATTCCGCTCTCGTGATCAATCAGATCAAAGGCGAGTGGGATACGAAACACCCGAATCTTATTCCTTACAAGGAGTATGTGTCGACCTTGCTTCCCCACTTTGAGGAGATAAATTTCGAACACTTCCCTAGAGAGGAGAATCAGCTAGCGGACGCCCTAGCTACGATGTCCTCAATGTTCAAAGTTAAATGGGACAATGAGGCTCCCCGAATCATCATATGGAAGTTGGATGAACCGGCGTACTGCTGTGAGCTCGAGGCTGAGAAGGTTGTTGAAAAACCCTGGTATCATGAGGTGAAGAGGTACTTGGAAGCTCAGGAATACCCTGAAGGTGCATCTGTCAATGATAAGAAGTTCATGAGGAGGTTTGCTGCAAAATTCTTCCTCAGCAACGGCATCCTCTACAAACGAAATCATGATTTAACTCTGCTGCGTTGTGTGGATAAGGCTGAAGCGGAGAAAATCATGACAGAACTGCATGAAGGTACATTTGGAACACATTCCAGTGGACACACCATGGCTAAGAAAATCCTTCGGGCAGGATATTTCTGGTCCACAATGGAAGCCGATTGTTACCAACACTCCCGAACTTGTCATAAATGCCAGATCTATGCTGACAAGGTGCATATCCCTCCAGTTCCTTTGAATGTCCTGACGGCACCTTGGCCTTTTGCAATGTGGGGCATCGATATGATCGGTGAGATCCGACCGACGGTATCCAATGGGCATCGCTTCATCTTGGTGGCGATCGATTACTTCACGAAATGGGTTGAGGCAGCTTCCTACGCCACAGTAACCAAGAGTGTCGTGGCACGTTTCATCCGGCATAATCTGATCTGTCGGTACGGCGTCCCAGAAAGAATCATTACGGACAATGGTACCAATCTCAACAACAAAATGATCACTGAACTCTGTGAACAATTCAAGATACAGCACCACAATTCTTCTCCCTACCGGCCGAAGATGAATGGGGCTGTAGAGGCAGCCAATAAGAATATCAAGAAAATTGTGCAGAAGATGACAGTGACCTATAAAGATTGGCACGAGATGTTACCGTTCGCTCTTCATGGGTACCGCACCTCAGCCAGGACGTCAACCAGGGCAACTCCCTTCTCCTTGGTCTATGGCATGGAGGCAGTCTTGCCAATTGAAGTCCAGATACCCTCTCTCCGGATAATGAAGGATGCGGACTTGAACGAAGATGACTGGATCCAGACCCGACTTGATCAATTAAACCTGATTGACGAAAAGAGGCTCACTGCTATCTGTCATGGTCAAACGTATCAAAAACGGATGATCAGGGCATTTAACAAGAGAGTCAGACCACAAGAGTATCAAGTTGGGGACCTGGTAATCAAACGCATCATCCTTCCTCAAAGTGACCCCCGGGGCAAATGGACCCCTACATACGAAGGTCCGTTTGTGGTTAAACGTGTGTTCTCAGGAGGAGCCATGATCCTAACCACCGTGGATGGTGACGACCTTCCTCACCCCGCCAATGCAGACATAGTGAAAAAATACTACGCATGAATAAAAGACCCGCTAGGTTGACATACCTAGGCAAAAATAAGGGCTTCCCAGCGAACCAAAAGGGTTCGGGCAAAAATAAGGGATGAAAATAAAAAAATCTGTACACCCGGCAAGTCGAAAACCTGAAAAGGCGGCTTGGGCAAAAATGGGTATCCCGGTGGACTGAAAACCCGAAAGGGCGGTCCAGGCAAAAGTTAGGGATAAAAGCGTAACGCTATGTCTCATTGGATCACTTCACATCTGGAATTCGACATCAACTATCTGGCTCAGATTTCGGCATTGACCAATCAGCTTCATCTTCAAACTAGGCAGCAAAGCGATGAGACGTTCGAAGACATAAAGGCGATAGCAGAGTTGGAACCCAGTGGGATTGTTCACATAGCTGTTTTGTTTCCTTTTTTCAAATTGTAAACTCTATGTTATTTGGCGGCGTCCTCTTACTAGGATGTCAGCCTCTTGTACAAAAACGCCTATTCACAGGCCAAGTTTAAATCAATACAAATATACTTTTCAGTTAAAAGTGCCAATTGTTTTCCTTTTTCTGTTTTGTCTTGCGAAGAACGTCCAATGTTCATTTTTGATATATGCATTTGACATTAAATTGCTGATTCATAAATGTTTACATATGAAACAAGAGATTGATTACAGGTGACATCAGAGACAGGGGCAATATGAAGTTGTCTAATGCAGTCTGGTTGTTTTGTCCGCCAATGCACCAAGGTAGATTCAACTGAAGAATGTGGCCAAATCATCTCAACTCCCCGCAGAGTAAAAACAAGATTCAGCAATACTTTCCCCCAGGCGGAGTTGACTCCCCCGTCAATCCTGGAAAAGCACAACATTCCCCGGCAGGTCTTAAAGCTCATCCCCAGTAGATTCTGGAAGCTTATCCCCTGCAGAGTACGAACGTCTCTCTCGAGTTTTATTTAGAGTTATTTCCTCACAAGGACTTATAACTGGGTTATCCTCAGCTAAAAACCACGGAAGACCGCCCTCGGCAAAGTTCCTTCAAATCCCCAGTGGAGTTTATCATCATTATCCTCAGCGGAATCCATCATTAAAGTCCTCAGCAGACCTCTTATCAAAACTTCGGCCAAGTACCTCTTCCACGGAGCAACTCCCCGGCCGTTCGTCAAGGATTTATTTTCCTAAGATGAAATTACATTCATAAACATTTCACGTTTTCATACATCTTGCTTACATACATGATAAAGCGCATACAACACTATCTCATGATTGAGCATCATAACACCATGCATATCATACATCATGACATTGCATACCACTTACGTTTTTGCCTTTTCAGGAAAAAGACAATCCCAAAAACAACTACCTTCAACTGTCACAATTCCAGATTCGATACCTGTATCTAGCCAGGGCACATCTGAGAGTGACAACATCTACAGATTCGATTCCTGTATCCAGCCAGGGCATATCAGTTGACCACGTTGCCAGACTCGATTCCTGTATCTAGCCAGGGCATGTCTGAAGAGTTCAAAGATTCGATTCCTGTATCCAGCCAGGGCACATCTATCAACTACAACATCTCCAGATTCGATTCCTGTATCCAGCCAGGGCATATCTGCTGACCACGTTTCCAGACTCGATTCCTGTATCTAGCCAGGGCACGTCTGAAGAGTCCGAAGATTCGACTCCTGTATCCAGCCAGGGCACATCTATTAACGACTATTTCCAGATTCGACTCCTGTATCCAGCCAGGGCACATCTGTGAGCAACCAATTGTAGATTCGATACCTGTATCTAGCCAGGGCATATCTGCATAAGGAGACTGAAGATCAAACACCTGTAACAAGCCAGGAAAACATCCGTCTTTCTCAAATACACAAGTTCTCGCTAAGGAATCTCTTATGCGATCGACACTTCCAAATGGCATCTATAAGCCCATTCCCGACAAGGTTCGGTCACATCTCCAGATGGCATCTATAAGCCCATCTCCCTATCCACCAACTCTCCAAATGGCATCTATAAGCCCATTTCCGACACCACATTGTTGAGACTCCAGCATGCGAGTGCAAATTTCCGGGCACTCTAGTGTCCAATCTCCTTTTACCCTCGAGTCACGAAAGGCAAACTCGCCAATCTAACTCTTCAGGTTCAATAAGATTGAACAGGGGAAACTGTTGTACCCCAAAATTTGCCCTCCCATTTCCCCAACATTTTCTCATCACAAGACCCTTGAAGATCAAGATCCAATTAGGGTTTCCTCTGCTCAAGACTTCTCCTTGCACTGTGGACTCAAATTAGGGTTTGTGTTTGCCCAAGGATGTTTTGACCTAAAATGCCTAAGATAACTTTCATGCTTCATGTTGGACTCCCAAGTTTACCTATGCCAAGTTTCAAGTCTTGATTCCAAGTTTTGCCCAGTCAACTGGACAGTTGACCTAGAAATCAGTTGTATTGAAAAAAAGTCAACTGTGGCCAATTGACAGTCAAATCTCATGAAATTTGATCCACATCAACATTATGAACTCATATGGACCATTTGATCAAGTTTGGATCACAATTCCACAAGAAATCTGATCAGATCACCAAAGGGCAAAATGGTCATTTTTAGGGTTTTGACTGCACAAAGGCAATTTTTGACTGTTTGACCTAGCCAATGGCAAATCAAGCTCCCATATGGATTCAAGGACTCAATGAAATGGTCTTGACACATTCATCAAGCTCAAAAGATCCCAAGTACACAAGATTGACAATTGAATTTCCCAGTCAATTGATCAATTTTGACTGTATACTGAAAAGTCAAACTTTGACTTTTTAGTCAAAATCAAGAGTCAAGATTCATTTTTCATCAAAACATGCCAAATCATGAAACTTGTTCACCAAGAAATCACAAAATGCAAATTAGGGTTTGAAAATGGAATTTTTCATAACTTAGAATTTTTCTAAGTTATGAAAAACCCTAATTTTTTCCCAACTTTGCCCCATCTTTTCACCAAGATCCATTTGGATTCAAACAAAAGTCAAAACATGAAAGTTGTAGCTTGTTGCATAATCTACAACTTTGATTCACAAAGTTTTCTCATTTGAAGCTTGTATCTCAAGTTACAATTTTTTGAATAAGGGCACTAAACCATTTTTAACTTAGTGAAATTTTAACCTATTTTGACAAGGTTTTCTACCCCACTTCAAGGCCATTTTTCATACCCTTCCACTTGGAATTTTAATTTTCATTTCAAAGATGGATTGTAGTACACATTCCAAGCTTTCCAAAATGTCCAAGAACTTCTCAAACAACCTCATAACTTGAGAGATTCGAATTTCACAAGTTGGCAAAAATTCACTTTTGTTCTTCATCAAAACATGTTCATAATCTTGCAAATTTGAACTCAGCTTGCTTTATGCTTGATTACAGGTCCTTGAACCATTCCATACTCAATAATTTAATGCATATTCAATGTGTTAAGGTGTTGTTCTTTGAGTGCAAACATTGTATGCAAGATTAATCCTAAACTAGATAAAGTGCTTTATCCATTTTTGTAAAAAGCTAGCTTTATGTCAAGTTGAAATCCAAGCAAGTACAGTTAGGATCCTCTTGGCACAAGATTATGGACAAATTGCTCTGATCAAGAGAGGCTTATGCAGCAGGATTAGAGGCCCCCTACTGACCTAAAACACAAAGTGACCATTGCTTGCTTCAAATTCAAGTAACATTGCATAACTTGTGCCAACTTGGATCTCAGCTTACAAACACAAGAAAAGAGTTATCAAACACATTCAGAAGAACATATCCAAGCTAACACACGAGCCCTTGGCCTCTCAAACACTCCCATTTCCATAACCACCTTGAAACTGCTCAAACAGGGCAACCCCTGCAGATTGAGTGCTATCTCTCAATCCCTTCGAGCATTCTTGTCCAAACATGTTCCTCTACCTTCCTTACAACATATGCAAGCTAACCATGGCCTAAAACCTGACCTGTAATCACCCTAACAGTTTCCACCATTTTCATTTTTTCCTTTTGCAGTTGAAGTTCCATAGCTTGATTCAGAAGCTCTCAAGACAAAGTAAGCATTGAAACAACATCCCTGGACCTCAAGGAAGCTTTTCCAATCATCACACTGCACTGAAAGTTCCTCATTCTCCAGATAGAAGTTCAACTGCACAGGTAAAACTTTGAACTCGTATCTCTCTTATCATGCATCTTTAGTCTTAAGTTTGTGAAGAAACAAGGTTCTACTCATAGCCCTGAACATGTACATATCTTTACATTTCATTTCTTTTGCCTGAGTAGAGAGAATTTGTAGTTTGAAAATGGCAGAAAAACTAGGTTAGGATTTGGGGGAGGAGAAATTCTCCCTCATCTTAGAGAGTTAGGTCAAGTTCCATACATGGTTAGAATCGTCTCTTCATGCTGAACATTTGTTGTGTTATGAGTTTTTGCTAAAAAGCCAGGAATCAAGAGTTGGACATTGAAGAACAGAGGCGCGCGTTTTTTTCAAATGTTTGTGCTGGAGGTTGAAGACAGTGGTATTGGGCTGGGCTTGTCTTGTGCTTTTCTTTTCACACCCCATATTTACTCATGAACCCCCCAAGCCCATTTGTCTTATTTTTAATTCTTTTTGACTTTTTCTTTTTTTGTTTGACTTGTTTATTTTTTCTCAGCATATTAAAATTTTGAAAATATTTTTTCCATCCCTTTTTGAATTTATGGCATATTTATTTGATTTATTTCTTTGTTTATACATAAATATATACATATTTTGATTTAGAATAAAATACAAAAATAGTGTAAATACATGTTTTTATTTTTATTTACCTTCTAAAAATATTTCACATAAAAATACCTTTTTATTGATTTTATTAAAAAAATTAATTATTATTATTATTTGTATATAATATTTAGAACTTAATATATATATATATATATATATATATATATATATATATATATATATATATATATATATATATATATATATATATATATATATATATATATATATATATATATATATATATATATATATATATATATATATATATATATATATATATATATATATATATATATATATATATATATATATATATATATATATATATATATATATATATATATATATATATATATATATATATATATATATATATATATATATATATATATATATATATATATATATATATATATATATATATATATATATATATATATATATATATATATATGTTTATTAATATATTTAGGTTAGAATATAAATACTTGAATTTTTTCATTTTTTTTATTAATATTTGATATAAAAATACTTTTTTTCATAATATACTTCATTTTATTTTTATTTTTTTGTAAATAATAAATGAATACTTGTATTAAATTAGATAATAATACATTTTCTTTAAAATTAGGGTTTTTGCCCTAAAAGTTGAAAATACTCAAAAATAATACCTTTTTATTTTCTTATTTTACTTTACATAAATCATACTTTTCTCACACATAAAAACCTTCCTTTTGCATTTTACATATTTATTTAATTTCCATTTAAATTATGCAATTTATTTACTTTGCAAATATTCAAAAATGATGTAATAATTTAGATTTAAATTCTTGTCAATATCCCCATTTGAACTTTTGTACCCCCCTTCCCATATTTGGTTTTGTAATAGCTTAGTAAAATTTAAATTTCGTGCTTTATTGCTTTCTAATAATAACATGTTAGAATTAGGGTTTGCATGCGAAAAAACGATAAAAAATAGTTGGACCTAATACAAGATGAATGAGCATGAAAATAAACAACACATCTCACACTTGCACCTCTAGGGTACTCCACTTTGTTGCCTTCAAATAAATGGGCCATATTGTATGTTGAACTTCTTTGGGCAAAGCAAACAATTTGAATGATCATAGTCCCTCGATAAAACTTTTCAAAACAAACAAAAACAAATGATCAAGTCCCTTAAAGAAAATTGCCCAAAGACATTTAACGCCGTTGCAATTATGGTCTAAACGATGACCCGCGCCTGTCCCTTTCACATCCTAACATAAGGTTGTCCACCAAATACAATGGTGGAACAAACTTGTTAAAAGGGTTAAAACATAGCAATAATCTTTTGAGAAATTTAGGAGTAGATAACCTCTTAGTTACTTGAATCAAACTTGCAAAACAAAACACTTGCCTAATTTCAAAACCACACCTCATTACACTTTCAAAATCACTTTCAAAACAACTTTCAAAAACAAATGAAAACCTTTTCAAAAGACATACATCTTTGTATACATCCCCACATGGATCATTACAAAGGTTGCCACCACATTGGCCTCTTTTCAAAACATTTTCAAACCCACACACACAAAGCACCATTTAAAATAATTGAAAACAAAAGGCAAGTGATCTAAGCAAGTAACTAAGAGCCCATGGATAACCATGGATAGAAAGGGTGCTAATACCTTCCCTTTCTATAATCTACTCCCCGAACCCAAGAAAACATCTCAAAAGGTTTTTGCTGTGCTTTTTAACCTTTCTTTAGGATAAAATAAAAAGTCGGTGGCGACTCTTGCTCAACCGAAACATTTGCGAATACAAACGCAAAACCTCAAGTCAGTTCTCCCACCGTATCACACCTATGCTCAGTTAATTGTGCATTTTAACTCCCATTTGAGTTTTGGAATGTCCTTGATATTCCGGTGATGGTTCAGAGATTTAACGTTTGTTTGAGAAGGCAGTCATTTCTGTAATCTTTTTTTTTGTCCATGATTTGCAGTAACCTCTTTTTTGGTTTTCGTTATCCCTTCTTTTGCCTGAATTGTTTCTTTTATGATTACAGTCAGCGGGATGCCCCCGTTTTTTTTCTTAAGTCTCCTTCATAGGTTTTGACTTAACAGGCTTTTATTTCGAGAGATAATGACTGCATGTCTTGACGATTATACAAAACCATCACCGTCTTTTAATTTGGAAGGACGTCTTCGATGCCATTCATTGTGTACGAAGCAGAAGATTGCGACTGAATGCGCGTCTGAATTGACTGAGAAACTACCCTGCCCTAGGTTATGATTTAGGGTTTTAATTTGTGTGAAAAGAAAAACTCCTACTTCTTTGGCTAAAATGGGTTGACTAGGGATTATCTTCCTTATAACTCCACTATTTAGGATTTGAAACAACGCCTGTACATCGTCAGCAAGGTCTGTTTAAAATCATATTGTAGAGATTGTGGTATCATTTTTGTCATCCTCCCTCTAAAGGCTTAGAGCTTTTGATCGAGAGTTGAATATCACGAAAAGGAAGTATAAAGCAGTTTAAGCATAATGAAAACAAATTAATTCAAGACAAACATGTATAATGCATTAATGAAATAATAAAGTTTTGAGATGACAATAATTGTTTGAATAAACAAAGAAAATACAACTTGAGAATTCAAATGAACAAAAATGCTTTCAATCCTAGCCATGACTTGGCATGGGAGCAGTGATCATGTTGGGAGTCTCAAGAGGGTCGAATTCAATCTCCTTGGCATCAATCATATTCTGTATCTTGTATTTCAGCGCCCAACAATCGTTAGTATCATGCCCCAGACTGCCAGAATGATAATCACACCTTGCATCAGGATTGTAGTTAGGAGAGGAAGTCTTAGGGTTTGGATGAGGGCCTATCACCGTAATCAGATTCATCTTAAATATTTGTTGCAATGCTTGTGACAATGGCATGTTGATTTAGGTGAACTGTCTCTTAGGCTCGTCTTGCCATCGCTAATTACCCAGTTGTTATGGTCGTTGCATGCATGCCGAATTAGAGACTAGCACTTCCCCCCACAGATTGGTGGTATTTTACCTTATTATAATCCTTTTGGCCGTGCACAGCATTAGCTTCCCTCTTACCACCAAATAGCTTCTTCTCAGCATTGGAAGATGCAGCCATCAAGATCTTCCCGCTCCTGATGCCACTTTCGATCCTCTCTCCAGTCAGAACCATCTCTATGAACTCGGATGAGGAACTCCCAATCAGCAAATTGAAGAACATGCTTGTCAGAGTACCCATGAACATGTCCACAATTTCCTGATCAGTCAGAGGAGGTTGAACCCTTCCAGCTAGATCCCTCCATTTTTGCGCATATTCCTTGAACCCTTCTCTCGAGCCCATGGACATATTCTGCAGTTGCACTCGATTTGGTTCCAGGTCAGCGTTGTATTGGTACTTCTTGTAGAGAGCAGTAGCCAGGTCTTCCCAGGTATGGATGTCCGTTCCTTCTAGCTGATAAAACCAATCCAGTTGAGTGCCATCCAAACTTTCTTGGAAGAAATGGACCCATAACCTTCGGTCGGTAGTGTAAGGCTGGATCTTTATGACATATGACTTCAAGTGAAGCTTGGGACAGGAAACACCATCATACTTAGCAAATGTGGGAACCTTGAACTTTTGTGGGATGACCACCCCTGGAACCAAACCTAACTCTTCAAAATCCAAATCGAGCACCCTTTGGATCTCCATGGCATTGAGCCGATCCTCCAGCTATTTGTATTTCTCATCAGCAGGAGGATACTGCTCCTCATCATAGTCAGGTTTATCTTCTTCAGACGTTGGATTCTTGTCTCCTTCATTTGATTCCTCATCTTCTTCCTCTTGATCACCTCCTCCATTTGATGGGGTTGCAAAATCTAGAGCTTGGTTAGATGGCCTTCTTCTTCCCACATTCGAAACACGAAATGGTTTCTTTGCCCTCTTAGCCTTCTTTTTAACAATCAGAGCTTTCAGGTCTTCTTGCCCCTGGGTCAGAGTCAGGAACATTTGTTGAAACTGGCCATTTTGAGCTTGGAGGTCTTTGATTGTTTGTTCAAGAGCCATTTCTTTTGCTGAAATAAACAGCGAAGAGATGAGAAACATGTACTAGAAGACCTGTTATGCAATGATGTGTATGATATATGTATGTAATGTTTTCAAGGATCTCATGGGGTAAACAAGAAATGTTAGAAGTTGAAATTTTTCAGCTTTAATTGAAGAACTTTGTATCATTGAGAGTCTTTCTACAAGAGTCAAGCTCACCATATCAAGTGGGTCATAGCCCCTGACTCAAGTTATCATGTTTTGATCTTTTGATGACATTGGCTAGAGGAAAATAAATCCCTCTGCCCCTTTCTAGACGTCTGGTTCATCATAACCTGCATCACAAACCCTTGAGATCCTTGAAATGGTTAAGGAGATGATATGTTATGGCATGATGTTATAATGTGTATGCTATGCATTAAGCAAAAATGTAAGGTGACAAACACAACCATGCAAAGAATTCAAGTTGTTAGACAATGAAGGCAAACAAGTCACACAAGTAGTCTTAGGTTTAGGCTTGCATGGGGTTTGTCGGTAAGTACCCTCTTGAAGTTTAGTTGGCTCAACCTGTCCTAAATATAGTAACCGGGTTCTAAGGGATCTCAATATCACCAATCTTTCCCCCCAAATTTCATTTCGATAGACAATTGACTTGCCACCAAACAAAACTCAAGAGTCAAACCTCAATGAGTGTAGCATCGAGTATCAATCGACTTTGGGTTTACACCAAAGACGGCTATCTCACTACGTTCTAAAAAGCCAAGTTGGTCAATTAAGGTGCTAAGGTCAGTTGACGCTTTATGATACCATGCAACGGCCCCGTATTCTCTTTGATTACTCAAGGGCTACCGATACATACCAAAGCATCGAATTAATGTAGATACTGTTTCAACCGTGTTGGTATACCCCACACAGCTCCCTCACAATTTATTGCTACTTACCTAAAAGGAATTCCCCGATCCGGGTTTAGGATCCAAACAACCCAAACATATACCCTTAAAAGTAAATCAAACAAGAAAAGCCAAAGAAGCAATTAAAATGACCTAGATCCTAAGGTAAACCCCACTTTATAAATCATGTTCCCCCGCAGAATCTCCAGTTCTGTGATACGGTGGCAGAACTGACTGTTTTTTATTACTACTGGTTTTGCATTTTTTGTTTGCAAATGTACGGTAAGCAAGAGTCGCCATCGTCTTTTATTTTATCCGACAAAGGAAAAGGGAAAAAGAATAGAAAAAACCTTTTTCAAGATGTTTCTGAGTACGAGGGGTAGATTATAGAAAGGGAGGGTGTTAGCACCCTTTCTATCCATGGTTTTCCATGGGCTCTTAGGTACTTGCTCATTTTGAAATTTCTTTTGTGTGTGTTTTGAAAAGCTTCGAAAATGCCTTAGTGTGGCATTTCACTTTATGTTAACCCTTGTGTTATTCCTCAAGAGTGTGATAAAGAGTTTTTGAAAACTTTGTTCGAAAAGTGTAAGTGTGAAAAAACTAGTTGTTTTGAGCAAATACTTAAGAGTTTCTACCTACTCGAAAAAGACTGTTCGTTTTCTTATTTCCTTTAGATAGTGTTATCCTACTATTAAGGAGTAGGTAGCTCCATCGTTGGAGTTTGAGGGACAATCGAAAGGGACGATTACAGTCACTTAAGGCAACATGGCAAGATCTCTTAGTAACTATCCTAAAGTTCTAAGATCGCATTTTGTTTTACCGAGGCAACCTTCGAAAGGGACTCGCAATCTCTGAATTAGAGGACAATCACTAAGAATTCCCACGTTCGAGAATAGTGACTGTGTTTCCGAGGCAACCGAAGTGGGAGATACCCTAGGGCTGAGCATGTGCAAGTGTTTGATTTCAGTTTATTTATCTTTGCACAGTTAGGGTGTTCTACTATTTTAATCATTTAATCTTTCCATTCAATCCTATGATCATTCATCTAACAGTTAATAGTAGCAAAAATAAAATGCGAGAATCTTAAACCTAGCTATTAGAAGGCTTTGGGGAAGAGGTTACATATCCAAACTTGGGATTCAACAGTAAATAAAAGTAGTAAAATAAATCCTAGTTAAAAAACTATTACAAACCCGTAATCAGATACAATAATTGGAAAAATAAATAAGTAAACGCGCGCGAGGAATGACACGGGAATAGATTAAATATCCTATAGAATCTACTTAATTAAAGAAAAACATTTTTTTCATTTTTATTTAAGAAAATAAAGTAAAATTGAATTTTGCAAATTAGTCCTAATTTCTAATTAATTTTAATTAAGGAAAACAAATCAAGTTACCCTAGTTAAATTAATTTATTTTTAAACGAAATTAATTTTAATAAAAAGAAAACTAATTCTAATATTTTTTGTGATTTCTTGATTTTATGATTTAATTTAGAAAATGATTTTTTAAGACAATTATAATAAATAATTAAAATAATAAAAAAAGTAATAAAGAAATTAAAGCAAAAAATAAAATGGGCCTGCTATGAATAGCAATCTGGGGGTGTGATTCTGAATTTTGCAAGGCCCAAAATTGATGTCCCTTCTGCCTGCGCATGATCCAATGGGGATCACCTTTGGAGGTTCTACCATGCTCTTAGCTGGCTGTATGTTGGATCTGATCAGTTGATGATCCAAGGTATGAGATTTTGAGGTGTATGGTTAAATCCTGGCTATGAAGCACGTTGGATTTGAAACAAGAAAATCAGAAAATATGAAAAATGTTTGGACGTGGGATTGAACCCAGGTCCTTCCTCTCACACGCGCTTGCCTTTACCATCTGTGATGAATTGTTAGTCATGAATATATTTAAACAAATAAAATATAATATAAACAAGCTATTATGTCCAGAAACGCGCACAAATTCAAATCTCCCAATACGAGTCTGCCACCTAATTGTCTTCTCTCTTGAACTGTCGCCTTAGGGACTGGGCTTTTACCTACAGACAGATTCGTCACTATAGGCTATAGTGACAGTTCTTGTGCGTGGCTACAAACCCGTAAAACTCAAAAATGCAGCACAAGCAAAATAAATCCCAACTAAGGGCATGGATCGATTGGAAATAATCCTCTGAGCATGAATAGACCCTTAATTTGGCCTAATTTTGCCTCTAACTAGGGTTCCCCAAATTGGAGCTCCAGAACCCTAGCCATGGCAGATGTCCGTACCTACACACAAACTCCAATCAAAGTATTCCAGCATGTTGTAAACATGATAACAAGCATAGATATATAATCAAAACATGTTTATGATGCCAGAATCAAAGAAATCGAAATTGAGAGGATGTGCAAACTGTGATGAAGGGTGGGCGTGATTTTGCAGGTTTCAAGCCTTGGGAATGCTTGCAATAGCTTCGGTGAATGTCCAGGAGTGTTGTTGTGTCCTTGGAATTGCTTGAAACGGCCTATGGAGGGATATGTGATCAACACTTTTTTGACAAAATTTGAAATCTCTTCTTCCTTTGTGGGAGGCAAGCTGCGTATGTAATGTTCTTAGGGTTGCAAATGCTTTGTTATATGTAGTAGAATCAATCTAGGTCATTAGAATTAGAAAGAATCCAAGATATAATGGTAATGAATTTTTATTCCAATCTTTCCACATTTGAAGATTTCCTCTTGTTTTGAGCTTGCACGATTTTGTTCTTCATTTGATAACTCATGAGATATTCAATCAATGCCAAAACAAATCTTATCCCATTTATTTGATTTATTTTTGATTTAATTTGGTTTTATTTGAATTTTAAATAAATAAAATCAAAATAAATTAAATAAATAAGTGAATGAGGCATGGAGTGGTTCATGGGTCGTGGACCATGTTAGAGGTGTGTTGCAAGCATAAAAAGTTAGGCCTATTTGAAGAAAAATGCATTTTTGGACATGGTTGACTTTGTGCAAATTTCCAAAAATGGCCAACTTTAACAATGTATATTTTTCTCAATTCTGACCCTAAGAAGTTGTTCTTGGACTTTTTAGAAAGCTTAGGGTGTCCCCTAAGCAACCTATTTGGTTTCATCTCAATTGGATCTTCCATGTTCATGTAAGAAGCTTTGACCCAAAAGGTGTTTTTGTTGGCTTTTTGAAATGACTTATAATGTATGAACTTGTATCTTTTGATTGAGGCATTTCTTGACCTTGAGGGATGAATAAGAGTTGTATGGAATTGGATTCTCTTCAAAATGAGCCTTGGTTGGAAAATTTATGAAAAGTATGAGAAAGTTATGCCTGGCCAAAGTTTGGTTGACTTTTCCTAAAGAAACCCTAAATTGCCATTTTTAACTTTTGATGAGTTAGGGGAATTTCTTGAGGAATCATGATCAACCCTTGATCAAATGATGGATAATACTTTAAAATGTTAATGTTGACCAAACATCTTGAAGTTTGACTGTATATAGGCCACAGTTGACTTTTGACCTAGTATAGTTGATTTTTAGGCATTTGAACAGTTGACTGAGCAAACTTGTTGTGCAAGGAATGAAACTTGGCATGGATGATCTTGAGGACATATTAGTACAATGGATACCATATGGAACCATTGGAACTCAAATATCTTGCTTGAAATTGAAACCCTAGTTTGAGCCTTGTTGCCTTAGGAGAAGGATTCGTCTAGTCAACCCTTAGTCAAACTTGAGCAGTTGAGGACCTCTAAAGACATGTCGTTGAGTGAAATGAGAGGGAAAATTTTGGGGTACAACACACATCTTCAAACCTTTTTTATAATGTTTCCACTTGGTATTCCCATTTTGTTGTTTGAGGAGAAATCTGCTGGGGAAGATTGGCTTTGGCTTGAGAAATCTTTGTGGAGAGTGTTGATTTCTGCTTGGGAAAAAGAGTTCAGGAGTTTTAGTTGCTCGTTGCTCTACTGGGGAGTTATACCCTTGATCATAGAGAATGGAATTTAACAACTTATTGGGGATAAAGAAGTTAACTGTTATCTGATCGGCTTTCAGGCTTCACAGCAACTCACTGGGGATAGTCACAGACTTTACTGCGGAAGAGGAGTTTCGTTAGTGATTTAAAGAAGTTAAACTATTATCTGGTTTGGTCCAGGTATTAGTAACTTTTGGGGATATCAATGACTCTACCTAGGATTAAAGGGCTTTGTCTGTTGATTTGTATTGGTATGGAGGATTCGTATTTTGTTGGGGAAATAAACCCATTTGACAATCTGTTGGGGAAGTGTTTTCTTCTGGCAGAACTCCTCAAGGCTTCCTCTTAAGACCAATTCAGTTGGGGAGAGGTTTTCCGGAGGTTGAAACTAGGACTAGTGATTGTATGGATCCAATCTTTATAGGGATATCCATGAACTTGGACTTGTGGAGTTTGTACCCTTATCTGTGAAGATTATTCTGTGGGGATAACCTTATAGAGGCGGCTCTAGAGACTTCAACAGGGATCACCTTATGAAAGGGACTTTGTGGGGATTTGTCATTATCCACAACAGTAAGTGTTGTAGTTATTGCCAGAAATTTTTTGCTTCATTGTACATGCCCCTTGGATGGGATTCATGTTCAATGCCCCAAGTGATTCGAATGGAGACCTGCCCTCGGCTATGAGAGATTTCTTGGAATCTTGACTTGACTTCCCCAGATGGGTTAGACTATAAAATGTCATGCCCCCTTGATTATGGAGAGTTTGTCATTGGAAGTGTTTTTCCATTTGTAGTGAATCTATTTATTGAGAGAGTTTTTTATTCACTGAATATTCATCATGTGAATTTCTCTGTTGTCAAACAATTAGCTATATGCAAACAGCGGTATTCAAAGTAGTGCAAAGTTTATGTTTGTCTTGAAGTTTTGAAAATGCAGTTTTAACAAATAAAATGTTTTGTAAGAATATGAATTCAACTCAAGATTTATAGTAAGCCTTACAGGAGTCAGGATACCTTTTGTAACAGTATGCTTTCGAACTAACCCATGATTCAATTAGGACTTTTAAAGGGTTGTAGCATGGTCTGGCTCATAGTTTAAGAAACAAAGTATAAAGCTCAAAGTGTATTTGTACCCTCCCGTTCTTCATGATGTTCTTCAGCCCTATATTCAGTTAATTGTGCATTTTGAATTCCAATTGAGTCTAGAATGACGTCTTGGTCATGGTTAAGACAAGTTAAGTTTGTTGGAGAAGGTAGTCATTTTTGCAACATTTTTCATGTTTGTCAAGTATTTGTAGCGCCCTCTTTTGATTTACTGTCCCTAATTTTTGCCTGAATGTTCTTGTTTTGAGATTACAGCCAGCGGGATGCCCTAACTTTTCTTAAGTCCCCTTCATAGGTTTTGACTCAGTGGTTTTTTCTTTTGAGAGATAATGACTGCCTATTTCACGGGGAACCATCATTGTCTTTTGATTCCGAAGGATGTTTTTGATGTCATTGATTGTGTATGAAGTGAAAGCTTGCGGCTGAATGTGCATTTGGATTAACTGAGAAACTATCCTGCCCCAGATTCTGATTAAAGGTTTCAATTTGTGTGAAAAAGAAAACTCCTACTTCTTTTGCTCAAAAGGGTTGACTAGGTATTATTTTCCTTATAACTCCACTGTTTAGGAATTGAAAGAACTCCAGTACATCGTCAACAAGATCTGTCCAAAAGCATTTTGTATGAGATTATGGTATTGTTTTCGTCATCCTCCCTCTAAAGGCTTTAGACTTGTAGTCGAGAGTTGAATATCATACAACAAGAGGTAAAAGCATAATTTCAGTATAGTGAAAATGAATGGATTAATTCAAGACAAACATATGCAATGCATTAATGAAAAAAACCAAAGTCTGACATAAAGATAAGTGTTTAAGCAAACAAAGAAATTACAATTGAAAAATAAAAAATGAACTGGACGCTCTCAATGATTTATCATGTGAGAAGTGATCAAGTTGGGAGTCTCGGTATGGCCGAACTTAATCTCCTTGGCGTCAATCATATTTTGAATCTTGTACTTCAGCACCCAACAATCATTTGTATCATGCCTAGGACTGTCAGAATGATAGGAACATATTGCATCGGGATTGTAGTTAATAGAAGAAGTTTTGGGTTTTGGATGAGGTGCTATCAACGTAATCAGATTCATCCCCAACATGTGTTGCAATGTTTAAGATAATGGCATGTTGACTTTAGTAAATAGTCTCTCGGGCTCGTCTTGCCTTCGCTAATTTCCCCGTTGGTGTTGGTGAGGTTGTTGTTGAACTCGTGATGTAGCAACACTTTGGAAAGGTCTACTCTCCACCAATCCAACTTCTTGTCTCTTCGAGGGATGATTAATGACTTGATCCCCACCCTCAACTGTTTGTTTCATACGGTTGTATCTGTCTTGATGAAGTTTGTTGACAACAGTTCTCAACTCTTCTTGTCCTTGAGCTATGTTTTGGATAAGAGCCATCTGGCCCATCATCTGGATTGTCATTGTTTTTATCTCAGTTTGTAACTGTTCCAACTGGTCATCCCTGTCATCTTCAGGATTTTTCTTGGTGATGCTCTCAATGAGGATCATTTTCACTTCTTCTTGCCCCCTGGATAGGTCAGGAACAATTCTTGAAGTTGAGCATTTCGGGTCTGAAGATCCATGACAGTCTATTCTAGAGCCATCTCTACTTAAATAAACAGTAAGCATATGAGAAACCTGTATGGAGAAAACCTATCATGATGTGACGCATGGTATGTGGATGCAATGTTTTCAAGGATATCGCGGGGTAAACACAAGAAGATGTTAGAAGATGAATTTTGATCACAACTTTGATTGGAGAACTTCGTATCGTTGGATGTCCTTCCACGAGAATCAAGTTCACCATTTCAAGTGGGTCATAGCCCTTGACTCAAGTTATCATACTTTGGTCTTTGATGATGTTTGGTTAGAGGAAAATAAATCCTCTTTCCCCTTGATGGACGTCTGGTTCATCATGTCCATGCATCACAGGCCCTTGAGATCCTTGAAATGGTCAGTGAAAATGATTTGGTATGATGTTATGTATAGGCGATCAAAGCAAACAAGTCTTTATGTACAAATAATCATATACACACAAAGCAGACAAGTCCTTAGGCATAGGCTTGCATGGATTCATAGGTAAGTACCCTCTTGAATTTTAGTTGGCTCAACCTGTCCTAGAAAGTAATCGGGTTTTAGGGGATATCAATATCATTGATCTTTCTTCATTGGGCATTGTCTCATCACAATCAATCTTTTCTTGTGACCGAAATATCCCAAAAGTCCGATCTCAATGAGTGTAGTATCGAGTATCAAGCAATCTTCAGCTTTACACCAAAGTCGACTATCTCACTACTTCCTAATGGCCAAGTTGTTCAATTAAGGTTTTATGGTCAGTTAGTGCTTCATGACACTGCTCAGCGGCCCCGTATTCTCCTTGATTCAACACAAGGGATACCGGTACCAACAAATACATCACACTAGCATAGCCATTGCTTCAATCATATCGGTCTACGCCGTACAGTTTCCACAATCTATTGCTACTTACCTAAAAGGTGCCTCAGATCCGGGTGTAGGATCAAAACAAAACCCAAACAAGGACCCAAAAATGTAAAGCAATCAAGTCAAACAAAGAAATCATTATAAAGGTGATCTAGCTCTAAGGTAACCCCACTTTTAAGTTTTTGTTCCCCAGCAGAGTCGCTAATTCTGTATTACGGTGGGAGAACTGACTTGGGTGTTTTGCATTTTATCGCAATTGTTGCGAATAGCAAGAGTCACCACCGACTTTTCTTTTATCCAATAAGGAAATGGTGAAAATAATAGGAAAGTCCTTTGATATGTTTTCTTGAGTTCGGGGTATAGGTTATGAAAAGGGAAGGTGTTAGCACTCTTTTCATTCGTAGTTATCTACGGGCTCTTAGTTGCTTGCTAGATCACTTTTGAAATTACTTTGTTCGAAATGTGTTTTTTGATGGGTGTAAGTTTGAAAATATTTTTAAAACACCTTTGTTTTGGAAAACTTTTTAATGATTCTCGTCTCTATAAGAATTTATACAAAGTGTTGGTTTTGAAAATAGTTCAAAGAGATGTTTGTTTTTGAAGATGTTTTGAAAGTGTAAGTGTGAAAATGGTTTTAGTTTGTGAGCAAACAACTACGAGCGTCCTACCTACTCAAAAGGTCTATGTTCTTTTCCTCATCCTTTAGATGTTGCTATCTTACCATTGATTGGTAAGAAGCCCCATCGTTGGATGTGAAGGGACGGGCGTGGGTCATTGTATAGTCATAGAAGGCAACTTATGAGACGTTTTAGCAATTTTCATAAGGGACTAGATCGTTTACCAGAGGCAACATCGAGGGACATCGAGGGGCTATGATATTTTTATCGAGAGTCTTTGCTAAAACGCCCATATTCGAGGGACATGACTATTTCCCGAGGCAACAAGCGAGGTTATCCTAGAGATGCACGTGTGTGAATAGTGTGTTTGATTGCATGCATTTTTGTCTTTGAAATTAAGGTTGTATACTTGTTGATTTTAATCTTGTCATACACACCATAATTACTTACAATTTATATTAAAGCGGTAAATTGCGGAAATGTAAAGTCCTACGCTAATACAATATTTGGGGGATGGGGGATACAACTCTACAAATAGGGATTGGAAGAAATTTAAATCATAGTTATCTATTACAACTATATTGAATTGAATAATGTATAGGGAATATAACGTACAAGGAATATAAAAAAAAAATTGTTTTTGGATTTTTGTTAGGAAAAGATTTTTATCTTAATAAACTAAAAAGAAATAATTAGTTAATAAAAGAAATTTAAACTAATTTGATTTAAAAAGGAAAATACTTTTTATGTCTTTTTATATTAATAAAAATAATACTAATGATAATAATAGAGAAAATAAGAAAGAAAGAAAAAAGAAAAAAAAAGTCAGGAAGGGGTGAAAGTTGAATTTGAGGTGTTTTTGTGTAGAAAATAGTTTTTTGTGTTTAAAACAGTTTTTGCGTAGAGAACAGTTTTGTGTTTGGGCCCATGGCCTATTTGTTAGTTAGTAAGCAGGGGGTCAGAAACATAAAAATATCGAAGCCCAACTGTGGAGGCTCAGGTGTGCTTCCTGCAAACAAAAAAAAGTGAGAAAATATGAAAAATGACAAATGGTCTGGCTGGGGGTCGAATCCAGGACCTTCGACAAGGCAAGCTTTAGCGCGCGCTGTTTGTACCATTGGGGTGGTCTGTTTCATCCGTTCGTAGAATGAACTTGTTCCTGAATGGAGAAATGCTTAGCTTTCTCTCCCTTGTACGCATAGGCCATGATGACTCCATTTGTTAAGCTTCTAAAAGCCTCATTTCTCATTCGAATTAAAAAAATATGTAAACATCAAATCTGCCTAAGATTTAAATATGAACCTAACCACATAATTTTCGACAACTATGGATCTAAGGCTAGCATGAATTTTGTTCAATACCAAATAATGTTTGAATGAAGAGTTCCAAGTTTAACATAAACTTACCTCTTGGAGTGAAACTTGAGGGACTTCGACAGAACCTCTAGGAACGGTTTGTTGATGGATTAAGCCATCTTCGACCTCCCTGAAGTTATTCCAGTTGCTACTTTTCTTTGAGGACGGTGTCAGGAAATGAGGTGTGAGTTTATATGTAGATGGTGTTTAGGAGTTCTTGGAAGCAAAAGGTCAAGAGAAATAACAAGTGAGGTTGAATTTAAAACTCTGGAGTGGTAAGTTTTGAAGTGTTTGATGATTTTGTTTGAGAATGTTTTAAGGGTTTCTGCTTCCCGTTTTTGACTCTCTCTTTTTCGCCTCTATTTTTCTCTCATTTTTCCTTTCCAAAAGCCTCCCTTTGTGTGTTATGGAAACAACTTATTTATAGAAGAGTCTTGCTGGAGTTTTGGGGGAGGGAGGAACCAAATGAAATTTGAACAGTTTGGGTATGTTCTTTTCATAGCTTTCGAGGTGCAGGCTTGGACTGGTTTGCAGCAATTTTGGAGTGTTGTGGCAGCTTGGTGCAGGGTTGTTCCATAGCAGTGCAGCAGACTTCTTTTGACATGGTTTTAGGATGTTATGTGGACATTACAGTAAGCTTGGGCTTGGCAGCATATAGGACTTTGTTCAGCAAGCATCTTGAATACTTCACCCTTTCGTTTTGATCACATAGATCCACAACCTTCGACCAAACTTATCAACAGGTGATACAATATATGTTTCCAACAAATGTGTGTCCTTCGAATGGATCACACAACCTTCGACCAGACTTAACAACATATGAAACAATATTTGTTTCCAACAAATGTGTGTCCTTCTAATGGACCACATAACCTTCAACCAGACTCAACAATAGATGAAGCAATATTTGTTTCCATCAAATGTGTGTCCTTCAAATGGATCACACAACCTTTGACCAGACTCAACAACAGACGAAACAATATTTGTTTCCAACAAATGTGTGTCCTTCAAATGGACCATACAACCTTCGACCAGACTCAACAACAGACGAAACAATATTTGGTTCAAACAAATATGTGTCCTTCGAATGGACCACACAACCTTAGACTAGACTCAACATCAGACGAAGCAATATTTGTTTCCACCAAATGTGCGTCCTTCGAATGGACCACACAACCTTCGACCAGACTCAACAACAGGCGATATAATATTCGTTTCCACCAAATGTGCGACATTCAAATGGACCACACAACCTTCGACCAGACTCAACAACAGACGAAACAATATTTGTTTCCAACAAATGTGTATCCTTCGAATGGACCACATAAACTTCGACCAGACTCAACAACAGATGAAACAATATTATTTTCCACCAAATGTGTGTCCTTCGAATGGACCACACAACCTTCGACCAGACTCAACAACAGACGAAACAATATTTGTTTCCACCAAATGTGTGTTCTTCGAACGGTCTCAAATATTGAGCATGCAAGATGATCTCATTGGCATAATCAAAACGAAAGAATTTCTGGATTTCTTTCCTACCAGCAACCATCAGTTGATTAAGTGGTCTAAAGTTCAAATGTCCAAACCTCAAATTCTAATTCATAGTGTAGAAACTATGTGTGTCGAAGGAATTAGAGGTGGAATCGAAGCCACATGAAGGAAGCCATTGCTTTATGGATCGAAGCAAACATGAAGGAAGCCATTACTTTGTGGATCTAAGCAAGCATGAAGGAAGCCATTTCCTTTTGGATCGAAACAAGCATGAAGGAAGCCATTGCTTTATGGATCGAAGCAAGCATGAAGGAAGCCATTTCCAAGTCGAAGCTTGGGAAATCGAAGCAAGCTTTCTCTTCTTCGACTTGTCAAAATATTCCAACCACTCCTTTCAATCAATCATTTGATTCAAACAACCTAAACCAGACTTTGAATTCGACACACCTTTTTTTATATGCTTTTCCCTTTCAACAGTTTCCTCTTTGACCTGATGCTTGAGAGCCCAATATGATCCATGGAAACTATATGGGGCATTAAAAGTCCAATTGTACTTTTCCAAACCAAAACTTTAATTTGAGCCCAGTGTTGAGGAAGTGTCTTGAGCTGATGCAATTTTGAGCAATTGAGATTTTTGTGAGAGAATCTTTGAGAAAAGAGAGGTAAAATTTTGGGGTACAACATCGAGTATCAACCAACTTCGAACTGCACCAAAGTCGACTATCTCACTACCTTCTAATGGCTAAGTTGGGTCAATTAAGGTTCTAAGGTGAGTTAGTGATTATGACACCACGCGACAGCCTAATATGATGCCTGACTGACTCGAGGGACCAGTACAAACCAATGCGTCGTACTAACATAGCCATCACTTTAACCATATCGGTATACGCCGTATAATTTCCATGATCTATTATTACTTACCTAAAATGTTCCCTAGATCCGGGTATAGGATCTTTGCAAGAAATAAACCAAACAACCCTTTAAAATAAAACAGACAAATCAAATAAGGAAAGCATTTAAAAGTGATCTAACACCAAGGTAACCCCACCTTTAGTTCATCCCCAACGGAGTTTCCAGTTCTGTAATACAGTGGGAGAACTGGCTTGTTTTTGCGTTTTATTGCAAATGTTGCGGATAGCTAGAGTCGCCACCGACTTTTCTTTTATCCAATAAGGAAAGGGTGAAAAGAACAGGAAAGACCTTGAGATTTTTGAGTTCGGGGGGTATGTTATGAAAAGGAAAGGTGTTAGCACCCTTTTCATTCGTAGTTATCTACGGGCTCTTAATCGCTAGCTCAATTTGTTTGAAAATTCTTTTATGTATATGTTTGAAAATATTTTGAAAAATGCCTAAGTCCGACGACTTTGTAATGATTCTTGTATAAGTTAAGAATGCGTACAAAGTGTTTGTTTTTGAAAATATTTCAGAGAATGTGTTTTTGTGTGAGAAAGATGTTTGTTTTGTTTTTGTGAGCAAGCGATTATGAGCTATCTACCTACTCAAAGTATTTTGTGTTATTTTCCTCCTCCTTAGATAGTGTTTTCCTACCATTAGTTAGTAGGAAGCCCTATCATTGGATGTAAAGGGACAGGCGTGAGTCATCGTACAGTCATAAAGGCAACTCGTAGGGGCACTTTAGCAATTTTATCGTAAGGGACTAAGATTGTTTATCAAAGGCAGCATCATAAGGGTTATCGAGAGACTACGGTCTTTTTGTATTGGAGGTACTTTGCTAAAGCGTCCCCGCGTTTGAGGGACATGACAGTTTTTATTCGAAGGCAACAAGTGAGGTCACCCTAGAGGTGAATGTATGGAAAGTGATTCAATTCGATTATTTTATCTTTCTTTTAGGATTATCTATGTTCGTTTTTATGTCTTGCCATACATGCCTAGTTACTATACAGTAATAAGGAAAACGATAAATTACAGAAAGTAAAAGTCCTAAGCTATTACAAAGCTTATGGGAAGGGGATACAAAACCATAAAATCGGGGGAGAAAGAAAGTAAACCATAATTTAAGCTATTACAACCCATTAACAGTTACATAATTGTGAAAAACTAATGCGAAAATAATAAAGGTACGCGAAGACTGTAAAATAAGAGGAAAATAAAAAAAAGATTGAAAATTGCTTTGTGATTGTTTTGATAAAAGAATTGGACGATTAACCTAAAAAATAATTAGTTTTAATTAAAAAAAGAAGTTAATTAGTTAACTAAATTAAACAAAACTCTAAAAAATCTATGTTAATTTTAATTAATTAAACCCTAAAAAATCTATGTTGATTTAATTTAATTAATTAAAAAAGAAATTAAATAAAAATCTATGTCTAAATTAATGTTGATTTTAAAAAAATTTAATTAAAATCATGTTTAAAAAGGTTACTTAAAATAAATAAATAAAATAAAATGGCACTGGGCTTGTTATATCACAAATCGGGGGGTGTAAGGAGAGAAGTTCACTAAGCCCAAACAATAAGCCCATGCGCCTGTAACAAATCCAGTGTGGCTCTCCATTATGGGTTCAACATGGACCAGCGGATCTGAGGCGTCGGATTTGATCCAGTGGAGATCTGATGGTGATGAGGTGAGGCGCATGGTGAGCACATTGCACTGGCTCGCGTAGAATCTGCAAATAAGAAAATATGTGAAAATAAAAATACCAGGGGCAGGGATCAAATTCGTGCCCTGGTATACTAACGCTTTAGACATGTTCGCTTCTACCGCTGAGGCGGCTATACGTCCGTTAACATAATTGAAACAATAGATATATATTATATAAACAAATATATTGACCGGAGAGGCACCGGAGCCCTAGCTCCGGTCGTTTTCTTCGGCGACCTGTATTGTTCAAAACCTTCAAATTTAAAGCGTTAGTGATCTAAAACGTCCTACCCCCCCCCCCTAATTCGACCTTTCTGAATCCAAATATGGGCTTAGTTTTGGCTATAAGTCCTTGTAGATTGAGTTACGAAGCATGTAAAGCAAATTAGAGCAAACATGAAAATTCGCAATTTAGCATGCATGGGACCTCTGCAATTGTTCTATCCTGCATTATTGAATCTCATGATTAAATAGAAAACATTAGTGAGCGTTAAAATGAAGTAAAATAAGAAATACAAAATTTCAAACATGGATGAAATCGTGATGCTTGTAATGTGATTCCACGCATTTTAGACCATCAAATTTGGTCCAATCTTACTCTATATGCTTGCTGGAAGAGAATGGAATGAAAGCTTTGTGGTGAAAGGGCTTGAAAATAGGGTTTGAAAACTTTAGGGTTCTTGATAAAAGCTTGATATTTTTGGCAAAATTGTGAGGTAGGGATTCGTGTGTCAGGGTTCTTATCTTAATGTCTGAATATATAGAGAAAATTAGGGCAAAAACAAATAGACTTGGACCTTGTGTAATAAGATATGATTTTATCTTATTTATTTTGTATTATTAATGAATTAAATAAAAATTAATAAAAATAATAAAAATAAAAATGATCAACAGGTGTGAGAACAAAGTTTGAGGTGTATGAAGAGTATAATACACGTTTGGACTCGTAAACCATGGCCCAGTAGCCCAAAATATCAAGCTTGCTCATTCTGAACTTCATCATTTGCTCAAACTTTCTCAACTTGAAATGGTCATAACTCACTCAATTTTTATATTTTGAAAGTGATCTTAGACTTTTTGGAAATATTAAGATGTCTCATACAACCTCTATGTTGATCATTTTTGCTTTTGAAGACTTTATCTTAATGTAAATTGCCTTGACAAAAAGTGTCTTTTTGTTGACTTTTGAAATGACCTGTAATGTATTGGCTTATATCTCTCAAATGATGCATTTTTTGGACTTGAGTTCATAGAGACAAATTTGTAGATAATTGAATTTCCTTCAAAATGAGCTTTGGTTGGGGAAAAGCTGATGAAGCATGTGAAAGTTATGCTTGGTCAAAGTTCAATTTACTTATCATAAGGAAACCCTAATTTGGCAACTTTTGACTTTTGATGACTTGAGGGCTTTTCTTGAGAAATCATGATCAACCATTGATAAAATAATGTATATGACTTCAAAATGTTGATGTTTACCAAAAGTCTTGAGGTTTGACTGTATGTTGATCATAGTTGACTTTTACCCAATACAATTGATTTTCAGTCATCTGAGCAATTGACTGACAAACTTGTGATGCAAGGCTTGAAACTTGGTATGAGCATTTTTAGAGACATATAAGGACCCATGAAAACCACTTGAGACCTTGAGAACCCAATCTTCCTTGTGAAGCACAAAAACCTAGTTGTGGACTCATTGCTTAGGAGGAGAATTTGTCTGATCAATTCTTAAGCAACCTTGAGCAAATGAGGACCTCATGAGAATGTCTTAAAAAATGGGAGGGAAAAATTTGAGGTACAACAACAGGTATAAAAAATATATGTCCGGAGGAAAGGATGCCTAGCAGGAAAGAGGCCGGAAAAAGGGTCTCTAACCAACGACATGGTAAACATATGTCTGGAATAAAAGACATGTAATCAAGAATAGACTTGAAGAAAGGTCTAACGAAAGATAACAAGAATTCATGTCTGGAAGAAAGGACATGTAACAAGAATATATGTTCGGAGGAAAGGACACATAGCAGGAATAGACTGGGGGAAAGGTCTAAACAAAGATATTGTACATATATGTCCGGAGGAAAGGATATATAATAGGAATAGACCAGAGGAAAGGTCTAACCAAAGATATTCCAAATATATGTCCGGAGGAAAGGACACATAACAGGAATAGACCGAAGGAAAGGTCTAACTAAAGATGTCTAGAATATATTTCTGGAGGAAAGGACACACAAAAGGAATAGACCGAAGGAAAGTTCTAATCAAAGATATTGCAAATATATGTCCGAAGGAAAGGACACACAACGGGAATATACCGGAGGGAATATCTAATCAAAGACATCAATAATATGTATCCAGATGAAAGGACACATAACAAGAATATACTGGAGGAAAGGTCTAATCAAATATGTCAAGAGTATATGTCCGGAGGAAAGGACATATAAAAAGAATAGACCGGAGGAAAGTTCTAACCAAAGAAATCAAAAATACATGTCCAGAGGAAAGGACACATATCAGAAATAGACTAGAGGAAAGGTATAACCAAAGGATATTAGAATACATGTCTGGAGGAAAGGATACATAGCAGTAATAGACGGGAGAAAAGGTCTAATCAAAGATATCAAGGATATATGTTTGGAGGAAAGGACATATATCAGGAGTAGACCGGAAGAAAGGTCTAAACAACGATATCACAAATATATGTTCAGGGTCGGTAGCAAACATATAACAAGAAAGATATCGAAAATACATGTTCGGGGTCGGTAGAAAACATATAATAAGAAAGAGACCAGAGGAAAGGACTCTTTACAAAGATATCACGAATATATGTTTGGAATTGGTAGCGAACATATACGAAGGAAGATATCGAAAATACATGTTCGGGGTCAGTAGTGAACATATAATAAGAAAGATATCGAAAATACATGTTCGGGGTCGATAGCGAACATATAACAAGAAAGATATAGAAAATACATGTTCGGGGTCGGTAGCAAATATATAACAAGAAAGATATCGAAAATACGTGTTCGGGGTCAGTAGCGAAGATATAACAAGAAAGAGATCGGAGGAAAAGACTATTTACAAAGATATCACAAATATATGTTCGGAGTAAAGAACATATACGACAAAGACTGAATGGAAGGACTCTATCAAAAATATCAAGAATATATGTTTGGAGTTTATAGCGAACATATAACAAGAAAGAGACCAGAAGAAAGGTATAAACAAAATCATCAAGACTACATGTATGGAGGAAAGAACATATAACAGGAAAAAACCGAAGGAAAGTCTAATAAAAGATGTCAAGAGTATATGTTGGAAGAAAGAACATATAATAGGAATAGACCGGAGGAAAGGTATAACCAAAGATATCAGGAATACATATCCGAAGGAAAGGACACATAGCAGGAATAGACCGGAGGAAAGGTCTAATAAAAGACATCAAGAATATGTATCTGGATGAAAGGATACATAACAAGAATAAACCAGAGGAAAGGTCTAATCAAAGATGTCAAGAGTATATGTCGGGATGAAAGTACATATAACAGGAATATACCAGAATAAAGGTCTAAACAAAGTCATCAAGATTACATGTCCGGAGGAAAGGACATATAGCAGGAAAAGATCGGAGGAAAGGTTTTATCAAAGATGTCAAGAGTATATGTCCGGATGAAAGGACATAAAACAAGAATAGAACGGAGGAAAGGTCTAATCAAAGACATTATAAATATATGCCCAGAGGAAAGGACATATAACAAGAATAGACGGGAGGAAAGTTCTAATCAAAGACATCAAGAATATGTGTCCGGATGAAAGGACACATAGCAGGAAAAGACCGGAGGAAAGGTCTAACCAAAGATATTGCAAATATATGTTCGGGGTTGGTAAGAGACATAAGGAAGATATTGGGTATACTCCAAGTAAAATTAGACTTATACAAACAAAGAAGGGACCGACTAGAGAAGGCTCCCACAAGGAATGTTAACCACAAATAGACTCTTGGAGAAAGAACACTGGTTGAAGGAGAACTGGGGATAAAATATACATGTCTGGTCAGAGTTAGACATATATAAGAAAGATACCGATTGAAGTAGACTCTTTACAAAGGACTCCTGCACAAAGGTAAATCAACAAGGAGGCTAAATCTAAGGTAGACTCTTGGGGAAAGAATTTACTGGGGATTCACGTTTGTATTGAACCCGAATAGAATGTCGATCTAAGGAGATCTTGCAAACAAAAAGAGACCAATTGTGAGGACTCTTAGACAAGGGTTTCCAAAACGCGTTGGACTTTAAGAGGTTGCAAAGGCGCAAGAACTACAAAATCCCTCAGGCCAAAGGCGGAGTGTAATTCTTCAAGAGTGGAAATCATCTGAATTACCACACACCAAGTATGGACACTCAAATACTTGAGAAATAAGAAAGCTTATACACCGACTCTTACTCACACTAAGACGACAAGGAAAACACGGGTAAAATAACTGAGGGCTTGCAAGGGCAAGAGAAAACCACAACTTACTGGGGAAATGGAAGATACCAAAGAACCGACTGGTGGTGAACCAAAACAGACTCTGTTAGGGAAACATGATAGGATCACCCTGGGCTTGCTATGGATAAAATTCAAATTTGAGCGCATAACAAATTAGTTCTTTGCAAATAAACATAATTGAATTATATTTATGCATGCTCGAATTTTTATTTTGTTTTTGGTAAATGCAATGTAGGTGTGCATGTTCAGTGATGCATTAAAGAAAACACATCAATAATCGACTGTTCGGAAGTCAATGAACTTCTGAACGATTATATTTTCTTATCTGAACTTCTGCTGGAGATAAACAACCTGAACATTAGCGGGAAATTGAGATTCTAAACTAGCAATTTCCAAAGATCGACACCACAAGGGAAAATACTGCAAAAATAAATTGCAGTTCAGAGAAACATCTTGAACTCTGATCCAACTCTCAACTTCCTGGGGAACAGATCCCTGGCCTTTCGTCGATGATAGGGAAAACTTCACCAGGGATAGAAACTTAGTCACGTATAGCTTCTTGAATGAAGATGACTCCTACTAAGGATAAAGAGAATTCTTGTGTTGAAAGAAAATCAGGACCCGGCCTCACTGGGGATCAAAAGAGTCCTCGAATGAAAGAAACCTGCCATGATACCGCACCACGGGGATATTACTATCGAGGTAACAATCCTTATATGGGGAAGAGGCAAGTAATTTTTTAGAATAAGGCTCCACTATGGAAGTACCTCAACAAACTTTCACCGTCGGGGATGAAGAGAGTTATGACTAATGCTACCACACACCGCATTGGGGGAATTATGACACTTGTTCCATTGGGGAAAGAAGACTCACTTTAATGAGGAAATAATATGCCAATCAATATGAAGGTCTTTCATAAAAGGAATTAGATTAGGGGATAATGCTACCTCCTCCACTAGGGGTAAGACAAACCTTAGATGGCAGTATCTGCAATATCTATTACACTGGGGATAACCATCTTTGTAAGATTTACGTCAACAAGGATTTATACTGGGGGAACAAACTTATTGTGCATCACAACCATTCTTTATAGGGATACGAAAGAAAAGTCTCTCATATGCAAATAGGAATTTCCTCCAGAGGCTCAGGTAAAGGGGCGTACCCCACTGGGTAGGAAACATGTGCATTCCCAAGATGAAAAAAGGGATAGACTCCCTTGAGGGTATAAAGCGCTTTATTCATGGGGAAAACAAATGCCAACTCTCATCTGGGAAGTAGATTGTCAACCTCAAAGGGAAATAACACGGATGTTCAAACCTCACTGGGGAGATACAAGAGACTTTATGGGGAATAAAGGGTCTCCGGTTGATGGGGGCTCTTAACTGGGAATAAAAGGATCATGCTCGGGTAGAGATGAGCATTCACTAGGGATGAATGATTCTATATTAAGCAGGAGTGAGCATTCACTGGGGAAATTAGATCTCATTCTACAGAA
This sequence comes from Vicia faba, assembly GCA_948472305.1. Classification (NCBI taxonomy): domain Eukaryota; kingdom Viridiplantae; phylum Streptophyta; class Magnoliopsida; order Fabales; family Fabaceae; genus Vicia; species Vicia faba. The sequence goes on from OX451738.1 coordinate 816,616,088, forward strand.
ATCCTCATGTTGGTCACATACACACCTTTCTTGATTCATTTGCTGGTATACTTCTTGTCATAAAAGACCAACAGTACTTGCAAAAAGAGAAATTGTACCAATATGCTCTATGTGTGGAATGGCAACCTCTGTTAAGGAATAAACAATTTGAACTACCGACCACTAGGTAAAAACTGCGATGCAAGATTGCAACTCCAACATGTCAACTCCAAGAAGAAATGCCACTAAAAAGTGGACTTTGGAGAAGATGCTACAAAAATAAATTACAGTCCACTGAAAAGAAATCATCTCGACTTCAAGCAACTTCTAAATTTCTGGGGAGAAGAATTATTCTCCTCCTGTAGAGAAATGAGGATGCTTCGCTGGGGAATAAAGATCTCTGAAGAGAAACCCCTTAACAAACAGACTTTTGTTAAGTAGCAATAGATCCTTTACTTGGGAAAGGAACTTCTTCTAGGAAATAACGTTTCCATAATGAACCTTGTATGAGTAATATCCTCACATGCTATTTGTGTTCCTGCTTGTATCCTGCTGAGGATAACAATCCAAACTTCATTTGGAGATAGTGATCATGACTTTTAATGGAGGAACCCCAATAAATGGACCTAAGTCTCTGATGAGCCGAGGATAATGATCTTAACTTCTCGACATGCTTTTAAAATTCACAAGTTGTTTATCTTGTGCATGGACTTGATCTAATCAACCCTTAAAGATGAGGAAATGCCCCCTGCATGATTTCTTGCCCCAGTCTGTAGGGCCTTTGAAGAAAATTGCCTCGAGAGGACTTTCTGAGATTTGTACCAACAAGATAAACAACCCCCAGTGTTGTAATCTTTGGAACACTTCCCCTGGCTAACCAAAGTTGGATCTAGCTTCAACCATGCTTGAGTGAATTTCCATTCATCTTCAAGTTCTGCAAAGATTCTTCTCTAATCAACGAATTCTTGGAGAGATTTGTTAAATCTCAACATAACTTCCCTAGTTTGACTGTACTTTGAGGGATCAAATCCTGACTTGAATGACTCATATTGGTTGAACACTTACTCAACCGAGTATTTTACATGCTTGCCCCTACTCAACAGAGTCTTGACAAACCAATTCTTCATCTCATGCTCACGGAGAAATGAGAAGCTCGTGGTGTTTTAAAGATAACATAACCTCTGGATGGTTGGCTTACGTCTTGAAAGTAGGCTACTTCATAACCATACTTCTCAACTTAAACTGCCTCATGTTTAAGCAAATACTTGAAGCAATACGTCCCTCAGGCAATCAACTTATGCAATCTGCTTCATATCATTTCTTAAACTAGTATTCTTTTACCTAATGGAGTCAACATAAGGTCTGCCCCATATTAAGATTGTCTTCAAAAATGATTTGTGTTTCAACACATCCATGAAGCAATTTGTCCCTTGGCATAATCAAATTTTCATATGATGCTTATTATGCATGCTTACTTGATGTTTAAGCACTTATTCACATGCAAAAAATTCTTATTCTAAGAATGATACTTCTAATGTAAAGCTCATGTTTGTATTGAAGTTTAAAAACTTTTATTGAAAAGATTAAACATCAAAATTTTGGCGAAAGGAAGTAAAAGATGGAGTGATACCAACTTAAAAGTTTTAGCAAGCCTCCTAGGAGTCAGATTACCGTACTCTCGTTACAGTTCGCTTTCGAATTAACCCATGCTTCAGTTAGGACTTTTAAAGGGTTGTAATGTGGCCTGGTTCACGATTTTAGAAAAAAAATTTAAGGCTCAAAATATTTGGTGCTCACCCGTTCTCCATGATGTTCTCTATTCCTACATTCAGTTAACTTGATACGAGCATTCATCTCTCAAGATAAGTTTGCAATGGTTGAGGATTCAAACGAGGTTCTTTTTGGACATGGCAGTCACTCGCCTCTTTGTTTCTTGGTGTTTTATCACACGACTTTGTTCTTTGCTGAAGATTTTTCATTTGGTAATCCCGTTTTGCTTTTCGCGTTTTCCACTTTCCCTAAATTTTACCCTAACTTTTTCCTAAGCGACTTGTTTTTCAAGTTTCGACTTAGCGGGGCTTTTTGTATCTTTCTTTCATCACTTCCTTTTCTTTCCTTTTGAACAAGTCATTGATCTTCATGTCGTCTTCGATTTGTTGGAAGTGATTGTGACTGCCTGGGTCCTTAGTAGATGAGGGATAACCATTGTGGTATAGTCATATGTTGACCTCCTGACGTGCGAGAGATACCCATTGGTATATCATTCTCTTTGATGCACACTGCTGATAAATGAAGGTTAGACATTGCGATTTTGACTTTCCTCAGACTTTTGATGGATAACCATTGTTGTATCCTTAGATGCGCACTCCTGATGAGTTTTGAACGCTCGATCGGATTAACTGAAATCTACCCGGCCCTAGGTTAAATGTGAGGGTTTTTTCTGACAAGAAATGAAACTCCTACTTCAAGACTCAAAGGGGTTGGCGAGGGTTTCACTCCCTTATATCTTCAGTCTTTGGGAATTTGAAATAATGCATGTACATCGTCAGCAGGGTTTTTACTTGAAAGCATACCGTTTGAAATTATAGGTAAATTTCTCATCATCCTCCATCAAGAGGTATTTTTCTTTATTTAACAAGAGTTAAGTATTAAAAGCAAAGAAAATAAATGAGTGAATACAAATGGATTAATTCAAGACAAACATATTCAATGCATTATGATTAGTATTAAAAAATAAGCAAGTTTTGGATACAAGAAAGTACTGAACCAAAACAAGAAAGATTACAAATGAGAATGAAAATTTAATTTGAAATTTACATGTTGAGGAGACTAGTCTCCGTATGGACTTGTTTCTTCAGAAGGCGCACTTTGTCGATCTTGATATTTGTCTGAGCAGGAAACATCAGTTTATACGCAGACCGTTTGGGGTAAATGATATCACTTTAGAGTCAATGAAGTCTTAAACTTTACACCTGAATTCCCTACACTCCTCAATTGAATGGTAGGTGCCCCAGAGTGGTACTCATAGACCTTCTTTTCGCATCCTTCAGGAGTCCATGTCAAGGTAGGAGGAAGTTCTTGCAACTCGACTATCCGATATTTGAGCAAGCGGGTCAGTAATTGTCCATAAGGCATAAGAATCAGGTCAAACTCTCTTGGTGGCTCCTTTATCTTCTGCTGACCCGAGAGAGCATAGGGGTGATATTTATTTCACCCTAGCATCTATTTCTTAGGTCTCGCCCCTAAATCTGATTTAGGCAACCTGAGATGCAAAGTAGAGTCCCGAGAACGAGAAGAAATTACCCCTTTCTTTGTTGCGGTTGGAATGTAGTTAAATCGAATGCCCAGAACATCTAAAATGAATACAAATGCCCCTATTTCAAGCAAACCCTGAACCGTCTACTTCAAGGCCTTACAGTTTTCAATATCATGACCCGTTACTCCAGAATGGAAGTCGCAGTGAGCATCAACGTCCTTATTATGAGGGAAATTTGCAGATGGCTTTGCAATGCAGAGTTTAGTCAAATGAATCTTGGGAAAGCACAAAAATAGATGGACATAAAGCATATGGATTGGCTCAAATTTCTCCTTTTGATATTCGCTTCTTTGCGGATAAACCTCATCCCTTGATTTGATCTGGGGCGAAGAAACTAGCAACTGGCGGGAAGGCTTAGGAGTCTTATATGGCGGAGATCCAAGAAGTCCCCCATGGTCCGAAGGAGATCCCATAGGATGAGGAGAAGGAATACGTTCGGTTACAACATGTCCCAAAGTATGAGGAGAACCAATAACTTCGGTTGCAGGATTAGGTGCATGATTGCCTTCCTTTTTCAACTCTTACATAACCAAACTCAACTGAGTTTTCAACCGAACATTTTCCTCTTTCAGAATTTCCTGACGACGAGCCATAATTTGCATGTATATTATAAGTAGCCCCATCTGAACTCTTATCTCATCTAATTCCCCATGAAGTTGCTCCATAACTTAATTTTGATCACGAAGCAGCGAGGAGCCAAGATTTACAGTCCAAATAAGAATACTAGGTCTGAATAAGAATCTCCCTAACTCTGAATACCTATTATGAATGCATGAATATGCATGAGGTGTATGAGTAGATGAAATGTGTTGTACCTCAAAATTTTCCCTCTCACTTATCAAGAATTTGCTCACAAGATCTCCTTTGGCTCAAGACTGCACTAGGGTTGATCAGCTCAAGACACCTCCTTAAACACTGATGACCAAAATTAGGGTTTGAGATTGCAAAAGGATATTTGAACTTCCAATTCCCCATATTACTTTCATGGACCATGGTGGACCCTCAAGATTACTCATGTCAAGTTTCAAGCTTTGGATCACACTTTTGCTCAGTCAATTGAGCAGTTGACCTAAAAATCAGATGTATTGGGGAAAAAGTCAACTATGGCCGATTTACAGTCAAACTTTATAATTTTTGATCCACATCAACATTTTAAACTCATATTTATCATTGGATCAAGTTTAGACCATAATTCTTCAAGAAATTGGATCAAATCATCAAAAGTGCAAAATGGTCAAAATTAGGATTTTGACTGGGAAAGGGCAATTTCTTATTTTTGACCTAGCAAATGATCAATTGGTTTAAGTCATTATCTCAAGAGCCCAATTGCATCATTTTAACCTAATAAAATGGCTCAAAACATTGCTCAAGTCCAATGGATTGACAGATGAATTTTTAGTCAACTGATCAAAAGTCAAGTGTATACTGAAAAGTCAAACTTTGACTTTTTGGTCAAAATCAAATGTCAAATATCACAATTCATCAAAGCATGTCAAAATATGAAACTTATTCATCAATAAATCAAAATTTCAAGATTTCATTTTGAAAAGTTAAAATTTCTAAACTTAGCAATTTTTCTAAGTGTTGGAAATTTCTTATTTTTTCATAACTTTGAACAAAATTTTCACCATGATGCAAGCTGATTCAAAAGAAACTTCAAACATGAAAGTTGTAGATCTCCATGACATATACAACATTTCTTTACACAACTCGTTCCAAAAGTGCTTGGATCTCAAGTTATAATTTTAAGAATACATGGTCATGAAACAAAACACTTAGTGAAATTGTTGCCCTAATTTGGTCAGGATTTTGACCCTACCACTGAAGGAAAATTGCGATAAAAAACGCAGCGGAATTAAAATTTTCCTTTAGCGATCCTTACGAATGAGCATGGTCAGTGATAGAAATATTTACCTCTTGTGGCGATTCAGACCTTTGATGTTGTGATCACGAGCGTTGATGAAGAACAACGCCTCTACTCAATCCACACGAACAGATCGCTTCCGGTCACAGTGCTAGCTGATCACGAACGGAAACCTTGAGTGAGAGAGAGAATCAAAAACGAAATTGCATCAAGTGAAATTGCTTCATCACAAGGGATCTATTTATAGAATCACTCGTGTGGGCTACAAGCTAAAAGCCCAATTAAGGCTATAAGCTAAAAGCCTAATTAAGCTTATGGACATCATACCTTATGATTTACCATATATCACTTATCCACGTGGTACCTTACCACTTTCCGTATTACACTTAAGTGCACCGTAACTTACGGTGTTCCTTATTTATTCTATCTCTCATCAACCTGTCCTTATGTGTGTGACCTTGTAGGTTTTCGCGACGTTGGCAATTATATTAAATCACACATTTAATATAATAAACAGTGAGCGGTATCTAGCAACACATCACTGTTACCCAAGTCACGAAAATGTCATGTGATCTGACCAAACCTTTTCCGTGATAATATTTGTGTTGTACAATTACCCTTTTACCCTCATGTCTATATTGAACACAAGGCATACACTGTGTCACCCTTGTCCAGTTCAATATTGGGCCCTTAGACATTTATCTTGTTATGTAGGATGAGCAAATTCCATCTAGGTCACTCATGTCCCTTAGCATGCTTTGCGAAGTACCCATCAACCGTCTTTATAGTTATCCAGTTACGGATGACGTTTGATCAGCAATAAAGTACTTGACTCTACATCTAGGGTCCATAGTGGTTTCAGGTCGAAGGGTGGTATACACCATTATCATCATGAGAATAACTTATGACACTTTGCATAACATTCTATGTAGTATTCTCATAGCGGGTCAATCCAGTATAAATATTACTCCTAATATCCATACCTATGTCAAGACTTGATAACTCCTTATCTATGATCCATGAGATGTGATCATCAATCTATCTTCATAATAATCTTAATGCTTTAATGTTATCCCACTTCACATTAAAGCTTGACTACGGATACTTTAAGAATAATGTCTTATGTTTAATGGGATCTCATGATTAAGTCACACTTAACATTTCATTAAACCAATAAACCATTCTAGGGACTTTATTATTTTGGAAGGCAAACATAATAAAGAAATGCCTTTTATTATTAATAAATAATTCGATACAAGTACCAAAAGTATTGGCCTCTAGGGCTTACACCAACAATCTCCCACTAGCACTAGAGCCAATCAAGCATACCCCTAATACCCATAGATCTAGTATGTCCATCATGCTTCAGCTGCGCAAGAGGCTTTGTTAATGGGTCAGCAACATTGTCAAGTGTAGGTACTCTGCATATTTTCACATCTCCCCGATCGATTATCTCTCGAATGAGATGATAACGCCTAAGTATGTGTTTGGATCGTTGGTGAGATCTAGGCTCCTTAGCTTGTGCGATAGCACCATTGTTATCACAATAGAGATCAATGGGATCCACAATGCTATGGACTATGCCAAGTTCACTAATGAACTTCTTGATCCAAACAGCTTCCTTTGCTGCAGTTGAGGCAGCAATATACTCAGCCTCGGTTGTAGAATTAGCAACTGTATCTTGCTTTGAACTTTTTCAGCTCACAGCGCCACCATTTAAACAAAACACATAACCAGATTGCGATCTAAAGTCATCCTTATCTGTCTGGAAGCTAGCATCGGTGTATCCAATTACAGCAAGCTCTTCCTGACCTCCATATATCAAGAATGAATCCTTAGTCCTTCTCAAGTACTTAAGGATATTCTTGACAGCTACCCAATGAGCATCACCGGGATTAGACTGGTACCTACTCGTTGCACTTAAAGAATACGAGACATCTGGTCGAGTATATAGCATGGCATACATGATAGATCCTATTGCAGATGCATATGGAATCTTATCCATGCGATCCCTTTCTTCCTTACTTGAAGGGGATTGTGTTTTTGACAGACACATGCCATGTTGCATAGGTATGAATCCTTTCTTGGAATCATGCATATTAAAGCGTCTCAACACTTTTTCTATGTATATACTCTGACTTAGGCCAAGCAGTTTTTGTGACCTATCTCTATAGATCCTGATTCCTAATATATAGGCTTCTTCACCTAGGTCCTTCATTGAAAAGCATTTCCCTAACCAAGTCTTCACTTGTTGCAAGGTAGGGACATCGTTTCCAATGAGTAATATGTCATCTACATATAATACCAGGAATACGATCATGCTCCCACTAACCTTCTTGTAGACACAAGGCTCATCTTCATTCTTGATGAATCCATATTGTTTTACTGTTTCATCAAAACGAAGATTCCAGCTTCTGGAAGCTTGCTTCAATCCATAAATTGATTGTTGTAACTTACATATCTTTTGGGCTTCCTCTGGTATGTCAAATCCTTCAGGTTGTGTCATGTACACATCCTCAAGAAGATTCCCATTAAGGAAAGCAGTTTTGACATCCATCTGCCATATTTCATAATCATGATATGCAGCGATAGCAAGTAAAATCCGAACAGATTTAAGCGTTGCAACTGGTGAAAAGGTTTCATCATAGTCCACCCCATGAATTTGTTTATAGCCTTTTGCAACCATTCTTGCCTTATAACTATGTACCTTACCATCCATGTCAGTCTTCTTTTTGAAGACCCACTTGCATCCTGTAGGGTTAACTCCTATAGGAGGCTCTACCAAGGTCCAAACCTGGTTTGTGTACATGGAATCCATTTCAGATTTCATGGCTTCTAGCCACTTCTCGGACTCAGGACCAGTTATGGCCTCTTGGTAGGTCACATGCTCATCTTGATCCATGAGTAATACATCACCCTGATCACTTATGAGATATCCATATCTCTCAGGTTGTTGACGTATCCTGCTTGACCTACGCTGGTCTTATTCTACTTGAGCAGGCGGCTCTTCCACAACTACTTGTGTTTCCTGCTCTAATTCCTCCATAGGTGTATCAATGCTTTGTGGTTCTTGAATTTCTTCAAGCTCTATTTTCCTCCCACTGATTCTTTTGGAAATAAAATCCTTTTCCAGAAAAACTCCAGTTCGAGCGACAAACACTTTGCCCTCAGAAGGATTATAGAAGTAATACCCTCTTGTTTCTTTAGGATACCCCACAAATAAGCATTTGTCAGATTTGGGCTCAAGCTTAGTTGAAATTTGTCATTTCACATAAACTTCGCAACCCCAAATCTTCATGTAAGACATATGTGGTTTCTTACCACTCCATATCTCATATGGTGTCTTCTCAACCTTTTTGGATGGAACCCGGTTAAGTGTGTAAGCTGCAGTCAATAGTGCATGTCCCCAAAAGGAGTTCGGAAGATCGGCGTGACTCATCATGGATCGGACCATGTCTAACAAGGTTCGATTTCTTCTCTCAGATACACCATTCCATTGTGGTGTTCCGGGAGGAGTAAGTTGGGATAAAATCCCACATTCCTTTAGATGGTCATCAAACTCTAGGCTTAAATATTCATCGCCTCGATCTGATCAAAGAACTTTAATATTCTTACCTAGTTGGTTTTGTACTTCATTCTTGAATTCCTTGAATTTTTCAAAGGTTTCAGATTTGTGTTTCATTAAATACACATAACCATATCTACTGAAATCATCAGTAAATGTGATGAAGTATTGAAAACCTCCTCTGGCTGGTATGTTCAGTGGTCCACATACATCAGTATGTATGAGGGCCAAAAGATCATTAGCCCTTTCACCTTTTCCTGTGAATGGGGACTTTGTCATCTTTCCAATTAAACAAGATCTGCATGTCTCATATGATTCATAATCAAAAGAGTCCAAGAGTCCATCTTTATGGAGTTTGGAAATGCGTTTCTCATTTATGTGGCCTAAGCGACAGTGCAAAAGGTAGCTTGGATTTAACTCATTAGGTTTAATCTGTTTAGTATTAATGTTATAAATTGGCATTTCAAGATCAAGGACATATAGTCCATTGTTCATTTGTGCAGAAGCATAGAATATATCATTCAAATAAATAGAGCAACAATTGTTCTTTATTACAAATGAAAAACCAAACTTGTCCAAACAAGAAACGGAAATAATATTCCTACTAATTGCAGGTACATAATAACAGTTCTCTAACTGAATTATTAAACCACTAGGTAAAGTCAAAACATAAGTTCCTACGGCTAAAGCAGCAACCTTTGCTCCATTTCCAACTCGTAGGTCAACTTCACCTTTTGCCAAATCTCTACTCCTTTTTAGCCCCTGCACATTAGTACAAATGTGAGAACCGCATCCAGTATCTAATACCCATGATGCAGAAGTAGATAAATTAATTTCAATAACAAAAATACCTGAATTTGAAGTCCCTACTCCATTGTTCTTATCTTCCAGGTACTTTGGGCAGTTTCTCTTCCAATGTTCGATCTTACCGCAATGGAAGCAAGTGCCCTCCTTTGCTATGCCTCCACTAGGCTTCAAAGCAGGAACAATAGGTTTAGGCTTGGCAAATTCCTTGCCTTTCCCTTTACCAACCTGCTTGGTAGGCCTCTTGTTCAGCTTCTTTCCATTACTGACCATCAGAATGGACTTCCCTTTTGTCTTCATATTCTGCTCAGCAGTTTTCAACATGCTTAGCAATTCTAGAAGACTCTTATCCATGTCATTTATGTTGAAATTCATGACAAATTGATTAAAGCTATCTGGCAACGATTGCAAGATAAAATCAGTTGCAAGTTCCTTTCTAAGCGGAAACCCTAACCTTTCAAGGTACTCCACATACCCAATCATTTTGAGTACATGGGGACCTACAGGGTTTCCCTCAGATAACTTGCTGTTAAAAAGGGCCTTTGAAACCTGAAACCTCTCATTTCTTGCCTGATCTTGATAGAGCATTTTCAGATGTCCGATCATATCGAACGCTGACATGTTCTCGTGTTGCTTTTGCAACTCCGAGTTCATAGTAGCTAGCATGAGACAAGCGGCTTCGTTAGCATCATCAAAATGCTTCTTATAAGCTTCTATTTCTGCCTTAGATGCCGAACTAGGCGGTTCCTCTTCAGGAACAGGTGTCTCCAAGACATACAGCTTCTTATCGTGCTTGAGGACAATCCTCAGATTTTGGTGCCAATCCAGGAAATTTGTCCCAGACAATTTTTCCTTATCTAGGATTGATCGCAAAATATGGTTGTTTGTTGTCATGGTAATCTACAAAAAAAATGAAAATATAAGTATCATTAAAACAACATATTTAATTAGGCCTTTAATCAAATATGCTCCCACTATTTTACTCAAACCAAATGACCCTCATCATTTGATTCGGAAAATCCCGTTGGAAGACTTTCTAGCGGGTCGAGATCCACATTTCACTTCGTTCTAAGTCAGCGTTAGGCTGATTACACAAAACTAGGTTATTTAGGTAGGAACTCCTTCCAATTGTATCTCATACAACTCTCGAATATTTTCAGTTGGGTGAATAACTCCTTATTCTAATTCATCATATGAATCATTCCAAACTCTTGCTTCTAAACATGTATAATCTTATTATAATGTGTTTAGTTAAGTTTGACCCATTGTTTTAGCAGTTGGATATTACAATTATCCCATCGCACCTTACTAATATAGAACATGCACCTCGCGTAGGCGAAACCTACATTGTTCGATACTAGTCTTGATGAGTGCTAAAACTTGGAAAGCATGAACTTAATATTTAACTTAAGGGATTTTGTTATTAGTTTGATCTCACCGGCTTAACATGCAATTCGTCTCTCTCATGCATCAACATACAAACACATGCATCAATATACATAAAAGGATACAGTTATGGCCCCTAGCGCAATTGTTCTCCCAAGCCAATGAGAGAACCTAAGCTAACCTAATAACGATCTAAACTTCTCCAAGCAAGATCTCCAAGGTTATCCTCCTTTGATATTGTATTCTTCTCTTTCTTCATAACATTACATTACATAAAAGAAACTCGTTTTACATACGAGGGAGTGAGATGAGAAAAGAAGTTACATCAAGAATTTTAGAGAGAGGCACGACACGCAGGCTGTATTTTACAATCCCAAAACAAAATAAAGGAAAAAACTAAGGCCATAACTGATCACCACAAGACAATAATAATAAACACACTTTTATTATTAGTTTAAATTTTGTTAATTAAAAAAAAGGCAAATTAAATTTCGACAATTGATCACACTACGCAGAGTTAGCCGGGGGTTCCGCTGACCGTTCAGCGGACGGGGGTCAAGGGGGCAGCGCCCCTTTATGGGGTTGTCAGGGGCAGCGCCCCGGCGCAAAATTTTAATGAACAATTCATTTGAAATCGGCGTCATTTTCGCACAACTCTTGTGCATTCACAACCCTAATCACATAACTCTGCAACAACACAACCCTTGTGTCGTCATGAACCCTAATGCAACAGTTTCATGTTGTCAAACACATTTTGATTGATAATTCAGTTTGATTAATCACATGCCATTGCTTCACCATACTAATGTCGGATTCTGAAGCATATGAACAGTGATCGGTCAAAGGAATAACAATCATCAAGTGTTTGAATGAACGAAACAGAAACAGTATATCCCATATACCATCGTTGCATTAGATTTACTTATATCATATATAAAAGTGATCGATCTTATTTGTGTAACATATGGACGATCGATGTATCGCTGCTTCACCATACTAATGTCGGATTCCGAAGCATAGTCAACATCAATCATCCAAATCGTACACAATAGATGCCAAATTTAATTACTCGTTTATTATTCAATTCATTCTGGTTTTAATCGAATCAAAACAGAAAATATAGAACATAAACAACTATCAGATCCATGGTTTCGTAAGTGGCTCTGATACCACTGAAGGAAAATTGCAATCAAAAGCACAGCGGAATTTAAAATTTTCCTTTAGCGATCCTTACGAATGAGCATGGTCAGTGATAGAAATATTTACCTCTTGTGGCGATTCAGAGCTTTGATGTTGTGATCACGAGCGTTGATGAAGAACAACGCCTCTACTCAGTCCACACGAACAGATCGCTTCCGGTCACAGTGCTAGCTGATCACGAACGGAAACCTTATGAGTGTGAGAGAGAATCAAAAACGAAATTGCATCAAGTGAAATTGCTTTATCACAAGGGATCTATTTATAGAATCACTCGTGTGGGCTACAAGCTAAAAGCCCAATTAAGGCTATAAGCTAAAAGCCCAATTAAGCTTATGGACATCATACCTTATGATGTACCATATATCACTTATCCACGTGGTACCTTACCACTTTCCGTATTACACTTAAGTGCACTGTACCTTACGGTGTTCCTTATTTATTCTATCTCTCATCAACCTGTCCTTATGTGTGTGACCCTGTAGGTTTTCGTGACGTTGGCAATTATATTAAATCTCACATTTAATATAATAAACAGTGAGCGGTATCTAGCAACACATCACTGTTACCCAAGTCACGAAAATGTCATGTGATCTGACCAAACCTTTTCCGTGATAATATTTGTGTTGTACAATTACCTTTTTTCCCTCATGTCTATATTGAACACAAGGCATACACTGTGTCACCCTTGTCCAGTTCAATATTGGGCCCTTAGACATTTATCCTGTTATGCAGGATGAGCAAATTCCATCTAGGTCACTCATGTCCCTTAGCATGCTTTGTGAAGTACCCATCAACCGTCTTTATAGTCATCCAGTTACGGATGACATTTGATCAGCAATAAAGTACTTGACTCTACATCTAGGGTCCATAGTGGTTTCAGGTCGAAGGGTGGTATACACCATTATCATCATGAGAATAACTTATGACACTTTGCATAACATTCTATGTAGTATTCTCATAGCGGGTCAATCCAGTATAAATATTACTCCTAATATTCATACCTATGTCAAGACTTGATAACTCCTTATCTATGATCCATGAGATGTGATCATCAATCTATCTTCATAATAATCTTAATGCTTTAATGCTATCCCACTTCACATTAAAGCTTGACTACGGATACTTTAAGAATAGTGTCTTATGTTTAATGGGATCTCATGATTAAGTCACACTTAACATTTCATTAAAAAAATAAACCATTCTAGGGACTTTATTATTTTGGAAAGCAAACATAATAAAGAAATGCCTTTTATTATTAATAAATAATTCGATACAAGTACCAAAAGTATTGGCCTCTAGGGCTTACACCAACACCAACTTCATGGCATTTTTTCATATAGTTTCAAGTGGAATTTTCAAAAGTGATTTAAAGATTGGTTTTAGAGCACATTGCAAGCTTTCCAAAATGTCAAAGAACTCCTTGAGATCATTTTTGAGTAGGGAGAATCTAAGAGATGAAGTTAGGGTTTTATCACTTGAATTACAAGTCATTTTGTGATGAACCAAATTCAAAATTCAAAGTTATGTTGCATAACCTCTACTTTGCAGGCCTCAAACTTGTTAGGCACTCCATAATTAATTGCTTGCGCAACTGTTATAGGTCTCATTTCAAGCATTCAATGCAGGTCCATGCTCTATATCCATTTTGGGAAGAAAGTGCACAATGCCATTTTGATAATGTGACTTTTTGCACAAAACTTGTTCTTGAGCCTTGTAATTTCTTTCTTCTGATCATACAAGTCCCATAACTCAAGAGAAACTTGTTTAGACACTTACAATCACCCAACCCATGCTTGTACTTCCTCTTGAAACTTGTTTTCCCACTTTTCTTCAAAATCAAGTAACCTAGCAATTAACTTGTAACTTGTACTTCTGACCCTCCAAAGCACTCAAGACCTTTTGTTTATACATACACAAGCCATTTGCCACAAATCCCACGCATGCTTGACCCCTAAAAACACCAAGAACACAGAATCACCAAAAACACTTCAAAACTTGCCATTTCTGAATTTTGAATCCAATCTCCAAATTGGCTCGTGCGTTTCTTGGCCTTTTGCTTTCAGAAGCTTCTAAACAACATATACAAACAATCCTAACACCTGCAGCACCACTGTAACACCTCCATCATCATCCACCATTTTCAAAAACAACACCTTGCACCTTGACTTCTCCAGAACTCCTCAGGCACTTTCAGCTCAAGCTAAGCATCCCATTAGCTTCCTGGGAACTTGAGGAAGTTAATCCAATCATTGGAACTCACTGAAAGCTACTCAAACTCCAAACCCGATACCCTCTTGCAAGGTAATTTTTCTGACTTTGGAACTTTTAATACAGGCATCATTAATGGTTTATTTGTTAATGAAAAATATAGATATCATTGCCCTAAAGCTAACCATGTTCATAGTTTTCATTAATTTTGCTTGAGCTTAGAGAATTTTAAGATTGAAGTTTCTGTGATTTTTAGGGTTCAAATTAGGGCCATTAAAATTCATGCTTATCATTGATCTATAATTTTATTGCTTTGCATTTCTGAAATCGTGAGGAATTTCTACAAGTTTCCTGTTTACAATTTTCATTTTTGTTGAGATTTGAATAAGATACAGAGGCTTTGGCTGGGCGTGAGGTTGAAGATGAAGTTCAGGCCATTGACTTGTTTACTATCATATATTTGTTATTTTGATTATATAAATGGATGTATATCCATCCTAGGGGTAGAAGCGTGCGCCTGTGACTATAGGGACCTGGGTTCGAGCCCCAGTGGTACCCTTTTTGATTTTTCACATTTTTTTGCATTTTAACTCTCTTTTTGGCAGCGCTGGGCCTCCCTTGGGCCTTTATGTTTTTTTCTTCTTGTTGTTGACCCCCCCTGTTGGCTATTTTCACCCCTGGCCCATTTTATTTTCTTTTTCTCATTTTTATTTGTTTATTTTCTTAAATATTTTATTTAATATTAAAAAATCATAAGAAAAAATATAAAAACATTAGATTAATATTTTGATAAAGTTTATTTATTTTTTACACAAAAAAAATATTTTTATTTAATCATACTTTATTTATTTTACTAATTGTTTTGTAACTTTAATTAAAAACTAGGGTTATAGTTATTTTCTCTTACACCATTTAAATATTTTATTTTAACACCAAAAGACCAAAAATATTTAATAATATTATAAATTATTTTTAATACAAAAAAATACCAAAAATATTCTTTTTTTAAAACTTAATTTATTTTTAATCAATTAATAGATTAGGGTTTTATTTAAATTCTTTTCCTAGTAAATTTAGGTTTACTTTTTATTATTTATTTAATTATTTTCTTTTAGTTAATTAGGTTAAAATCAAAACCCATTTTCCCTAAAAATCCAAATAAACATCCATTTTCTTTACATTTACATTCTTGTACATTTATTCATTTTGTACACTATTTATTTCAATTCTTGTACAAATTCAATATGCTCGAAATAGATTAATTATGTTTATTTTCTTGCAATCCCCATTTATAATTTGTACACCCCCCTCCCACAAGTATTGTAATAGCGTAGTAATTTTAAATTCCGCAATTTATCGCTTTATATACAAATGCTAGTAATTAGGGTTTGTATGGAAAGACTAAAACCAATCAATTAGAAAACCCTAATCAAATATAAAATCAAGCATGAAAACAATACACTTGCGCACTAACACCCCTAGGGTAAATCCACTTGGTTGCCTTACTAAATGGCCATATTACACATGTGAGGTATCTTAGCAAAAACAAGCAAAATACAAGATCATAGTCCCTCGTTGACGCTATCTATGTTTCCATTCAAATGATCTTAGTCCCTAAAAGAGAATGCTAAGATACCTTGCAACATTTC
Organism: Vicia faba; assembly: GCA_948472305.1. NCBI lineage: Eukaryota > Viridiplantae > Streptophyta > Magnoliopsida > Fabales > Fabaceae > Vicia > Vicia faba. Next base: position 816,632,059 of record OX451738.1, read on the forward strand.
TAATCATGGTTATACGATGACCCACACCCGTCCCGTTTATATCCAAAGATAGGGTTACTTACCAAATCAATGGTAAGATAACAATGTCAAAGGAAAAAGGAAATGAACATGAAAGACTTTTGAGTAGGTAGAATTCTCCTAATTACTTGCTCTATTTCAAAACAAAACATCCTTGATATTTTCAAAAAACAAACACCTACACTTTCAAAACATCTTATAAAACTTGAAAAAAATTTCAAAAGATCAACACTTTGTATACATTCTTATGAACGAGAATCATTACAAAGTTTGCCTAAACAATGGCCTCTTTACAAAATACTTTCAAAAAACCACACAAAGCATAATTTCAAACAAAAGCAAATGATCTAGCAAGTGACTAAGAGCCCATGGAAAACCATGGATGAAAAGGGTGATAATACCTTCCCTTTTCATAATCTACCCCCCGAACTCAAGAAACAATCTCAAAGGTCTTTCCTGTGCCTTTTCACCTTTCCTTTTGGATAAAATAAAATTCGGTAGTGACTCTTGCTAACCGCAACATTTGCTATCAAACGTAAAACCTTCAAGTCAGTTCTCCCACAGTATTATAGAACTGGCGACTCTGCTGGGGAAAATTCTAAAAGTTGGGTTGCCTTAGGGTTAGATCACATTTACTTGCTTTCATTGTTTGACTTGTATGCTTTACATTATGATTCTTTGTTTGGGTTTGAATCCTCTACCCGGATTTGGGATACCTTATAGGTAAGTAGCAATACATTGTGGAAACTATGTGGGGTATACCGACATGGTCTAAACAATAGCTACGTTAGTGCAACATATTTGTGGGTACCGGTAGCCCTTAAGTTAGTCAAGGAGAATACGGGGCCGCTGAGTGATGTCATGAAGCACTAATGAACTTTTAGAACCTTTACTTGACCAACTTGGCCTTTAGGACTTAGTGAGATGACCGGCCTTGATGCAGTCCGAAGTTGGTAGATACTCGATACTACACTCATTGAGGTTTGGTTTTTTGGGATATTTTGGTCGCCATTAAAGAGGCTTATGCTGAAACAATGACCAAGGAAACAAACCAGTGATATTGAGCTCCTTAGAACCTGGTTACTATTACCAGGACAGGTTTGAGCCAACTAAACTTCAAGAGGGTACTTACCTATAAAACTCCATGCAAGCCTAAATCTATGGTTTTGTTTGCTTTGTTTGTGTATACATACTTGTACATAACATCATGAACATCATAACATCATACTCATTCACTAACCATTTCAAGGATCTTGTGATCTATCTTTGTTCTGTTTTGCAGGACATGGATTCTATTCGCAGGAAAACTATTCAAGTCAATCTTGTAAGGATCCCTTCACAACTTAAAGAGCTAGCTTCAAAGATTCCTGAAAATTATCCCTTCACCGAGAGACATGGTCGCCTACTAAACTTGGTCACCTCTAACACTGATGAAGACATGATGAAGGTGCTCTTTCAGTTCTTTGATCCTTTACACCATTGCTTCACATTTCCTGATTATCAACTTGTGCCAACTTTGGAAGAATTCTCCTGACTCTTGAGGATTACCGTTCTCAATCAACTACCTTTCAACAGTACGGAAAGAGATCCAAAGCCAAAATAGATTGCTCAAGCTCTACGCTTGCAATCATCTGATGTCACAACCAATTAGGAAACAAGGAGTGGTGTCAAGGGTTTCCTAGCAAAGTTCTTGTTTGAGAAAGCCCAAAACTATTGGAACTCTTTGTATTTGCAAGCTTTTGAGGAAATTGTAGCTCTCCTCATCTATGGGATGGTTTTGTTTCCAAATCCTGACCAACTCATAGATGTGAACACCGTCAAAATCTTCATATCCCGCAACCCGGTGTCTACTTTGCTAGGAGACATCCTACATTCTTTTCACACTCGCACTATGAGAAAAAGAGGTATCCTTATGTGTTGCACTCCTCTCTTGGAAAGATGGTTTATTTCGCATCTTCCCCAATTTGTATTGAAGAACGAGCAAGGTTCAAGGTGGTCACAAAGGTTGATGACGCTCAAACATTCAGACATTCATTGGTCTTCCTGGTCCTTAGAGAATGTTACTATTGTCGACCGTTGTGGAGAATTCCCTAATGTACCTTTACTTGGCATTAGAGAAGGTATCACCTAGAACCCTTGTTTATCCTTAAGATAGTTTGGATACGCCCGAAGGGATGGCCCACATGATATGCTCATTCAAGGTTTGGTATTTGACTACGAGAACGACGATCAAGGTTATCGCCAGAGATTTATCCGAGCTTGGAGGATGTTGAACAAGGTAGATAACAAGACATTGGGGCATAAGAATTCCATCCCTCTTAAGCCTTACCTCAAATGGGTACGAGCTCGTGCTCATAGTATTATGATGCCTTATCCCTCAATTCTCCCGGTAATCATTGAGCCTGTTATAGAAGGAGATGTTCGATACACTATCCTACATCCTGACATGCCCACCTCTCTTGAAGACTTACAAAGAGATTGGATACAACTCAAGGGGGAGCGAGACACTTTCGAAGCCCAATTCTACGCCAGCGAGAAGAAGGTTTTGGAACTCACTAAGCAACTTCATGAGAAGAGGAACCTGAATGCCTACATCGCACCAAAGAGGATGCGTACAACCTTTTTATCTTAGAGTTTTTGTATTATTTTGCCCAAAGAGACATTGATGTACTCAAGCTTTAACTTATTAATATAACGTGTGTTTCCTTTTTGTCTAAAACAAATTTGAATCTTTAAAATCCTTGAAATCATTGCATATGCATTTACCATTCATCATAACATAAGAAGGTTTCTTGCAACAAGTCTCCTCATCTTTCTACTGTTTATTTCAGTAAGATGGATCTCGAGCAAACGGTGAAGGACCTCCAAGCACAAAATGCTCAGTTTTAATAGATGTTCTTAACTTTAGCCAAAGGACAAGAAGAGTTGAAGACCTTACTGGTTGAAGAGAAGAAAAAGAAGACAAAGAAAATAAACGGAGTTCTAAACATGGGAAGAAAATTTCAAGGTCAAGCAAGAAGGACCCTAGACTTTGCAACGTCATCTGGTGAGAAAGACAATCAAGATGGGAAAGGCAAGGAAGCAGTTGTCTAGCCAGATTCAGAAGAGGAAGAGGAAGAGGAAGAAGAAGATTATTCTGAAGAACAATATCCTCCAGCCTATGACAAGTATAAGCATCTGGAAGAACGTTTAAGTGCAATGGAAATCCAAAAAGTGCCTGAACTGGACTTTGAGGAGTTGGGGTTAGTATCTGGGATTGTCATTCCTCCAAAATTCAAAGCACCGGTGTTTTCCAAATATGATGGAGTTTCATGTCCCAAAATGCATCTCCGGTCCTATGTGAGGAAAATACAGCCTCACATTGCTGACAAGGATTTATGGGTACACTTCTTCCAAGACAGTCTGTCTGGAACTCAACTTGATTGGTTTTATCAGTTAGAAACAGCCAATGTTCATATATGGGAAGATCTAGCCGCCGCCTTTTACAAAAAATACCAATACAATGCTGATCTTGCTCCCACCCGTACTCAACTCCAGAGTATGGCCATGGTTTCAAGTGAAGGTTTTAAATACTACGCGCAAAAATGGAGGGAATTAGCAGGAAGAGTCCAGCCTCCCCTATCTGAAAGAGAGTTAGTAGATATGTTTTTGGGCACCTTGTCTGGTCCTTTCTTCAATCACTTAATTGGGAGTTCATCGACAGGTTTTACCGAATTGTTATTGATCGGAGAAAGGGTGGAAGCCGGGATAAAGAATGGGAAGATTCAAAAAGATGCATCCTCTACTGCTGTAAGCAAACCATTCATTGGAAAGAAAGAAGTTGTTGTTGTATATCCTCAGAGATATCAAGTAGGACTGAACTCCGCCCAATGGTGGGGGCTATCATGATTCCTAAACCCGCACCTACTCAGCAAAGAAGAAATCAACCAAGAATGGAAAGACCAGTCAGACAGTTCACCCGAATTAATGTGACACTATCTCAAGTATTACCACATTTGTTAAGATCCAATCTAGTGACTTTGAAAGAAGCTCCAAAGAATCCTAACACAACCTCTCCTCACTATCATCCTAATGCTCGTTGTGCATACCATTCTGAGAGTCTCGTCCATGACACTAACAACTGTTGGACTCTGAAGAACAAAGTACAAGACCTTCTTGAAGCCAAAGAGATTGAATTCGATGCACCAGAAATTCCCAATGTCATTATTGCCCTTATGCCCAAGCACGACCGCAATGTCAACGCTGTTGAGGAAGATTTGTTTGTAAATTTGGTTGATGAACTTGTGAACCCACTCTTGACTATCAAAAAGAACTTGTTAAATGCCGGTGTATTCCCAGGCTGTGATGGAAGCTGTCATTTCTGTTTATCCTCACCAACCAGTTGTCCTTTGTTAAAAGCAGGAGTTCCATGCCTAATAGATAACAAAGAGATTTTGTTCGAGAATACTTCTATTCCAACTATTTCTTATAATGATGTTTCCCTCGTGACCATTTTCGCCAATTCTTCCAAGGTCTCCACCAAAAGACCCGTTAGAATTACACCAGTTCCTAAAGTAGCTCTGTTGATAATTACAATGCCTGGACCAATCCCGTATTCGTCAGACAAAATCGTCCCATGGAATTATGGAGGTGATGTCTACTATCACGGTATCAAGCAAGATTGGCCAGCTGCTGAAAGTTCAAGTTCTGAGAAAGATGACTCTGATATCAGTAACATCCCAGGGACTAGAAATATTACCCAAAGTGGAAGGGTATCAGAAATTGCTCCTCCAAAGGCTATTTCTTGACCCGTAATCATACTTGTTGTTGTTGCTCCTCCAATAGCTATTCCCAGTCCTACAATCATCTCTGCTAATACTCCTATCGACAAAACTGTTATAGTCCCTGTTATCACCCCTACTGACATTCCTACTACTGAGTCAACCGAGACTCGAGGTAAAGGTATTCTAGTTGAGCCTGTCCGGAAGAAGGCACAATCAGTAGTTATCCCTGAGACCTCCCGAAAAGAGATGGAGGAAATTCTAAAGATCATAAAAAGCAGTGACTACAACATAGTCGAGCAACTGGGGCAAACTCCATCAAAAATTTTCATGTTGGCTTTATTATTATGTCCTGAGGCTCATGCAAAGGCCATGGTAAAATTCCTTAAAACTGCCCATGTACCCCAAGAAACATCTGCCAATCAGTTCCAAGATTGCGTAGCCAGGTTAACCGCAGATAATGGTTTATGCTTTTCGGATGCTGATTTAACACTAAGGGGGAGGAAGCATAATGAGACATTGCATATCTCAGTTGAATGCAGGGGAACGACCTTCACTCATGTCTTGGTTGACATTGGTTCGTCTCTGAATGTGTTGCTTAAAAATGCTCTTGATAGGCTTGACTATGAATAATTGACCTTGAAACCTAGCAATATAGTAGTGAGAGATTTTGATGGTTCAAAAAGGATGGTGCATGGGGAAGTGGACATCCCCATAAAAGTTGGAACCTAAACATTTGATTCAACTTTTTATGTAATGGATATTCTCCCTTCATTTTCCTTCTTATTAGGCCATCTGTGGATTCACAATGCTGGTGTCGTTACTTCTACGTTGCATCAAATGTTGAAATATTCAATTCAGGGGAAATCATAATCGTTCATGGAGAAGAAGAGTATATGGTCAGCCATCTAAATTTCTCTAGATATGTGGAACTAGATGGTGAATTTATTGAAACTCCATTCCAGCACTTTGAAGAAGTCTCGCAGACTATGGAAGTAACCAAGGCTGTTTCTCAGGTCCCCAAGATTATAAGGCCTCCGCTCAAGATGTCATCTTTGAAAGATGCCAAGGCAGTGATAGACGAAGGTGGGTGCACTATTTAGGGCCAACTCACAGATATCCCATACAAATCTGACAAATTTGGTTTGGGTTTCACTTCAAGAGCCCAGAAAGTTGTACGTCGTGCTCGTGCCGGAGGACCACCCTTGAAGATTAGCAACCACCAAGCCAACGCAGTAGAGGATGATGAAGACAACTATAACCTGGAGGATTGGATTTTCCCAACTGTCAGTGGAGGGCTCAGCAACTGGGAGGCTAGAGATTTTGTCCCCACATTTATCCAACAATAATTTATCTTTAAATTTTGTCGGATCTGTAATATTAAAACAATTCAGACTCTTAAAACCTTGTGTCTTACCCGAGGCACAAAGGTCCATTTGTAAGGGTTATTATCTCATTTCCATATGACATCAATGAATCATGGACGTTTTTTACATACAAACTTTGTGCTCATTGTTTTTCTTTTTTACATTTTCATTTCTTTCAAAGATATCTATACTCTTACACACACTCACATTCAAAATGCAAATCTACATCCATTCAGGATCCCATGGGTAACGATTCTGCTATGGTCTTCTGTGATTCTGAAAATCTAATCTACCAAGCCGAAGACGAATGTGAGGAAGATTGTGAAGTGCCAGGGGAACTCGCCAGGTTACTACAACAAGAAGAGAGGATCATTCAGCCCCACGAAGAACTAGTGGACACAATTAACCTAGGTACCGAAGAAGACAAAAGAGAAGTCAAGGTGGGTGCCAATCTGGAACCCAGTGTCAAAGAGCGCCTGATTCAGTTGCTACATGATTATGTTGAGGTCTTTGTCGGGTCATACGAAGACATGCCAGGACATGATGCAGATATCGTATTACATCGTCTACCTACAAAAGAGGACTTCCCACCGGTAAAACAAAAGGTTTGTCGCATGCAACCAGACATGTCAGAGAAGATCAAAGCGGAAGTCATGAAACAATTCAATGCCAGATTCTTGGTCGTCACCTCTTATGCGCAGTGGGTTGCCAGTGTTGTTCCCGTACCTAAAAAGGACGGCAAAGTGTGAATGTGCATGGACTACATAGATTTGAATAGGGCAAGCCCTAAGGACGATTTCCCACTTCCCCACATTGATATCCTGGTTGACAATACGGCACAGCATAAAGTGTTTTCCTTCATGGACAGTTTCTCAAGCTACAACCAAATCAAAATGGCGCTTGAGGACATGGAGAAAACAACCTTTGTCACACAATGGGGCACATTCTGCTACAAGGTTATGCCATTTGGGCTGAAGAACGTTGGGGCAACCTATCAGCGTGCCATGGTAGCTCTATTTCATGACATGATACATCACGAAATAGAGGTATGTGTGGACGACATGATAGCCAGATTTCAAACAGAAGAAGAGCATCTTGATCATTTACAGAAATTATTTGAGAGGTTAAAGAAATACAATCTAAGGTTGAACCCGAATAAATGCACATTTGGGGTGAGGTTTAGTAAACTCCTAAGCTTTGTTGTCAGCAATAAAGGTATTGAAGTAGACCCAACCAAGGTAAAAGCGATACAAGAGATGCATGCTCCTCATACTGAGAAGGAAGTTAGAGGATTCTTGGGACAGTTAAACTACATTGCCAGATTCATTTCTCACCTGACAGCTACTTGTGAACCAATCTTCAAATTGCTGAAGAAAGGTCAAGTAGTCAAATAGAATGATGAATGCCAAACTGCCTTCGACAAGATCAAAGAGTACCTGCAAGAGCCTCCTATTTTAATTCCACCAGTCGAGGGAAGACCATTGATCATGTATCTAACCGTTTTGGAAAATTCAATGGGGTGTGTGATGGGGCAGCATGACGAGTCTGGCCGAAAAGAACATGTTATTTATTACCTGAGCAAAAAGTTTACCGACTGTGAAACCAGATATTCACTGCTCGAGAAAACTTGCTGTTCTTGGGCATGGGCTGCTCGCCATCTAAGACAGTATATGTTGACCCATACTACCTTATTGATATCTAAAATTGATCCAATAAAATACATCTTCGATAAACAAGCCCTCTCTGGGAGAATAGCGAGATGGCAGATGATCCTGACAGAATATGACATACAGTATACTACCCAGAAAGCAATAAAGGGCAGTGTACTAGCTGATCACCTTTCTCATCAAGCTGTGGATGACTACCAGTCCATGAAGTTCGAATTCCCAGATGAAGACATCATGATGGTAAACAACTGTGAAGAATTCAGACCATATGACGAACCTGAACAAGGATCCCGATGGACACTGGTTTTTGACGGGGCATCCAACGCACTCGGCAATGGTATAGGTGTTGTACTCATATCTCTTGAAGGATGTCATACTCCCTTTACTGCAAGACTCTGCTTCAACTGTACAAACAACATGGCAAAATACGAAGCATGCATTTTTGGTCTCAAAGTTGCCATAGATTTGGGGATCAAATCCTTAAATGTATTCGGAGATTCAGCTTTGGTCATCAGCCAGATCAAAGGGGAATGGGACACCAAACACCCTAACCTTATCCCTTACAAATAACATGTGCTGGAATTGATCCCACATTTTGAGAAGATTACCTTCGAGCATTTCCCGCGAGAAGAAAATCAGCTAGCAGACGCACTAGCCACAATGTCATCCATGTTTAAACTTAAATGTGATAACGAGGCTCCCCAGATCACCATTGAATGAATGGATGAACCAGTTCACTATCACTAGATTAATACTGAAGAAGTAGTGGACCAGCCTTGGTTTCACGATGTCAAGAGGTATCTCGAGGCTCAAGAATATCCGGAAAGAGCTTCAGTCAATGATAAGAAGTTCTTAAGGAGATTCTCTGCTAAATTCTTCCTTAGTAATGGCATTCTCTACAAACGCAACCATGACTTTGTGTTACTTCGGTGCGTAGACAAGGTTGAAGCTGAAAAGATCATGGCTGAGTTACATGAAGGCACTTTTGGTACCCATTCCAATGGGCATACGATGACAAAGAAGATCCTACAGGCAGGCTATTACTGGTCTACCATGGAAGCAGATTTCTATCAACACTCTCGAACCTGCCATAAGTGTCGGATCTATGCTGACAAGGTGCATGTACCTCCGGTTCCCCTAAATGTCTTGACGGATCCTTGGCCTTTTGCTATGTGGGGCATCGATATGATTGGGGAAATCAAGCCAAAAGCCTCTAATGGACACCGCTTCATCTTAGTGGCCATTGACTATTTTACAAAGTGGGTTGAGGCAGCCTCTTTCGCTTCCGTTACCAAGAATGTTGTAGCCCAGTTCATTAAACAGAACCTCATCTGTCGGTATGGTATCCCAGAGAGGATCACCACAGAAAATGGTACGAATCTTAACAACACTATGATCACCGCCCTGTGCGAGCAATTCAAGATCCAGTATCACAATTCTTCCCCTTATCGGCCAAAGATGAATGGCGCAATCGAAGCCGCAAATAAGAACATCAAAAAGATCATACAGAAAATGACAGTCACGTACAAAGACTGGCATGAGATGCTACCATTCGCTCTCCATGATTATCGTACCACGGCACGCACATCAACTGGGGAAACACCCTACTCTCTGGTATACGGCATGGAGGCTGTCTTGCCTATTGAGGTCCAGATCCCCTCTCCGAGAATTATGAAGGATGCAGGGCTGAACAAAGACGATTGGATCCATACTCGAGTTGATCAACTGAACATGATTGATGAGAAAAGACTTACTGTTGTTTGTCATGGTCAAATGTATCAAAAACGAATGATCAAGGTTTTCAACAAAAAGGTCAGACGCCAAGTATATCAAGTGGGGGATTTGGTAATCAAGTGTATCATATTAGCGCAGGGTGATCCCAGGGGCAAATAGACTCCTACATATGAAGGACCATTTGTGATCAAAAGCATATTCTCTGGTGGAGCAATGATCTTGACCACCATGGATGATGACGACATGCCGCACCCTGTGAACGCAAACATAGTCAAAAGATACTATGCATAAGAGACCCGCTAGGTTGACACAGCTAGGCAAAACAAGGGCATCCCGGCAAACCAAAAAGGTTCGGGCAAAAATTAGGGATAAAACAAAAAAATATGTTCACCCGACAAGCTGAAAACCCGAAAGGGCGGCTTGGGCAAAAAAGGGTATCCCGGTGTACTGAAAACCTGAAAGGGAGTTCCAGGCAAAAGTTAGGGAATTAAAATGTATGAATATGTCTGTTGGATCACCTTACGGACAACCTGCAAACTCGACGGTTCTGATCAATTCAATCAGCTTCGGACAAGGCAACAAATGAATAAGATGCTCAAAGACACAAAGGCTATAGCAGAATGGGAACCCCATGGGATTATTTCACATAGCTATCTTTTCTTTGTATCAAATTTTCATTTTTTTACGACAACATTCTCTTACTAGAATGTTTGTCTCATTGCACAAAAATACTTACTCAAAATCAATACGAAGATGTCCCTTTGAAAGTGCAAAACTATTTGTTTTTCTTTACTCTCATGTTTTGTTTACAAAAACGTCCAATGATTTATTTTTGAACATACGCATTTAAACATAATTACCATTTACAAATGAAAAAAATAAAAATACAATCACTAATGGCTTTAAGAAATAGGGAAATCTCTCTAAGCTATTTCCATGAAATCCCCCACAGTGTGCAGTTTAATCCCCAGCGGAATAAAACTTCCAGTTATCAATCCCCAGTAGAAGTCACCAAATTTCTCAGGATTTCCAAACATGATTTTACAGGAAGTACACGATAATTCCCTCTCACTTATCAAGAATTTTCTCACAAGATCTCCTTTGGCTCAAGACTGCACTAGGGTTGATCAGCTCAAGACACCTCCTTAAGCACTGATGACCAAAATTAGGGTTTGAGATTGCACAAGGATATTTGAACTTCCAATGCCCCATATTACTTTCATGGACCATGATGGGCCCTCAAGATTACTCATGTTAGGTTTCAAGCTTTGGATCACACTTTTGCTCAGTCAATTGAGCAATTGACCTAAAAATTAGATGTATTGGGGGAAAAGTCAACTATGGCCAATTTACAGTCAAACTTCATAATTTTTTATCCACATCAACATTTTAAACTCATACGTATCATTTGATCAAGTTTGGACCATAATTCCTCAAGAAATTGGATCAAATCATCAAAAGGGCAAAATGGTCAAAATTAGGGTTTTGATTGGGAAAGGGCAATTTCTTATTTTTGACCTAGCAAATGATCAATTGGTTTAAGTTATGATCTCAAGAGCCCAATTGCATCATTTTAACCTAATAACATGGCTCAAAACATTGCTCAAGTCCAATGGATTGACAGATGAATTTTCAGTCAACTGATCAAAAGTCAAGTGTATACTGAAAAGTCAAACTTTGACTTTTTTGTCAAAATCAAATGTCAAAGATCACAATTCATCAAAGCATGTCAAAATATGAAAATTATTCATCAAGAAATCAAAATTTCAAGATTTCATTTTGAAAAGTTAAAATTTCTAAACTTAGCAATTTTTCTAAGTGTTGGAAATTTCTTATTTTTTCACAACTTTGAATAAAATTTTCACCAAGATGAAAGTTGATTCAAAAGAAACTTCCAACATGGAAGTTTTAGATCTCCATGAAATATAAAACATTGATTTACACAACTCCTTCCAAAAGTGCTTGGATCTCAAGTTATAATTTTAAGAATACATGGTCATGAAACAAAACACTTAGTGAAATTTTTGCCCTAATTTGGTCTGGATTTTGACCTAACTTCATGGCACTTTTTCATATAGTTCCAAGGGTAATTTTCAAAAGTGATTCAAATATGGGTTGTATAGAACATTGCAAGATTCCCAAAATGTCCAAGAACTCCTTGAGATCATTTTTGAGTAGGGAGAATCGAAGAGATGAAGTTAGGGTTTTATCACTTAAATTACAAGTCATTTTGTGATGAACCAAATTCAAAATTCAAAGTTATATTGCATAACCTCTACTTTTAAGGCCTCAAACTTGTTAGGAACTCCATAATTAATTGCTTGCACAGCTGTTAGAGGCCTCATTTCAAGCATTCAATGCAAGGCCATGCTTTATATCCATTTTGGGAAGAAAGTGCACAATGCCATTTTGATAAAGTGACTTTTTGCACAAAACATGTTCTTGAGCCTTGTAATTGCTTTCTTTTGATCATACAAGTCCCATAACTCAAGAGAAACTTGTTTAGACGCTTACAATCACCCAACCCATGCTTGTACTTCCTCTTGAAACTTGTTTTCCCACTTTTCTTCAAAATCAATAACCTAGCAATTAGCTTGTAACTTGTACTTCTGACCCTCCAAAGCACTCAAGACATTTTATTTATACATACACAAGCCATTTGCCACAAATCCCACGCATGCTTGACCCCTGAAAACACCAAGAACATAAAATCACCAAAAACACTTCAAAACTTGCCATTTTTGAGTTTTGAATCCAATCTCCAAATTGGCTCGTGCGTTTCTTGACCTTTTACTTTCAGAAGCTTCTAAACAACATATACAAACAATCACAACACCCGAAGCACCACTGTTACACCTTCATCATCATCCACCATTTTCAAAAACAACATCTTGCACCTTGACTTCTCCAGAACTCCTCGAGCACTTTCAGCTCAAGCTAAGCATCCCATTAGCTTCCTGGGAACTTGAGGAAGCTAATCCAATCATTGAAACTCACTGAAAGCTACTCAAACTCCAAACTCGATACCCTCTTGCAAGGTAAGTTTTATGACTTTGGAACTTTTCATACAGGCATCATTAATGGTTTATTTGTGAATGAAAAATGTAGATATCATTGCCCTAAAGCTAACCATGTCCATAGTTTTCATTAATTTTGCTTGAGCTTAGAGAATTTTAAGATTGAAGTTTCTGTGATTTTTAGGATTCAGATTAAGGCCATTACAATTCATGCTTATCTTTGATCTATAATTTTATTGTTTTACATTTCTGAAATTGTGAGGAAATTTACTACAAGTTTCCGGTTTACAGTTTTCATTTTTGTTGAGATTTGAATAAGATACAGAGGCTCTGGCTGGGCGTGAGGTTGAAGATGAAGTTCAGGCCATGGACTTGTTTACTATTATATATTTGTTATTTTGATTATATAAACGGATGTATAGCCACCCCAGTGGTAGAAGCGCGCGCTTGTGACTATAGGGACCTGAGTTCGAGCCCCCGTGGTACCCTTTTGGATTTTTCACATTTTTTTGCATTCTGACTCTCTTTTGGCAGCGCTGAGCCTCCCTTGGGCCTTTATGTTTTTTTTCTTGTTGTTGACCCCCTTGTTGGCTATTTTCACCCCTGACCCATTTTATTTTCTTTTTCTCATTTTTATTTGTTTATTTTCTTAAATATTTCATTTAATATTAAAAAATCAGAAATAAATATAAAAACATTAGATTAATATTTTGATAAAGTTTATTTATTTTTTACAAAAAAAATTATTTTTATTTAATCATACTTTATTTATTTTACTAATTGTTTTGTAACTTTAATTAAAAACTAGGGTTTTAGTTATTTTCTCTTACACCATTTAAAGATTTTATTTTAAAACCAAAAAGACAAAAAAATATTTTATAATACTATAAATTATTTTTAAGACAAAAAAATACCAAAAATATTTATTTTTTAAAACTTAATTTCTTTTTTAATCAATTAATAGATTAGGGTTTTATTTAAATTCTTTTCCTAGTAAATTTAGGTTTACTTTTTATTATTTATTTAATTATTTTCTTTTAGTTAATTAGGTTAAAATCAAAACCCCTTTTCCCTAAAAATCCAAATAAACATTCATTTTCTTTACATTTACATTCTTGTACATTTATTCATTTTGTACACTATTTATTTCAATTCTTGTACAAATTCAATATGGTTGTAATAGATTAATTAGGTTTATTTTCTTGCAATCCCCATTTATAATTTGTACACCCCCTCCCACAAGTATTGTAATAGCGTAGTAATTTTAAATTCCGCAATTTATCGCTTTATATACAAATGCTAGTAATTAGGGTTTGTATGGAAAGAATAAAACCAATCAATTAGAAAACCCTAATCAAAGACAAAATCAAGCATGAAAACAATACACTTGCACACTAACACCCCTAGGGTAAATCCACTTGGTTGCCTTACTAAATGGCCATATTACGCATGTGAGGTATCTTAGCAAAAATAAGCAAAATACAAGATCATAGTCCCTCGATGACTCTATCTATGTTGTCTTTCAAATGATCTTAGTCCCTAAAAGAGAATGCTAAGATACCTTGCAACATTGCTAATCATGGTTATACGATGACCCACACCCGTCCCGTTTACATCCAAAGATAGGGTTACTTACCAAATCAATGGTAAGATAACAATGTCAAAGGAAAAAGGAAATGAACATGAAAGACTTTTGAGTAGGTAGAATGCTCCTAATTACTTGCTCCATTTCAAAACAAAAAATCCTTTCTATTTTCAAAAAAAACAAACACCTACACTTTCAAAACATCTTACAAAACTTTAAAACATTTACAAAAGATCAACACTTTGTATACATTCTTACGAACGAGAATCATTACAAAGTTTACCTAAACAATGGACTCTTTACAAAATACTTTCAAAAAACCACACAAAGCACAATTTCAAACAAAAGCGAATGATCTAGCAAGTAACTAAGAGCCCATGGAAAACCATGGATGAAAAGGGTGCTACTACCTTCCCTTTTCATAATCTACCCCCCGAACTAAAGAAACAATCTCAAAGGTCTTTCATGTGCTTTTTCACTTTTCCTTTTGGATAAAAGAAAAGTCAGTGATGAATCTTGCTAACCGCAACATTTGCGATCAAATGCAAAACCTTCAAGTCAGTTCTCCCGCTGTATCACACAATGCCATGCTCAATTATTTTCAAGGAACTCGCGTGCTTTCAATTTTGATTTTGATTCAGTATGAGATGGATAAACACAACATTATATTCACAAGCATAATTCCTTGGAAATAGAAAGAACATGTGTGTCGACTTTTTTTCATGCATACACTTTTTACTCATTTTTTTAAAAAAGTAAATATGCTATGATGAAAATACAATGATCATAGAATCAAGCCATCCCAAATATTATCCATTGTGCTATTTCTGACTACACCATGAATACCATGATCAAAGGTCCGAAACACCAATCAAAGAAGCCTCGGAGACACCATATCAGAAACTCAGAAAATAAACCTGAGAACAAAACAGTCACTGACAGAATATAACAATCACCATATGTACCTGTAAAAGATTGCATTCATTCCCGCCCCACTTATAGGTTAAAACTAGGTTAGGGTAAGGCAAGGGCAACTCAAAATCCCATATCCACTTAGAGAATACCATCACCGTACACCTACGTGATAATGATGGCATCATTGAACCTTATCTGAGCGTGGACGACATACCCGAATAGGGAGATATACATCCCCTACCAGTATTGTTCCACTATATTCCTAGTGTTCCTGTTGTTTGCCACTTGGACTGGGCATTGGGCCTTTTACCTCTTGTAACACTTACCCATCATGAAACAGAGACAACATAACATGAGTATATGGGGAACAGTAAAATGCAATGCACATATATGCTCAGGTAAACAGGTATGAAATGAGAAAATCTATAAACATATAAAATAAACACCCAAAGAAATTAAACAAGAGCTAGGAATGACTCCGGGATGGACCAACATTTGGTCAATTTGTCCCTAGTGAAGCTGCCAGCTAAAATAACTAGCTGAACTGTCAACTGATAGTGAAATCAATAAAGTCTCCATCAGGTGTTTTTTTATCCCATAATAAGGGAAATGTAAACATAGAGTAAACCTAAGAAGGGTGAAATCAAGGTCGAACGACCAAGAGATACGGGTAAAAGAGTCTGTTACGCGAGGGGAAGGTATTAGTACCCAACACGCCCGTAGTACTCTATGATATTCACTCTTGTTATTCTAATCTAATGGGTGTGGTCAAAGTCTATGTATAAGGTTTAAAACAAAAAGAAAGAGGGAATGCATGCAAAAGAAAATGAAAAGAAAGTGTGGTGAAAAGAAATATTTTTTACAAAGATATGCTCGATTAGGCCCCACAAAAAGCCTTCGCCTACATATCCCTTTTAAGGAATCAGAGCAGTCGTAGTTCGGCTCACTTTTTTTGGTGGGTTTGTGTTTTTTAGTTGAACAATGTTAAATTCAATCATTCCACCGCTGCTCAAACTTTGGAGAGTTACAACCTGTAGTGGAAAGGAACTAACATGCTCTTAGAAGAGAAAAGCCGATTGGAAAAAAGAAAGGAGTTGGTTAGTGTTTTTTACCTTAAGAAAGGGTTTAAGTTGTTAGAGAGTGTGTTGTACCCCAAAATTTGCCCTCCCATTTCATCCACATTTCTCATCACAAGGCCCTTGGAACTCAAAATCAAGCTAGGGTTTGTTCTACTCAAGACACTTCCTTGCACTGTTGACCTAAATTAGGGTTTGAGTTTGCACAAGGATGTTTTGACCTAAAATTCCCAAAGTGACTTTCATACTTCATGTTGGACTCACAAGTTTGTCCATACCAAGTTTCAAGCCTTGATTCAAATTTTTGCCCAGTCAATTGGACAGTTGACTTAGAAATCAGCTGTATTGGGGGAAAAGTCAACTATGGCCAATTGACAGTCAAACCTCATGAATTTTGACCCACATCAACATTATGAACTCATATGAACAATTTGATCAAGTTTGGATCACAATTCCACAAAAAATTTGATCAGATCACCAAAAGGGCAAAATGGTCATTTTTAGGGTTTTGACTGTGCAAAGGCAATTTTTGACTGTTTGACCTAACCAATGGAAAATAAAGCTCAAACATGGACACAAGGACTCAATGAAATTGTCTTGACCCATTCAACAAGTTCAAAAGATCTCAAATGCATAGGATTGACAGATGAATTTTTCAGTCAACTGATCAAAATTTGACTGTACACTGAAAAGTCAAACTTTGACTCTTTCGTCAAAATCAAGTGCCAAGGGTCATTTTTCATCAAGACATGTCAAATTGTGAAACTTGTTCATTAAGAAACCCAAAATTGCAAATTAGGGTTTAAAATGGAAAATTTTCATAACTTAGAAATTTTCTAAGTTATGAAATTTTCTTAAATTTTCCTAACTTTGTCCCACATTTTCACCAAGATGCAAATGGATTCAAACAAAACTTACAACATGAAAGTTGTAGTCCATCACAAATTCTACAACTTTTATTCATAAAGTTTTCTCAAAAGAAGCTTGGATCTCATGTTATGATTTTTGGAACAAGGGTACCTAAAACTTTTAACCTAGAGAAATTTTGCCCTAGTTTAGGCAGGATTTTGACCCATCTTCTTGGCCATTTTTCAAATAGTTCCACTTGGATTCTTAAGTTGCATTTCAAATATAGATTATAGTACATTTTGCAAGCTTTCCAAATTGTCCAATAACTCCTCAAACACCTTTGTGGTTAGGGAGAATCGAATGCTTGAAGTTGGCAAAAACTCACTTTGTAACCATGGCCAATACATGTTCATACCAAGTTGGAAATCTGACCAAACTAGCTTAGTACATAATTACAGGTCTCTAAACCCTTCAACACTCAAAAATTGAATGCAAATACATTGGATATTGGCATTATTCTGATCAAGGGAGCATTGTACATTGAACATTTCCATTTTAAGCATAAAGATCACACTTCCATTTTCATAAAGCATAACTTTTGTAAAGTTTTTTTTCTTGAGCTTTGAACTTCTTTCTTTGCAGCAAATAAGTTCCACAAACTTAGGCAAAGGTACAAGGAGTTGGTGCATGCTTGGAGATAGCCTGTACAGGCCTATCTCATTTCACTTCAAACTTTTCTTTCAAAACAAGCCATTATGCCAAAAGTCAATAACAAATACGTCTGATATATTGAACTAAAGACAAGTTTTAAAACAAGTTTCTAACATCCTTGCAAGCCAGAACAACGAGCCTTTGACCTCTCAAACCTCCTCATACTCAGAAACCACATTTTCTTGCAAAACAGGGTCAGTTCTGCAAATCACAAGCCACCATCAAATCCCCTCGTGCGTTTTGTCCAAAATCACTTCAAACACATTCTAAACCATATACCTAAGTTGTCCAGACCATTCACAAGTTGTTGTAACTCCATTAACACACATCACCATTTTTGTTTGGAAGCTTTGCAGGTTGAGTTCTGTAGCACGATTCAGGCCACTTCAAAACAAACTAAGCATTGGGAAAGGTTCAAGGGACATCAAGCAAGCTCAAAAGAACCTCAGACCCCATTGAAAGTTGTTGCATTGTCCAGCTCGAACTCAACTGAAACAGGTATTTCATGAACTTCTATCTCTCTATTTAGGAACATTTAGACTTAGGTTTATGAATGAAAGATGTTGTATTCATAGCCCTGAAACCATACATGTGCTTAGTTTTCATTTATATTAATCGTGCTAGGAGAATTTCATCCATGAACTTTCTGAAAAAACTAGGTTAGAAATTAGGGCCAGAGAAATTCTCTCTGGTCTTTGAGAGTTAGCTTAAGTTTTTTATATGGTTAGATTCGTGATTTGATGCTTTACAAGTTTCATGTTTTGAGTTTTATCAAAAGATCACAAATACAGGAGATACAGGTTTGTGTAGCAAGCGCGCGTTTTTTCAAACTTCTGTTGGACAGAGGAAGAAGATGAAGTAGTTGGGCTGGGCCTGGCTACTTCCTGCTTTTCACACCCCTATTTTCAGTTTCACACCCCCCTGGCCCAATTGTTGTATATTTATTATTTTTGCATTTTTATTTCATTTATGACTTTATTATTTTATTTCCAAACATAAAAAATACCTAAAAAATATTTTCATTAATTTTTATATTTGTTTGGTATTTATTTTAATTATTTCTAACATTAATATATTTAAATACTTTATGTTATTTTGTTAAAATTTAAAAATAATTCAAAAAATACTTTTATTTTCATTTATTATTTTTATTCACATTTGAAAATATTTTCTTGAAAAATATACATTTTCGTAAATAATTTATTTTATTTTTTACACACTTAATATATTTAATATATATATATATATATATATATATATATATATATATATATATATATATATATATATATATATATATATATATATATATATATATATATATATATATATATATATATATATATATATATATATATATATATATATATATATATATATATATATATATATATATATATATATATATATATATATATATATATATATATATATATATATATATATTTTGTTAAAAGCATAGAATAAAAACACAAAAATAATACATTTTATTTTTATTGATGTTTTATACTAAAAAATACTTTTTTTAATATACTTTTATTTTTTGTACATATTGATACATTTTTGTACATAAATATTAAATAATACCATTTTCTTAAGAAATTTGGGTTTTTGCCCTAAAAACAAATAAAATTAATCTTTATTTATTTCTTTATACCTTTTACATTAAAAAAAACTTTTTGCATACATGAATAAATAAAAAACTCTTTTTTTTGCATAATATATTTTATTTATTTATTGTATTTTTATTTAAATATTGTACATTTAAATATTATGCCTTGCAAATTCAATTTGGTTGTAATAATTTAGGGTTTAATTTCTTGCAAAATAATCCCCTATTCAAATTTGTAACCCCCTCCCTATATCATGTTGTAATAGTGTAGAATTTAAATTCTCGCACCTTTAAACTTTCAATTATGCCATGATTAGAGAATTAGGGTTTGTATGCAAAATCAAAACCAACAAATAGTTTGACCTAATCAAAGACAAAAGTGCATGAAAAAACAAACATAATGCACACTTGCACCCCTAGGGTTACAATCCACTTGTTGCCTTCAAAAATGGGCCATGGTATGCATGTCAAGTACTTTGGCAAAACAAAAAACAAAACAAAAGATCATAGTCCCTCGATGACGCTATCTGAGTTGCCTAAACAAAATGATCAAGTCCCTCAAGAAAATTGCCAAAAATATTTGACACAATTGCTATCATGGTCTATACGATGACCCGCGTCTGTCCCGTTAACATCCTAACACAAGGTTGTTCATTAAATACAATGGTGAAACAACACTATTAAAAGGGTTAAAAAACATAAGAAATATCTTTGAGTAAAATAGGGTAGACAACTCTTAGTTACTTGATCAAAACTTGCAAAAACATCTTTGTTATCTTCAAAACACACTTCACCACACAATTTCAAAACCCTACTTTCAAACATTGAAAACTTTTCAAAAGACAAAAACACATTTGTATACATTCAAACAAGAATCATTACAAAGGTTGCCACAATGATGGCGTCTTTTCTAAACATCTTTCAAAATCACGCACAAAGCACCATTTCAAACAATTTAAAAGCAAAGCAAGTGATCTAAACAAGTAACTAAGAGCCCATGGATAACCATGGATAGAAAGGGTGCTAATACCTTCCCTTTCTATAATCTACTCCCCGAACCCAAGAAAACATCTCAAAGGTCTTTCCTGTGCTTTTTGACCTTTCCTTAGGATAAAATAAAAAGTCGGTGGCGACTCTTGCTAAACCGAAATATTTGCGAACACAAACGTAAAACACCAAGTCAGTTCTCCCATCGTATCACAGAACTGGCGACTCTGCTGGGGACAACTTTAAAAGTGGAGTAACCTTAGGGCTTAGATCACCCTTTGCATGATTATATTGTTTGCTTTGATTGCTTTACATTTGGTTCTCTTGTTTGGGCTTGAAATCCTCTACCCGGATTTGGGAAACATTCATAGGTAAATAGCAATATGTTGTGGAAACTGTGCGGGGTATACCGACATGTTTGAAGCAATAACTATATTAGTGCGACATATTTATGAGTACCGGTAGCCTTTGAGTCAATCAAAGAGAATACGGGGCTGCTGAGTGATGTCATAAAGCACTAATGAACTCTTAGAACCTTACTTGACCATCTTGGCCTTTTATTAGGAGTAGTGAGATGACCGACTTTGGTGCAGTCCGAAGTTGGTAGATACTCGATACTACACTCATTGAGGATTGTTTTCTTGGAATATTTTGGTCGCTAGTTAAGTGGCTAAACCAAAACAATGAACATAGAAAACAATCCAGTGATATTGAGCTCCTTAGAACCCGGTTACTACTTATAAGACAGGTTTGAGCCAACTAAACTCAAGAGGGTATTTACCTATGAAACCTCATGCAAGCCTGAAACTAGGGTTTTGTGTGACCTGCTTGTACATGTGTTTGTGCATACATCATGAACATCATAAAGCGTCATATGCATCCACTAACCATTTCAAGGGTTTGGATCTTCATCTTTGTTCTTGTTTTGTAGGTCATGGAATCTCTTCGCAGGAAAATAATCCAAGTCAACCTTGTGAGAATCCCTCCTCAACTCAAGGAGCTCACTTCCAGGATTCCATAGAATTCTCTCTTCAGTGAAAGACATGGTAGGCTTCTCAACTTGGTCAACTCCAACATTGAAGAAGACACGGTGAAAGTTCTCTTCCAATTCTTTGACCCCCTACACCACTGTTTCACATTCCCTGATTACCAACTAGTACCTACTTTGGAGGAATTTTCTCAACTCCTGAGAATTCCTATTCTTCATCAACTACCCTACAACGGTACGGAAAAAGAACCAAAGCCTGAAGATGTTGCTCAAGCATTACACTTGCAACCATCTGACATCAAGGGACATTGGGAAACCAGAAGTGGTGTCAAGGGTTTCTTGGCAAAGTTTCTGTTTGAGATGGCACAAGACTGCTGGAATTCTCTTGATCTACAAGCCTTTGAAGAGATTTTGGCACTCCTTATCTATGGGTTGGTCCTGTTCCCAAACCCTGATCAACTTATAGATGTGAATGCTGTCAAGATTTTCGTATCCCGGAATCTTGTACCTACATTGCTTGGGGACATCCTACACTCATTTTACACACGAACAATGAGGAAAAGAGGTGTTCTCATGTGTTGTACTCCTCTCCTAGCAAGGTGGTTTATTTCTCACCTTCCACAATCAGTTTTGAAGAATGAGCAGGGTTTAAGGTGGTCACAACGGTTGATGACCCTCACACATTCTGATGTACATTGGTGTTCTCGGTCCAGAGAAAATGTCATCATCATTGATCGTTATGGAGAATTCCCTAATGTCTCACTACTTGGCATTAGGGGAGGCATTACCTACAACCCTTGTTTAGCTCTAAGACAGTTTGGATATGCTCGGAGGGATGGCCCTCATGATATGTTGATTCCTGACCTAGTTTTTGACTTCGACAACGATGCGCAAGGACTTCGACAAAGGTTCATCAGAGCTTGGAGGATGCCCAACAAAGTGGATAGTGAGACACTGGGGCACAAGAATTCCATCCCCCTTGAGCCTTATCTCAAGCGGGTACGAACCCGCGCCCAGAATCTTATGATGCCATATCCTCACATTCTCCCCTTGATCAAAGAGCCTGTTATGGAAGGAGAGGTTCCATACACCCTCCTACATCCTGACATGCCAACATCATGGGAAGAAATGCAAAAGAGTTGGATCCAACTCAAGGAAGAACGGAATACTTTTGAAGCCAGCTTCTATGCCAGTGAAAAGAAGGTTTTAGAGCTTCCCGTCGACTTCATGAGGAGGAAACTCTCAACACTTACATCGCACCAAAGAGGATGCGCAATGTCTTTTTACATTAAGAATTTTGTAATATTTTGCCCATGGGGCACTTATGTACTAACAATTTCTTCTTAATATGACGTGTGTTCCTTTTTATTTGTAACAAATTTGAATTTATGAATCCTTGAATGCATTACATGAATAACATACCATTCATCATATGCATAAACAGGTCTTCACACTAGGTTTCCTTATCTTTCTGCTGTTTATTTCAGCAAGATGGATTTGGAGCAGACGGTTAAGGATCTGCAAGCACATAATTCTCAATTCCAGCAACTCCTCATGACCTTGGCAAAGGGTCAAGAGGACCTCAAAGCACTGTTGGAGAAAAATAAAGAGAAAAAGAAGAAAAGGCCCGGAATAGCCACTTTTGGAATAAGGTTTGAAAGCAATGCTAGAAAAGTTCTTGAGTTCCCCTCAACGTCTGACAAAGGGGCTGGTAAAGGAAAAGGGGTTGCGGGACCTTCTGAATCTGAAGTTGAAGAGGAGCAAAAGGAAGAAGACGAAGACTACTCCGAACAGCAATATCCCCCGGCAGATGATAAATATAAGAATCTGGAGGATAGATTGGCAGCCATGGAGTTGCAGAGGGTACCTGGTTTAGATTTTTAAGAACTAGGGTTGGTCGCGGGGATCATCATTCCTCCCAAGTTCAAAGTACCAACATTTGCTAAGTATGACGGTCTGTCCTACCCAAAGATGCATCTGAGATCCTATGTCAGAAAGATCCAACCCCACTCATCTGATAAAGACCTCTGGGTACACTTTTTCCAAGACAGTTTGTCAGGCACACAATTGGACTGGTTCTATTAACTTGAGAGATCTGATGTTCATAACTGGGAAGACTTAGCTGCTGCTTTTTACCGTTAATACCAATACAATGATGATTTGGCGCCCACTCGTACTCAACTATAGAGTATGGGTATGGCTTCTAATGAGGGATTTAAAGAGTATGCCCAGAAGTGGCATGATCTGGCTGGAAGGGTGCAGCCACCATTATCGGATAGGGAGCTAGTTGACATGTTTTTAGGGGTCCTGTCTGGCCCTTTCTTCAATCATTTAATCGGGAGTTCTTCCGCAGGATTCACTGAACTAATTTTGACCGACGAAATGGTCGAGGCCGGTATTAAAAGTGATAAGATTCAGAAAGATACCTCCACGTCCACTGATGTTAAGAAAACCTTCCCATCTAAGAAGGAAGCCTCTGCTGTTTATTCTCAAAAAAGTCAAGGAAGAACCGAGCGTCAGCCAACTGTAGGGGCTATGATGATTCAAAACTCTTCAAATGATCAACCTCGCGGCAATCAGTCAAGACCTAATCAACAACGGGTAGAAAGGCCACAACGGCAGTTCACCCGAATCAACATGACGCCAACTCAAGTACTCCCTCATTTGTTAAAGCTGAATCTTACCAGTTTGAAGGAAGCGCCAAAGAACCCTAATACCTCCTCTCCATACTACCACTCCAATGCGAAGTGTGCTTACCACTCTGACAGTGTAGGGCACGATACCAATAACTGTTGGGCGCTTAAGAACAAAATCCAAGACCTGATTGATGCCAAGGAAGTAGAATTTGATGCTCTTGAGAAGCCCAATGTGATTTCTGCCCCAATGCCCAAGCACGGTCATAATGTTCATACCGTTATGGAAGACCTTCATGTTACCGATGTTGCTGACCTTTTGACTTCGTTACTAGTGATTAAAGAAAATTTGATGAGAGTCGGGATATTCCCAGGCTGCGAAAAAGACTGCTACTTTTGTTTAAACATACGAGCTGATTGCCCAATGTTGAAATCATGTATACAACGCCTGATGGATACCCAAGAGATACTCTTCCAAAAGACCCCTGTTGATACCTTCACTCCTGTTACTCCGGCTACTTTTGCTACTTCAACCAATGATATTGCAATTATAACCATTTCCGACAATCTTCCCAAGGCTTGCAAAAGGCTTGTCAAGATTACACCTGATCCTGAATTTGTACCTTTAAAAATCACCATGCTGGGGCCTGTCCCGTATCAATCTAGCAAAACGATACCATGGAACTATGGAGGAGAAATCTTCTATCATGGCATCAAACAGATTGAATCAATCCAAGAGAATTCTGAAGAGGAAATCCCTGATATAGGGAACATTGCGGGAACAAGCAAGATAACCCGCAGCGGACGGATTTTTTCTCCGGAGATTGCTCCCCCTCGAGCAGTTTTCGGACCCTCAAAAGCTTTTGTACCTGTTAGGTCATCTGTGCAAGACCCGATAATTGAAGAATTGGATACTCCTGAAGTAAGACCATCTATTGATACTACCGATAAGGGTAAGGGGATACTAGAAGTGCCTGTCAAGACGAAGGCTCATGCTATAGTTATCCCTGAAACCACCCAGAAAGAAATGGAGGAAATCTTGAAAATAATCAAAAAGAGTGATTTCGACGTCGTGGAACATCTAGGGCAGACCCCTTCTAAAATATCCATGTTGGCTCTTCTACTCTGCTATGAGGACCACTCTAAGGCCTTAATCAAATTTTTAAAGACGGCACACGTTCCCCAAGAAACTTCGGCTGACTAGTTTCAGGAGTGTGTGGCCAGTCTTATTGTTGATAATGGCCTTGGCTTTTCCGATGCTGGTCTGACTCCCAAGGGAAGGAAACACAACGACGCGCTACATGTCTCAGTTGAATGCAGGGAACCACCCTCGCCCATGTCTTAGTTGATACTGGTTCTTCCTTGAATGTGCTGCCGAAGAAAGTGTTGGACTGTTTGGACTGCGAAGGATTGACCCTCAAACCCAGTAACATCGTTGTTAGGGCCTTTGATGGGTCCAAAAGAATGGTTCACAGAGAGGTTGACATTCCTACAAAGTGGGCACAGAAGTTTTCAACTCCGCCTTTTATGTGATGGATATCCATCCCTCATATTTGTGCTTATTAGGAAAACCTTGGATCCATTATGCTGGGGCGATTACCTCCTCTTTGCACCAAATGCTGAAATATCCTGTTAAGGGTAAGATTATAATGGTGCACGGCGAGGAAGAGTACATGATAAGTCACCTCAACTCCTTCCGCTATGTGGATTTGGATGGTGAGTTCATCGAAACGCCTTTCCAACATTTTGAGGAAGTTTCTCTTGAGGTAACAGTTGCGAAGACAATGGTTGAGGTGCCTATCATTCCCAAGCATGTACCTAGGATGGCATCTCTCAAGGATGCAGAGGCGGTAATCAAAGAAGGGAAGAGCACAGTGTGGGGGCAATTGCCTGATTTTCCCCATAAGACGGACAAGTTTGGATTAGGGTTTACTGCTGTAGGACAGAAGGCTATGCGTCGCTCCAAGGCTGGAGGACCACCCGTCAAAATCACCTACCATGGAATTAATGCTGTAAGAGATGAGGATGAAGAGAACCACTTTGAAGATTGGATCTTTCCAACTGTCGAAGGGGGTTTAAGCAACTGGGAAGCAAAGGATTTTATTCCAATCACCTTCATCAACCAGTAATTTTATCTTTGAACAATTTCCCATTTTTGGTCTGTAATAACTAAACAATTCGTACACTATTTTCACCTCATGCCTTGCCCAAGGCATGTAGGTCCATTTGTAAGGGCTTGATTTTCTTCATTATCATATGCCATGTTTTAATGAATCATTGGACGTCTTCATCTATAAACTGTTGTGTTCATTTTCTTTCTTTTTGCATTTTGTTTTGTTTAAGGATGGTTATCCCTTACACACACCCACACTCACAAAATGCAGGTACCCATCTACTCCGGATTCCATGGGTGACTACTATGCTTTAGCCTTCGGTAACTCTGAAGATTTGGTCAATCATGCTGAGTACGAAGTTGACAAAGACTGTGAAGTGCCGAGAGAGTTAGCCAGACTTTTGCAACAAGAAGAGAGCGCTATTCTGCCTCATGAAGAGCTGCTAGAAACCATCAACTTGGGAACAAAGGAAGACAAAAAAGAGGTAAAAGTGGGTGCCAACCTGGAACCAAGTGTCAAAGAGCGCTTAGTGCAGTTGTTGAACGAGTATGTTGAAATCTTCGCCTGGTCTTATGAAGACATGCCAAGACTAGACACAGATATTGTGGTTCACCGTCTCCCTACAAGAGAAGATTGTCCACTGGTCAAGCAAAAGGTTCGCCGAATGAGGCCCGACATGTCTGAAAAGATCAAAGCTGAGGTAATGAAGCAATTCAATGCTGGCTTTCTGGCTGTTACTTCCTATCCATAATGGGTTGCTAACATTGTGCCCGTGCCTAAGAAGGACGTCAAAGTTAGAATGTGTGTGGACTATCGGGATTTAAATAGGGCTAGCCCTAAATACGATTTTCCACTGCCATACATCGACATCTTGGTTGACAACACAGCTCAACACAAGGTATATTCCTTCATGGACGGATTCTCGGGATACAACCAGATCAAAATGGCCCCCGAGAACATGGAGAAAACTACTTTTGTCACGCAATGGGGTACCTTCTGCTAAAAAGTGATGCCATTCGGACTGAAGAATACAGGGGCAACCTATCAACGCACCATGGTAGCTTTGTTTCATGATATGATACATCATGAGATCGAAGTTTACGTAGACGACATGATAGATCGATCACAGACAAAAGAAGAACACCTTGATCATTTGCAAAAGCTGTTTGCCAGGTTTAAGGAGTATAAGCTCAGACTGAACCCAAGCAAGTGCACTTTTGGAGTTAGGTCTGGTAAACTTTTGGGATTTATTATCAGCAACAAAGGCATTGAGGTTGATCCAGCTAAAGTAAAGGCTATACAAGAAATGCCTGCCCCCCGCACTGAAAAGGAGGTTAGAGGATTCATGGTACGCTTAAACTATATTACGAGGTTCATCTCTCACCTGACATCTACCTGTGAGCCAATCTTCAAACTGTTGAAGAAAGATCAGGTAGTTGAATGGAACAATGATTGTCAAGTTGCTTTTGATAAAATCAAGTAGTATTTACTGGAACCTCCTATTTTGATACCACCCATCGAAGGAAGGCCGTTAATCATGTATCTGACTGTTTTGGATAACTCAATGGGGTGCGTACTGGGCCAACATGACGAGTCTGGTCGAAAAGAGCATGCCATTTCTTACCTTAGCAAAAATTTTACCGACTGTGAGACTCGCTACTCACTTCTTGAGAAAACTTGTTGCGCTTTGGTATGGGCTGCTCGCCGGCTAAGGCAGTATATATTGACTCATACCACTCTGCTGATTTCCAAGATGGATCCGATCAAGTATATCTTCGAGAAGCCTGCTTTATCTGGAAGAATCGCTAGATGGAAAATGATCCTGACTGAGTATGATATCCAGTATACTACCCAAAAATCTATAAAGGGGAGTGTACTAGCTGACCATCTAGCTCATCAAGCCGTCGAAGATTACCAATCTATGAGATTCGACTTCCCTGACGAGGACATCATGACATTGGACAACATTGAAGGTAACAGACCGTATGACGGACCTGAACAAGGATCCCGATGGACCCTGTACTTTGATGGTGCTTCAAATGCACTTGGCAACAGTATCGGTGCGGTGCTCATTTCTCCGGAAGGTTGCCATACACCCTTCAATGCCCGACTTTGCTTCAGTTGTACCAACAACATGGCTGAATATGAAGCTTGCATCTTTGGTCTCAAGGCTGCTATAGACTTGGGAATCAAATCTTTGGTCGTATTTGGGGACTCGCTTTGGTTATCAGTCAATTCAAAGGAGAGTGGGACACTAAACATCCTAATCTTATCCCATACAAAGAACATGTCCTGACATTGTTGCCTCATTTCGAGAAGATTACTTTCGAACACGAGAATAAAATCAGTTAGTTGATGCTTTGGCTACAATGTCTTCCATGTTTAAACTCAACTGGGATAACGAGGCTCCCCAAATTACCATCGAGCGAATGGACTAACCTGCACACTGTCATGAGATTAATACCGAAGAAGTAGTGGAACAACCCTGGTTTCATGAAATCAAAAGGTATCTCCAAACTCGAGAATATCCTGAAGGAGCTTCCGTCAATGACAAAAAGTTCTTAAGGAGATTTGCTGCCAAGTTCTTCCTAAGCAATGGCATCCTTTATAAGCGCAGCCATGATTGTGTTCTACTTCGTTGTATGGACAAGGTTGAAGCAGAGTTGATCATGACCGAAATACATAGTGGCACATTTGGCACCCACTTGAGCAGACATACGATGGCTAAGAAGATTCTAAGGGCAGGCTACTACTGGTCTACTATGGAAGCTGATTGTCATCAACATTCCCGTACTTGTCACAAATGCCAACTCTACGTCGACAAGGTACATATTCCTCCTGTTCCTCTCAATGTTCTGACAGCTCCTTGGCCATTTGCAATGTGGGGCATTGACATGATTGGAGAGATCAAGCCTACGGCATCCAATGGACATTGCTTCATCTTGGTCGTTATTGATTACTTCACCAAGTGGTTCGAAGCAGCTTCCTATGCCTCCGTTACAAAGAATGTGGTTGCCCGCTTCATCAAGCAGAACCTCATATGCCGGTATGGTATACCCGACAGGATTATCACGGATAACGGTACAAATTTGAACAACACCATGATCACCGCTCTATGTGAACAGTTCAAGATTTATCATCACAATTCATCTCCCTATCGGCTGAAGATGAACGGTGATGTTGAAGCCGCGAACAAAAATATCAAGAAGATCATTCAAAAGATGACAGTCACCTATAAGGACTGGCATGAGATGTTACCGTTTGCTCTGCATGGATATCGTACCACGGCACGTACTTCAACAGGGGCAACCCCATTTTCATTGGTATATGGCATGGAAGTTGTTCTACCCATGGAAGTTCAGATTCCTTCCTTGAGGATTATGAAGGATGCCGGTTTGAGTGAAGACGATTGGATTCAGACCCGACTTGACCAACTTAATTTGATCAACGAGAAGCGACTTACTGTTGTTTGCCATGGTCAGACGTATCAAAAACGGATGATCAAGGCTTTCAACAAGAAAGTCAGGCATCGGATATATCAAGTCGGAGATCTTGTAATCAAGCGGATCATCTTGCCGTAAAATGATCCCAGGGGCAAGTGGACTCCTACTTACGAAGGACCATTTATGATCAAGAGGACCTTTTCTGGTGGGGCAATGATTCTGACCACCATGGACGGTGACGACTTGCCGCACCCTGCAAACGCAGACATAGTCAAAAGATACTACGCATAAAATAACCCGACAAGTTGAAAACCCGAAAGGGCGACTTAGGCAAAAATGGGCATCCCGGTGAATCGAAAACCCGAAAGGGCGGTTCAGGCAAAAATTAGGGATAAAACAAAAAAAAATCTGTACACCCGGCAAGAAAACCCGAAAGGGCGACTTGGGTAAAAAAAGGTTTCCCGGTGGATCGAAAACCCGAAAGGGCGGTCCAGGCAAAAGTTAGGGAATTAAAGCGTATGACTATGTCTCGTCGGATCACTTTAAGAACAATATCTTCACCAACAAGCTCCAAGCTTCTGATCAATCCAGTCATCGGCGGACGAAGCAGCGAAGGGACAAGTTACTCAGAGTGGTGAAGGCTATAGCAAAATGGGAACCCCATGGAACTGTTACATATAGCCATCTTTCTTTTTGTATAAATTTTTTCTCAATTTTATGACAACATTCTCTTACTAGGATGTCTGTCTCCTTTGTACAAAGATACTTACAAAATTTAATACAAAGATACTTCAAAGTGCATAAATTTGCTTACCTTTCATTCTTTTTTACACTTATGTTTTATTTGAAAACGTCCAATGTTTTGTTAAATAGGCATATGCATTTGAATATAATCACTGCTTACAAATAAAACGAAATTGAGAAAGGATAATTATTGATAGGTTGAAGGTGTAGGAAGATATCTTTGTGCCATTCCAGAAGAAATCCCCTGCCATACATTATTCAGATCCTCAACAAAGCCAGAGTCTTAAAGTATGTGTCCCCAACAGAGTTAAACTTCAAGATCCCCGGCGGAGCCCGAAAGCCCTGAAATACCTATCCCCAACGGAGCCAGAATATTCTAAACCTTCTTCCCCAACAAAGTCAAATTTCCAACTATCAACCCTCGTGGGAACTGTTCAGCTTCCCCCAATTTCCCCAGCAGGATATCTTAAAAGTCTGAAAACCAAGCAGATAACAGTTAACTTCTTGGCTTATCCCCAACTAGGATGCTTCCCCAATAGCTTGGCATACAACCTAAAGCTCCTGATTTCACCGGCCGAGTAAGCATTCTCCCCACAGAGTCATCTCCCAGCAAGATCGAAGATTCTCGGTCTCATTTCTCCAAGCAGAAGCCTCCCAGGATTTAACTCCCCAGTAGAGATTTTCAGAGTTTTCCCTATTTCCCAGGAAAGTCATGAAGGATTCTCATTCCCTGCAGAAGTTGTCAAAGGCCTTGTTAATCACCACAAATCGCCGAGGATTTTCAATCTCCAGCAGTGGTCCCAGGATTTCTCCTTCTTAAACATTCAGAATTCTTCAATCCCCAAGCAGTCAGCAAGGATTTCTCATCTTCAACAATTAAAGATTTGTTTTGGAATCCCCAGCATCGGTCAAGGATTTACTTTCCCCGGCAGCAGTCAAAGATTTCTTTATCTCCAGTTATCAAGGATTTATTTCCCTCAGCAAGACAGCTACTCAGCTTACATGCACATCCATTACATTCATATATCATAAACATTGATGAAACACAATTCATTGCATCATACATATCATTGAAACATAACTTTGTGTTTTAGCTAACATTTTACCCTTTTCAGGATAAGATTAAAAGGCTATCGTTAACAATTATTCAGATACAGTATGGATACACCCCAGACACGGCGGTCATTCTATTACTCATTCAAAATTTCAAGTCAAAATACAGTATGGATACACCCCAGACACGGCGGTCATTCTACTACTCATTCAGACTTCAGCAATCCGATACAGACTAGATACGCTCCAGACACGACAGCCATTCTATCTCTCATTCAGATTCAACTATCAACTACAAGTTCAGATACGCTCCAGACACAGATGCCATTCTGGCCCTTACACCAGAAGTTTGATTCTCCCCAGTGCAGTCGCCACGAAAGTCATTTTGTCACTTATTCAGATCCCAGTTACAGTTTCAGATACACTTCAGACACGGAAGTCATTATGCTACTCACACATATCTTAACTTCAGATACAATACAGATATACTCCAGACACGACAGTCATTCTGATATTCATTCAAAGTTCAAATGCAGTTATAGCTCAGATATGCTCCAGACACAGGCGCCATTCTTTTGCTCATACAAACTCAGTCTCCAGATACAGTTCAAATGCATTCCAAACACGGATACCATTTTGATGCTCATTCTTCTGACCTACAACATTGCAATTCAACAAACATTCTTGGATGGCATCTTTAAGCCCATCTCCAGCAAGATTCTACCATCTCCAAATGGCATCTTTAAGCCCATTTCCTCAGCTATATTTTGACGAGTGCAAATTTACGGGCACTCTAGTGTCCAATCTTCTTTTACCTTCGAGTCGCGAAAGGAAAACTTGCCAATCTAACTCTTCAGGTTCAAGAAGATTGAACGGGGGAAACTGTTGTACCCCAAAATTTACCCTCCCATTTCATCCACATTTCTCATCACAAGGCTCTTGGAACTCAAAATCAAGCTAGGGTTTGTTCTGCTAAAGACACCTTCTTGCACTGTTGACCTAAATTAGGGTTTGAGTTTGCACAAGGATGTTTTGACCTACAATGCCCAAAGTGACTTTCATACTTCACGTTGGACTCACAAGTTTGTCCATACCAAGTTTCAAGCCTTGATTCAAATTTTTGCCCAGTCAATTGGACAGTTGACCTAGAAATCAGTTGTATTGGGGAAAAAGTCAACTATGGCCAATTGACAGTCAAACCTCATGAATTTTGACCCACATCAACATTATGAACTCATATGAACCATTTGATCAAGTTTGGATCACAATTCCACAATAAATTTGATCAGATCACCAAAAGGGCAAAATGGTCATTTTTAGGGTTTTGACTGTGCAAAGGCAATTTTTGACTGTTTGACCTAACCAATGGAAAATCAAGCTCAAACATGGACACCAGGACTCAATGAAATTTTCTTGACCCATTCAACAAGTTCAAAAGATCTCAAATGCATAGGATTGACAGATGAATTTTTCAGTCAACTGATCAAAATTTGACTGTACACTGAAAAGTCAAACTTTGACTCTTTCGTCAAAATCAAGAGCCAAGGGTCATTTTTCATCAAGACGTGTCAAATTGTGAAACTTGTTCATCAAGAAACCCAAAATTGCAAATTAGGGTTTAAAATGGAAAATTTTCATAACTTAGAAATTTTCTAAGTTATGAAATTTTCTTAAATTTTCCTAACTTTGTCCCACATTTTCACCAAGATGCAAATGAATTCAAACAAAACTTACAACATGAAAGTTGTAGTCCATCACAAAGAATACAACTTTGATTCATAAATTTTTCTCAAAAGAAGCTTGGATCTCATGTTATGATTTTTGGAACAAGGGTACCTAAAACTTTTAACTTAGAGAAATTTTGCCCTAGTTTAGGCAGGATTTTGACCCATCTTCTTGACCATTTTTCAAATAGTTCCACTTGGATTCTTAAGTTGCATTTCAAATATGGATTATAGTACATGTTGCAATCTTTCCAAATTGTCCAAGAACTCCTCAAACACCTTTATGGTTAGGGAGAATCGAATGCTTGAAGTTGGCAAAAACTCACTGTGTAACCATGGCCAATACATGTTCATACCAAGTTGCAAATCTGACCAAACTAGCTTAGTACATAATTACAGGTCTCTAAACCCTTCAACACTCAAAAATTGAATGCAAATACATTGGATATTGGCATTGTTCTGATCAAGGGAGCATTGTACATTGAACATTTCCATTTTAAGCATAAAGATCACACTTCTATTTTCATAAAGCATAACTTTTCCAAAGTTGTTTTTCTTGAGCTTTGAACTTCTTTATTTGCAGAAAACAAGTTCCATAAACTTAGGCAAAGGTACAAGAAGTTGGTGCATGCTTGGAGATAGCCTGTACAGGCCTATCCCATTTCACTTCAAACTTTTCTTTCAAAACAAGCCATTGTGCCAAAAGTCAATAACACATACGTCTGATATATTGAACTAAATCCAAGTTTTAAAACAAGTTTCTAACATCCTTGCAAGCCAGAAGCACGAGCCTTTGACCTCTCAAACCTCCTCATACTCATAAACCACATTTTCTTGCAAAACAGGGCCAGTTCTGCAAATCACAAGCCACCATCAAATCCCCTCGTGAGTTTTGTCCAAAATCACTTCAAACACATTGCAAACCATATACCTAAGCTGTCCAGACCATTCACAAGTTGCTGTAACTCCATTAACACACATCACCATTTTTGTTTGGAAGCTTTGCAAGTTGAGTTCTGTAGCACGATTCAGGCCACTTCAAAACAAACTAAGCATTGGGAATGGTTCAAGGGACATCAAGCAAGCTCAAAAGAACCTCATGCCCCATTGAAAGTTGCTGCATTGTCCAACTCGAACTCAACTGAAACAGGTATTTCATGAACTTCTATCTCTCTATTTAGGAACATTTAGACTTAGGTTTGTGAATGAAAGATGTTGTATTCATAGCCCTAAAACCATACATGTGATTAGTTTTCATTTATATTAATCGTGCTAGGAGAATTTCATCCATGAACTTTCTGAAAAAACTAGGATAGAAATTAGGGCCAGAGAAATTCTCTCTGGTCTTTGAGAGTTAGCTTAAGTTTTTTATATGGTTATATTCGTGATTTGATGCTCTACAAGTTTCATGTTTTGAGTTTTATCAAAAGATCACAAATACAGGAGATACAGGTTTGTGTAGCAAGCGCGCGTTTTTTCAAACTTCTGTTGGACAGAGGAAGAAGATGAAGTAGTTGGGTTGGGCCTGACTACTTCCTGCTTTTCACACCCCCATTTTCAGTTTCACACCCCCCTGGGCCATTTCTTGTATATTTATTATTTTTGCATTTTTATTTCATTTATTACTTTATTATTTTATTTCCAAACATAAAAAATACCTAAAAAATATTTTCATAAATTTTTATATTTATTTGGTATTTATTTTAATTATTTCTAACATTAATATATTTAAATACTTTATGTTATTTTGTTAAAACTTAAAAATAATGCAAAAAATACTTTTATTTTCATTTATTATTTTTATTCACATTTGAAAATATTTTCTTGAAACATATACATTTTTGTAAATAATTTATTTTATTTTTTACACACTTAATATATTTTATTTATTTATTGTATTTTTATTTAAATATTGTACATTTAAATATTATGCCTTGCAAATTCAATTTGGTTGTAATAATTTAGGATTTAATTTCTTGCAAAATAATCCCCTATTCAAATTTGTACCCCCCTCCCTATATCATGTTATAATAGTGTAGAATTTAAATTCTCGCATCTTTAAACTTTCAATTATGCCATGATTAGAGAATTAGGGTTTGTATGCAAAATCAAAACCAACAAATAGTTTGACCTAATCAAAGACAAAAGTGCATGAAAAAACAAACACAATGCACACTTGCACCCCTAGGATTACAATCCACTTGTTGCCTTCAAAAATGGGACATGGTATGCATGTCAAGTACTTTGGCAAAACAAAAAACAAAACAAAATATCATAGTCCCTCGATGACGCTATTTGAGTTGCCTAAACAAAATGATCAAGTCCCTCAAGAAAATTGCCAAAAATATTTGACACAATTGCTATCATGGTCTATACGATGACCCGCGCCTGTCCCGTTAACATCCTAACACAAGGTTGTTCATCAAATACAATGGTGAAACAACACTGTTAAAAGGGTTAAAAAACACAAGAAAGATCTTTGAGTAAAATAGGGTAGACAACTCTTAGTTACTTGATCAAAACTTGCAAAAACATCCTTGCTATCTTCAAAACACACTTCACCATACAATTTCAAAACCCTACTTTCAAACATTGAAAACTTTTCAAAAGACAAAAACACCTTTGTATACATTCAAACAAGAATCATTACAAAGGTTTCCACAACGATGGCCTCTTTTCTAAACATCTTTCAAAATCACGCACAAAGCACCATTTAAAACAATTTAAAAGCAAAGCAAGTGACCTAAACAAGTAACTAAGAGCCCATGGATAACCATGGATATAAAGGGTGCTAATACCTTCCCTTTCTATAATCTACTCCCCGAACCCAAGAAAACATCTCAAAGGTCTTTCCTGTGCTTTTTGACCTTTCCTTAGGATAAAATAAAAAGTCGGTGGCGACTCTTGCTAAATCGTAACATTTGCAAACACAAACGCAAAACACCAAGTCAGTTCTCCCTCCATATCATATAGTGCTTTTATTAATTTAAGGAAAAAATAGGGTTTCAGTTTTAAATGCAACGATGTAAAAAGAAAGAAAAACATCTAAGGGAGACTATCTAGAATCTAATCCCTAATGTTATCATACAATGATGCTCTATTTCAAGGATAAAGGGGAAACATCTATCAATGTTATCATGCATGGATTACTATCTTAAGATCTATAACGAATCGGGAAAGAAACAAGAACATCTTAATGGAGCATGGTATATCAAACAAGTGCTTATACAAAAGCATACAATTGGGGTATACTGACTCAGGGGATGGGGGTATGAAGAGAACATACTTTAGCTAAGGGGAGCAAATCATCCAAAGAAAACAAGCGGGAGACTGAGATGAAATAAAAAAGAAAAGCATTACTTTAGCTAAGGGGAACGGATCACCTGAAGCAAACAAATGGTTAGCGAAGTGTCAACAATGGTCGTTGCAAACTCCTGACAAAGTGTACGGGTTTGATTACGAAACCCTTTTCCACTTGATCGATTCGATACACATGATCTTCATAAATCTAAAACATCAACCTACAATGTGAGTTAAGGATGACACATATGAAATGTGGGGGTCGATTACGAACCCTTTTCGCTCGCCTCCTTTTGAGGACTTATTAGGGTGGGGGAGTATGCGAGCACAAATGTAAACACACCTGCAAAATACCTACTTCAAGGGTAGGAATTTAAACAAGCACAAGAAGCACACATAATGCATGTAATGCAGAATTGCCATAAACAGGTCTTTAAATAAACCAGAGGGATTCCTGACATGATCAACAACGGAGATCCTCGTCATACATCTCTATTCCTACTTCTCATGGCAAGGAAAGTGGTAAAGTGCGGAAGTAGTAAAAAGGAAGAGATGAAATACCAAACGATAACAATTCGTGGCGAGCAAGCAATAAAATATAAGAAACTCGTAAAACTTCGAGTGAGCTAGCATCAACAAATAAAACAAGTCAGAAATTAGACGTCTAACATAAGCCTTAAAGCAACGGTGTGAAAATAAATCACAAATAATGTGCATCGGACGTCATCACAAAAGTCATCCTGCATGAAAATATAGTCTAGACAAAAACACAACAAGCATATATATTCCTCAAATCAAGAGGGTCAAAGCATAAGCTTGTCTGAATCACATCTGTATCTCGCAAATAAAGCGAAACACGAATCAAGAATAATATTGAATTCTTGTTCCCCAAATAAAGTGGAACAAAAATTAATATCATCATGAGAATCCCTTCATATGAGTCCTTGCACAATCAACACATATGTCAAAATTAACAAGGAAAAACTAAACCGAAAGAGAAAACACAATGAAAAATGAAACAAAATAAAAAAAAGGAAGTTGGTGTTTTTGGGCTTGGGAACCCAGTTACCAGAATTTGGGTAACCGGTTACCCTAACTCAAAATCTGAGAAAATAGCTACTGACTAGAGGTAACTGGTCACCATAACTGGGTAACCGGTTACCTTAAGCCAAAATGCCTGAGTTGAGGTAAACATTTTTTTTGATATTTGGCTCATGGTTTGGGCATTTGATCAAACACAAAATCTTCACACATTCAACACATGGTTTTACATAATTCAGTCTAGATTCAATCTTCACATGATGAATTAATATCAACAATTAAACTTCATACAACCTCGTCAATTTGTTCATTAATTAAGCACTTTCAAATAAATCGACTTAATTCATTAAGCACTTAATTCAACTATCTGATTCCGAATTTACACATGATGATCATATCAAATCACAATTCTAGACTTAGATCTATATTCTCAATTTAAAATTCAACCTAGATTCAATCCATACTTGATCAAAAAAGTGCTTCTCAAATAATCACTTATTTCAAAAGTACTTAATTTAAGAAAACTCATCGATAGAAGTGAAGAGGAGGCTTAGGTATAGAGATCGCAACGAA
This sequence comes from Vicia faba, assembly GCA_948472305.1. Classification (NCBI taxonomy): domain Eukaryota; kingdom Viridiplantae; phylum Streptophyta; class Magnoliopsida; order Fabales; family Fabaceae; genus Vicia; species Vicia faba. The sequence continues at coordinate 816,669,970 of OX451738.1, forward strand.
TGTATCAATAATTGGAGAAGAATTTCTCTTGATTTTGATTTTTTGAATCTTGATGAAATTGTTGTTGTGTTCTTGATGAAAAAGTTGTAGAAATATGATTTGATCTTTGAGAGAATTGAGAGAAAAGATCTTTGTGTTTGTGTTGATTTCTGAATTATGAGAGCCTCCTTAATAAAAAATCATATTTGAGATTATATAGTGTAAGCAAATTAGGTCTTGGATGTGCAATTGAATTGGGCCTTGACTTGAAAGCGTAAGCCCGATGCGAGTGTAAAGTGCCACATCATTATCGGTATGGAATCTCGATTCGGCCGTCAAATGGAAAATGAAGATAACAACACTTTTGATGCATCTCTGAAAGAACAGGCTCAATCGGATAAATGGTGATTTAGTTATGATTTTTTGAAGTTTTGTCTCAGATGAAAATATTTCTTGGTTCAGGATTTTCAATGTGTTGTGTGTGGTTTAGACCAAAAACAAAGGCCTTCGGGGTACCGTTTGCTTTTAGTATATGAAGTTAAGTTGTAGTAGACAAAATTTATGAACCAACACCACCTGTCCCAACTCAATACGATAAAAATCGACTGAGTTATGATTTTTACCGTACCAAACATTAATACAAATGAATTCCGGTTTAGCACAAACACGTCTTCAGAAACTCAAAATTCACGGGTCCTTCCTTCGTAAATCAACTTTTAGCCTCCAAAGACAACATTAGGATGACATTGAGACGGAGTTTTGGAAATCAGAACTGCGTGCATACGACATTCCACCCGAAAGTTATGAATTTTTAGTGCACACGAAATAACGGTTCAGCCCACTTTCTTTGTATGTTTTCACTGTATAACTTCCAAAAGAATGGCGTATGCGGGGATCTTCCTTCGAGATTTAACTTTTGGTATAAAAACAAAAGTTGAAGAGAACATAGAGACAGTCTCAAAACCTCAAGAGTCAACCCAAAACATCATTCCAAATGGGAGATATGAATTCCCAAACTCAAATCAGCTGAAAAACCGTTTCTCATTCGCACTGCTTAAAATCCATCGAAAACACCCAAATCCTCCGCAACTCGACATGCATTAATCAAATACGGGAGCTTTGTTGTGTTGAAAAATATACCTTGATCCCATGGAATGTGTGTATGCATATGATAATGAAATATAAGCCAATTAGAATCATAATGAAGAAGACAAATTTTGGGGTACAACAAAAGAAAAATCGATTATATAATAGATTATGATATTTTCTTAATGATTGATAACTGCTCTCCATCAAAGCTTTCCAAAATGGCCTCAAATAATTGATTATTTAGGTTATCTAATCAAATTGGAAGGAAGGCCTAATCGATTAGACAATTAATTTTTCCCATTAATTTGTTTCCTTTTTTAGCCAATTCTTCTTAATATATAAAGGAGACGCCTCTTCTCTTTATCTCACACCTAAATTCTTAATTTCACTATTTATTTGCAATTTATCTCTCTTCTCTCTTGCTAAAATATTTTCTTTTCACAAAACTTGCCTTAGTGAATTGTGAGTGAAAACTGCTTGTGAGAAAGAATTTGTACTGGTGGCGTGCCATTGTTACTACTATGTGTCACTTGAGGGACTCAACTAAAGTCTCGTATGAGAAACTCAACTTAAGTATCATCTAAGTTGTTTCATTTAAGATCCCATAAGAATGGTTTCAGTGAAAGAAAATGAAACTAAATCATTTCACCATTTCCAAGCCCTCGTGCTTGAAGAACCGTGTATTAGTTTATTTGTGAGGGGCTCACAAAGGGAAATATGTGAGGCAAATGGTGTGGCACTTCGCCCATAACGCCTCCCTGATTGTTGATTCCTAGATCAATTACCCATATATTGGATGGGACTTTGTTCCCTCTAAGATGTTGGCATCGTATGGGATAACTCATTCAATGCAGGAAATGGAGAAATGATGTGTCCTTAGTCTATAATTGTGTGGATGAAGTCATGGGGGAATTAACCATGCTCTTCTAAATAACATGGGATTAACTCCCCACTTCTACATTATCTCAAAAGTGGTTTCTATTACCAAAGGGCCTAGGATCTAAGCCTAGTGAAACTATAAATACCTCAACCCTAGAGTTGAAGGGGAGAATCTCATATTCATACGAATACTAGATACAGAGATCTTCTCACCTCCAGATGTGACCTAGATTTCAACCCTACAACAATCCCTAAAACCTATGACAACCCTTAATCAATGGGATTGTCACGTATTATAATTTTAGCAAGTATAATCCTCTTTTTCTCGACATCTCTTTCTTTGTGAATATTTCTTGAAGTCATGACTTCGCCCCTAGGGTGATAAGCCTCTGCATATGAAAACTAGTCTCCATTGTCATCTCACACCAGATAACCTAAGTTTGGAGAGATAAATTGGTGTATTCATTGTCTGGCAAAACATCATTAAGATATTTTCTTGTTATAAAAAATATGGGTTGAAGCTTGAAAGAAGGATGATATCAGTCATTTCCATTCAAAACTAATCTATTCATATTAGGATATTCACTATCTTTTTTGTGCAAGTTCATTGTAATTGGATCCAATTTGTTGCCTATTCATGGTATCAAATTTAATGATAGCTCTAAATATTCATTCTCAATAGTTAGTGATTCTAATTCAGCAGTAAGTTTCTTCAAAACATTGTCTCTCTTGTTGACATCGCCTCTTTAGTCGTTATGCCCCTTTTTTGTGTTCAATTTTCTTGCTAGGTTTGTCCTTCTCCATAGGTTAGCCCTTCTTTGTGACACCAATTTATTCAATGTTCACATCCAAATTTACCTCCACAAGAACCCCCGTCTTCTCGACCTCCCTAACACCAATTGTAGAATGTGTCTCTGACTTCACAAATGGGAAAGGAATGGCCCTCCATATTTTGTAACTACCTCAAGTAGCAAAAGAGTTTTAATGTAACATTTTTTCATGAGAGGTTTTACATCCACAGAGTCAACTTATTCAATACTTATAAGATTATTCCATAATTTTGTAAGGGCCCTCTTTAGCATCATCTCCTTGTTAAAAAAAGTTCGACTATTTTAAATACGTGTTCTTGGACCCTGTATCAAAAGATTATGTACCCATAAGTTTAGAAACTTATCTACACATAATGTAAGGGGAGTTCATGGGGGAGAAGGGGAATAAAATAATGAATAATTTACTTATCTTTCTGGAATTAGCATGACCGTCAAATAATACTTAGAAACAATATGTTCAAAATTAACCCTTCACCTTTCCCTGGCCTCAAACGCCGCTAGTGGAATCTCACAAAGAGTTTCGTGAGTAGCACAAGTGATGGGGAAATAATGTAATATTTATCCTTGAATCCTTTGAATCTATCCATATATACTTCAAACATTTTTCTACCTTGCTTCAAGGCCATTAAAGGGTGGTTTGGATCAATAAATTTTCTCTAAACATGGAACAAGTGGAAGAATAATGTAAGTGTAGGAACACTATTATTATACTCACACCAATTTTGGAACACCTTCACATAGGCCCATCTCCTAGGGTGCAATTATGATGGGGAAGTCCCTAGATGGTAAAATACTTCAACTTCAAACTCATTAAATGTAAGGGTGAGCCTCATCCTAGAAAGTAAGCACTCATGTGTAAGAAATCCACACATTTCATTTTTTCTACTTATGCAATACCGCTTTTTAGGAATGCCACCTACCAATTGTTGGATAAGTGACTTTAAGCACAAGAGAGGAGGGTGAATTGTGGTATTTAAAATTTGCAATTAATTTTATACTTTTCTTGATTAATATTATGTTAGTAGTTTTATATGAGTGATTTACAGTGGAAATAATAGTAAAACTAACTGGGAGGAATTAAAAGGATATGGTTAGAAAGATTGCATCAGATATTTATATAGGTTTGGTTGAACGTTGGCCTAGTCTTGTCCCCAAGAGGTCTTATTTAGAGCTTAACTATAAATATTGAGCTTTGAAATATTATGTCCATAAACCTTTATACAAGACGATCTTGATATTTTTATAAGCTTATCCCTAACAAAAAATAGCGTTTACCACAGGCTAAGCTAACGAACCTTCTTAGAGATTTTCAGGTTTATCTCAATAACCAAAGCATAAATTTTTCCGGAAAAGTTCAATAAACTAAAGAAGATATTTTATGTCTGGTTTATCTCACAAACCAAATTCAATATTTTCAATAATACCGCACTCCCAAGAAAATAAACAAAAAGCACAACCACTTATAAAACTCTTCCTCACAAGCAAAGTTTCACTCACAATCACTAAGATAATTTTAAGTGAATGAAATATTTTCTTAGAGAGAGAGAGAGAGATAGATAGAAACTAGAGAGAGAAATTCAAAAGAAAATGTAAATAGTTAGAAAGTGGCGTGAAATGAAGAGGAGGTGAGCCTCCTTTATATAGGAGTTAGAAAAAAAGGAAATGATCCATGGACTAAATGAAAGAGCTAATCGATTGGCATAATGCTTAAATCGATTTGCCAATCCATTTCTAATCTATTTCCATGCTCAAATAAGAATATTGGGTATAGAGCCTTTACAAGTCATTAATGTGTTATCCTAATTAGTTGGTTAATTTATTAGACCTTCTTAATAGATTGGCTTAATGCTCCAATAAATTTCCTAGCTCAAAAAGTTTTTCCAATCGATTTACACAAGTTACCAATTGATTGGTTAGTCAAAAATTGTTTGGAAAAGATTTGGACAACTTTTTAATCACTTGGTTTGACTTAGAAAATAATTTTCAAGATAAAAACATTTGAAAAAGGTATTTTATTGTATATGTGTGTGTGTGTGTGAGTTGCCTTAGTACTTCTAAGTTATTTCCTTACTTTTAAAAACTCAGCCCTTCTCAAATAAACAAACATGATCTGATGAGATTTCACACTTTATCTGAGACTCCAAGATTCTTTGCTATATTGCTTATGATCATATAAGCACTTTAATATTAAGTATACTTTTGTTGATGATGCATGAGATATTTCTCTAGTTAGATATGTGGAACCTTGTTTTACAGGTAATACACTTCAAGCAAAACATATGGTTTTGGTGATGAAAACTAGCACGATGACAACACTGATGACAACTATCATAATTCAAGCATGAATGATTAATCGGTTAAAGATGAAAACATAAGTATTATGATTTGATGAACTTGACTATCCAAGAAGGGAAAATCAAATGGAAATAATATAAAGCCTCGCACTACTACAAATAACACTTGTAACATCGGACGCGAAATATGTTTTACCTCGACTACCCAGGCGAGGTAAATAAGGTTGTCATAAAAAGTCTCCACTTAACATCTCAGTGATTTAAAAACCGAGGGGAAAAGTGGCAGTGGTTATGAGTTCGATCCCTAGCAACTGCATTTTTTGGATTTTCAAATTTGCGCTATTGTTTACCTCAGTTTTTTACAATAACCGAGGGGTAAAGTTTTGTTTATAAAGTTTTAATTTTAACCTATTTTTTTATGTTTTAATCTGCAAAGCACTAATTTGTTGACAAATTTTACATCTTCCTCATCATCATCAACAACAACACTTATAACAACAACAAAAACAAAATCAATTGAATCTTTAAACACTAAATCTCAAAATAAAACAACAACAAGAATAACAAGAACAACTAAAACAAGAATAACAAGAACAACAACAACAACAACAACAAAATCCATGGAATCTTTAAATATTAAATTTCAACAACAACAAAAACAACAAATAAACAAAATCAATGAAATACTCATACATTAAATCTCAACAACAGAAGTAACAACAACAAAATACATGGAATATTTAAATATTAAATCTCAATAACATCAACAACAACGACAAATAAACAAAATCAATAAAATTATTAAATACTAAGTTTCTCCAACAACAACAACAATAATAAATATTTTACTTGATACAACTATAACTAACATTAAACAATTTTAACAAGGAATTACTAGATAAAAGATAATATTAAGAAACTAACCTTGAAATATTTTCCTGATCTTGCTTTCATTATCATTGTTTTTAATATGTTAAGTTTAAATTTCAACATTTTACATCAAATATGCATAATTGTGGCATTCACGTTTTGATTGGCTAGTGAGATTTCACGCAAATCACTAATATTTCATATGGATTGATAAGTTAGCAATGTCTTGACCACAGTTACTTTATAAATGGATGACAAATATTCGTTACTTAATTTTTTTCCATCAAATTGGTCATAAATTATAAAAAAAATACGCTACTTTACTCCTCGGTTTTTAGCAAAACCAAGGTAATAGGTCATAAAAAATGAAAAGTAATATTGGTCATGGATTCGATCCTCAGCAACTGCATTTTTTTTATTTTCAAAACTGTGTTACTTTTTACCTCGGTTGTAAACAAAAACTGAGGGGTAAAGTCCTGTTTAAAAAATAAATAAAAAATAAAAAGTGATAAAGCGTAGTTGATGAGATTCGAAGACATGTCCTCTAAATACATTACCCCTCGGTTTTAAGCAAAACCGAGTTAATAAATCATCAAAAAAATTAAAAGATGATAAAATGTAGTTGCTGAGATTAGAAGACGCATCATCTAAATATTTTTCCCCTCGGTTTCTAGCAAAACCGAGGGAATATATGGTATTTTTTATATAAAAAAATTAAATATGACGTGTCTATAGTTTACACTTAGGATTTTTGTTGGGTGAGGTGAAATATTCGGTTGTGAAAAGAGTTATTTATTTTAGTATCATATCAAGAGATCTCAAGTAGTGCCAACATAAAGAGGAGTATCTAGCAAAAGCTTGTAGAAAAGTAGTAATCTCCTAATTTAGTAAGTGAGTGAACATATGTAAAGCAAAAGGAATTTTCCGTAAAAGTGCAAGGCTAAAACACACACACACACACACAAACTATTTTTCAAATAATTTACCAAAAGAAAATACTTTGAAAAATATCTAGAAGTTGTATCATATGAATTGGGAGCAGTCAAAATAGCCATGGATGAAATTTTACTTTTCTAATCGATTAGAGCATACTCCCAATCAATTAGAAATGCACAAACTTGAGGTCCAAGCTAGTTTGAACGTGTCTTGATTCTATGTAATGGCTAGATATCTTAACCTTCCATTTTCAGAATTTACAAACGTATATTTTCATCTTCTAAAAGATTATCATAATGCTTTAATCGATTAGATAATAGTAAAATGCATTGATTAAAAATTCCTTTTTGGGAAAACCTCAAGAATTATAATTCCAAACCATCAAGAATTTTGTTTTGACACTTCCATCTCTTTCTCTCTCGCTCTCTCTAAAGTTTTATTTAACTTTCTCTCACTAAATATTTTAGCCAAATGTCTTTGTGAGAAAAATTTCTTTGTGAGTGAGGATATATCTGCAATTCTGGAAATGGTAGAATTGTAAAATTCCCCTAGATAAAATTTTGTATACACCTAGGTTGAATACTGTCCATTTAGGGATTTATTTGGGTTATAAGCTCATCCTATAAAAGATTATATTTGGGTGTTGTGTGATCAGTCCTAGGTTTGGTTGAAGATTAGGCGGTGTTAAAATTTTCATAGATTCTTGGTCATTCCAATTAAAAACAAAATAGGTTAAAGCATAGTCTGGTATTAAAAGCTTCATAGGTTTGAGATCAACACGATTAAAATCTTGAAGGTTTTTGGTTAGCTCGGTTAAAACCAAGGTATTGAGCTCAAATTTTTTTGGAACTTGGTGACCAACCTCTCCAAGGTTTGTTTCGTGGAAACAAGACTAACCACTTTAATTCACCGCTAGGAAGGAGATTGGCCGCTTCACTCTCATCAGTATATTAAATAAAAGATGGAAACACCCACACCCATCATCTTGTAATAATTGGTTGAAGATCAACCATCATTTCCTTATATAAGTGGATTCATGAGTCTTTCCTACTAAAAACTCCCAACTATTATTGGAAACTCTCAAGATCAATTCTTATGGAGTGGAGTTTCTCCTATTGATTTGACCCAACCTCTATAATTCTTGGTGTTCCTTTTTTCCCTTAACTTTTATTTTCCGCATTTATTCTTTGACCTGGTTAGTTTTTGTAAATGATTTTAAATTCTACTTTCCAAAAGTTTTCAAAATCCAGTTTTTCAAAACCACACAATTCACCCTCTCTTGTGTGTGAAGTCTCAAGTCCAACAAGTGACATTAGAGCTTAACTTCTATTTAAGGACTAATTGTCTTAGGAGGAAGATGACTTCCACAAGATCTTTTTTAAATGCACCACCACTTTTTCAAAATAGGAGTATTTATATTTGACAATCTAGATTCAAAACTTTTCTTCAAAGTTTGAATAATAACTTGTGGGAAACAATAGTAAATGGTTCAGTTTACCCTACTCATCAAGTAGATGATGAAATAGTGGAAAATCCCCTTTCTCTTTGGATCGAAGAAGAAAAGAGAAAGATAAATATAGATCTTAAAACTAAGAATTTTATAATAATGTCTTTAGATAATAGTAAACTTTTTGATGTTCACCATTGTAAAACCACCAGGGAAATGTGTGATACTCTTGAAAAGATATATGGAGTTTCTCCAACTATCAAACAAGACAAGATGAACACACGAGGCAAAGAAGATATAGATATTAGTCAAGGATGTTTTTCTGAATTTTTAAATATAGAAAATTTTGTTGGAAATTGTTTTACTAACAAACATATAAGAATTAAGAATTGGAAATTTAGTCTAACTCTAAATCAGTAGATGGGAGTCTTCATGCATTTTAGAAAAAATCAAGAAATAAGGAAATCATAGAGAAGATGAAAGAGCTGGTCCAACTACTCAAGGATGAGGGAATCCAAACTAAATAATCATCATCCTCATCTTACTCATATCATACAACTCATGTGCAATCCTTATAAATAACATACTCAGTTCTTGAATAATCTTCAGAATATTCAACATCAAATGAAGGATCCTCTTGTTCAAGAAACAAAAAAGAAGTTGAAAAGTTTCTTTAACATTTGAACAAATAAGAGGAGGAGAGACATCAATATCAGAGAGAAACATGAAAGAATCTAATTCCAACGAAGAAGATAAAATATGCTTAAAGGCATCCAACGAGGGAGGTACTTTTTCAAGATTGGAAGGATCTAAGAAAAAGAAGATCTCAGAGAAAATAAGTTTCCAGTATATAAATGTACTCACTATAAGAAAATTGGACAGTTGAAATACTTTTGCTTTAAATTGAAAAGATCTAAAGGTAATAATCACCTTAGATCCTTTGCGACTAATGCACCTGAGCCCAAGAAGATGATATGGACACCAAAGGGGAAACCTTAAGTTTTTTGCATGTATGCTTTGCATCTTGAAGCTTTAGTGATTATTTAAGAAAGTTGTGCATAACATCAATATACTCTTGAAGCATACAAGATTTATGAAAGTCTCTGATCCTGAAGATGAACGATGATGACAAATTTTAACCGTTGTGATCAAAACAAAATATTTGAGGGTATCTCAAAATTAATGATCTAAAATGATTAGTTGAATGTATAAGTCTATAAGAACTTATCCATTTTGTGGATTTACCAACTCTCACATCCAACAATGTGTAGAAAAGGATATATCGTAAGGGGTTCTTCCATTTTGGGAAATACTTATCAAGAATTATTGATGAAAGAGTGTTTTCTAGAAAATGGGTGCTGAAAAGTAACAGTTGGGGTGCTGAAAAGTAAAAAGGAAACATAAAGCCCAACAATGCATAAAGAAAGCTGAGCTATGAAAGGCCAATTGATTAGCACATTATGATAACCGATTAGAAAAGATTGAAATACATATTTCTATATCAAATCCAAGCTTGCCTTGCGCTTCACGTAAACCAAATCTCAACATTTATGAAGATATCACTAAATCCTGAAGAAATAAAAAATATAATTGATTAGAGACAATAGCTCATCGATTAAGAGAGTAAAAAAATAAGGATTTTGATTTTATTTTCAATTATCACAATCTACACTTAATACTTGCCTATAATAAACTCTCGAATCCTCAATGCTATGCTATAAATAGGTATTCTATTATCACTATTTTGCATTGCATATTGTTTTTCCTTCCTTGTATGTGAGATTACTCTTGCAAGATCATCATGAATCCAAAAAGACTAAGTTTCACCTCCAACCCTCTCACTGATTATTTCACCACCAAACAAGAAGAAATAAGATACTTTCAACACTTTGCCAACCAAACCCTTATGAGAGTTCATACCCTAGCTCCATAAGATTTCAAAGAATGAAAATTCTTCAAAACCTTTGAAGAACTCAAGCTCTTCACCTTTCTCTACATGCCTTCAAAAAGAATTTATATATCCCTTGCAAAGATGTTATTATCAAACCTTCATCTTACTGACTAAATACTTCAAAGCGAAGTAAGAAGGCATATGATAAATCTCTCGGTAAATTTTTTTGGACAGATGCTAAATCTTCCTCATGAAGACAAAATCATCGAGCTTGGAGAAAAAGCCAACAAATAAAACTACATCACTATTTCATCCTCACTCATGAAAGAACCATCATCAAACTTACCTTATTCATTCACTAATGGATACATCCACCCGGAAATTCGAATGACTCGCTATGTTATGAATCGCCTCTTTCCCAAAAAAAGGTAACTTCGGTCTCTTAACCCAAGTTGATAGGAAAATGTATGGCCGATAGAAAACAAAGTCAAGGTAAATTAGGCAAAACAAGTAATTAAATACAAGATGTAAAGTAGTTAAAAGGATCACACATTCCTTATCGAAATCAAGTCACAAAAATTCAACAGGAAACATGGTTTGACTTTGGAGATAAAGAGTTCAAGAAAGAAACAACCACAATAGGAATATTTGTCCTGCCATCAAGAAGCTTGAGCTTATAAATGGAAAAATTACTGTAAGACCACCATCAAATAAAGTGAGTTCCTTCCTATCAAGCTCCAAAAATTCACTTCCTAATATACCCACAATCAAATATATCAGCGACTTCGTAGATCAATAATTCATCAAGCCAAAACTACCACATAACCTATTCCCTCTTGACGATCTTGATGAAGACTAGTCTGACTTAAAGTCTTTTCCTTGTGTCCTGCAAATTGTTTAAGTACTTTCCTTCAATGTTTCAATTCAACAAAATTCCATTATGTATTTTGAATTTTTAGTATTAATATGAGTCTGATATTTTCCTTTCTACAATATTCCCGAATTGCCATTATTTTTCATATTTATTTCTCGCAATGCATCTTTACCAACCTTTTTTATTTTGATAAAGGGGGAGAAGTATACTTTTAGAGGGAGGGTATATTTTCTATCTAACTCAGGGGGGAGGTATTTTTCTATCTAACAGAGCTAAACTCTCTAAAATATATTGTTTCTTTTACCCCCTCCCCCCCGAGAGATGTGTTATTATTATCAAAAAAGGGGAGAATGTGGAACCTTGTTTTACAGGTAATATGCTCCAAACAAAACATATCCTTTTGATGATGACAACTACCATGATGACAACACTAATGACAACTATGATAAGTCAAGCATGAAAGATTAAATAGTTAAAGATGCAAATGTAAGTATTATGGTTTGATAAACTCGACTATCCAATGAGGACAAATTAAATGGATATAATCTAAAGCCTCATATCAAGAGATCTCAATTAGTGTAAACATAAAGAGGATTATCTGGAAAAAGCTTGTAGAAAATGAGTATTCTCCTAATTTAGTAAGTGAGTGAACATATGTAAAGCAAATGGGCTTTTCTATAAAAGCACAAGGCTAAAACACACATGCACACACTAAAAATAGTTTTCAAAATGATTTACCAAAATAAAATACTTAGAAAAAACATATAGAAGTTGTATCAGATGAACCGGTAGAAGTCAAAATAGCCAAGGGAGTTTTTTTGACTTTTCTAATCAGTTAGAGCTTATGACAAATTGATTAGAAATGCACAAACTTAAGGCTCAAGCTAGTTTGAACACACCTTAATTTTGTGCAACGACTAGATATCTTAACCTTCCATTTTCAGAACTTACAAACATATATTTGCATCATCTTATTGATTATCATTATGATCTAATCGATTAGATAACAGTAAAATGCATTGATTGCAAATTTATTTTTGAGAAAACCTCAAGCCTATAAATAAAGGCTCTTTTTCTCATTCCAAACCATCTAGAATTGTGTTTCGACACTTTCATATATCACTCACTCTCTCTAAACTTGTATTTAACTTTACCTCACTAAATATTTCAGCCAAATGCCTTTGTGAGAAAAGTTCATTTATGAGTGAGGATATATCTGTAATCCTGGAAATGGTAGAATTGTAAAATTAAATGGGGAAATATTTTGTATACACCTTGGTTGAATACATTCCATTTAGGGATTTATTTGGGTTATAAGCTCATCCGATAAAAAGCTTATGTTTGGAGATTGTGTGATCAATCCTAGGATTGGTTGAAGATTAGCCAGTGTAAAAATCTTCATGGGCTCTTGGCCAGCTCGGTTAAAACCAAGATAATTTGAAGCTCAACCCCGATATTAAAAGCTTCATAGATTCGAGATCAGCCCGATTAAAATCCCGTATGTTCTGGTTAGCCTGGTTAAAACCAAGGCATTTAGCTTATATTTTTTTGGAACTTAAAGACTAACTGCTCCAAGGTCAGTGTTAGTGGAAAGAAGACTAACTGCTTTAATCCACCACTGGAAGGGAAGACTAGCCGCTTCACTATTAACAATATATTAAAGAAATGTCGCAAACACCCACATCCATTGTCTTGTAATAATTGGTTTAAGATCAACCATCATTTCCTTGTACAAGGGGGTTCGTGAATCTTTCCTACTAAAAGCTATCAAGTATTATTGGAAACTCTCAAGATCAATTCTTGGGGTAAGGAGTAGGTCCTTTTGATTTGACTGAACCTCTATAATTCTTGGTGTTCCTCCTTTCTCTTAACTTTTATTTTCTACAATTTATTTTCCGCTTCTTAGTTTTTGAAAATAATTTTAAGTTCTGATTTTACTTGCCAAAAGTTTTGAAAGCCTAGTATTTCCAAAACACACAATTCACCCCCTCTTATGTATGAAGTCTCAAGTCCAACAATATCACCATCATCAAGGTTGAAAGTTATTGCCACCGACTTATATCATTGTTGTCGTTATCAAAACTTCAGATCGATCTTCTGATGGATTTTTAACTTTATACCTACAAGCACATAAATCTGCACCAATTTGATGATTGTCCTACATTTCAGTGAATGATTTCCATTCTACCCTCACTTGTGTTGAAGGACAGAGTCCTCTGAATTTCTTCTTCAACCCAAGGATATTCATAAACGTCAGTAAAAAAGCCAAGTGTTAGTGGTGGCGTCATGTTCCCTATATATGTTTAACTATTCACTGACAAAAAAAAATGGTTACGATAAATATTACACATTGATTGCTCCTATAACCACCACCTAACCTCATCCTTAGTGATGTCACACTTAAACATATGCCCTAAAATCCTAGCGACACTTTGGGTCGTATGATCATCCATGAGATTCCCTACGGGAATGGGGTCAACCAACTGGGTTTCATCAAAGGTAAACCAACCATCTAACTTCCTCATTTTTATCCTAGTGGGGCAGGTTCACTACCTCAATGACTAACTACTTCTAGTTTAATTTTGGAATCAACATAACTTATTTCTATATTAATAAGGTATCAATTGAGGTTATCTAGATTTGTGTTCCCTAGGCATGTTCTACTCAAAGAAGATGGAAAATGGAAAATTTAAACAAAGGAAAAAGAAGCAAATACCTTTAAAAATGCAGGTAGCAGGAAACTCGAGCGAAGAATGCATAAAATTCTCCAACAAGATGATCCGTAACTCAAAAATCGCAGTGACAATTAAGCAAATCACAAACAAAATCTCTCTTATAGCATACAACGTGAAGAAGTCAAAAAATGAAAATAAAATTCAAGTTCCCCTTTTATATGCATGAATAATGCCAAGTTCAACAACTATAATTCAACAAAAGATAAACACACGCATCCAATGACCTAGATGAAATTTCGAATCTATAATTGCACTTGAGTGCCCTCGAATACACCTATGTGCGCCATCTCCCTACCCCATGCGGGCGAGTGCAAGTGAAGGCCTCTGCAGTAACAATTTTTTGTGTATAGAAGAAGCATTATTGTGCATGTTTCTAATCTCAATTACCTCAATGCCATATCAAAGCTCTCTTTTCTTTGGACAACTTCTCAACGACATGTATTCCCAAACCCCTCTCACTTATTCCTAGTTCAACACTTCTCGCTTCAAAGTTGATAGCAAGGACTTGAGGGCCAACTATTACAGGCCGGCTAAAGGCCCAGTATGACTAACCCAATCCATAGGTGCAATCCAGCAAAAGACATTTCACTTACTAACACACAAGAGGACCTTCTCTTATGGACATCGCATATGAGCAAGACATCCCCCCTCATCTCAATCGTTGATCACATCCAACAATTGTCCGCATTCCACTCCACATATATCAGGAACATTTCTAAATGTCTCCTTTATACAAGCGTAACTATGATCACGCCCAAATATTCTTTACACACACTTGCAATTTGCTGACTCATTTAAACACTGACTACTGACTTGAATATTAGAGTGTTAACCTTCTAAATTTATCAACTCTTTTCATCGAAATCACATCTCAAAAGCTTCTAGAGTGGTCATTTTCAATCTTTCCTACTCTCGATTCTAGTTTGAAAATAAATAAAATTAAATAAATGGTATGCTAGTTAGAAAACAATACACTATAATTTTTTACCTAAAATATGAGATATTAATTATACATTTTTTTAGTTTGATATTTTTTTGGTCTTTTATTCGATTATTTATTCCATCTCGCATTATTTGCATTATTTAGCAAGAGTTACTCGGTAAGAACAGAATAGCAAGTGGAACTTTTTATCTTATACTTTTCTTTTAAAAAACTAACATTATCCCATCTCCAATTATACATACAACTATCCACTAATAATTGAATCATTTTGATTATATGTAGATAAAAAAATTCAATAATGATGTTTTTTTTCTCTTCTTTTCTAATCCCATTGTATAATTCACCTACTTTATGGATAAAAGTTGAATAAAAAAAAAAAACATCCACAAATAAAAAGAAAAGGCAAAGTAAAGCAATTGTCTACTATGATAATTGAGATAAAGCAAAATTAAGTTTTATACAAAAAAAGCATCCAACTAGAAAACTGATACTAGAAATAACAAACAAAACACTGTAAAAAAAAGTGAATTGTCACAATCCATGGATGGTAGAGCTTATCTGCTAATAAAGCTGTTCTTTCCTGTCATGCAACCATCTCCACCTATGAAGAAAAAAAAAGCAAATAACATAAACCAATGGTTTGAAACCATCTTTATGCAAGATTTCTTGTATAAAGTTTCACACAAAAAAAAAACATTAATCTTGTGTTACCAATGATAATCCCATCTTGGTCGAACTTTGGTCATTCGATTTTCACCATAAGGATAATCTGTTTGAGCTCTTCTTGCATTTCTGAAAGCACAACAACCAATGGAATAAATCCCTATGAGAAGAACAAGCATGGTGACAATGAGAACTGATAATTTATGCCAATTCCTTCTTAAGTTTTCGAGTACACCAGCTTTGCATGAATCACATTCATAACATAGCACTGTTGGTGCATTGTTCCATTTATAGCAATCTGAGTCTTGATTCAGCATCACTGCGTCCATGTTGTAGGTGCAAGCAGTTGGTGGCTTACAACATCCTGACTGCATCATCCATAACAATTTCACGTCAAATAAAAAGAATCATCTGCTAATACTAGTATCCATAACTCAACTGACACGAGTCGATATTAGTATTACTACTAGGGTTTGATCTCGTATATGTGTGTGAGAGTTTCTAGTAGTTATTTACGGATAAAAAAAAAGTACCTGAATCGGAGACATATCATTCTGCATATAATCCAAAGGGGTCCAAGAAGCAAGTTTGTCGCAAGTTTTAGAACCCAAAATACAATTCCTTAAAGTATTCCAATACTTAGGATTTTCTATTCTTTTCTTCAACCAAGGTGAATAATCCATGAGATGATACTCACTATAAGATCTACCAGGAACTTCAACACCACCACCTTTACTAGTCACACCAAAGCCAAATACAGTTACACCCAATAGTGCTGCTATTAGCAACAACATGATCACCAAATAGAACCATAGTGCACATGCTACATGAAAACAAGCACCGATGAAACCGGCTAATGATATCACAAGTACAATAAAACCTATTACAAGAAGTGGTGTTTGGAGAAAATTTTCACAACTTGTGCTGCTTCTTGCCATCCATAATCCTGCTCCAATTATTGGTATGGATGCTAATAGTGTTAGCAAGTTTAAGAACCCTATCACTGTGTTGCTGAACCTATACATGTTTCTTACTCTTACTTTCTCTCTATTGGTTTTTTCTTGTGCTGTCTCTTTATGTCTATTTAAAAAGGAGTGACTGTATTCAGAAACTTTAGTTGATGTATGTGAAAATGAGTTAATGATCATCATAATGTACTTAGTTGTTAAGGAAGTTGATTGTTTTTTAAATGACGAATTTGTCCTTCTTGTTTGCCTCATTTTGTGGCTTTTTTCTCCCTAATGACTCAATTGACATATTTATCCTTTTTTTTATGATTAAAAGTCCAATCAAGTATTCTAAAGTTTATAATAGTCACCCCATATCGCACAATATTCTCTTGTAATTAGAGATGACAAAAGATATATCCACTATAAAATACATAAAAATAAAATAAATAGGATGAGACGAATATAGATAAAGTTTTAAAGTTAAAATTTAGGACGATGTTGATATGTAGAGGATCTTGGATTCCTAAGTTAAAGACTAAAATTGTATAAAAATTTATTAATTGATTTGTTCGTAAAAATTTGAAAAAAATAGAACAGAACAAATATATTAGAATGTATGAACTTAAAATTTTGGTCGGCATTCAATTTAATCATTTGCATTTGCTAATAGACCGTAAAATTGGTCTTTCAACTTAAATTGAGTATCAATTTTTTGTAAAAATAAAGTTATTACATATTTTTCAGTATACCTTGAGGTATAGGACAATTTGCAAAAGCATAAATTCTATATGCATTTAGACAAGGCAAGCAAGGAATGAAGAACTCTATATTGATGGTCATTTTAGTAACTACAAATTATGCTGCTTTTTGGATTGTATGGTCCCCATTTGGACTTCTTTGTGAAGCAAGATCATCATGAACCAGATTTGGGTTATTCTTGAATGGGTACTATAGAATAATATAAATATAGTATATGGAATATGGATGCTCTTTTTTTCTCTTATCCTCTGTCTCATCTAATCTTAATGTTATATATTAATCCATGTGTATTTTAGGCTCCATAAGGTACCCTAATCCTTTTTCTTTTTGTTTCTTAAAAAGAAGTTCCACTAAGCTTTAAATCGTCAATGACAAAATTTACTTTAGCAAAGCACCTTGTGTTGTTGATATATTGTCTTCTACCAATTGGAATTTAAAATTCAAAAATTACAAAAGCTATTTTTGTAAAAGTAATCCACCAACCCCTTTCACCATATTACACAATTTTGACAGTGAAATGATCTGTAAAAAAAAATACACTTAGACATGCATGTGGATAATATTGAATTAGAGAGAAGGACAAAGTGATTGTTGAGGCAAAGTGAATTGTGATCATTTTTAAAAAGGTTGATGATAAAAAAATATGTCTTAGAGTAAAATGTGCTTGCTGATTTTAAAACCGAATTTATTTCAATGTTGACTTGAGTCAAAGCAAATAGATTCTTGTTTGGTAGAATGAAATAATTCAATGTTTATAAAAATAAAAAATAAAAAAAATAATTCAAGGGAAAAAAATAACGGACTTACAATTATAAGATTGGTAAAATCCCATAGAAAGTTCAGAATTTATAATTGATATGTTTCTCCAACATTCCCTTAAAAAAATCTTCTAAATTTATTTTTCCTTTTTCAGATATTAACTAGCAAGATATATGTGTTTTTACGACTAAATTTATTTAATATATTATAAAATATGTTAAATAAATTTATAAATTTAAAAATATCATTTATTTTCTGTCAAAGTAAAAAATAAAGAAAAACAATAATACAAAAATACATTTCAAATTTTAACAATTGTCGTGTATATTTGTATTTCTTTTTATTTATTATATTTTATATTTTATATATATATATTATATATATATTATATATATATATATATATATATATATATATATATATATATATATATATATATATATATATATATATATATATATATATATATATATATATATATATATATATAACGGACCGCTTTCAAACAACGTCTCTTATCTATTAATCAAGTAAGTCCTTAATTTCCTCTTGATTTATTTATTTAAATTAGTCTGAATGCTAGTTTCTTCTCTCTTTGGACTTAGTTCCGGTGAGTGTTGGTGTTTGGCGGTGGCTAGGCCGTTCTCCAAACGTCGTTCTTCGTGTTGTCTTTTCTAATGGACACTTCAGCGTCGCAGTTTAGGGTGGTAGACGGGTTTTTGTAAGTTTGTGTCAGCGACATTCATGGAGTTTACCATGAATATCACGAGTTTCAAGATGAATCTCATGAGTTTCTTGATGAGCTTCATATGAAGTTCATAGTTCACATGTCGAGGAGCTTCTTACCCGCATATTTTACGGTTTTCCGTGTCGAGGGGCTTCTTTCCCGCAGAACTCGTGGTTTTCCGTGTCGAGGAGCTTCTTCCCTGCTGAATTCTCTGTTTTGCTGAAGAGTTGGTCGAGCTGCCGACCGAGGAGAATTTCCTCGTGACTTTGTTGCTGTAAATTAAGGGCATTGCTCGAGGGCATCATCCTCGTGCCGTTGCACGCCCTTTCACTTGATTTGTGGTGGAAGAGTGGATTTGATTTAACCGTTGAATGCACTATTGTCCTCTGCTTTTCAGGTTTAAATGGCTCGCAGTACTGAGGATATTCATCTGGTTAACACAATCGTTGCTCCCGATTTGGCTTGGGTCGAGCCAGAACCTCGAGGGATAGCCTCGTGCTTTACTGAGTTCCCATATGAAGCATTTTCCATCATAGAGAAAGGCGCGGGCCAACTAGAGTTTGAGGAATATTGGGATGTTTACCAAACTGCACAGGATGAAGCGATATACCTGTCCTTTGCGATGAATCGGTTCGTGATGTTCATGTATGTCTTTAAAGAACTGGGATTGCGACTGTCAATCAACAATCTCCAAGTGGGTATCTTCAACCATTTGGAATTGGTGCCTTCAAATCTGCACTCGAACTCAATTTATTTCATTTGGGCTTTTGAGATCGTGTGTTGTTATCTAAAGATCGGCGCAGTGATTTTGTTGTTCTTTTGCTACTTCCATCTCCAACGTCAATCCTCGAATGGGAAGCACAATTGGGTCTCTCTCAAACAGTTGAGGAAACTGTTCAGGGTGTTCACTGACTTTATTCGTACGTTTAAAGACATGTATTATCTGATCATACATTATTCCTCCGCGACCATTGATTTTGTGTTTGACTAGAAGGTTATCATCGAGTAGAATCAGAGCGTATGCCTTAGCGAGCAAGGGAAAAAGGAGAGAAGAATGGTTTAGAGTTCCACTTTCATTGGAATTATGACCACTTTAAACATGGTACAAATTATTATACTACCAAGTCGAACCAGTTGGATTCTAACGACCAAGCTAGTTATGACAAGCTCGTGGCGTTTGTTGATAGTTTCACTCTCTCCCATTGCGAGACTAGGAAAGGGTAGATTGTTGTTGACGAGCATGGTGAACTCGTGTTTGAGGATTTATATATTAACATCAAAGAGCTTCTTGAGTGTGGTACTGTCAAGGAGGCTCTATTTCTCTTAGGTAGCTATTTTTTCTTTTAACTTGTTTGTGTGCTTATCTTTCCTTGGTATACTAACATGTGCCTGTTTTTTGTCGCGGGCAAGATGTCAAGACTTCAGGATCGCGTGATTAAGATGTCCGCAATGAATCGATAAAAAACTGCAAAGAAGACTACCAAGAGTCGTTTATCTAAAATCTTAGCCCAACCACCCACTGGATCAGAGACTTCTCTCTTCTCACACGGGCGAGCAATCTTCTCGCCGATAGGTCACCCTGAGCAAGAAACAGCCTCGTGCGGAGGGCGAGCTGATAGATCTCACTGAGGATGTTGTCGGGGATAAGTTTGAGTTGCCCCCTTACTTTCTAAATAAGGGGTTCTTCGCGGGGGGGTCCATCTCTGGTCGTGCATCGGGAAGAATCTATGCATATCCAGGGCCTCGACGCGTCAGGCAAGAGAAAAATGCTGGCCCAAGATGCAGCCGACCTAATGAGGGTTCTGGAAATGCAGTGCTCGAAGCGAAGATGCTCAAGTTGGAAGCTGACTTTGACGATTACAAAGATAGGAACCACATTCAGGTCGAGATTATCACCGAGCTAAATGAAAAGAATATGGAGTTGGCTAAGTTGACTGAGGACATGGCTAGTTTGATGCTTGCTTATGCTATTGATAAGAATAGTCTCGTGAATAAGGTTTTCTCCTTGAGGGTTGTCGCGATTTCTGTCGAGGAAGAGGCTGACAAGGTGAAGGTGTGATCGGTGGGAACGAGAACTGACTGTTTTTTAATATGCTGGTTCGCGTTTGCGTTTGTTTTCACAAAGTGTCGCGGTAAGCAAGAGTCGCCACCGTCTTTTATTTTATCCAACAAGGGAAAGGACAAAAGCACAGAAAAAATTCCTTTTCGAGAATGTTTCTCGGGTTCGGGAGGTAGATTATAGAAAGGGAAGGTGTTAGCACCCTTTCTATCTGTGGTTATCCACGGGCTCTTAGGTACTTGCTCACTATGTTTTCAAAAGGTTTGCTTTTCTTTGTGATTGTGGGTTTTGAAGAGAGTTTTGTTTTTGATGAAAGTGTAAGTGCGAAAAGTTTTTGTTTTATTTTAAAAGAGAGCAAGTACTTAAGAACATCTACCTACTCGAAAAGGAATTAAACTGTACAACTGTCCTTTAGACAATGCTATCCCACTATTGAGGAGTAGGTAGCACCGTCGTTGGAGTTTTTCGGGTCAATTCGATTTAAGGGAGTTGTGGTCACTAAAGCAACGTTAGGACACTTTAGTGGTAATCCTAATGTCTTAGATCATTTTTATCGAGGCAACCATTTCGAGGCAACTTATGATCTTGGGACAAAAAGGACGACCTCTAAAACATCCTATACTTAATGAACACATTTGAGGCAACCAAATGAGGTGTACCCTAGGAGTGGCATGTGCAAGTGTGTCAATTTTCAGTTTATATTATCTTTGTATTTTTAGGTGTTCTACCATTTGTTTTTAGATCTTGTCATACAATCCTAGTTAGCATACATCTAAGCAGTTAATATATGTACAGGAATTTAAAGTGCAGAAACTGTAAATACTACACTATTACAAGGCTTCAGGGAGAGGATTATTTACATGTCCAAAATTGGGGGAATAATAAGCAGTTACGATAAAATAAACGTGCATGAAACTTAAAAAAAACCTAGCATATAATCTTTTTGTTGTTTTATCTTATTTTTTTGAGAAAGTGCTAAATATTTAGTTAAGTCAAAATTAATTAATTAAAAAAAATACTGATTAAAATTTATTCTAAAACAAACCTAATATTTTTTGTATTTCTGTTTATGAAAAAAGATTGAATTTGAATAAAACCTAAGTCTACCGATTTTAAAATTGGAGAAAATAAGTTAAAATGATTAATTAAATTAAATCCTAATTCTAAGTTGTTTATTTTTTATGATTTTTAATGAGAACTAAAACTAAAAGGAATAAACGGAAACAAAATAAACAGAGTACAAATGGGTCAGGCAGCAAAATAAGAAAAAAAAGTAATTCTGGAGGCCTGGGTCGAAAGAGAGGCAGGTTGTCTTTCGACCCAGTGAAGAGGCTGGATCGTAGGTGCATGAGGGGCTGCACTCTGAGGGGGTTCGGTCTGGACATGTCATCCTTCGAGCTGGAAGTCCTGGGTCCAGTTCGAAGCTAAACTGTTGAGCTTCGAAGCTCTGAACAAGAAGTTGAGCATGAGGTTCCTGCAAAACGAAACACATATTAAAAGTCCAGGGGGGACTTAACCCCCCTGGTTTGAATCTCCTCTTATTTGCACTGGCTAAACCTGGGTCTGGGTTTGTTTTATCCTGGGATTCGAAGGATAAACTCAGATTGTGCCCAAGCAATGGCACAATCTCAACTCTGCACTGTAGCTCACATGAAGCACATTAAATCATTCACAAACAGAAAAAAATATGAATATGCAATCGAAATGAATTTGAGAGTGAGCTTGAGATTAGATTTTTCTTTTACCAAACAGAGGTGCTTCGGCCTGTAATTCTGGGCAGCGTCTGTCCAAGTTATCTATTTTTCTGTATCTTCTTTGTCCTTTTTTGCAGCATTTGTGAATTCTTTATATAGAGGGGGTGAAGGGGACATGAAGACAAAGGTTTAAATGACCTTGATTATGTGTTTTGACAGCCATGAAGGAGGATTCGTAACGTTAATTGTGTGTTTGAAAGCCATGAATGAGAGTTTGTAACGTTGGCTAAACACATGGGATTCTGTCCCTTTTTGAATTTTGAATGACAAGCAGCTGGCCTTCGAATGCTCCCTTTCGAATGGGCTGATGGCTTCTTTCAAATGCTCCCTTTTCAATGCTTCTTCGAATGGACCTTTTTGGAATTCCAATCGAAGTACTTGTCCTTAATGCCAATCGAAATGCTTCTTCAGAGTGCCAATCGAAATGCTCCTTCAGAATGCCAATCAAAATGCTTCTTCAGAGTGCCAATCAAAATGCTCTTTCAGAATGCCAATCGAAGTGCTCCTTCAGAATGCCAATCGAAATGCTCCTTCAGAATGCCAATCGAAGGATCTTTCAGAATGCCAATCGAAGTGCTTCTTCAGAATGCAAATCGAAGCATCACTCAAAAATTTTCCTTTTCCTTAGGCAAGAGTTTGTGATCAACCATGCAAGGGGAAGGCTTTGGGAAACATGAGAGGGCAAATTTTGGGGTGCAACAGTTGCCCCTGTTCAATTTTCTTAAACCTGAGGATATAGATTGGCTTTCGAGCCTTTCGTGATCCGAGGGTGGAAGATAATTGAACATTAGAGTGCCCAGAAATTTGCACTCGCATGGTGAAGTATCAGCATTGTGATGTCAGGAATGGGCTTACAGATGCCATTTGGAGATTGTTGGTAGGAGGATGGGCTTATAGATGCCATCTGCAGGAGTGTCGATCGCATAAGAGATTCCTTAGCGAAAACTTGCATACCTGTTGTTGTAGAAGATTCCACTGGGGAAGTCTAACTTCGTTGAGATTTAGGAACCTGCCTGTACTTCAACTGGGAGAATGCCTCAGCTGAGTTTTAAGAACCTGTTCATAATTCAATTGGGGGGAAACATCTTCATCAGGATCTAGAAATTGTCTCGTGCTCAATGGAATAAACCGCTGAGGTTATAGAACTTGTCCACACTATGACGGAGGAAAACATCAAGATCTAGGAACTGACTCGTGCTCAATGGAGTATACCATTGAGGTTATAGTACTCGTCCACACTATGACGTAGGGAAACATCTTCATCAAGATCTAGGAACTGTCTCGTGCTCAATGGAGTAAACCGCTGAGGTTATAAAACTTGTCCACACTATGATGGAGGAAAACATCAAGATCTAGGAACTGACTCGTGCTCAATGGAGTATACCGCTGAGGTTATAGTACTCGTCCACACTATGACGTAGGGAAACATCTTCATCAAGATCCAGGAACTGTCTCGTGCTCAATGGAGTAAACCGTTGAGGTTATAGAACTTGTCCACACTATGACGGAGGAAAACATCAAGATCTAGGAACTGACTCGTGCTCAATGGAGTATACCGTTGAGGTTATAGTACTCGTCCACACTATGACATAGGGAAACATCTTCATCAAGATCTAGGAAGTGTCTCGTGCTCAATGGAGTAAATCGCTGAGGTTATAGAACTTGTCCACACTATGACGGAGAAAAACATCAAGATCTAGGAACTGACTCGTGCTCAATGGAGTATACCGTTGAGGTTATATTACTCGTCCACACTATGACGTAGGGAAACATCTTCATCAAGATCTAGGAACTGTCTCGTGCTCAATGGAGTAAACCGTTGAGGTTATAGAACTTGTCCATACTATGAGGGAGGAAAACATCAAGATCTAGGAACTGACTCGTGCTCAATGGAGTATACCGTTGAGGTTATAGTACTCGTCCATACTATGACGTAGGGAAAAATCTTCATCAAGATCTAGGAACTGTCTCGTGCTCAAAGGAGTAAACTGCCGAGGTTATAGAACTTGTCCATACTATGACGGAGGAAAACATCAAGATCTAGGAACTGACTCGTGCTCAATGGAGTATACCGTTGAGGTTATAGTACTCGTCCACACTATGACATAGGGAAACATCTTCATCAAGATCTAGGAACTGTCTCGTGCTCAATAGAGTAAACCGTTGAGGTTATAGAACTTGTCCACACTATGACGGAGGAAAACATCAAGATCTAGGAACTGACTCGTGCTCAATGGAGTATACCGTTGAGGTTATAGTACTCGTCCACACTATGACATAGGGAAACATCTTCATCAAGATCTAGGAACTGTCTCGTGCTCAATGGAGTAAACCGCTGAGGTTATAGAACTTGTCCACACTATGACAGAGGAAAACATCAAGATCTAGGAACTGACTCGTGCTCAATAGAGTATACCGTTGAGGTTATAGTACTCGTCCACATTATGACGTAGGGAAACATCTTCATCAAGATCTAGGAACTGTCTCATGCTCAATGGAGTAAACCGCTGAGGTTATAGAACTTGTCCACACTATGACGGAGGAAAACTGTCGAGATTGAGAACCTTATCTGAAAATTCAACTGATGATAATTCAATTGAGATTTAAGAACTGGTCAGATCTTCGACTAAGCTGAGAACTTAACTGCATTTTTCCTGAAAGGTAAAGGTCAGTCATATGCAATGCTTGATATGGATTAGGCAATGATGTTCTCAAAATAAATGAGATTGTATTTGTATGATGCGTATATGTATGTATCATGATGTATGGGAATATGATGTTTTAGCTGGGGAAAACAAATCCCGGAGCTGCTGGCGAATAAAGTTGAGTTCTTCATTTCCGCTGGGGATGATGAACGAAGATGATTGTGAGAATAAACCTGCAGGAGAGAAGAACTCCGTTGGGGAATAAACTTGATGAAGAGATTACTCTGCGGGGAAATACTATGTGGGGAAGAGATACTCTGCTTAGGATTATAAACTCCGCCAGGGACTCCGCTGATAAGCTCTGTTGGGGATTTTGACGATAAACTTCGCTGGGGATTGATTACCATTGCTGGTGATATTGAATCTGTTGAGGATAGAAGTCCTGCTTGGGGAAAGAAAGAACTTCGCTGGGGATGACTTTTCAGTTGCAACTTGCTGGGGATAACCTTCTGAAATTGGTTGGGGAGATTTATTTTGTACTTTGCAGGGGATAAGCTTCCAGAATCTACTGGGGAAGATGATTCAACTCCATTGGGGAAGCTTTTTAGACTGCACTGGGGAAATGGCTCCACTGGGGGTGTCTTGCATTCTGCCAGGGAACATTCTTATATTCCGTTGAGGAATATTTAAGACTGCCAGGGATACTCTTATGTTTGCTGGGGGATATCCTTATACTCCGCCGGGGAATATTAAGACCTTCTGGGGGATACCCAACCTTTTTAGCGCTGATGGTGGACGAGCTCTGCTTGAGGTAAGCATTGTTGATTTATTCATAGTTGCAAGTCTCAGCTGGGAGAGCCACCATTGTTGTCTTTCTCTGGGGGAGTGAAAGTATCTTATCCATATTCTTCAGCTGAATATATACCTTGGTACCTGGTGGACAAAGCAATTAGACCGCTCAGACAAATCTTATTGCCCTGTTTCTGATATCACCCGTAATTAGTCCTTTGTTTCGCATGTAAATATTTATGAGCAGCAATTTAATGTCAAATGCATATATCAAAAATGAACATTGGACGTTCTTTACAAAACAAAACAGATAAAGGAAAAACAATTTGAAATTTGTTTGAAAATGAGTTTGTATTGACTTTGAAGTTTGGCCTGTAAATAGGCGTTTTGTACAAGAGGCTGACGTCCTAGTAAGAGAACGCCGCTGAACAAATAGAATTTATACAATTTGTGAAAACAAAACAGCTATGTGAATAATCCCACCGGGTTCCAACTCTGCTACTGCCTTTATATCTTCAAGCATCTTATCACTTTGTTGCTTAGTTGAAGGTGAATCTGATTGACTGGTGTCGTCCGAGCCTGATAGTTGATACCGAAGTCCGGATGCGAGGTGATCCAATGAGACATAGTATTACGCTTTAATCCCTAACTTTTGCCTGAACCGCCCTTTCGGGTTTTCAGTCCACTGGGATACCCATTTTTGCCCAAGTCGCCTTTTCAAGTTTTCGACTTGTCGGGTGTACAATTTTTTTTTAATTTCATCCCTTATTTTTGCCCGAACCCTTTTGGTTCACCGGGAAGCCCTTATTTTTGCCTAGGCTAGTCAACCTAGTGGGTCTTTGATTATGTGTAGTATCTTTTTACTATGTATGCATTGACGGGGTGAGGAAGATCGTCACCATCCATTGTGGTTAAAATCATCGCTCCTCCTGAGAAGATGTTTTTAACCACAAATGGCCCTTCGTAAGTAGGGGTCCATTTTCCCCTGGGATCACCTTGAGGTAGAATAATGCGCTTGATTACCAGGTCCCCAACTTGATATTCTTGTCGTCTGACTTTCTTGTTAAATGCCTTGATCATCCGTTTTTGGTACGTCTGACCATGACAAATAGCTGTGAGTCTCTTTTCGTCGATTAGATTCAATTGATCAAGTCGGGTCTGGATCCAGTCGTCTTTGCTCAAACCTGCATCCTTCATGATCCGAAGAGAGGGTATCTGAACTTCAATGGGCAAGACTGCCTCCATGCCATAAACCAAGGAATAGGGTGTTGCCCTTGTTAACGTCTGTGCTGAGGTACGATACCCATGAAGAGCAAATGGTAACATCTCATGCCAGTCTTTGTATGTCACTGTCATCTTCTGCACAATCTTCCTAATGTTCTTATTAGCTTCTTCTACAACCCCATTCATCTTCGGCCGGTAAGGAGAAGAGTTATGATGTTGTATCTTGAATTGTTCGCAGAGCTCAGTGATCATCTTGTTGTTAAGATTGGTACCATTGTCCGTAATGATCCTCTCTAGTACACCGTATCGACAAATCAAGTTTTGCCGAATGAACTGTGCCACGGCGTTCTTGGTTACAGTAGCAAAGGAAGCTGCTTCAACCCACTTGGTAAAGTAATCAATCACTACCAGGATGAAACGATGCCCGTTGGATGCCGTTGGTCTGATTTCGCCGATCATATCGATGCCCCACATTGCAAAAGGCCAAGGTGCTGTCAAAACATTCAGAGGAACTGGAGGAATATGCACCTTATCAGCATAGACCTGGCACTTGTGACATGTCCGAGAATGCTGATAACAGTCGGCTTCCATTATGGACCAGTAATATCCTGCCCGAAGGATTTTCTTTGCCATGGTATGTCCACTGGAATGAGTTCCGAAGGCACCTTCATGCAGCTCTGCCATGATCCTTTCTGCTTCAATTTTATCCACGCAACGCAGTAAGGTTAAATCATGGTTACGTTTGTAAAGAATGCCATTGATAATGAAGAACTTTTCCGCGAACCTTCTCAGAAACTTCTTGTCGTTAACAGATGCACCCTCAGGGTATTCTTGAGTCTCAAGGTACCTCTTCACTTCATGATACCAAGGCTTTTCTGTTGCCTCTTTGGTCTCAAGATCACAACAATGTGTAGGTTCATCCAATTTCCAAATAATGATCCGGGGAGCCTCGTTGTCCCACTTGACTTTGAACATAGAAGACATCGTAGCTAACACGTCCACCAACTGATTCTCCTCTCTTGGGAAGTATTCAAAGGTTATCTCCTTGAAATGGGGAAGCAACGTCAATACATACTCCTTGTAAGGAATAAGATTTGGGTGTTTCGTATCCCACTCTCCTTTGATCTGACTGATCACAAGAGCGGAATCTCCAAAGACACTCAGAAACTTAATCCTTAGGTCAATTGCAGCTCAGAGACCCATAATGCATGCTTCATACTCTGCCATGTTGTTGGTGCAGTTAAAACATAGTCGGGCGGTAAACGGAGTATGAGAGCCTTTAGGAGATATGATCACAGCACCAATGCCATTACCCAAAGCGTTTGAAGCTCCATCAAAGTGCATAGACCATCGGGATCCTTCCTCAAGCCCTTCATCCGGTCCAGGTGTCTCACAATCAGTTACTACCATGATATTCTCGTCCGGGAATTCAAAGTTCATGGACTGGTAATCATCCACTGCCTGATGTGCCAAATGGTCTGCCAATACACTTACCTTGATTGCTTTTTGAGTTGTGTACTGGATGTCATACTCAGTCAGGATCATCTGCCATCTTGCTATTCTTCCAGACAAGGCAGGCTTTTCGAAGATATACTTGATGGGATCCATTTTTGAAATCAAAAGAGTAGTGTGAGTCAACATATACTGTCTCAGTCGGCGAGCAGCCCATGCCAAAGCACAACAAGTTTTCTCGAGCAGTGAGTATCGGGTCTCACAGTCGGTAAACTTTTTGCTAAGGTAATAAATGGCATGCTCTTTTCGGCCAGACTCGTCATGCTGCCCCAGCACACACCCCATTGAGTTGTCAAGCACTGTCAAGTATAAGATTAGAGGTCTCCCTTCCACTGGTGGCATAAGAATAGGTGGCTCCTGGAGGTACTCCTTAATTCTTTCGAAAGCGGTCTGGCATTCATCATTCCAACGTACCACTTGATCTTTCTTCAGCAGTTTGAAGATTGGCTCGCAAGTAGCAGTTAGGTGCGAGATGAATCGGGCAATGTAGTTCAGACGTCCTAGAAAGCCTCTGACCTCTTTCTCTGTCTTGGGAGATGGCATCTCTTGTATGGCTTTCACCTTGGCAGGGTCCACTTGAATACCTTTGTCGCTCACGACGAAACCTAGCAATTTGCCAGACCTCACCCCGAAGGTACATTTGTTTGGGTTCAATCTCAGTTTGTATAACTTCAACCTTTCCAACAGTTTCTGTATATGGTCAAGGTGTTCCTCCTCAGTTTGGGACCTTGCAATCATATCGTCGACATATACTTCAATCTCATGATGGATCATGTCATGAAATAAAGCAACCATGGCACGCTGATATGTTGCCCCAGCATTCTTCAACCCAAAAGGCATGACCTTGTAACAAAAGGTACCCCACTGAGTAACAAAAGTGGTCTTCTCCATGTCTTCAGGAGCCATCTTGATCTGATTATAACCGGAGAAGCCGTCCATAAAGGAGAATACCTTGTGCTGAGCAGTATTGTCGACTAGAACGTCGATGTGAGGCAAAGGGAAGTCATCCTTAGGGCTTGCCCTGTTCAAATCTCTGTAATCAACACACATTCTGACCTTACCATATTTCTTCGGCACTGGAACCACATTGGTGACCCACTGAGGGTAAGAAGTGACTGCTAGAAAACCGGCGTCAAACTGTTTCATAACTTCGGCCTTAATTTTCTCAGACATCTCTGGACGCATACGGCGAACCTTCTGTTTTACCGGAGGGCAATCTTCCTTGGTAGGCAGGCGATGAACCACAATTTTGGTATCCAATCCAGGCATATCTTCGTAAGACCAGGCAAAGATTTCCACGTTGCCATGCAGCATCTGAGTCAACCGTTGTTTCACACTAAGCTCCAGATTTGCATCGATCTTGACTTCCTTCTTGTCTGTCTCGGTACCCAGATTCACTGTTTCCATCGGCTCTTCATGTGGCTGAATGACCCTCTCTTCCTGGAGTAGTAGTCTTGCAAGCTCATCAGGCACTTCGCAATCATATTCACCTTCGTCTTCGGCTAATTTGATCGGATTTTCGAAGTCATAACTGGCAGTAGCAGAGTCGTTACCAGTGAGATCCAGAGTGGATTGGGACCTGTATATGTGAGTGTGTGTAAAATAGCTATTTTGCAATATGTAATAAAGAAAGACAAGGAGAACAAAATTTGAAATGCGAAAACGTCCAATGCTTTTATTAATGATATATGAAAATGGCATACAAAAGCCCTCACGAATGAAGCCACGGTGCCTCGGGTAAGACACCGGGCCATAAAGTTTCAAAACATTGTCTGTTACAAATTCGAAACAAAGAGCTCATTACTGAGTAATAAAAGTAATAGGGATGAAGTCCTTTGCTGTCCAGTTGCTTAGTCCTCCATCAGTAGTAGGATAGATCCAACTGTCGAACTCAGACTCTTCAACGTCGTCTTCAATGGCATTCACTCCCGAGTTGCTGATGAACACAGGAGGTCTTCCAATCCTTGCACTTCGAACAACCCTCTGAGCTTCTGCAGTGAAACCCAAACCGAACTTGTTAGTCTTCTGAGTGAAATCAGGAAGTCGGCCCCAGTTTGTATGCTCACCCTTCTCAATAACAACCCGGGCATCCTTTAAGGAAGCCATCTTCATGGGAGAATCTTCCATCATAGTCTCTGCCGATGCCAATGTCTGAGGAACCTCTTCAAAGTGTTGAAATGGGGTCTCAATGAACTCCCCATCCATCTCTACGTACCAGAACGAGTTGAGGTGGCTGACCATATACTCCTCCTCCCCTTGAACTGTTACAATATTCCCTCTGACCGGATACTTCAACTTCCGGTGGAGCGTTGAGGTTACGGCTCCAGCTTTGTGGATCCATGGATGACCCAGTAAACAAGAATAGGACGACCGAATGTCCATCACGTAAAATGTAGAGTTGAAGACCTGAGAACCAACCTTGATTGGAATGTCAACCTCACCGTGCACCATCCTCTTAGATCCATCAAAGGCACGGACAACAATGTTACTCGACTTTAGCTCCAAACCTTCGCAATCCAGCCTGTCTAGAGCTTTCTTGGGCAAGACGTTCAACGAGGAACCAGTGTCAACCAACACATGTGCAAGAGTAGTACCCCTGCATTCAATGGAGACATGCAGGGCATCATTATGGTTCTTCCCTTTAGCAGTCAGATCAGCGTCGGAGAAACCTAAACCATTATCAGCAGTTAAATTGGCCACATAATCGGTAAATTGATTAGCTGATGTCTCTTGTGGCACGTGGGCCGTCTTCAGGAAGGTAATCAGGGCCTTGGCATGGGCCTCTGAACACAACAGCAACGATAACATGGAAATCTTGTATGGGGTTTGCCCCAGTTGCTCAATCACATTATAATCACTCTTCTTAATGATCTTCAGAATCTCTTCCATCTCCTGTTTGGAAGCTTCAACGTTGATTGTCTTTGGCGCCTCCATCCGGGCAGGCATATCAGTAGCGATCCCTTTGCCCCGAGCGCTAGATGACTCGGCGACAGGGGGAAGGATAGGAATTTGATCAGGAACAGCAGTAGGTACACTTGCAGGCTTAATGACAACAGGTCTTCGGACAGCTGGCAGAGTAATATCAGGTGAGAAAAGACTACCGCTGCGAGTGACTTTAGCAAGCCCTGTAATGTCGCTGACGCCGGCATCAGCATCAAACTCTTGTTTAACTCTGAGAACATAAATATCTTCCCCATAGTGCCAAGGGACAGCTTTGTCAGACGTATAGGGGATGGGCCCCGGAACAATGATGATTATGGGTGTGGTCTTCAGAACAGATGTAATTCTAACAGGCGTCCTCGAGGGAGCCTTGGAAGAATTGTCGAAAAATGGTAATGATTGAAACTTCTTCAGAATGAACGGGCGGAACAGCAGTCTTCTCAAAAAGAATCTCTTTACTATCCATCTGGTTCTGGATACCTGACCTCAAAGATGGACAACCAGTAGGTAAAACAGAACACATAGGGCAACCCTCACCACAACCCGGAAATAAACCGGCTAGTAACAGGTTCTTCTTGATAGTCATTAGAGTGGTAACAACATCATCCAAAGAAACTACAAACGAGTCTTCTTCTACAGCATTCACTCCATGCCTGGGTATGGGAGCAGTTACAACATTAGGCCTCTCGTGCGCCTCAAAATCAATCTCCTTTGCATCAATTAAGTCATGCACCTTGTTCTTCAGAACCCAACAATCATCTGTATTATGCCCCGGGCTATCAGAGTGAAAAGCACAACGGGCATTAGGGTTATACCTTGGTGACATTGTATTTGGATTCTTTGGAGCTTCTTTTAGGGTCACCAGATTGGTCTTCAGCAGTTGTGGCAGAATCTGAGACAAGGTCATGCTGAGACGAGTGAATTGCCTTTGAGGTCTCTCATCCCTTCGTTGGTTGTGATACTGAGGAGCACCGGCAGGTTTTGAGATAATAATCGCATTGACAGCTTGGCGGTGTTCAGGTCTATTCTTCCTTCTCGAACTGTAGACCGCACTGGACTCTTTCTTAAATGGTCTCTTCTCGGTGCTCGAGGAGGCACCCTTTTGTATTTTTCCAGCCTTAATTCCAGCTTCAATAATCTCACCAGTCAAGATAAGGTCTGTAAACCCGGCTGAGGAGCTTCTAATCAAATGGTTAAAGAATGGACCAGACAGGGTCCCCATAAACATATCAACCAGTTCACGATCAGCCAAAGGTGGTTGCACCCTTCCGTCCAGGTCCCTCCATTTTTGAGCATACTCTTTAAATCCTTCGCCTGTCCCTATTGACATACCCTGGAGTTGGGTACGCGTAGGAGCGAGGTCGGAATTATACTGATAATGCTTAAAGAATGCAGCAGCCAAATCCTCCCAGCTGCGGATACTGGCTCCATCCAACTGATAGAACCACTCAAGCTGAGTCCCTGAGAGACTGTCCTGAAAGAAATGGATCCATAAATTCTTATCAGTAGTGTATGGTTGGATCTTCCTCACATATGACCGGAGGTGCAGCTTTAGACAGGAAGCTCCATCATACTTGGCAAAGGCAGGTGCCTTAAACTTGTGGGGAATCACCACCCCAGATGATAAACCCAAATCTCCGAAATCCAGACCGGGCACCTTCTATACTTCCATGGCGTTCAAACGGTCCTCCAGCTGTTTGTATTTATCCTCAGCAGGAGGATACTGTTCTTCATCATAGTCCGTCTCGTTGTCGGAGACCTCAGGGCTAGGAGCCCTCCTTTCTTGTGGACTGTCTTTCTCTCCAGACGGGGTGGCCAGATCAATTTCATTCTGCAGCCCGTTTCCAAACCTGCGTCCAGTATTGAACAGGACGTTCCTCTTCTTCTTCTTCTTTTTCAAGAGCAGGGTCTTCAGGTCCTGCTGACCCTTAGCTAGATTCATGACCAACTCTTGAAATTGGGCATTCTGGGCCTGGAGGGCCTTGATAGCTTGCTCAGTGGAAGTTTCAGCAGACATGATGATTGCTGAAATAAACAGCGAAGAAGATAAGAGACCTGTAAAAGGGTACCTGTTATGCATATGATGAATGGTATGCTATGTAATGCATTCAAGGGTTCAAAAATTCAAATTTGTTGTAGACAAAAAGAACACACGTCACATTAAGAAGCAATTTGTTAGTACATAAGTGCCCCATGGGCGAAATATTACAAAATTCTTAATGTAAAAAGACATTGCGCATCCTCTTTGGAGCGATGTAAGTGTTGAGGGTCTCCTCCTCCTGAAGTCGGCGGGTAAGCTCCAAAACCTTCTTTTCACTGGCATAAAAGCTGGTTTCAAAAGTATTCCTCTCTTCCTTGAGTTGGATCCAACTCTTTTGCATTTCTTCCCATGATGTTGGCATGTCAAGATGTAGGATGGCGTATGGAACCTCTCTTTCCATAACAGGCTCTTTGATCAAGGGGAGAATGTGAGGATATGGCATCATAAGATTCTGGGAGCGGGTTCGTACCCACTTGAGGTAAGGCTCAAGGGGGATGGAATTCTTGTGCCCCAGTGTCTTACTATCCACTTTGTTAGGCATCCTCCAAGCTCTGATGAACCTTTGTCGAAGTCCTTGCGTATCGTTGTCGAAGTCAAAAACTAGGTCAGGGATCAGCATGTCATGAGGGCCATCCCTCCAAGCATATCCAAATTGTCTCAAATCTAAACAGGGGTTGTAGGTAATGCCTCCCCTAATTCCAAGTAACGGAACATTAGGAAATTCTCCACAACGATCAATGATAGTGACATTTTCTCTGGACCGAGAACACCAATGTACATCAGAATGTGTGAGGGTCATCAATCGTTGTGACCACCTTAAACCCTGCTCATTCTTCAAAACTGATTGTGGAAGGTGAGAAATAAACCACCTTGCTAAGAGAGGAGTACAGCGCATGAGAACACCTCTTTTCCTCATTGTTCGTGTGTAAAATGAGTGGAGGATGTCCCCAAGAAATGTAGGTATGGGATTCCTGGATATGAAAATCTTGACAGCATTTACATCTATAAGTTGATCGGGATTTGGGAACAAAACCAAACCATAGATAAGGAGTGCCACAATCTCTTCAAAGGCTTGTAGATCAAGAGAATTCCAGCATTCTCGTGCCTTCTCAAACATAAACTTTGCCAAGAATCCTTTGATACCACTTTTGGTTTCCCAATGCCCCTTGATTTCAGATGGTTGTAAGCGTAATGCTTGAGCAACATCTTCAAGTTTTGGTTCCTATTCCGTACCGTTGTAGGGTAGTTGACTAAGAATAGGAATTCTCAGGAGTTGAGAAAATTCCTCCAAAGTAGGCACCAATTGATAATTAGGGAATGTGAAATAGTGGTGTAGGGGGTCAAAGAACTGGAAGAGAACTTTCATCATGTCTTCTTCAATGTTGGTGTTGACCAAGCTGAGGAGTCTACCATGTCTTTCACTAAAGAGAGAATTCTCGGGAATCCTGGATGTAAGC
This sequence comes from Vicia faba, assembly GCA_948472305.1. Classification (NCBI taxonomy): domain Eukaryota; kingdom Viridiplantae; phylum Streptophyta; class Magnoliopsida; order Fabales; family Fabaceae; genus Vicia; species Vicia faba. The sequence continues at coordinate 816,705,016 of OX451738.1, forward strand.
TCTTTGAGTTGCAGAGGGACCCTTACAAGGTTAACTTGAATTATTTTCCTGCGAAGAGACTCCATGTCCTGCAAAACAAGAACACAGATGAAGATCTAAACCCTTGAAATGGTTAGCAGATGCATATGATGCTTTATGATGTATGAAAAAACACATGTACAAGCAAGTCACACCAAAAACCCTAGTTTCAGGCTTGCAGGAGGTTTCATAGGTAAGTACCCTCTTGAGTTTAGTTGGCTTAAAAAACCCTGTCCTATAAATAGTAACCGGGTTCTAAGGAGCTCAATATCATTGGATTGTTTTCTATGTTCATTGTTTTGGTTTAGCCACTGAACTGGCGACCAAAATATTCCGAGAAAACAATCCTCAATGAGTGTAGTATCGAGTATCTACCAACTTCGGACTGCACCAAAGTCGGTCATCTCACTACCCCTAAAAAGGACAAGATGGTCAAGTAAGGTTCTAGGTCATTAGTGCTTAGTGACATCACTCAGCGGCCCCGTATTCTCTTTGATTGACTCAAAGGCTACCGGTACTCACAAATATGTCGCACTAATATAGTTGTTGCTTCAACCGTGTCGGTATAGCCCGCACAGTTTCCACAACGTATTGCTATCTATGAATGTTTCCCAAAATCCGGGTGGAGGATTTATAGATCTCCGATACAAGCCTACAAAATTAAAAGCATACAAAGCAATACAAATGAAAACACAAGTGATCTAGTCCTAAGGTACACCTCACTTATAATCTATTCCCCAGCAGAGTCGCCAGTTCTGTGATCGGTGGGAACGAGAACTGACTGTTTTTTAATATGCTGGTTCACGTTTGCGTTTGTTTTCACAAAGTGTCGCGGTAAGCAAGAGTCGCCACCGTCTTTTATTTTATCCAACAAGGGAAAGGACAAAAGCATAGAAAAAATTCCTTTTCGAGAATGTTTCTCGGGTTCGGGAGGTAGATTATAGAAAGGGAAGGTGTTAGCACCCTTTCTATCTGTGGTTATCCACGGGCTCTTAGGTACTTGCTCACTATGTTTTCAAAAGGTTTGCTTTTCTTTGTGATTGTGGGTTTTGAAGAGAGTTTTGTTTTTGATGAAAGTGTAAGTGCGAAAAGTTTTTGTTTTGTTTTAAAAGAGAGCAAGTACTTAAGAACATCTACCTACTCGAAAAGGAATTAAACTGTGCAACTGTCCTTTAGACAGTGCTATCCCACTATTGAGGAGTAGGTAGCACCGTCGTTGGAGTTTTTCGGGTCAATTCGATTTAAGGGACTTGTGGTCACTAAAGCAACGTTAGGACACTTTAGTGGTAATCCTAATGTCTTAGATCATTTTTATCGAGGCAACCATTTCGAGGCAACTTATGATCTTGGGACAAAAAGGACGACCTCTAAAACATCCTACACTTAATGACCACATTTGAGGCAACCAAATGAGGTGTACCCTAGGAGTGGCATGTGCAAGTGTGTCAATTTTCGGTTTATATTATCTTTGTATTTTTAGGTGTTCTACCATTTGTTTTTAGATCTTGTCATACAATCTTAGTTAGCATACATCTAAGCAGTTAATATATGTACAGGAATTTAAAGTGCAGAAACTGTAAATACTACACTATTACAAGGCTTCGGGGAGGGGATTATTTATATGTCCAAAATTGGGGGAATAATAAGCAGTTACGATAAAATAAACGCGCATGAAACTTAAAAAAAACCTAGCATATAATCTTTTTGTTGTTTTATCTTATTTTTTTGAGAAAGTGCTAAATATTTAGTTAAGTCAAAATTAATTAATTAAAAAAAATACTGATTAAAATTTATTCTAAAACAAACCTAATATTTTTTGTATTTCTGTTTATGAAAAAAGATTGAATTTGAATAAAAGCTAAGTCTACCGATTTTAAAATTGGAGAAAATAAGTTAAAATGATTAATTAAATTAAATCCTAATTCTAAGTTGTTTATTTTTTATGATTTTTAATTAGAACTAAAACTAAAAGGAATAAACGGAAACAAAATAAACAGAGTACAAATGGGCCAGGCAGCAAAATAAGAAAAATAAAGTAATTCTGGAGGCCTAGGTCGAAAGAGAGGCAGGCTGTCTTTCGACCCAGTGAAGAGGCTGGATCGAAGGTGCATGAGGGGCTGCACTCTGAGGGGGTTCGATCTGGACATGTCATCCTTCGAACTGGAAGTCCTGGGTCCAGTTCGAAGCTAAACTGTTGAGCTTCGAAGCTCTGAACAAGAAGCTGAGCATGAGGTTCCTGCAAAACGAAACACATATTAAAAGTCCAGGGGGGACTTAACCCCCCTGGTTCGAATCTCCTCTTATTCGCACCTGCTGAACCTGGGTCTGGGTTTGTTTTATCCTGGGATTTGAAGGATAAACTAAGATTGTGCCCAAGCAATGGCACAATCTCAACTCTGCACTGTAGCTCACATGAAGCACATTAAATCATTCACAAACAGAAAAAATATGAATATGCAATCGAAATGAATTTGAGAGTGAGCTTGAGATTAGATTTTTATTTTACCAAACAGAGGTGCTTCGACCTGTAGTTCTGAGGGGGGAGGCGTTCGCTGGGTGGCAGCTTTGGCTTGGAAAATTCTGGGCAGCGTCTCTCCAAGTTCTCTATTTTTCTGTATCTTCTTCGTCCTTTTTTGCAGCATTTGTGAATTCTTTATATAGAGGGGGTGAAGGGGACAGGAAGACAAAGGTTTAAATGACCTTGATTATGTGTTTTTACAGCCATGAAGGAGGATTCGTAACGTTAATTGTGTGTTTGAAAGCCATGAATGAGAGTTTGTAACGTTGGCTAAACACATGGGATTCTGTCCCTTTTTGAATTTTGAATGACAAGCAGCTGGCCTTCGAATGCTCCCTTTTGAATGGGCTGATGGCTTCTTTTGAATGCTCCCTTTTGAATGCTTCTTCGAATGGACCTTTTTGGAATTCCAATCGAAGTACTTGTCCTTAATGCCAATCGAAATGCTTCTTCAGAGTGCCAATCGAAATGCTCCTTCAGAATGACAATCGAAATGCTTCTTCAGAGTGCCAATCGAAATGCTCTTTCAGAATGCCAATCGAAGTGCTCCTTCAGAATGCCAATCGAAATGCTCCTTCAGAATTCCAATCGAAGGATCTTTCAGAATGCCAATCGAAGTGCTTCTTCAGAATGCAAATCGAAGCATCACTAAAATATTTTCCTTTTCCTTAGGCAAGAGTTTATGATCAACCATGCAAGGGGAAGACTTTGGGAAACATGAGAGGGCATATTTTGGGGTGCAACAGAAGGCTTTAAGGACTCGTGCAGAGCTAGTTTCCAAAATTCAGAGCCTTAAGCAGGATTGCATGGAGGTCGTCGCAAAGGGTTTTGATAACGCATTGCTCTAGCTCCAAGTGGTGAATCCTAGCCTCGAGCTTGTGACCAAGGGAATTGGTTTCTGAACAAGGTGGTCGATGGTTAGATAGTCGTTCCTGACGGTTTCCCTTGTGACGAGGATGAAGAGGGAGAGGAAGGAGACCCTAGTGACGATGAGCATATGCTTGATGATTGAACAAGTTTGATTTGTTTCTTTTTGTTTTTTTGGCATGCGTTCTATTTCCTTGTAATATTTTGATAATAGGCTTTGCCCGATTGATGTAATATTTTAACATCTCTGGCCTATGTGGTCGTAAACTTAATTTCACTTTCATTTCTGCTCATGTATGTCTTATTTTTTTGTTGCTTTTTCTTAAGTTATATTTGTATGTATGCTCGTCGACTCGAGCTGTTTATTTCTCAAATTAATTTTGCTAAGTACTTTGGGGGTTTACTCGACAATGTTAATGCTCGACAGTGTGGGGAACTTGTTAAGTGGCCGGATTTGTGTTCTGGGCAGGTAATGAGGCTTAGATCTCGATTGGGATTTTAGCTCCGCGGCGTGAACTTCCCATCACGGGCTGAGTGTTCTGCCATCATGGTACAACAACGGTTGAGCTCGATTGAGGTTTCCCCGTTGGGTCAAAAGTCTGCTCATTAAAGAGTGAGACTTTCCTTTTCGTTTAAGTTTGGGATGTTGTACTTGTACCTGAGCATGCTTCCATGTCCGTGATGTACCATGTCGTTGTTGACCACAGTATAACAACTCTCAGCCTAACTGTAATATTGTTTCAGCTTCTCGATGTTTCATGGTCGAGCAAGTTCTTCCCCGTGTAAATTTTTGAGGTAGTAGGCTCCATTTCCTGTTTTCGCTCGAACGCGACAAAGGTCTTCCCAATTTGCGATGAGCTTTCCCTCGCGAGAATCTTTATTATTTCTCCTCAAGACTAGGCTACCAACTTTGAATTCCCGCCTTAGGACTTTTGCATCGTGTCGTATGGCTATTTTTTGTTTTAGTGAGGCTTCGGGGAGGGCTGCCCCTGATCGAATTTCTTCGACAAGGTTGAGCTCATCTCTTAGTGCCTCATCTTTCATCTCCTTGTCGAGGAGAGACTCAATTCTCCTATAAAGTCCTCTTATTTCCATTGGGATTATCGCTTCAGTCCCATAGGCTAGCCGGAACGGAGTTTCCCCAGTGGTCGAGTGTGAGGTTGTTCGATAGGCCCAAAGCATGTTGTATAGCTCCTTGACCCACATATTTTTGGTTTCGTCTAATCTTCGTTTTAGGCCTTGCAAAATTACCTTGTTCGCAACTTTTACCTTCCCGTTTGTTTGAGGGTGCTCGACAGATGTGAGATGATGTTTGGTGCTTAACTCGGGGATGAATTCTTGGAAGTTTCTTTCAGTAAACTGCATCATGTTTTCAGTGATGAGTGCTTGCGGTACGCCGAACCGGGCAAGTATGTTTCTCTTGTAGAAACAAAGTATGTTTTTCATCGTTATTTTGGAAAGGGCTTCTGCTTCTATCCATTTTGTAAAATAACCCAAGCCGACCATGTGATGAATGGCCTGAGGATGTCCATTCCCCACCATGCAAAGAGGGCCACAAAGACGAAAGAGTTTTGAGCTTGTTGTGCGATGCCAATTGCATGTCTCTCTGGAGCTGGCATTTATCATATTTCTTGGCATGTTATTTTGTGTTGTGTTGCATGGTGGGCCAATAGTATCCCGCTCGCAGGGCTTTCCTGGCGAGGGATCTTCCTCCGAGGTGTTAGGAGTTGATTCCTTCGTGGATTTCACATAAGATATGGTTGACTTTGGATTCTCCGATGCACTTGAGGAGAGGGATGGTAAATCCTCGGTTGTACAACTTGTCTTCGACCAAGACGTAAGCACAGGCTCGGCGTCTCACCATGTTGGCCTCCTTTTGATTGGAGGGTAACTCTCTTGTAGTGAGGTAGTTATATACCGAGGTCATCCAGCAATCATTGTTGTCAATGGCGTTTACATCAAGCGTCGTTGTAATATGGTGGGAGAACTTACTTGTTTTTGCATTTTATCGCAAATATTACGGATAGCAAGAGTCGCCATTGACTTTTCTTTTATCATATAAGGAAATGGTGAAAAGAACATGAAAGACCATTTAAGATTTTTGAGTTTGGGGGGTAAGTTATGAAAAGGGAAGGTGTTAGCACCCTTTTCATCCGTAGTTATCTACGGGCTCTTAATCGCTTAACTCACATTGAAAATTTTCTTTGTGTGTGTGTGTTTGAAAAAAATATTTTGAAAGTGCCAATGTAAGGCGAAACTTTGTAATGATTCTTGTATCGGTCCTCAAGAATGCATACAAAGTATTTTGAAAATATTTTTGAGAGTGTAGTGTGATATGTTTTTGTTTTTGTGAGAAAGCGATTAAAAGTATCTACCCACTCAAGGTCGTTCTTGTACTTTTCCTCCTCCTTTAGATAGTGTTATCCATACCATTAGTTAGTAGGAAGCTCTATCGTTAGATGTAAAGGGACAAGCATGGGGTCATCGTACAACCATCGAAGGCAACTTGTAAGGACACTTTAGCAATTTTGTAAGGGACTAGATCATTTATCGAAAAACAACGTCGAAGGGTCACCGAGGGACTATGATCTTTTATTTGAGGGACTTTGCTAAAGCGTCCCCACTTTAGAGGAACATGACTGTTTGTTTTTCCGAAGGCAACAAAGGGAATTTACCCTAGAGGTGCAAGTGTGTTGATTCAGTTATTTTATTTTTCATTAGGGTTTTCTAGCGTTTAATTATTATCTTTCCATACAATCCTATTAGCTAACAGTTATATATACATACAAGGCATTCAAAGCATAAGCGCAAGAAAATAAAATGCGGGAAAGTAAAGATCTACAACTATTACATGACTTTGGGAGATTTACAATATTTACAACTTTGCGGAAATTTTAAACGCTAAGCTATTACAAAAAAAAAACTTATGCGACCTATACAATGATTTCTAATAAAATAAATGGCGAAAGTAAACAAAGTATTTGCAAAAAATTATTTTTCTAAGTCTTAACATCTAAAACATTAGAAACTATTTTTTTTGGGTGCATTTTGGTTTGATTTGAATGATAAAATAAATAGACGTTAAACCTAAATTAAATATTTAATTAATTATATAAAAAAACATATGTGTAATTAATTAAATAAGAAAATATTGTCAAAAATTAAATTAATCTATTAAAAGTCTAAATCTGATTTTATTTTATTTTTTATGATTTTTATTGATTAAAGAAAAATGATTAAAAGAAAATTAAAATTAAATAAACAAAAGAAAAAGAAAATAGGAGAAAAGTTGAAAAATGTTGAAGGAAAAAAAATAGGGTGCAGGCGCTAGGGTTTGAACTCACGCCCTTCCCTTTACATCCTTCATCATTTTTCGTCTGAGCCATGCGCGCTTGGTGTTAGAAAAACAGGATTGAATCATTATAATATAAACCTGCAACAATTTGGAAAAAAGAGAAAAAAATATTGCAAACGCAGGGATTGAACCCACGCCCCTATGTTTATAAACCTTCTCCTTGACCAGGTGCTACGCTCTAATCCGGTCATTTAACACAAATAAATAAATATAATATAAATGAATTAAAAATATAAATTAAAAAAGTGAAACGCACACGCTGAGGGTGGGGTCCAAATGATTTTGAATGGACGAATTAAGATGCACCATTGTGCCACGCATGCCCTCAGGCGAGTCCAACAACCCCTCACGATGGCCAACTTCATCTTCTCCGCCGAGCAAGAAAATGGAACCTGTGAAATATGAAAAATATAAAAAATAAAATAAAAACCCTATCCACCTAATTCAGACATTATGAATTCAATGGTGGTGTTCTCTTACTCTGAAAGTGCCTACAAACAGAGATACAAGCAAACAAAAAATTTGTTCCCTATCAATGGCATCTAGCGTATGAGGCATTTATCTTCACATGTGATCGTCCCAACCTGCTCTAAATGGTCTAACAAACACATATTAATGCATAAAAAAAATTTATATGACATAAATATAAAGTTTGAGATCCAAGGATATGAGCCAACTGGAGTAACATGGTTGGTGAGTTCTGACGCATTTGAACTTGAGTCAATGAGTGGAACATATCCCTGAGACTCCCAAGAGACTAATGCACTGCTTGATTTTGCTTTAGAGGGACTGGAAACAAGGGTTTGCTTCTGCCCTATCTTTAAGAAAATTTTGGAGAGTTTGGGTCTGTTTTGAGAGTAGCTTCGTCTGTCCTTTGCAGTTGAGTGTTGAATGTATTTATAGAGGAAGAAATGGATCAAGACAAAAGAGGAAAATATCAAGTATTCATTACCTTGCCAAAACACGAAAAAACATGTTTTTAAACATTCCAATTTGAGAGGATTATGTCTCAATTCTTGTCTCCCACAGTTTGCATGGTTGTCCAAGGGTATTTGAGCCTCAAATTTGATCCAAGAACCAAACCCATATGCCTTGGTCCATCATTTACTATTTTATTTAATTTATTTTGTATTTAATTGAATAAAAAACAAAATAAATAAAATAAAAATAAAAGATAAGGAATGAGTGAATTTATGGGTCTCTTATCATGTCATGAACATGTTTAAACTTAAAAAATTAGGTCCATTAGTCCATAATTTCAAAATTGATCCATGTAAGTTTCATGATTTCTCAAAATTTGCTCAACTTGCACCAATCATAAATCTCACAAATTTCATCATTTGAGGGTGATCTTAGACTTTTTGGAAAGCTCAATATGTCTCCTACAATCTCTATGTTGGTCATTTTTCATTTGAAGAATTTATCTTGATATAAGTTTCCTTGATAAAAAGTGTCATTTTGTTGACTTTTGAAATGACCTATAATATTTTAACTCATATCTCTCAAATGAAGCACTTTTTGGACTTGAGTTTAGAGAGACATGTCGTACCCCAAAATTTCCCTACCTCGATGATTTTATTTTTCAAGAAAAAATATTTAATTAAAGATGGTACAGCAGTATCTGGTGGCCCATTCTTAAATTTAATCAGGGGTGTATTTTAATCCAGGAGAGTGGAGCTTTCTAAATCAGGAAGACTCGTGTATCCGTGAACGTTCGTGAGGCATGTTGGCCAACGGCCCATGCGATTCGAAAATAAAAATTATTCTCATAATTACTGATTTATTAAATTATTAAGGCGACTTAAGTTTAAGTTGCTCTTAATTAAAAAAATTAAATGACTTAGCCCATTTTTATCGTTAGTAAAAGGGGAGGTTGAAATTACAATATACAAGCCCATTAGAATTGGGTCCATTAATGTTTTGGCTATTGCTAACAAAATGGGATGGGGTGTGAAAGTTACAAGTCCGTTAAAATTCAGCAGTTCATTTGATATCTTGTTGTTGTTTTGTTTTAAGGAAAAAAAGGCATTATTATTAAACTCCTCGCTATTATTGTTTAATAAAAAAAAATATGTATCTTTATTAAAAGAAAACACAATGTGTTTTGCTGGGAACTTTTTATCATAATAGTGTTTTACTAAAAAGATTTTCAGTAGAGATTATTTATATTATTTATTAATAGATATTATTTGTAAGATTTATTTAATTATTAAAGGTTTTGTTTGAAAACAACAACAATTGGGCCAAGTTATATAAAATAGCATTTGCTGCAAAATGTTGTTGCTGGATAAAACAAAAAGTAGCAATGAAAGCCCAATTCAAATCAGTACAGGGCCCAAAAGAGTGCTAACGCACACTGTTTCAATCACAACCAAAAATTGTGCAGGTTTTTCCAAAACAAACACGTACGGTACAGATTGCAAATGGAATCAAATCTAAAAACGCAATTTTTCTACAAATCATTCATAAAATTAAATCTAAGACAATCAAATCCAAATCTCTACAAATATCAATCCATTACAGTAAGGAAAAAAATATAGAAACATAATGAATTACAAAATCATTACAATTAACAAAAATCAAATAAATTTGTATCAATTACAGTAAAATCAAATAAATCACAATCCCTAATTCTAAGGAAAATTCTAAAACCCTAATTCCTAAACCTATATATATATATATATATATATATATATATATATATATATATATATATATATATATATATATATATATATATATATATATATATATATATATATATATATATATATATATATATATATATATATATATATATATATATATATATATATATATATATATATAAAATAGAAAATTGAGAAAGGGAGAGGGGACAGAGAATACAGAAAAAGAAGAAAATTAGAATACAATAGGTGGAGAATTCAAGACGGAGGCAAAGGAATTTGAAGACGAAGAACAAATACGCAGTGTCAATCATTGAAGAGAATCGAAGGTTGATGCGATTGGGGTTTCGATATCAGAAACCATAATCGTAGGAGCTTGTATCCGCCATTGAACCATCCACCACCCTCTTCAATCATCGCCAGAACTGTACACAAAAAGAAGAAGAAGGGTCAGTAGCAGCAGTTTCCAAGCCGCACAAGGATTCAAAAAAACGCCAAGAGGTATAAGCTTAGCTTGTATTTTGATGTTGTTGCTGGGTTACTGGGTTTTGATTCATGGTTTGATTGGGGAGATACGAGGCGCCACTGGGAGGAACATTAGGGTTTATAAGAGGAAGAGGAGAGGGTTTGTGTTGTATCGCGAGGGAGAGGAAGAGATATTTTTGTAAGAGAAATTAACAAAAATGAGTAAAAACAATGTGGTAATCCTTAATAATCCAATATGCAGAAACTCAGGCCGCATTCAAAGAGGATATCGACCAAGTAAAGGGAGATGTCACTTCAATGAAAGGAGACCCGAGTTAAGTTCTCCTAGCTTTGAAGAACATCATTGACAGACAAGACCAAAGTCCCAGGGTAACTTTCAAGGAAGTAGCCTAAACTATTGGTGCATCAAGCGGTCACCAACCAAGGAAAGATCCAGAAGCAGGACTCCAGAAGTTCGTCATGGCCCAACAAGAAGCTGAAACTAAAGGGTATGTCCTACCGCCACCAAAAGCAGGAGCAACACACACCCTTCCGATTCCGACCAATAATGCAGACAAATACTTGTACCTGCAATACGGAGACCACGACCCAGAGGATGCCAATCAAGCGCCCTTAAAGACGACCGGTACTTATGCTATTGATAATCCACTGGTAATAAATCATTATAAAGCTCTGGGGGAAAGACTAAAAGTTGTGGAGGGTTTTGACGCTTTCGAAGTAGACGCTCTCGAAATGGGCCTAGTTCCTAATGTGGTGATTCCACCAAAGTTCAAAGTACCTGACTTTGAAAAATTCAAGGGACTCACTTGTCCAAGAAATCATCTTCGTATGTATTGCAGGAAGATGCATGCCCATGCCCGTGATCAGAAACTGATGATTCACTATTTTCAAGATAGCCTGAGTGGGGCATCTTCAGACTGGTATATGCAATTGGAGAGAACGTATATTCGAACCTGGGCAGATCTTGCTAATGCTTTTCTAAAGCATTACAAATATAACCTGGACATGGTGCCTACCCGCATGCAACTCAAAAATCTATCCCAGAAGAAAGAGGAGTCCTTCAAAGAGTATGCTCAGAGATGGAGGGAGTTGGCATCCCGTGTGCAACCACCGCTGTTAGAGAAGGAATTAGTAGACACGTTCATGGGGACTTTGCAAGGGCTGTATTATGAGAAGATGGTTGGAAGTATCTCTTTGGGGTTCTCAGACCTAGAGACTATTGGAGAAAGAATCGAGACTAGGATAAAAGTGGGAAGATATCAGGGGGACCAACAAATGCTCCCTACAATTCAAAAAGACATGCTTCAAACTTCCCTAAAGGAAAAGAAGGAGAAATTAATGTTGTATCGTCACAACCCAGGGTACAACAACCATTAGTGATCCCACAAGGGCAACAACAAGGTAGAAGGCCACCCAGGAAATTTGATCCACTCCATATGCCACCTCGCCAGTTATTGTAACAGCTGGTTAAGGCATCCTTGGTGGAAATCAAGCTTCTAGCTCCTCCAGTCGGGCCACTCCCACGAAGATACGATGCCAACGCTAGATGTGAGTATCATGTTAATTCTCCTAGACATATCATAGAGCAATGTTGGCCATTCAAGCATAAGGTCCAAGATTTGTTAGAATCCTAAGACATCACTTTCGAGAAGACTAACATCAAATCAGACCCTATGCCTTCGCACGATGGGCCGACAATAAATGCAATTGAAGTAGTCACTGACCCTGGGGAAACTAAATGAGCAAAAACCCTGATAAACTCGCTGAAAGAATATTTTTTGGGATGTGGATTCCCGCTAGAATACAATGAAGCTTTCGAAAGAACTCTACAAAGGCTGGGGGACCAAGGCATAGTCCAATTTGGACCATACTCTGAAGAAAAATATAAAGCTGCTCTGAAGAGCGAAGCACATTTTCCTCCCATCCAAGAGACCTTTGTCAAGAAGGGAGTCGAGTGTGGGGGACAGGTGGTTATGGTAGTCAACAAAGCCAACACCAAAAGGGGCAACTGAATTCATCCGAGAATGTGCCCCAGGGGAAGGACTCAAAATATGGACTGCGGTGGAGATCCCTGAGATCTTTTTTCTTTCCTAATTAATTTTTCTTGTTTTTGAAAGAACCTATGTCAAGCCTGAGGCATAGAGGTTGCTTGTAAGGGTTCCCCGTTTTGTTTCAGACAATATTTACGATTAATAAAAGTTATATTTTGTTTCAATTAAGATCCCTTTATTTCTCTTGCATTTATATCTTAAATTTAAAAATGGCAATACTCTCTCTGCATATGCATTTTCAAATCTCATATACTAAATCTGCACCAAAACATGATAAGTATGCAAATTCATGCCCAAAACCACCGATAATGCTACTGCTGCGATCCAATATAATTTTGATGCTCCTATCAACCAAGCTAAAGAGGAAGATGATAAAGATCTTGAACTCTCTGAGAAAATGGCGAGGTAAATAGAGCAAAAGGTCGACAATATACAACCATATCAAGAAGCTATTAAGACCACTAATCTGAGCACATGGGAAGATACGGAAGAAATCAAGCTAAGGGGCAATATTAGAGCGGAACTACAAAAAAGCTGATCAAATTATTGCATATATTTGCTTGTTCCTATAGAAATAGGCGAAGGTCAAATACAGACAACACTGTAAAAATAAGCAACCACGAAATACCAGGACCTGACGAAAAAAGTCGAGTTAGGGGCACGTTGGACATTCACGTTCGACGGGGCTTCAAATACACTGGGGCGCGATATAGGGGCAGTTTTGGCTTCTCCAAAGAGGGCTCACGAGCCATATACCAAGTCAACAACGAATGAGATACTAAAACATCCAAAACTGATTCCATATCGGGATCATGTTTTGAAAACTGACTGCGGAATTCGCAAAGATCACTTTCAGTCACATCCCACGAAAAGGAAATCAAAAGACAGACGCCCTGACAGCTGTATCGTCTATGTTCAAAGTAACTTGGTCAAACCATGAGTCGTGCATCACAAACAGACACGATCAAGAGACCGCACTTTATCTTTCTATCAAAGAAAGACCAGATGACAAGCCTTGGTTTCATGACATCAAGAAAAGCCTTGGAAAACAAGGACATCCAGGAAATGCCTCTAGCACCGACAAACGAACATTATGAAAACTAGCCTCGAAATTCTTCCTGGGTGATAGTGTATTGCACAAGATGAACCACAACATGGTCTAGTACTCCATAAGATTCTGCTACCTCGCCTTGACCCACATGGTAAATGGACCCCCAACTACGAAGGTCCGTACGTAGGCAAAAAAAAACATTCGCCAGTAGTAGTCTTATCCTTACAATAATGGATGGGGAAGAACTACCGCATACGGAAAACTCAGACGCAATAAAAAATACTATGTATAAAAAGCTCGCTAAGCTTGAACCCTAAAAGGTCGACTTAGGCAAAAAGGAGTGTCCCGGTGGATCGAAAACCCTAAAGGGCAGGAAAAAATTAGGGGAATATAAACAAAAAAAGCTATCCCAATGGATTGAAAACCCAAAAGGGTAATCCAGGAAAAAGTTAGGAATTTCATACAAAAAATAAAGAACAAAAAGATTGCGATCTAAGAACTGTGACTACGAACCACGAAGGGAGAGATAGATCTGAATCATACAACTCACAAGAAAAGGAGATAAGATCATTAAAAGGATATTGGGGAACAGCAACAACAGTTATCATTTTTTATTGCCATTCACAGTTTTAAAACTTTCGATAATTACCTCTTTCTAGGAATTGCATCTTGTATTCTCGCCTATTCAGAGGTATATCAATAAAACATTTGCTTTCTTTGCGTCTTTCAAATTGCTTTTTTTCTTTTCTCAGACTTGTTTACAAAGTACTACGATCATTACTTGTGAAATTTGTATTGAAATCATTTTGGGGGATTAACAAAATAAAAGCATTTGACAAAACATCGAAAAAACATTTTGGTTAGAAAAATATTGAAAGAAAATCTACGTCTACGTCCACACACATGGCTATGCCCACGTCTACGCTCACAAGACAAACGTCCATACACAAGTCTACGCATATGCTTGCACTCACAATACAAGGGTTATACACACGTCCACGCACATGGCTACTCCTACGTCTTGCAACACAAAGTCTATGTCCGGACATGCGTCCATGCACATGTGTACTCCTGCAAATTCTATACACATGTCCACGTCTACGCCTGCGCTTACAACATAAAGTCTACACACATGCCAATACATGCGGCAACGCTTACGCCTGCGCTTACAACATGAGAATCTACGCATATGCCAATACGTACGTCTACGCTTACGCCTGTGCTTATAACATACAAATCTACGCATATGCCATTACCTACATCTACGTCTACATCTGCGCTTACAATACAGAAAATCAATGTTCAAATTTTTGCTATCATTGTTCTCTGTGTTCAAATTCAACAAAGCTGCGACAACACAACATACAACACCAGGGGATTGGTAACTCTAAGTTAATGGTTTAAAGGAGAGAATGTCAAAAATATTCTTCATAACATATCAAGGCATACACACATCTTACACACATTTCATACACACATTCTGCATATCCAAAGCATACATACACTATACCTTTTTGCATACAATACGCATATATTCAGGGTTCCATATCAACGTCAAACATCATACATTTTGTATACATCCAAACATCTCAATATCAGACATCATACGCATGCATCATGCAACAAGCAAACAACCTCACCCTAGATTTAGCTATCTAAGGGTCAGCCAACAAAATACTTTTCCTACTTTCCTCCCGTCACCTAAGTCTTCAGGTCGTGACATGTTCCTCCTATCACCTAAGTCTCCATGTTGTGACGCATCGAGCCCATCACCTAAGTCTCTGTGCAGTGATGAGTTCCTAATAAAGTAGTCCATTACCTAAGTCTTCATGCAGTAATGAACGAAGTTCAGCATATTGCTTCTAAGCCGCAATATATCCTCAAAACTCAGTACATTGCCTCTAAGCCGCAATGTATTTGCAAAACTCATTACATTTACTCTAAGCCGTAACGTATTTTCAAAACTCAGTACATTTCCTCTAGGCCGCAATGTATCCTCAAAACTCAGCACATTGCCTCTAAGCCGCAATGTATTCTCATAACTCAGTACATTTCCTCTAAGCCACAATGTATCCTCAAAACTCTGTACATTGCCTTTAAGCCGCAATGTATTTGCAAAACTCATTACATTGCCTCTAAGCCGCAATGTATTCTAAAAACTCAGTACATTGCCTCTAAGCCGCAATGTATTCACAAAACTCATTACATTGCCTCTAAGCTGCAATGTATTTGCAAAACTTAGTACATTGCCTCTAAGCCGCAATGTATTCTCAAAACTCAGTACATTGCCTCTAATCCGCAATGTATTCGCAAAACTCATTACATTGCCTCTAAGCCTCAATGTATTTGTAAAACTCATTACATTGCCTCTAAGCTACAATTTATTCGGGAAACCCAGACCATCGTCTTAGACTTCATGCAACGATGCTCGAAAAAAAATTTAGCTTATCGCCTCAGACTTCACGCAGCGATTTGTGAACCTAATCCATTGCCCAAGTCTTCATGCAGCAATGTGTTTCTTCATTTCGCGACACAGACCATCGCCTCAGACTTCATGCAGCGATGCTTGCAAAATACAAAAATTTAGCTTATCGCCTCAGACTTCACGCAATGATTTACAAATTTAAGCTCATTGCCTAAGACTTCATGCAGCAATGCATTTCTGTATTTCGTAACACCGATTATTTCCTCAGATGTCATGCAGCAATTCGCGAACATAACCCATGGCCTCAGTCTTCAAGCAGCCATGCATCATCAATCATTGCTGTATTCATCCTCCAAATGGGTGAATGATCAAAACCAAATCAAGACATACGAAATTGCGCTTTTAAGGTCAAAGACTACCTGCCTCGTTATCAAACTCTGGCAAGCGATACATCATCAGCTTTGCCTGGTTCCTTGAGACTCGTAAGGGTATGTTATATCAGTGTAACCTTATGTTTGTCACAAATTTTGTGGTATTCCAAGTAATCAATAAACTCCCAATTAGAATGTGTAAGACTCGCATTTTCTCACGATATTCGATTGGAAGATAATTGAATAGGGGCAGCTGTCGTACCCCAAATTGTCCTACCTCGAAGATTTTATTTTTCAAGAAGAAATATTTAATTAAAGATGGTACAGTAGTATCTGGTGTCCCATTCTTAAATTTAATCAGGGGGTGTATTTTAATCCAGGAGAGCGGGGCTTTCTAAATCAGGATGACTCGTGTATCTGTGAATGTTCGTAAGGCATGTTAGCCAACGACCCATGCGATTCGAAAATAAAAATTATTCTCATAATTACTGAGTTATTAAATTATTAAGGTGAATTAAGTTTAAGTTTCTCTTAATTAAAAAACTTAAATGACTTAGCCCATTTTTGTCGTTAGTAAAAGGGGAGGTTGAAATTACAATATACAAGCCCATTAGAATTGGGTCCATTAATGTTTTGGCTATTGCTAACAAAAAGGGATGGGGTGTACAAGTTACAAGTCCGTTAAAACTCAACAGTTCATTTGATATCTTGTTGTTGTTTTGTTTTAAGGAAAAAAGGCATTATTATTTAACTCCTCACTATTACTGTTTAATAAAAAAAAATATGTATCTTTATTAAAAGAAAATGCAATGTGTTTTGCTGGGAACTTTTTATCATAATAATGTTTTACTAAAAAGATTTTCAGTAGAGATTATTTATATTATTTATTAATAGATATTATTTGTAAGATTTATTTAATTATTAAAGGTTTTGTTTGAAAACAACAACAATTAGGCCAGGTTATATAAAGTAGCATTTGCTGCAAAATGTTGCTGGATAAAACAAAAAGTAGCAATGAAAGCCCAATTCAAATCAGTACAGGGCCCAAAAGAGTGCTAACGCACACTGTTTCAATCACATCCAAAAATTGTGCAGTTTTTTCCAAAAAAAACACGTACTGTATAGATTGCAAATGGAATCAAATCTCAAAACACAATTTTTCTGCAAATCATTCATACAATTAAATCTAAGACAATCAAATCCAAATCTATACAAATCTCAATCCATTACAGTAAGGAAAAAATCTAGCAACATAATCAATTACAAAATCATTACAATTAACCAAAATCAAATAATTTTGTATCAATTACAGTAAAATCAAATAAATCACAATCCCTAATTCTAAGGAAAATTCTAAAACCCTAATTCCTAAACCTATATATATATATATATATATATATATATATATATATATATATATATATATATATATATATATATATATATATATATATATATATATATATATATATATATATATATATATAAATAACAGAAAATTGAGAAAGGGAGAGAGGCCGGAGAATACAGAAAAAGAAGAAAATCATAATACAGTAGGTGGAGAATTCAAGATGTAGGCGGAGGAATTCGAAGACGAAGAACAAATATCCAGTGTCGATCATTGAAGAGAACCGAAGGTTGATGTGATTGGGGTTTCAATATTCGAAACCCTAATCACAGGAGCTCGTAGCCGCCGTTGAACCATCCACCACCCTCTTCAATCATCGCCGGAACTGTAAACAAAAAGAAGAAGAAGGGTTAGTAGCAGCAGTTTCCAAGCCGCACAAGGATTCAAAAAAATGCCAAGAGGTATAAGCTTAGCTTATATTTTGATGTTGTTGTTGGGTTGCTGGGTTTTGATTCACAGTTGGGTTGGGGAGATACGGGGCGCCGCTGGTAGGAACATTAGGTTTTAGAAGAGGAAGAAGGAGAGGGTTGGTGTTGTATCCCGGGGGAGAGGAAGAGATATTACTATAAGAGAAAATGATTAACAAAAATGAGTAAAAACAATGTTGGTAATCCTTAATAATCCAATACGCGCCCGCATACAATAACTAACACGCACCTCCAATTTTATCCATGTGATCTTGATAAGACGGCCAGGGGCCAAGTCTACATGGTAGCTAGCATACTCTCTCATGCACCTAACCAACCGGACCCCCTCCAATTCATGTAATGGGCCAAAGCCCACTGCTTTGCACACCCCTCTTTACTGAATTTCTAAACGCCAGAACAACTTCACACCCCCCTTTCAGAACTATATTTTGGGCCTGCCCAGTATTCCTTTAGACACCCCCTATTTTTACTCATCGGCATAAAAATACACCCCCCTTATTTAACTATTTTTTTTTATAATTCTAATTTTTTTAATTTTCTTTTCTATTAGTTAATGATTATTATTATTATTATTAATTTTCATATTATTATTATTATTAAT
This sequence comes from Vicia faba, assembly GCA_948472305.1. Taxonomy (NCBI): domain Eukaryota; kingdom Viridiplantae; phylum Streptophyta; class Magnoliopsida; order Fabales; family Fabaceae; genus Vicia; species Vicia faba. The sequence continues at coordinate 816,723,243 of OX451738.1, forward strand.
ATTATTTTTATATTATTATAATTATTTATTTCTTTTATAATATTTATTATTCATATTATTTATTATATTATTATTTATTGTAGGTAAATATTATTATTTATTATATCATTTAAATTATTTTTATTCAAAATTCATATATTATTTTTTATATTATCAGCATTAAAATATTTTTTAATCATGCATTAATCAAGATTTTTGCAATTAACACAATAAAAAACACTAATAAATCATCAAACTATTTTTTCGCAGTAAAGTAAGCTAACCAACTGTTTTTGCAAAAGGGTTTCGAACAGATTTTGACTTACCACGCATTTAGTCAAAATCTCCGCAATCACCACTCCCGACCAAAGTGCAAGGTGATTCAAAATATGTTTGCAAACCCCTAAAAAACATCAACCCCATACGTATTACGAATTGGGACTCTGATTCCTCGTAAGAGGATACGTATGCATACGATCGAAAATCGTGGAGAATCCTCCTAATTAAAACCTAAAACCCTGTTTACCCCAAACCTAAACCTATAACCTAGTATCCTTGTGAACAAGGTAGATGAAAGGTGCCTAACACCTTCCTTTTGTCTAATTGAGTCCGAAACCTAAAATCTCTGTCTGCGACTTAGGGTTTTCTGTTAGATTCCCTTCCCTAGGATAAAAACTAATAGTGGTGGCTCTGATTAAAAAAACCAGTTTCTACAAGACAAAATTATAGAGAATTGAATTTCCTTCAAAATGAGCTTTGGTTGAGAAAAATTTGATGAAGAATGAGAAAGTTATGCTTGGTCAAAGTTCAGTTGACTTCTCCTTAAGAAAACCCTAATTTGGTAACTTTTGACTTTTGAACAATTGAGAGTTTTCTTGATGAATCATGATAAAACCTTGATAAAATAATGAGTGTGACTTCAAAATCTTGATGTTGACCAAAAATCTTGAAGCTTGATTGTCTCTTGACCATAATTGACTTTTTGTTCAAGACAATTGACTTTCACTCATCTGAGCAATTGACTGAGCAAACTTGTGATGCAAGGCTTGAAAATTGACATGAGGATTCTTTGAAGTATATGAGGAACCATGAAACTCAATTGAGGCATTACAAGTTCAATTTTCTTTGAGAAACACAAAACCCTAGTTGCAGGTCAATTGATTAGAAGACGTGCTTGTATGCTCAAATCCTTGAGTATTCTTGAACAATTAAGAACCCTAGGAGCATGAGGAGGTTTATTGAATCAATTGTATTAAAAAATGGTTGAGTTAGACCTGAAGAGTTATATCTTCTTAAACCTGAAGATTTAGATTGACATGTCTGCCATTCGTGATTTGAACGTGGAAGAGGATTGAACACTTTAAGTGCCCAGAAATTTGCACTCACATGTGCACGAATTCAGTCTCTGAAATAAATCATTTTTTCATGTAGATAGTTGCCCCGTCCTATTTCTGGAATTGATCTACAATCTGTCTTTTTGTTGGTAGACCCGTCATGTTTCGGGATTTCATACCTCCTGGTCATATAAATATTTACTCCGTCTTGTTCTGGGAATTAACCTCTGACCTATTTTTGTTGGTAAACCTATCCTGTTTCGGGAATTCATATCGCCTGGTCATATAGATAGTTGTCCCGTCTTGTTTAGGGAATTAACCTCTGACCTATTTTTGTTGGTAAACCCGTCCTATTTCGGAAATTCATATCGTCTGGTCATATAGATAGTTGCCCCGTTCTGTTTCGAGAATTAATCTCTGACCTGTTTTTGTTGGTAAAATCGTCTTGTTTCATAAATTCATACCGCCTAGTCATATAGATAGTTACCCCATCCTATTTCAGAAATTAATCTGCGACCTGTTCTTTATTGGTAAACTCGTCCTGTTTCGGGAATTCATATCGCCTGGTCATATAGATAGTTGCTCCGTCCTGTTTCAGGAATTAATATGTGACCTGTTTATTGTTGGTAAACCTGTCTTATTTCGGGAATTCATACCGCTTGGTCATATAGATAGTTGCCTCATCCTGTTTCGAGAATTAATCCGTAACCTGTTTGTTATTTGTAAACCCGTCTTGTTTCGAGAATTCATACCGCTTGGCCATATAGATAGTTGTCCTGTCCTGTTTCGTGAATTAATTTGCGACCTGTTTGAAAATTGTTGATGATATTCGTGTGTTTGTGAATATTACCTGAAAAGGAAAAATTAGTTGTATGTAATGTCATGATGCATGTAATGCATTGCATAATTATGCTCTCAAAACAAATGAGAATGTTATATGCGTTTTAGTATGCATATGTTATAATGTATTGTGAAATGATGTATGGACGTAATATGTTGTTGAAGCGTATCGGTAGCTCCTTGTAAAAACTCTGGTTGGGGAAAATAAATCCCTGATTGTTTCTAGAGATGAAGAGAGTGATTCTTCAACTTTTGTTGGGAATAATTTTGCTGGGAATTACTGCTTTCTGTCTGAGGATGCTCCGCTGGAGATATTTGGCTTCTGCTTGAGGATAGAGGCAATCAAGGAGAGTCGGTCGTTTGTTATTCTCTTTTTTTGAAGGAACATACTCTGACTAGGGATAAAAGTGATGGATATCCCTCCGGTGTACTATATGTCAAGGTCTCAGATACCGTAGCAACTCTTTTGGGGATATCCATTTTGATTAAACCCTGCTAGATAATAGAATCTTGTTAGGGATTTTACAGTGTTGGAGAAATAAACTCTGTTAGGGAATTAAATCATGTAGACCTTGTTGAGGAAATACACTCTGATGGGGTTTCTTATAGGTTGCGCTGAGGAAGTTTCCACTGTATGCTGGGGAAATGATTAAACTTCCTTATTCGCTAGGGACCTATTGGAGATGATGATCAGGTCAAGCTATCCATTAGGGATATGGAGGTGAAGTGCTGGAAGATGCCCCAATTTCTTCCCGAGGCCATATTAGACTTGCTGAGGAATATATCTCTATTGGGGATGAGCTTGCAAAGTTAGCTCTGTAGAGATAGATTCATGAAGACTGCTCTGTGGGGATTTATAAATGACTTAAACACCATCCCAACTCCTAGAGTCTTTGATAAATATTAATCATGTTTTCATGCATGTATTTTGTTAACAGTAATCATATTCAAATACATATGTTCATTCATTTTAATCATTGGACGTTTTTGCAGATAAAATAGAGAAAGTAAAAACACTTTTGAATTTGGAATTGATTGTATTGATTTGTAAAATTTTCCTATAAACAGAAAGTTTTATACAAAGATATGGAAGTCTTGGTAAGAGGAAATAGTCGTTGGAGGAAATTGATTGAACTGATCTGTACCGTTTGAACTTTGACGTTGGTAATAAAGCTAGTTGTAAGTAGATGATCCAACGGGGCATAGTCATACGCTTTAATCCCTAACTTTTGCTTGGACCATCCTTTCGGGTTTTCAGTCCACCGGGATACCCTTTTTTTCCCAAGCCGCCTTTTCAGGTTTTCGACTTGCCGGGTGTATAATTTTTTATATATATCCATAATTTTTCCCGAACCCTTTTGGTTCTCCCGGATGCCCTTATTTTTTCCTAGGCCAATCAACCTAGTGAGTCTCGTTTATGCGTAGTATTTTTTGACTATGTCCGCATTTACAGGGTGCAAAAAATATTCACTGTCCATGGTGGTAAGTATCATAGCACGACCATAAAATATCCTTTTGACTAAAAATGGCCCTTCGTATGTGGGAGTCCATTTTCCCATGGGATCACCTTGTGGTATGATGATGCACTTTATTACCAAATCATCATCCTGGTATACCTGATGTCTGACTTCCTTGTTAAAAGCCTTGATCATGCGCTTCTGATACATCTGACCATGACAAACAACCGCAAGCCTCTTCTCATCAATCAAATTTATCTGGTGGATTCTAGTATGAATTCACTCGTCTTCATCTAAACCTTCCTCTTTCATAATCCTTAAGGAAGGAATCTGGACTTCGACAGGCAAGACAACCTCCATACTGTAGACCAGAGAGAATGGGGTTGCCCCAGTTGATGTACATATTGAGGTGCGATAACCATGAAGAGAAAATGGTAACATCTTGTGCCAGTCTTTGTATGTCACCGTCATTTTTTACAAAATCTTCTTTATGTTCTTGTTGGCGGCTTCCACTGTGCCTATCATCTTTGGTCGATACAGAGAAGAATTGTGGTGCTTAATCTTAAACTGTATGCATATTTCTATGATCATAATATTGTTAAGATTAGTACCATTGTCTGTGATGATCCTTTCGGGGATACCATATTGATAGATGAGAATATGCTTGATGAACCGGGCCACAACATTATTGGTAACAGAGGCAAACGAACCTGCTCCAACCCACTTTATGAAGTAATCAATAGTGACCAGGATGAAACGATGCCCATTAGAAGAGGTAGGCTTGATATCTCCGATCATATCAATACCCCATATTACAAACAACCAAGGAGAAGTCAATACATTCATAGTAACCAGAGACACATGTACTTTGTCGGCATAAATCTGGCATTTGTGACAAGTTCTGGAATGACAATGGCAATCAATTTCCATAGTCGACCAATAATAACCCACTCTTAGAATCTTCTTAGCCATTGTGTGTCCACCGGAGTGAGTACCAAAGACTCCTTCATGCATATCTTCCATAATCTTCTAAGCTTCCTTCTTGTCTATACAATGAAGCAGAGTCGAATCATGATTGTGCCTGTATAAGATTTTGTTGCTCAGAAAGAATTTGGCAGAGAACCATCATAGAAATTTCTTGTCATTGATAGAAACCCCCTCAGGGTACTCTTGAGACTCGAGGTATCTTTTCACTTCATAGTACCAAGGTTTTTCCTCTACTCTATTAGTATTGTAAGTTCAGATGCGCCTAAGAGGGGGGGGGGGGGGGGTGAATTAGGTTCTTTAAAACTTTTTATGAATTGTATGTATATTTTTGCAAGAGTTTCTTTTATTTCTTTTTCTGATGAGTGATGAAAGCAGTAAATGCGGAAAGTAAAGAACACAATGATGTATCCTGGTTCCCCTCACAGTCCGAGAGTACTCCAGTACCCTTTCAACATAAAAGAGATTTCCTTATTGTTGGTAATTTGTACAAGACTACCTAACAAGCCAAGAACAATCCTCTTGGACCAAGAACAATCCTCTTGGATTTTCACTAAGACCACAAAGAGAACAATCCTCCCTAAGTGTCTTTGTTGTTTCCAACAATCCTGAAAACAAGTACAATAGTTTGTTTGATTTTGTAAAAGAGTTTGAATAATGAAGAAGCAATGTCAATCACTTGATTGATCTTTTCTTATCAATATGAAATTTAAGATGGAATACTCTTCTAAGTGCTCAAGAACAATTTTCAAAATGCATATGAAAATGATGAATAAAATATCTTGAGTATAAAGAGTATAATCAAAAGAATAGAAAGTTGTTTTGTTTTTTAATTAATTTGATGTGTTTTCAAAATTCTAAATCAAAATAATTTATAGTGTAGTAATACCTCTTCAATGAAACATAGCAATGTTTAAACCATTTTTACTAAAACAATGTATATGGAAAGATACAAGGATTGCCATGAAAAGGTGTTACCAAAGGTTGCTGGAAAAATACAATTTTTCAAACTTTAAGGCACAATAACCGGTTGCACTAAAGCAACAACCGATTGCAGCACAACAACGTTTAAAAAAATTGAAAATTATAACTAGGACAACCGATTGTCATTGAGGAGCAATTGGTTGCTCTAAAGCCAACGTTCAAAAAATTTGAAAATAAAACACTTGATAATCGATTGCTGCTAGACGACAACCGATTGTATGTTAAACAAAATCAAAATTTTCTTGGATGCAACCGATTGTTGTTTGATGATAATCGATTGCTTGTGTACAAAAATTGAAAAAAAATATTATTTTCAAAGATTTTAAACAATTTAAAATATCCTTCTTTAATCATACTTAGTATATACTCAAAATATCATTTTAATAAAGTAAATGCATGATTAAAAATAGTTTTGAGCACTAAGAGCATAAGATCAAAAATTTCATATACCTTAAGCCATAAGTCTTGAAAAGTTGATCTTGATCAATGAATATTTGCTTGAGATAAATCTTCTAACTTGATTCATTCATTTTTGCATGCTAGCTTGTCTTCATCAAAACATTTGGAAAGCTTGATTTCACATTCTCCCCCTTTTTGATGATGACAACCATTGCTTGAAGTTTGGAGTTCATCTTGGTATTCTCTAATCAAGTTGTTTAAAAACTCCCCCTAAGTCAAAGACTCCCCCTTGATCTATTGCATGAGAGTTTTGAAGATTGCTTGCTTGCTGCAATTTGGGTTAGAGAAACACAAAAAGAAACTACAAAGTCTTCTCCCCCTTTGTCATTAGCAAAAAGGAATGGGAAAGAAGATCATAAAATTTTTGCACATAGAAACAACATAGCATAAAGAAAGTTTGCATACATAGATATAATAGAAACAAAGTGCACAAAACGAAAAGGATTTCATGGTCATATATCAAAAATTTAGTAATAAAAACATGGATCATGATATATTACCATAAAGTCAAGATTAAGATCATAGCCATGTACCTTAATTAGATAATGTCATTTTCGTCCAAGATACCTAGCTCTCTTCGGATCTTAAAGAATGGTTCTATTGCCAACGGTTTAGTGAAGATATCTGCTAGTTGATTATGCGTATCCATGAAGGTGACTTAGACATCTCCTTGAAGTACATGATCACGAAGAAAGTGATGTCAAATGTCGATATGCTTTGTTCTAGAATGCATCACAGGATTCTTTGTAATGTTGATTGCACTTGTGTTGTCACATCGGAGTGGAATGCATCCAAGGTCGAGTCCGTAGTCACGGAGTTGTTGCTTGAGCCATAGAATTTGCACACAACAACTACCCGCTGCAATATATTCTGCCTCGTCCGTACTAAGAGCCACACAAGCTTGTTTCTTGCATGCCCAAGAGACTAATGCATTTCCCAAAATGTGACAAGTGCCACTTGTGCTTTTTCTATCTGTTTTACATCCTGCATAATCAGCATCAGAATAACCAATTAAATTGCATATATTACCTTTTGGGTACCAGAGGCCGACATTGGTTGTTCCTTTGAGATATTTCATGATTCTTTTTACCGCCATAAGGTGAGATTCTTTCGGGTTTGCTTGAAATCATGCACACAGACATACACTGAACATGATGTCAGGACGACTTGCCGTCAAGTATAACAGTGAGCCAATCATGCCTCGATATTTAGTAATATCAATGGAAATACCAGATTCATCTTGATCAACATAAGTACCGGAGCCCATTGGCATGTGCATTGATTTGCAATTATCCATATCAAACTTTTTCAAAAGTTCCTTGCAATATTTTGATTGATTAATGAAGATACCATCGTTCAGTTGCTTAATTTGCAATCCAAGGAAATAGTTCATCTTGCCCATCATAGACATATCAAATTCTCCTTGCATCATCAACGAGAATTTTTCACACAAATCTTGGTTAGTTGAACCAAATATAATATCATCGACATAGACTTGTACTAATAAAGTGTTACCTATGATCTTCTTTATGAACAAGGTCTTATCCACTTTACCTTTCTCGAAACCTTTTTCGCATAAGAAAGTACTGAGTCTGTCATACCATGCTCTAGGTGCTTGTTTTAAGCCATAAAGAGCTTTTCTCAACTTAAAGACACGTGAAGGATTCTTGAAGTCTTCAAAGCCCGAGGGTTGTTTGACATAGACTTCTTCATTGATGTAGCCATTTAAGAATGCACTTTTGACGTCCATTTGGTAAAGCTGAAAATTCAATGAACAAGCGTAAGCAAGTAAAACACGGATAGCTTCTAACCTTACAACCGGAGCGAAAGTTTCTTCAAAGTCAATTCCCTCTTCTTGGTTGTATCCTTGGGCTACCAATCTTGCTTTGTTTCGAACAATTATACCGTTCTCATCAAGTTTATTTTTGAACACCCATCTTGTACCTATGATCTGTTTGTCACTTGGTCTAGGAACAAGTTCCCAAACTTGATTTCTCTCAAACTGATTTAATTCTTCTTGCATAGAAATTATCCATTGGTCGTCTCCTAATGCGTCGTCGACTTTGGAAGGTTCGATTTGAGAAACGAACGCCATGTTCAAGCAAGCATATTTGAGATTCAATCTTGTTGAAACGCCTTGACTGATGTCACCGATGATTTTATCAATAGGGTGATCTCTATGGGTTCTCCATTCCTTAGGTAGATCATTGACATTTGATTCATCCGGAATTTGTTCTTCTTGTTGTTTCAATTGATTCTCATTGTTGGTCTTGGAGCCATCTTCTTGAGGAATATCTAAAATCTCATCATCATTATTTAAAACAATAGTATCCTCCTCGGAGGGGTTAGATTCATCAAACGATACATGCATAGATTCCTCAATAGTTAAAGTTCTTTTATTGTATATACGATAAGCTTTACTAGATAAGGAGTAACCAAGAAAAACACCTTCATCTGATTTTTCATCAAACTTACCAAAGCTGTCTTTGTCGTTGTTAAGGACAAAATAATTGCAGCCAAAGACATGAAAGAATGAAATATTTGGTTTCCTTCCTCGAAAGAGTTCATATGGAGTCTTCTTCAAGATAGGTCAAATATTAACTCTATTGCTCATAAAGCATGCCGTGCTTACAGCATCCGCCCAAAAGTATTTTGGAAGGTTTGAATCACTAAGCATTGTCCTTGCAAGTTCAATAAGAGACCTATTCTTCCTTTCTACAACTCCATTCTGTTGATGAGTCCTTGGTGCTGAGAAATTATGTGATATTCCATGTTCTTCACAGAAATTTTCAAAGGAGGAACTGGAATTCTCCACCATGGTCGCTTCTTATGGAGGCAATAGATAATGACTTCTCATTTTGAATTTGCTTTGCATATTTCTTGAACGCCTTGAATGCATCATTTTTCTGCACTAAAAAGAGTGTCCAAGTATATCTAGAAAAGTCATCAACAATAACTAGAGCGTATACATTACCTCCGAAGCTTCTTGTTCTTGAAGGGCCAAACAAGTCCATATGAAGCAATTGTAGTGGCCTAGTAGTGGACACCACATTCTTGGATTTGAACGTTGATTTTGTTTGCTTTCCATTTTTACATGCATCTCAAAGCCTATCTTTGATGAACTTTATCTTAGGCAGCCCAACAACAAGGTCATGCTTAATCAATTTGTTTAAATGTTCCATATGAATATGAGCGATTATTTTGTGCCATAGCCATGAGTCGTTGTTGTTTGCCATGAGACATTTAACCTTCAAAGACAAATCGTTAATGAAAATCATAAAAATATTATTTACTCTTTTACCTTTAAGTTTAGCCTCATGTGTGACTTCATCTTCTATCAAACATTCATCTTTAGTGAACTTGATCTTGAAGCCATTGTCACATAGTTGGCTAATACTTAGGAGATTGTGCTTTAGTCCATCGACATAAAGAACATCTTCAATTGTTGTGAAAGGTGGACCACCAACTTTACCTATGCCAAGAATCTTTCCTTTGTTGTTATCTCCATACGTCACATAACCCTTGGCCTTAAGCGTTAGATGTGAAAATTTGTCGATATCTCCCATCATATGCTTGGAACAACCACTATCGAGATACCATAGATTTGAAGTGGTCGTCAAGCTTACCTACTGTGATCGGTGGGAATGAGAACTGACTGTTTTGGAATGCTGGTTCGCGTTTGCGTTTGTTTTTGCAAAATGTCGCGGTAAGTAAGAGTCGCCACCGTCTTTTATTTAATCCAACAAGGAAAGGACAAAAGCACAGCAAAATTCCTTTTCAAGACGTTTCTCGGGTTCGGGAGGTAGATTATAGAAAGGGAAGGTGTTAGCACCCTTTCTATCCGTGGTTATCCACGGGCTCTTAGGTACTTGCTCACTATGTTTTCAAAAAGTTTTGCTTTTCTTGTGTTTGTGGGTTTTGAAAAGAGTTTTGTTTGAAAACTTCGATTTAACTCTTGTTTCTGTCCTCAAGAGTGTATGAAGTGTTGTTTGAAAACTTTGTTTGAAAAAGTGTAAGTGTGAAAAATTTGTTTTGTTTTGAAAGAGCAAGTACCTAAGAACCTCTACCTACTCAAAAGGAATTAAACTATGTAAATTTCCTTTAGACAGTACTATCCCACTATTGAGGAGTAGGTAGCACCGTCGTTGGAGTTGTCGGGTCAATTCGATTAAGGGACATGTGGTCATTAAAGCAACGTTAGGACGCCTTAGCGGTAACCCTAATGTCTTAGATCATTTTATCCGAGGCAACCATTTCGAGGCAACTTTGATCTTTAGACAGGAGGGCGACCTCTAAAACTTCCTATACTCAATGACCACGTCGAGGCAACCAAGTGAGGCGTACCCTAGGAGTGGCATGTGCAAATGTGTCAATTTTAAATTATGTTATCTTTGTACATGTTATGGTGAGCTACGATTGATTTTAAGTTTAAGATAGATCTTGTCATGCATAGCCTATTAGCATACATCTAGTAGTTAATGGTTGCGGAAAATAAAACTAAGCTATTACAAGGCGTCAGGTATTTACATCGCCAAAAACAAACCCTTGAAAAGTAAATTGCGGGAAAGTAAATAAAAGCGATAAATAATCCTAATTAAAACTATTACATCCTCGGAGCAATTACAATATTGAGATATGAATCAAAAAACAATACGCGTGAGAAAAATTAAATCGGAGAGTTTTTAGGGTTTTGACCCTTTTTTAAGAAAGAAGGAGATTTTTTGTTATTTTGAATTAAATTAAACCAAAACTAATTAATTAATAAAAAGAAATATTTTTTGGGTTTTTGAATGTTTAAAGAAATAAAATAAAGAATGATTAAATATATTAAAAACCTAATTCTAATTAATTTTAATTTATTGCAAAAATATTAAACTTATGCCTAATTAAAACAAAACAAATTAAGTTATTTATTTACAAAAATAATGAAATAGTGAAATTAATTTTAATAAATAAAAATATTATATTTTTTTGTTTTCTGAAATTTTTATTATGGGAAAAAAATATTAATTTGTTAGTGATATAAATAATAATTATAAAAATAATTAAATGAAAGAAAAAATAAAAAAGAAAGGAAAAGAAATAAACTCATGAAGGGGGTTTGGGCCCAATTTTGGAGGTAGAGTCAGCAATTTTCGGGCCCATTATGCCTCAGCCCCATTGACTTCCCAGGATCTCACGCGCGTGCATTGACTAGGGAGTATGATGATCTTCCATTCATGACCATTGGATCTAGGTTTGGAGACATCTGGCGTACTGAGATTTGAGGTGTATGGTGGACCTCCCTTTGCAAACTGCACATGAATATATGAAGAAAAATTGAATAAATGTTTTGGGGGACCTGGGATTCGAACCCAGGTCCCAATACTCATTGGCCAGCGCCCCAACCACTCAACCACCTGCATCTTTTTGTTATTGGAATAATAAGCAATTATTATATATGAAAACAATTAACACGTTGTAAATAAAAAAATAAAGCGCGCGTTTTTCAAACCCACGAACCAGATGACAACACATCATCATCTTCAACCTTTGCCTTGCATAATTAGAATCAGATAACGGGGGTTTTTAACCTCCACTACCTCCCTGCACGAAAAATAGCGAATAGACACAGAGCAAAAAGAAATATTTCGCGAGGTGTGTGTTGGAATCGTCTTGGCCTCACGAATTCAACCATGTATCCCATTGGTTCCAATTTTTCCTGGATTGGAAAGCCCTATTTGAAAGCTTTAAAGCGCTAGAAATTCAATCATGGCATCTCTCGGTTTAGGGCATTATGGTTCAATTCAATCATTCCATTAGCTTTGTATAATCTCTAACAATGCAAATCAATCACAAAAACATGTCAAATGCGTATGAATTAAGAGATACAGTTTTGAATTGGAAGTGCAAACCGTGAGATTGTATTTCGTGATTCCTTGAGCTTTGGTGCTCGAATTTGATTGCAAATCACTCCTGGTACCTCCTACGATGTGTTTGGATGGACAAGGCACCTTGAATTGGCCTAGATTGCAAGAACAAGTTTTAACTTTTCTTGAATTTTCTTGAAATTGATATGGCTGTTCTGCAGTCTTTCAGTCGTGTATTAGGTTATGCATGGCTTGCTTACATATAAGGGAATCAGTTTAGGTCAAAATTTGGACCCATATCCATGTGTATTGAAGATTGAATCCTTGATTGACAAATCAAATATTCTTGATTTTTCATGATTGATCAAGTTGCCAAAATTGGATATTTTTGTATCTTTTAGCTTGTGCACGAATTGGTCAGCATATTTGGATCATATTTGGTTCAGAAATAGGTTTAAGAATCAAATCTTTTATTTTCTTATAATTTAAATTAATTAAATGAATTAATATAATTAAAAATCCATTTAATCAATAAATTTAAGAAAATAAATCCAATTTAACTTGGTGGGTCGTGCACAGGTCATGGGTGAAGTTTCAAGAAGAGATTTGAGGCCCATTAGCAAAAAGAAGGTGTTTTGAGCAAAGTTGACTTTTGCAAATTCATGAAAATTGCCCAACTTCTCCAATGCATAACTTGCTCAATTTTGATCATATGACCATGTTCTTGGACATTTTGGAAAGCCCTTGAAGTCCTCTAACCAATGCTTTTTGTCCCATGACATTTGGATTTACCAATCTCAAGTTATGGCCTTTGACTCAAAGTGTACCTTTGTTGACTTTTGAAATTGACCTATAATGTAAAAATTTGTAACTTTTTGTGAGAGCATTTCTTGATCTTGGAGTGTGAAGATGTGTTGTACCCTAAAATTTGCCCTCCCATATCCTTCAAATATTTGCCAAGTCAAGCTTCAAATCTCCCCCAAGAGTTGCACAGTCAAAGGTCTCCTATACAGTCAAAATTAGGGTTTGTGTTCTGATCAAGAAGATGAAGTTTTCAAAGGCCCAATCAAGTCTCACATGCCTACAAATATGGTCAAGTATCCTCATATCAAGTTTCAAGACATTCAGCTCAAAATTGCACAGTCAAAACCCTAATTGCACTACAGTCAACTGTAGGGGCAAAATGGTCATTTGGCAGTCAAAAGTTCAAATTTTTGGTCAACATATCATTTTGAAGCCACAAACATCATTTGATCAATGCTTGATCATGATTCTCAAAGTTTGGCTCAAAAATCATCAAGATGCAAAAGTTTCCTTATTTGGACAGCTGAAAAAGTCAACTGAAATTGACCAGGGCATAACTTTCACATGGATTATCAAAAAAATTCCATCCAAAGCTCATTTTTAAGAGAAAGACATTTCCTACAACTCATCTTCATACTTCAAGTCCAAGAAATGCTCTCACAAAAAGTTATCAATTTCAACATTATAGGTCATTTTCAAAAGTCAACAAAAAGGGACTTTAAGTCAAAGGCCATAACTTGAGATTGGTAAATCAAAATGACATGGGACCAAAGACATTGGTTAGAGGACTCAAAGACCTTTCCAAACTGTCCAAGAACATGAGAAAAGCTTAAAAATTGAGCAAGTTATGCCTTGTGGAAGTTGGGAAATATTTGGATATTTTGAAAAGTCAACATTGATCCAAATGACCTAAAATTGCTAATGGGCCCATTTTTCTTCCACAAATCATCATCCATGGCATGTGCACGACCACTTGGCCCAAAGGGAAGTATTTTCTCATTTTTTATTTATTTATTTGAATTTTTATTTATAATAATTCACTTAAATCAATTAAATATGTGAAAAATATTTAACTTAACCTAACCAATCTTTTTATACATGTTTTAGACTCAATAATTCATGCACATTCAAATATGGGAAGATTTGGTTTGATTGGATCCTAATTGACACAAAATTGCATGGAAAAAGATATGGAAATCATGGTGAAAAATCAAATCTTCAAAACCATGATTGCAAGAGATTTGGAGCAAGTTTTTTGACCTAATGCACTCAATACAAAAGCCTGAATACAACCCTAATCAAAATACACGCATAGTTGCTCAAGAAGGCCATAACCAAACTTGGAATTTTTGTCTAAAAACTCAAATCTGAAAACCACTTTTGAGGGCGATTCAAAGCATAATTCTTGTTCCATTAGCTTGCCAAGGTTGCCCAGAAGCGATTACAATCACAAACATTCACCAAAGCTCAAGGAATTGGTAACGAGAACCGCCCCTGTACAGAGAAAAAATCATGATCGTATTTTGACATTTAGGCATTCTTAGGGCATTTTAATTATTGATTTACATTCCTTATGCCATTCTAATGCTAACCATATGATTCAATTATGTTTTTATGCTGTATACACGATTTCACCATTGCCAAGTTTTAGGGTTTTGCAAGCTTCAGATTAGGGCTTTTGAAACGAGGAAAAATTAGCCCTCGAGACCACCACCATTCAACTCAGCGCTTTTGGACGATCTCAAATATACCCTCGCGCCTAATTTATGATTGCCCTAGTGCTAATCGTTATTTTTTGTAAAGGTACCTTCTGCAACGGTGTGAAAACCGTTGCTTATGTTGTTTATGTTTCAAGAACATGAAGAAGATGATGTGTTGGCAAATGGTGATAGGCCAGTTCAAAAATTCGCGCGCTGAAGGCATTAAGGCATTGTGTCATATTATATTAATTGTTGTTTATTTATTTAACAAACGCGTGGTAGTGGTCCAGTGGCAAGGTGTGAACGTTGGCAATGCATATGACCTGGGTTCGAGTCCCAGGTCTACGTTAATTTCCCTATTATTTTGCAAAACATATTCCTATGCAGTTTCAAAGGTGGAGCGCACCATACATCCTCCAGATCAAATCGCCCACGTGCCTAGTGGAATCAAACCAAAGGCTGAGATTGAAGGGACACCCTAAACCCTAGTCAATATGCCAGCAGGTTGTCTGAAAAAGTCAAATGGACCATGCTTATTGGGCCAGAATCTCCATGATTGCACCTCCATGTTGGGGCCTGATACCCCTTTGGTTTGCAACTTCTTTTAATTTTCTCTATTTTTTATTCTTGTTATAATTTTTTTTTATTTTTTCTTTAAATTGTTGTTTGTTTAATTAATTATATTTTCATAAAATCATAAAACATATAAAAAAAGTCAGAAAAGAGCAAAAATAATCAATATTCTTATTTTTTTCATGAACAAACTTGCATATAATTAAAATTAATCTTAAATTAGGTTGCAATTTTAATGCTTTTCATAATAAAATCTAAAAAATGTAGAATTAGGGTTTATTCAATTTTTCATCCCTTTTATTTATTTTCTTTCATAAATATTTAATATTATTTATTTATTTTTACAATTAAATTGCATATAAAAATTAGGTTTAAATTAGGTTAAAATTCAACATATTTCTTAATAAATTAAAAATAAATAGAATTAGGGTTTGCATCTCATTTTGATTTTAGTTAATTCTCCCTTTTCCCCATTAATCATAAAATACCAAAAAATACCAAAAAACAATTTCTTTTCCTTTTTTTAATTAATTAATTCCATGTAATTTTAATATTTTGCAAAAGGGTCCAACGCCCTCATTTCAACTTAATTGTTAATTCGCATATTTATTTTATTTTGCTTAAATAATTATGTACCTCTCCCGAAGCCATGTAAATTACTTCTCGCACTTTTACTTTCTTTACTTTTTCTGTCAAATCGGGTCCTGGTTAATTTTGGCGATGTGGACCCGCGCCATTTGTAATAGCTTTAGATTTACTTTTCCTCGCAACTTTTAACTGTTAAACAAAGCATGAAAGAATGTATGGACTAAAATAAAAACAAAAGCGTAGATCACCCGTGACATGAACAAGACGAAATATCTGAAAACGACACACAAATCACACACCACCCCTAGGGTACGCCTCACTGTTGCCTTGCCTCGAAAGGTGATCGTCGAGTAGAGGATGTCTTAGTAAGTCCTCATGATCCGGGAACCTGGCATGAGGGTAGCTTCTAAGGTATCTTCCCATTGCTCCGGTGATCACCATGTCCCGAACCTCGAATTGACCCGAACACCTCCAACGGTGGTGCTACCTACCTCTCAATGGTGGGATGGCACTACTTTAAAGGATATTTACACAGACGAATTCCTTAGGGTAGGTAGGTTCTCATAGATACTTGATCTAATTTCAAAATAAATCAAAAACTTCTTTTCACACCGACACCTTTCAAAAAGCTTTCAAAAGAAATTTTTCAAACACTCTTGAGGACTGATACAAGAGTCGAACTGAAATTTTAAACGAAACTTTTTAAAACCCACAGTTGAAAAGCAAATAAACCATTTTTGAAAACACAATGAGCAAGTATCTAAGAGCCCATGGATAACCATGGATAGAAAGGGTGCTAACACCTTCCCTTTCTATAATCTACCTCCCGAACCGAGAGCAATCTCTTTAAGGAATTTTTCTGTGCTTTTGTCCTTTCCATTTGGAGAAAATAAAAGACGGTGGCGACTCTTGCTTCCGCGACATTTCGCGAACCAGCGTTAAACAGTCAGTTCCAGAACCACCGATCACAAGATGGATTGTAGGAAATTGCATCCTCTTAAAAATGAGCTTTGGATGGAATTTTTCTGATAAACCATGAAAGAGTTATGCCCTTGTCAAAGTACAGTTGACTTTTCTGCTGTCCAAAAATAGTAACTTTTGCACCTTGATGATTTTTTGAGCTATGCTTGTGGGGTCATGATCAAGACTTGATCAAATGATGATTTTGAACTCAAAATAAGATGTTGACCAAGAATTCTGACTTTTGTTTGCAAAATGACCATTTTGCCCTTGCAGTTGACTGTAGATCAAATGGGGCTTTTGACTGTGCAAACTGGCACTGTGAGTCTTGAAACTTGGCATGTAGGTGCTTGAGAATATATATAGGCCTATGAGACTTGATTGAACCATTGATAACCCCAAATTCCTTGAAAGAACCAAAACCCTAATTTTGAATTGACTGCCTTAGGAGATGAATTGACTGTACAACCCTTGAGCCATTTTGAGCAATTTGAGGATCATTCTTGACAAATCTTGAGGAATATGAGAGGGCAAATTTTGGGGTACAACAGTTGCCCCTGTTCAATCTTCTTAAACCTGAGGATGTAGATTGGCTTGCGCGCCTTTCGTGATCCGAAGGTGGAAGATGATTGAACACTAAAGTGCCCAGAAATTTGCACTCACATGGTGTAGTATCAGCAATGTGACGTCGGGAATGGGCTTACAGATGCCATTTGGAGATTGTTGGTAGAAGGATGGGCTTATAGATGCCATCTGGGGATTGTTTGTTGAATTGTAACTTTGTAAGTTGAAAGAAAGAACCTGTGTAGGGTTGCCTGATAATGAGTCCGTGTAAAACTGCATCTGAAAGAGAGAAGGAACCGGTGTAGGGTTTCTTCATGATGGTCAAGTAGATAATTGTCCTGTCTGGTTTCAGGTGTTAACCTACAATCAGTCGTCCGCAGATGTTTTCCTGGCTTGTTACAGGTATTAATCTGGAACTTGAAAAGGTTGGTCAAGGAGATACTGTCCTGGCTGGTTTCAGGTATTAATCTCTGACCTGTGGAATGAAGATCTTCCTGGCTTGTTACAGGTGTTAATCTGCAATCTCTTTGTGTAGATGGTTTTCCTGGCTTGTTACAGGTATTAACCTACAATCAGTCGTCCACAGATGTTTTCCTGGCTTGTTACAGGTATTAATCTGGAACTTAAGGAGGTTGGCCGATGAGATAGTTGTCCTGGATGGTTACAGGTGTTAATCTCTGACTTGAGAAAGAAAAATAGTTTTCCTGGCTTGTTACAGGTATTAATTTTCAATCTCTGGCCTGAGAAAGAAAGATGGTCTTCCTGGCTTGTTACAGGTATTGATCTTCCATCTCTTCATGTAGATAACTTTCCTGGCTTGTTACAGGTATAAATATACAATCAGTCGTCCACAGATATTTTCCTGGCTTGTTACAGGTATTGATCTGGAACTGCAAAGGTTGGCGGTAATCATCTTTTGATTGACCTTTTCCTAAAAAGGCAAAACATTAGTTGTATGCAATGTCATGATGTATGAAATGCATGATGTTCTCCAAATAAATGAGATCGTGTCGTATGCACTTTATCATGTATGTAAATAGGAGGTATGAAATGTGGAATGTTTATGAATGTATTTTCGTCTGGGAAAATAAATCCTTGACAAATGCCGGGGAGTTTGTCAAATCCTGGACTGCTGTTGAAGAGTATGGTTGAATTCTTCGTTTCCACTGGGGATGATGCACGAAGGTGGTTACAAGAGTAAACTTGTAGGAGAAGATGACTCCGTTGGGGAATAAATCTGGTGAAGAGATTACTCTGCGGGGAATTACTCTGTGGGAAGAGATGCTGTGCTGAGATTTTAACGATAACTCCGCTGGGGATTCCGTTGATAAGCTCTATTGGGGATTTTGATGATAAATTCCGCTGGGGATAGAAAGAACTTCGCTGGGGATGATCTTTCAGTTGCAACTTCCTGAGGATAACCCAATTAGACTCTTATGGAAATAACCTTCTGAATATGGCTGGGGAGATACATTTGTACTCTACAGAGGACAAGCTTCCAGAATCTATTGGGGAAGATGATTCAACTCTGGCGGGGAAGCTTTTTTAGACTGCGCTGGGAAATGGCTCCACTGGGGTATCTTGTATTCTGCCGGGGAACATTCTTATACTCTGTCGAGGAATATTAAGACTGCCGGGGATACTCCTACGCTTGTCGGGGAATATCTTTATACTCCGCTGGGGGATATTAAGACCTTCTGGGAATACCGAGCCTTTTCGGGACTGATGGTAGACTAACTCTGCTTGAGGGAGAGTATTGCTGATTTGTACATGATTGCAGGTCTCAGTGGGGAGAGCTTCCATTACTGTCTTACTCTGCGGGGAGTGAAGGTATCCTGGTCACATTCTTCAGCCGAACCTACCTTGGTACCTTGGTGGACAGAGAAACTAGACCTCTCAGACAATTCTTATTGCCCCTACTTCTGATATCACCCGTAATTAGTCCTTTGTTTCGTATGCAAATATTTATGAGCATCAATTAATGTCAAATGCATATATCAAAAATGAACATTGGACGTTCTTTGCAAAACAAAACAGATAAAGGAAAAATAATTTACAATTTGTCTGAAAAATGAACTTGTATTGATTTTGAAGTTTGCCTGAAAATAGGCGTTTTTGTACAAGAGGCTGACATCCTAGTAAGAGAACACCGCCGAGTAAATAGAATTTATACAATTTGTGAAAAGAAAACAAAACAGCTATGTGAATAATCCCACTGGGTTCCAACTCTGCTATTGCCCTTATATCTTCAAGCATCTCATCACTTTGCTGCTTAGTTGAAGATGAATCTGATTGATTGGTGCCGTCCGAGCCTGATAGTTGATACCAAAGTCTGGATGCAGGGGGATCCAATGAGACATAGTGTTATGCTTATCCCTAACTTTTTCCTGGACCGCCCTTTCGGGTTTTCAGTCCACCGGGATACCCATTTTTTCCCAAGCCGCCTTTTCAGGTTTTCGACTTGCCGGGTGTACAGATTTTTTATTTTCATCCCTTATTTTTGCCCGAACCCTTTTGGTTCTCCGAGAAGCCCTTATTTTTGCCTAGGCCAGTCAACCTAGCGGGTCTTTAATTACGCGTAGTATCTTTTCACTATGTCTGCATTGACGGGGTGAGGAAGGTCGTCACCATCCATGGTGGTTAGAATCACCGCTCCTCCTAAGAAGATGTTCTTAACCACAAATGGCCCTTCGTACGTAGGGGTCCATTTGCCCCTGGGATCACCTTGAGGTAGAATGATGCGCTTGATTACCAAGTCCCCGACTTGATACTCTTGTCGTCTGACTTTCTTGTTAAATGCCTTGATCATCCGTTTTTGGTACGTCTGACCATGACAAATATGAGTCTTTTTTCGTCGATTAGGTTCAATTGATCAAGACGGGTCTGGATCCAGTCGTTTTCACTTATACCCGCATCCTTCATGATCCGGAGAGAGGGTATCTGAACTTCAATGGGCAGGACTGCCTCCATGCCATATACCAAGGAGTAGGGTGTTTCCCTTGTTGACGTCCGTGCAGAGGTACGGTACCCGTGAAGAGCAAATGATAACATCTCGTGACAGTCTTTGTAGGTCACTGTCGTCTTCTGCACAATCTTCTTAATGTTCTTATTAGCTGCTTCTACAGCCCCATTCATCTTCGGTCGGTAGGGAGAAGAGTTGTGGTGCTGTATCTTGAATTGCTCGCAGAGCTCAGTGATCATCTTGTTGTTAAGATTGGTACCATTATCCATAATGATCCTCTCTGGTACACCGTATCGAGAGATCAGGTTGTGCCGAATGAACTGTGCCACGACATTCTTGGTTACGGTGGAAAAGGAAGCTGCTTCAACCCACTTCGTCTAGTAATCAATCGCTACCAGGATGAAACGATGCCCGTTGGATGCCGTAGGTCTGATCTCGCCGATCATATCAATGCCCCACATTGCAAAAGGCCAAGGTGCTGCCAAGACATTCAAAGGAACCGGAGGAATGTGCACCTTATCAGCATAGACCTGGCACTTGTGACATGTCCAAGAATGCTGATAACAGTCGGCTTCCATTGTGGACCAGTAATATCCTGCCCGAAGGATTTTCTTCGCCATGATATGTCCACTGGAATGAGTTCCGAAGGTACCTTCGTGCAGCTCTGCCATGATCCTTTCTGCTTCAATCTTATCCACATAATGCAATAAGGTTGAATCATGGTTACGTTTGTAAAGAATGTCATTGCTGAGGAAGAACTTTGCCGCGAATCTTCTCAGAAACTTCTTGTCATTAACAGATGCACCCTCGGGGTATTCTTGAGCTTCAAGGTACCTCTTCACTTCATGATACCAAGGTTTTTCTGTTGCCTCTTCGGCCTCAAGGTCACAACAATGTGCAGGTTCATCCAGTTTCCAAATAATGATTCGGGGAGCCTTGTTGTCCCATTTGACTTTGAACATAGAAGACATCGTAGCTAGCGCGTCCGCCAACTGATTCTCCTCTCTTGGGAAATGTTCAAAGGTTATCTCCTCGAAATGGGGAAGCAACGCCAATACATACTTCTTGTAAGGAATAAGATTTGGGTGTTTCGTATCCTATTATCCTTTGATCTGACTGATCACGAGAGTGGAATCTCCGAAGACACTCAGAAACTTAATCCTCAGGTCAATTGCAACTCGAAGACCCATGATGCATGCTTCATACTCCGCCATATTATTGGTGCAGTTGAAACATAGTCGGGCGGTAAGTGGAGTATGTGAGCCTTTAGGAGATATGATCATAGCGCCAATGCCATTACCCAAAGCGTTTGAGGCTCTGTCAAAGTGCATAGACCATCGGGATCCTTCCTCAGGTCCTTCATCCGGTCTAGGTATCTCGCAATCAGTTACTACCATGATATTCTCGTCTGCCAACACACTTCCCTTGATTGATTTTTGAGTCGTGTACTGGATGTCATATTCAGTCAAGATCATCTGCCATCTTGCTATTCTTCCGGACAAGGCTTGCTTTTCAAAGATATACTTGATTGGGTCCATCTTTGAAATCAACAAAGTAGTGTGAGTCAACATATACTGTCTTAGCCGGTGAGCAGCCCATACCAAAGCGCATCAAGTTTTCTCAAGCAGTGAGTATCGGGTCTCACAGTCGGTAAACTTTTTTCTAAGGTAATAAATAGCATGCTCTTTTCGGCCAGACTCGTCATGCTGACCCATCACACACCCCATTGAATTGTCAAGTACTGTCAAGTATAAGATTAGAGGTCTCCCTTCAACTGGTGGCATAAGGATAGGTGGCTCTTGGAGATACTCTTTGATTCTTTCGAAAGCGGCCTGACATTCATCGTTCCAACGTACTACTTGATCTTTCTTCAGTAGCTTGAAGATTGGTTCACAAGTAGCAGTTAGGTGCGAGATGAATCGGGCAATGTAGTTCAGCCGTCCTAGAAAGCCTCTGACTTCTTTCTCTGTCTTGGGAGCTGGCATCTCTTGTATAGCTTTCACTTTGGCAGGGTCTACTTGAATACCTTTGTCGCTTACGACGAAACCTATTAGTTTTCCAGATCTCACCCCAAAGGTGCACTTGTTCGGGTTTAATCTCAACTTGTACAACTTCAACCGGTCAAACAGCTTCTGTAGATGGTCAAGGTGTTCCTCCTCAGTTTGGGACCTCGCAATCATATCGTCGACATATACTTCAATCTCATGGTGGATCATGTCATGAAACAAAGCAACCATGGCACGTTGGTATGTTGCCCCAACATTTTTCAACCCAAAAGGCATGACCTTGTAGCAAAAGGTGCCCCACTGAGTGACGAAAGTGGTCTTCTCCATGTGTTCAGGAGCCATCTTTATCTGATTATAACCGGAGAAACCATCCATGAAGGAGAATACCTTATGCTGAGCAGTGTTGTCAACCAGAACGTCGATGTGAGGCAGAGGGAAGTCATCCTTAGGGCTCTCCCTGTTCAAATCCCTGTAGTCAACACACATTCGGACCTTACCATCTTTCTTCGGTACTGGAACCACATTGGCGACCCACTGAGGGTAAGAAGTTACTTCTAGAAAACCGGCGTCAAATTGTTTCATAACCTCAGCTTTGATTTTCTCGGACATCTCTGGACGCATACGGCGAACCTTCTGTTTTACCGGAGGGCATTCTTCCTTGGTAGGCAGGCGATGAACCACGATGTCGGTATCCAACCCAGGCATATCTTCATAAGACCGGGAGAAGATTTCCACGTAGTCATGCAGCATCTGAATCAACCGATGTTTCACACTAAGCTCCAGATTTGCACCGATCTTGACTTCCTTCCTGTCTGTCTCGGTACCCAGATTCACCGTTTCCACCGGCTCTTCATGTGGCTGAATGGCCCTCTCTTCCTGAAGTAACAGTCTTGCAAGTTTGCCCGACACTTCGCAATCATCTTCACCTTCGTCTTCGGCTAATTTGATCGGATTTTCAAAGTCATAACTGGCAGTAGCAGAGTCGTTACCAGTGAGATCCAGAGTGGATTAGGGCCTGTATATGTGAGTGTGTGTAAGTAGCTGTTTTGTAATATATAATAAAGAAAGACAAGGAGCGTAAGATTTGAAATGCAAGAAACGTCCAATGCTTTTATTAATGAAATATGAAAACGGCACACAAAAGCCCTCACAAATGAAGCCACGGTGTCCCGGGTAAGACACCGGGCCATAAAGTTTCAAAACATTGTCTGTTACAAATTCAAAACAAAAGAGTTCATTACTGAGTAACAAAAGTAACAGGGACGAAGTCCTTTGCCGTCCAGTTGTTTGGTCCACCGTTGGTCGTAGGGTAGATCCAGCTGTCGAATTCAGATTCCTCCACGTCATCTTCGATGGCATTTACTCCCGAGTTGCTGATGAACACAGTAGGTCTTCCAATCCTTGTGCTACGAACAACCCTCTGAGCTTCTGCAGTGAAACCCAAACCAAACTTGTTAGTCTTCTAAGTGAAATCAGGAAGTCAGCCCCAGTTTTCACACTCACCCTTCTCAATAACAGCCCGAGCATCCCTTAAGGAAGCCATCTTCAAAGGAGAATCTTCGATCACAGTCTCAGCTGATGCCAGTGTCTGAGGAACCTCTTCAAAGTGTTGAAATGGAGTCTCAATGAACTCCCCATCCATCTCTATGTACCAGAACGAGTTGAGGTGGCTGACCATGTACTCCTCCTCCCCTTGAACCGTCACAATCTTCCCTTTGACCGGGTACTTCAGCTTTTGATGGAGTGTTAAGGTCACAGCTCTAGCTTTATGGATCCATCAACGACCCAGCAAACAGGAATAGGACAGTCGAATGTCCATTACGTAGAATGTAGAATCGAAGACCTGAGAACCAAATCTAATTGGAATATCTGAAGTGGTGAAAAACACAAGAAGGGGGGGTTGAATTGTAAAACTGAAATCTAATGCAATGAACAAGATATTTTTATCTTGGTTCGTTTGATCTCAAACTACTCTAGTCCACCCGTCAAGGTGATTTCGCCTCTCTCCAACGAGGTCTTAATCCACTATATTCAACTGAATATTACAGACTGCTTTAACAACTGCTAAAGCCTTCTTGATCCAAACCACAACCCGGTTTGTCAAGGTAACACTTTCTTACAAAGAGATAAAACTAAGTGTGTGGATGTTTTCTACAAAACTGTATCACAACTGTGATGTATACACAAATTGAAGCTTAGAAACTAGATTGCTAAACAATGATAGAATATCAGAGTGTGTGGTTTAGCAAAACTGAGAGAAAGAAGATTATGATTAGCTTTTGTGCGTGTAGAGATTTGGAGAGCATTATCCATTTCAATCTTCAAAGTCTTGTTTATATAGCACTGAGATGATGAACGTTGGATGCAATATTCTTGATTCAATGCTAATAACAAACTTTCCTTATTGAGCAGATCTTGTCTGGAATGAGGCCGTTGGAATTAATTTGCTTTCAATGCACAGTACCGTTGCTTACTTAATGCAAGTTCTGGCTTGGCTCATTCTGACTCTGCTTCGCTGCTGATGAACTGTTGTGTTTCTTTATCAGAGTGTTGAGCGCAGTCTTGTTCATCAGGCTTCAGCATGTATGTGAGTTGATCATCTGATTCTGACATTCTGATATGGCAACTTCTGATGCTGGTGTCTGAAATCAAGTTCTGATGCTGAGTAGATGTGATCTTGCTTATATCAATCAGAGTATCTGCAAGTTAGAACATAATAATTTTAGGCATTAGATAGTTCATACATGAAACTTATAAATACTATATCTTTTCACTTTGTTATCATCAAAACTTAAATATAGGGTAGTAGATTCAAACTTTGTTCTAACAATCTCCCCCTTTTTGATGATGACAAAAACTAAATATTTTTTAAATGAAAATAACGTGAAAAGGTATCTGAGATATGTATCAGAGTAAGAAGTAAAAGGATAAGGAGTAAAGAGATATCAGAGTTGAGAGATACTCCCCCTGAGTTTATTACTTCCCTTTGATTACACGTGTTCTTCAGGATCAGATCTTTTTTCCTTTCTTTGAACATCAGAGTATCAGAGTCTTTGACTTATCAGAAGCTTTATGTCAGAGCAGAGCTTCAGAGCTTTGCTTTGGATCAGAATATCAGAGCGGATCAGAACTTCATAGTGATCAGAGCTTCAGAGCTTCTAGTCTTCAGAGTGTCCAGGAGCTTCCTTGTACCTGTAGACTTTAAGCAAAACAGAAAAAACATTTTCAAGTAATAGAGTTAGAATGTTTGAGAATTTCTGTCTAGTTAGCCGTTATTGATTAAAATATCATTCTTGTTCTCCCCCTTTTTGTCAGCAATCAAAAAGTGTAGGTGATGTGCTAAAACAATTAAGATCAGAAAAACTAATCATATTAAGATAGTTCAGAATCAAAACAAGAAAATAGTACAAAACATATTCAAACAATACATCAGAAAATCAAGGAAAACATGAAAAAGAACATGAATGAAAAAAGAGACTAAGGTTGAGGAGGCAAGCGTGTGAACAGGTTCTCCAGCATGGCTTGGATCTTTTCAGCAGTCTCATTCTGCTTGTGCACCATGCTGACAACAGTGTCAATCTTGCTATCCTGCACATCCATTCTCTCTTTCATCTTCTGATCGCTTTCATCCATCCGCTGCTGCAGACGCATGTCATTCAGCCTTAGTTCTTCCAGAGTCTGCCTGTCCAAGGCAGCTTGAGAAGCATCAGAAGCAGGAAGCTTCTGAGAGCTTTCAGCAACATCTTCTGCTAGACTTTCTTCAGCTTGAATGGTCTTGTCTTCTTCTGATTGCACCTTTGCAGCTTGCTGTTTCTCAGACCAAGGTTCACTATCCAGAGGGAGCACGTCTTCTTTCAGAAGCTGACTTCCAACTTCATTCAGAAGCTTGCTGAAATTTTGTTGTGCCTGCTCATAGTTGATATCCTGCAACTTGAGGGCTTCAGCACGTACCCAAAGTCTAAATTGTGACCAGAGCTGATCAGAAGCAGCTGGGTCAATCATTCCAGGACAGACTTGCTTCAAAGAAGCAATCCATTGCAGCACACCTGTTTCAAAATTCATAATACCAGAGCCAACATCTGGTTGTTTTGGTTTTGGGATGGCAATTTTGTGTTTCAGATCAGCAAGACGGTCAAGACTGGTTAAGTCTATGAAAGTCCTGCTGGGGTTTTTGGAGGTTTTCTGAGCAGCTGTTTGTTTTGGAGATGGAGTATCAGAATCAGAGATTATGATTGGACTGGGTGGTGTTTTGGGAGTATTTGGTGGTGTAGATTCTGATGAGGATGGCAATTGTGCTAAGGTGATAGTTGTTCCACCTGGCAGCTGGATTGCCAAAGGTGATGGTTGAGGTGAATGAGGTTCAAATGGTTGAGGAGAAGGAGTTTCAGAGTGATGAAACTCTGTTTGAGGTGATGGTGGATTAATTTCTGGTTGGGGAGAGGGAGACGGAATTGCTGGTTGAGGAGAAGTTGTTGGAATTTCTGATTGTTCAGGGATAAGGGGTTCTTCTGGAATTGATGAGAGTGGTTGTTGTTGTTCTGGTTGTGGAGGAGGAACAATTTGTGGTTCAGAGATTGGTTGATCAGAGGTGTGTTGATCAATGTCAGACATCACTTGGTCAATTGCTGATGTTGTTGAGATTGTTGGTTGTTTGGGATGTTTGGTTCTGGGTCTTCTGAGTTTTAATGCCTCAGAAGGGTCCTCTTCTGATACAGTTTCATCTATGGTAGGGATGGGGATTGAGATTCTATGAGAGGTTTGAGGAGGAATAGATGCTGGAATAGTAGAAGAATTTAAAACAGAAGCAGCAGATGAATTACCTCTTTTCCTGGGTGTCTGCTGGGATGATCCTTCTGATGGTGCCTTCCTCTTCTTCGACTTCTTCAGAGTCACTTCTTGCTGAGGTTGATGCAGAGCTTTGATAATCAGATTTGGATCTGAACCATCTGCCTTGCACGCATCCAAGTACCTGAGAACCACCTCTGGATTGGATTCAATTTCAGAAAATAACGGAAAGTCACTCAGAGGCACTCTTCTGCTGGTGATATCAGCAATAGGAGTAGCTCTGGGTTCCTTCTGAATATTCTCTATCAGCTTCATCTTCTTCAAGTTCTTTGCATTCAGAGGTTTCCCAACTGTTGGTTCAATAGTGCTTAGCTCTTGAGCTTCTATCAGATGCTCAATCAGCCTATTCTCTGTCAGAATATCTGATATCAACCTTCCAAAAGGTATCCAATCCCTCTTGGTTCTTTCTTCTTCCCTGGTTTCCTTCACACTTGTTCTGAGGTGGTTGAACAGGAAGTGAGCCAGATTGATCTTTACCTTCTGATCAATAAAGTAGATCAGAAACTGCTGATCCACATTTATGTAATCAGGAGAACTGGTTGGTTTCCTGTGGTTGAAGCACCCCAGAATTATCTTAGCCCACACTCTGTAATGATCCTTCAGATCTTTAATCTTGCTGCTGGGCACCCCATGAGTGAAAATCCTTGCAGCTATCACACCTACATCAGCACATCTTTCAGCCATGTCCACACAACGGACGCCACCGCCACCGCCACTGTAACCGATTAGCCTTGCAATGTGATCCTCAGTGATCACAATCTTCTTCCCCATAACAAAGGAGGTGACTAGATGTGTTGAAGCCTTGGCGTGAATCCAGAATTCCTTGACTAGCATTGGGAATGTTGGTCCAACCAACCTGTCAAAATACCTTTCCCACTTCTGAGCCCTAACTTCTTCAGTTAGGTCAAAACCGTTCTCCTTCAAGCTTCCAAAATCAATGATTAATTCAGAAAGCACTTCAAGATTCTTCACAGGAGTGAGGAGAGTTCTGAATGGCACTTGATATTGCTCAGATGATGCTTTCTTCTGAGGACCTGCAGAAGCACTGCTGGAGGTTGCCATGTTCACACTAAAAGGGTTTTGAGAATAAACTGAGGAAAATAGGTTTTGCAAGAGATGAACACAGAAATATGCAGAAGATGCTTGAGTATCAGTGAGAAAACGTAAAGAATGAGAATGAGAGATTAATGTGCTTAAATAGAGTTTTCAAAACTATTTTGAAAAGATAAACGTTTTTTAAGAGAGAGAAAAATCATGATTGCATTTTAAAAGCATGATTACTTTTCATTAAATGCTTGCTGATTTTGGGGGATTTGAGAAAGATACTTAAAAACGGTTACCAGACATGTGTCTCAATGCACCCAATCAGCGCTTTGCCTTCTCAGAGGCGTGCACGCGTTCTGCTTCAGAGATATGCTGATGATTGGATGACACTTGTTTGATGTAGTGATCAGCACGTCTGTCTTTGAGCTTAGACTCTCAGATCTTTTAGACTTGCATCTGATACAATCTGCATGTTCTATCTTTCTGAAAGGAGATTGATCAGAAGTTCACAGTAAAACAATTACATTCTGAAGGTAAATATATGGAATTAAACCATTTTCACTCTGGACACACTTTCATGCTGAGATGTTTCAGAATGAAATTAAACCTATCTTCTGAAAGGGGTTTAGTAAAGATATCAGCCCATTGATGGTCTGTATCTATAAATTTTAAGTTCAAAATACCTTTCTGAATATAGTCCCTAATGAAGCGATGTTTTATTTCTATATGCTTAGCTCTAGAATGTAAAATGGGATTCTTACTTAAGCAAATAGCAGAAGTATTATCACAAAGTATAGGAATGTTACTCTCAAAAATCTGGAAGTCTTCAAGCTGACTTTTCATCCAGAGCATTTGTGTGCTACATCCTGCTGCTGCTATGTACTCAGCTTCTGCTGTTGATAGAGCAATTGTTGATTTCCTTTTGCTGGACCAAGAGATCAGATTTTCTCCCAGAAACTGGCAGCTTCCAGAAGTACTTTTACGTTCCACTCTGTCTCCAGCAAAATCAGCATCACAGTAGCCTACTAAGCTGTAATCACTAGATTTTCTATAAAACAAACCCAGATTAGTAGTACCTTTCAGATACTTGAAAATTCGCTTAACAGCTGTTAAGTGAGATTCTCTAGGATCTGATTGGAATCTAGCACAGATACAAACACTGAATAATATGTCAGGTCTTGAAGCAGTCAGATAGAGGAGAGAACCAATCATACCTCTGTAGACTTTCTGTTCTACATTTTTGCTTACCTCTTCTCTTTCCAGAATGCACGTGGGATGCATTGGAATCTTTGATGGCTTACATTCTGAGAGGTCAAATTTCTTCAGAAGATCTCTGATGTATTTGCTCTGATGAATGTAAGTTCCTTCTGGAGTTTGATTGATCTGAATTCCTAGAAAGAATTTCAGTTCCCCCATGAGGCTCATCTCAAATTCTGCCTGCATACACTTAGCAAATTTTCTTCCAAGAGAAGGATTAGTAGAACCAAAAATAATATCATCAACATAAATTTGACAGACTAAGATGTCACTCTTAACTGATTTACAGAATAGAGTAGTGTCCACTTTCCCTCTGGTGAATTCATTTTCTAGCAGAAAGTTACTTAGCCTTTCATACCAAGCTCTGGGAGCTTGTTTCAGACCAAACAGTGACTTCTTTAGTTTGAAAACATGTTCTGGATGTTTTGTATTTTCAAAACCTGGGGGTTGGTGTACATAAACTTCTTCTTCTATATAACCATTTAAGAATGCACTTTTGACATCCATCTGATACAGAGTGATGCCTCTATTAACAGCAAATGAAATTAAAAGTCTGATAGATTCTAACCTGGCGACTGGGGCAAAGGTTTCTGTATAGTCTATCCCCTCTTGCTGACTATAACCTTGTGCAACCAGTCGTGCCTTGTTTCTGATGACTTCACCTTGTTCATTCAGCTTGTTTCTGAACACCCATCTTGTTCCAATGACGTTGAATCCTTTTGGTCTGGGAACGAGATCCCATACGTCGTTTCTGGTGAATTGATTTAGCTCTTCTTGCATTGCCAGAATCCAGTCATTATCCAGAAGTGCTTCATCAATAGAAGAAGGTTTAATCAGAGACACAAGTCCCATAAGTGTTTCTTCAGAGTTTCTGAAGCTTGCTCTTGTTCTGATTGGATCTTCCTTTCTTCCTAGGATAGTCTCTTCTGGGTGATCCAAGCTGCTTCTGGGTAATCTCTTCTGAGGTTGATCAGCAGCTGTTGTAGGATTGCTAGCAGTGCTCCTTTCAGACGTTGAAGGAATGTCTGTGTTGAGAGCTTCTGATGACTTGTCTTCAGAACCTGCAAATTCAATTTCTATACCTGCAAAAACTTCATTCTGCTTTGACTTTTCAGAGTCAAGCTTATCATCAAAACGAACACTGATTGATTCTTTCACAATCTGTGTTTCTGTATTGTATACTCTGTACCCTCTTGAGCGTTCAGAGTATCCTAACATAATACACTTCTGTGCTTTAGAGTCAAACTTGTTCAAATAATTCTTTGTATTTAATATAAAGCAAGTACATCCAAATGGATGAAAATATGAAATGTTGGGCTTTCTGTTCTTCCACAATTCATATGGAGTCTTTTCCAGAATAGGTCTTATTGAGATTCTATTCTGAATGTAGCACGCTGTGTTTATTGCCTCTGCCCAGAAGGTCTTAGCAACGTTTGTCTCATTGATCATGGTTTTGGCCATTTCTTGCAATGTTCTGTTCTTTCGTTCTACAACTCCATTTTGTTGGGGAGTTCTAGGACAAGAGAAATCATGCAGAATGCCTCTGTCATTAAAGAATGACTCAAAATCTTTGTTTTCAAATTCTCCACCATGATCACTTCTGACTTTAACGATTCTAAGATCCTTTTCATTATGAACTTGGTTACCGAAGGTAACAAACACAGAGTGTGACTCGTCCTTGTGTCTTAAGAACTTTACCCATGTCCATCTGCTATAGTCATCTACGATTACTAACCCATACTTCTTACCACTGACTGAAGCAGTTTTAACTGGTCCAAATAAATCAATGTGCAGAAGTTCTAATGGCTTAGAGGTAGAAACAACATTTTTGGATTTAAAAGAAGGTTTTGCAAATTTGCCTTTCTGACATGCTTCACACAGAGCATCTGAATTGAACTTCAAATTAGGAAGTCCTCTGACCAGATTGAGTTTGTTAATCTGAGATATTCTTCTCATACTAACATGCCCCAATCTTCTGTGCCAGATCCACTGCTCGTTGTTAACAGACATAAGACATTTTACATTCTGACTCTTTAGTTCAGAAAGTTTGATTTTGTAAATGTTGTTTTTCCTCTTACCATTAAACAGGATAGTCCCATCTTTCTGACTAACATCTTTACATGATTTTTGATTAAAGATTATATCATAACCGTTATCACTTAATTGACTTATGGATAACAGATTATGCATCAATCCATCTACTAGTAGAACATTATTAATAGAGGGAAGATTTCCATTACCTACAATTCCAGAGCCAATTATCTTTCCCCTCTGATTGCCTCCAAAGCCAACGTGGCCTCCAGGCTTAAGTTCCAGGCTTTGGAACATATGCCTTCTTCCCGTCATGTGTCGTGAGCAGCCAGAGTCCAGGTACCATGACTGGTGTTTCTGACTTGCTGCTAAAGATATCTGCAACATGTATTATTTTATCCTTAGGTACCCAGATTTTCTTGGGTCCTGATTTGTTAGTTTTACCAAAACTCTGGTTGAATTTTGGTTTCACAGAGTGCTTACTGCTAGTGTATTTGATATCATGTGTGTGACCATATACAAAATGTGAATTCAGAGGAGTGTGTTTAATGGTTAAGTCCATGACATTATTTGGTGTAGGAACCTTACCTTGGTATCCTATTCCTTTCCTGCCGTTTCTGCTAACTCCATAGATCATTGAAGCCATTCTGCTTCTATCTATGCTTTTAGCTAGGAACTTCTGGAAACTGTGATCATACTCCTTGATGATCTCATCAGCGTTGCTGGGAGTTTCAGAAATTGGTTCCTTCTGAGAGTTTTGTAAAGTGTTTTCTAATTTTGAAATCTTATTTCTCAGCTCAGAATTTTCCAATTTGAGACTCTCAGTCTTATTAGAGTCAGATTCAAGATTCCTTTTTAGGTCTCTGAATTTAGCTCTAATTTGCTGATAACGTTCCAGAATCTCATTAAGGCTTTCAGCAAGTTCAGCCTTTGTAAAGTTAACAGCAAAGTTAGGAAATACCTCTTCAGTGTCTGATTCTGAGTCTGATTCAGAAGCTTCACTATCTTCTGAAATGTTAGCCATGAGAGCTATGTTTGCCTTTTCATCATCTGATTCCGAGTCAGCTTCAGACGAGTCAGAGTCATCCCATGTAGCCATGAGACTTTTCTTCTTCTCTCTTCCAAACTTCTTTTTGGGCTTTTCCCTCTGAAGCTTTGGGCAGTCACTCTTATAGTGTCCTTGCTCATTGCACTCATAGCAGATGATGTCTTTGGTGTTTGGCTTTTTGCTACTGGAGGAGCCTTCAGATCTTCTGTATCCAGAGGAAGAATCTGTCCTTCTGTATCTGGAAGAAGACTCATTCTGATCAGATCTTCTGGGATTCCTGAACTTCCTTTGTCTTTGCTTCCACAGTTGATTTACTCTTCTGGAGAGAAGGGAGAGTTCGTTTTCTTCAACTGCCTGCAAAACTTTAGACTCAAATTTTCTGTTAGATTTTAATGCTAAAGGCTTACCTTGCTTCTGAGGCTCATCAGCTTCTAGCTCTATCTCATGACTTCTGAGGGAGCTGATAAGTTCCTCCAGAGTGATTTTGTTGAGATCTTTAGCTAGCTTCAGAGCTGTAACCATAGGTCTCCACTGCTTGGGTAAACTTCTGATGATTTTCTTGACATGGTCAGCAGTAGAGTATCCTTTGTCCAGAACTTTGAGACCAGCTACCAGAATCTGGAATCTAGAGAACATGGTTTCAATGGATTCAGATTCTTCCATTTTGAACGCCTCATACTTCTGAATGAGCGCCAGAGCTTTTGTTTCTTTGACCTGAACGTTGCCCTCATGCGTCATTCTGAGTGAGTCAAAAATATTCTTTGCTGTGTCTCTGTTGGAGATCTTTTCATACTCAGTATAGGAGATGGCGCTGAGGAGGATGGTTCTGGCCTTGTGGTGATTCTTGAAGTCACGCTTTTGTTGATCAGACATTGTTTTTCTATCAATCTTCTGACCACTTGCATTCACAGGGTGTGTGTATCCATCTGTCACCATATCCCACAGATCAGCATCATGTGCCAGAAAGAAGCTTTCAATTCTGTCTTTCCAGTAATCAAAGTTTTCTCCATCAAAGACTGGAGGTTGGCCACTGAATCTGTCTCTGTCCTCATTGTTGTCATTGCTGATGTGAGAATTGTTTCCTGCCATTGTGTTTTTCTGACGCTGGATCTTGTACTAACACGGTTAAGTGTTTTAGCTCAGAACCAGGCGCTCTGATGCCAATTGAAGTGGTGAAAAACACAAGAAAGGGGGGTTGAATTGTAAAACTGAAATCTAATGCAATGAACAAGATATTTTTATCCTGGTTCGTTTGATCTCAAACTACTCCAGTCCACCCGTCAAGGTGATTTCGCCTCTCTCCAACGAGGTCTTAATCCACTATATTCAACTCAATATTACATACTGCTTTAACAACTGCTAAAGCCTTCTTGATCCAAACCACAACCCGGTTTGTCAAGGTAACACTTTCTTACAAAGAGATAAAACTAAGTGTGTGGATGTTTTCTACAAAACTGTATCACAACTGTGATGTATACACAAATTGAAGCTTAGAAACTAGATTGCTAAACAATGATAGAATATCAGAGTGTGTGGTTTAGCAAAACTGAGAGAAAGAAGATTATGATTAGCTTTTGTGCGTGTAGAGATTTGGAGAGCATTATCCATTTCAATCTTCAAAGTCTTGTTTATATAGCACTGAGATGATGAACGTTGGATGCAATATTCTTGATTCAATGCTAATAACAAACTTTCCTTATTGAGCAGATCTTGTCTGGAATGAGGCCGTTGGAATTAATTTGCTTTCAATGCACAGTATCGTTGCTTACTTAATGCAAGTTCTGGCTTGGCTCATTCTGACTCTGCTTCGCTGCTGATGAACTGTTGTGTTTCTTTATCAGAGTGTTGAGCGCAGTCTTGTTCATCAGGCTTCAGCATGTACGTGAGTTGATCATCTGATTCTGACATTCTGATATGGCAACTTCTGATGCTGGTGTCTGAAATCAAGTTCTAATGCTGAGTAGATGTGATCTTGCTTATATCAATCAGAGTATCTGCAAGTCAAAACATAATAATTTTAGGCAGTAGATAGTTCATACATGAAACTTATAAATACTATATCTTTTCACTTTGTTATCATCAAAACTTAAATATAGGGTAGTAGATTCAAACTTTGTTCTAACAATATCGACTTCACCATGCACCATCCTTTTGGACCCATCAAAGGCCCGGACAACAATGTTACTTGGCTTTAGCTCCAGCCCTTTGCAATCCAACCTGTCTAGAGCTTTCTTGGGCAAGCCGTTCAACGAAGACCCCGTGTCAACCAACACATGTGCGAGAGTAGTGCGCCTCCATTCAATGGAGACATGCAGGGAATCGTTATGGTTCTTCCCTTTAGCAGTCAGATCAGCGTCGGAGAAACCCAAACGATTATCAGCAGTTAAATTGGCCACACAATCGGTAAACTGGTCAGCGGATGTTTCTTGTGGCACGTGGGCTGTCTTCAGGAAGGTAATCAGAGCCTTGGCATGGGCCTCTGAACACAACAACATTGATAGCATAGAAATCTTGGATGGGGTTTACCCCAGTTGCTCAACTACATTATAATCACTCTTCTTAATGATCTTCAGAATCTCTTCCATCTCCTGTTTGGAAGCTTCAACATTGATGGTCTTCGGTGCCTCCGCCTGGGCAGGCATATCAGTGGCGATCCCTTTGCCCCGAGCGTCAGATGACTCGGCAATAGGGGTAGAAATAGGAACTTGATCAGGAAGGGAAGTAGGTACACTTGCAGGTGTGATGACAATAGGTCTTCGGATAGTTGGTGGCGCAATATCGGGTGAGAAAAGTCTACCACTGCGAGTGACTTTAGCAGGCCCGGTAATGTTGCTGACGCCGGTATTAGTATCAAACTCTTGCTTAACTCCAAGAACATAAACATCTGCCCCATAGTGCCAGGGGACAGCTTTGTCAGAGGCGTAGGGAATAGGCCCCGGAACAGTGATGATTATGGGTGCAATCTTCTGAGCAGGCGTAATTCTGACAGGCTTCCTCGAGGGAGCCTTGGGAGAATTGTTGAAAATGGTAATAATGGAAACTTCTTCAGTAGGGGTGGCAGGAACAACAATCTTCTCAAATAGGATCTCCTTGTTATCCATCAGGTTTTGGATGCCTGACTTCAAAGATGGGCAACCAGTAGGTGAAGCAGAACACAGATGGCAACCTTCACTACATCCCGGAAACAAACTGGCTAGCAACAGGTTCCTCTTGACGGTCATCAGCGGGGTAACAATATCATCCATAGAGGCTACAAAAAAGTCTTCCTCTACAGCATTTACTCCATGTTTGGGCATGGGAGCAGTCACAACGTTAGGCCTCTCGGGCGCCTCAAACTCAATCTCTTTTGCATCAATCAAGTATTGAACCTTATTCTTCAAAGCCCAACAATCATCCGTATTATGCCCCGGGCTGTCAGAGTGATAAGCGTAGCGGGCGTTAGGATTGTACTTTGGGGATGTTGTGTTTGAAATCTTCAGAGCTTCTTTTAGAGTCACCAGATTGGTCGTTAGTAACTGCGGAAATATCTGAGACAAGGTCATGCTGAGACGAGTGAATTGCCTCCGAGGTCTCTCACCCCTTTGTTGGTTGTGATGCTGAGGAGCACTAGCAGGTTTCGAAATAACAACCGCGTTGACAGCTTGGCGGTGTTCAGACCTATTCTGTATCCTTGGACCGTAGACAGTGCTGGATTCTTTCTTGAACGACTTCTTTTTGGTGCTCGATGAGGCACCCTTCTGTATCTTCCCAGCCTTGATACCAGCTTCGATCCTCTCACCAGTCAAGATAAGGTTTGTAAACTCGTCTGAAGAGTTTCCAATCAAATGGTTAAAGAATGGACCAGACAGGGTCCCCAAAAACATATCAACAAGTTCACAGTCAGTTAAAGGTGGCTGCACCCTTCCGGCAAGGTCTCTCCATTTTTTTAGCATACTCTTTAAATCCTTCACCCGTCCCTATTGACATACCCTGGAGTTGGGTACGCGTAGGAGTGAGGTCGGAATTATATTGATACTGCTTATAGAACGCAGTAGCCAAATCTTCCCAGTTACGGATACTGGCTCCATCCAGCTGATAGAACCACTCAAGCTGAGTCCCTGAAAGACTGTCTTGGAAGAAATGGATCCACAAATTCTTATCAGCTGTGTAAGGCTGGATCTTCCTTACATATGATCGGAGGTGCAACTTTGGACAAGAAGCTCCGTCATACTTGGCAAAGGCAGGTGCCTTGAATTTATGGGGAATCACCACCCCAGAGGATAAACCTAGGTCTCCGAAGTCCAGCCCGGGCACGTTCTGTATCTCCATAGCGCTCAAGCGGTCCTCCAACTGTTTGTACCTATCCTCAGCAGGAGGATACTGTTCTTCATCATAATCCGTCTCGTTGTCGGAGACAACGGGGCTAGGGACCCTTCTCTCTTGTGGGCTGTCTTTCCCTACAGATGAGGTGGTCAGATCAACCTCATTCTGCAGTCAATTTCCAAACCTGCGTCCAGTGTTGAACAGGACGGTCCTCTTCTTCTTCTTCTTCCTCTCTTTCAGAATCAGGGTCTTCAAATCCTGTTGACCCTTGGCTAGGCTCATAACCAACTCTTGGAACTGGGCATTCTGGGCATGGAGGGCCTTGATAGCTTGCTCAGTGGAAGGTTCAGTAGACATGATGATTGCTGAAATAAACAGCGAAGAAGATAAGCGACCTGTAAAAAGGGTACCTATTTATGCAGTGCATGAGATGAAATGCGTATGATTTATGTTTTCAAAGACAATCGGGATTAAAATTTGTAGACAAGAAAGGAAACACAATTTATTAGATTTAACTTCGGAATTTAAACTGTTCAACAAATTTCCCTTAGGCGTTATAAGAATGAAAATACTGAAAAGTAAATAAAACTGTAAAAGAAATCATCAAAGGTTCATCAATGCTCCCATGGCCTCTTCTTCTCAGTGCAGAGATAATCATTCAGGATCCGCTCGTTCTCCAATTGCTTAGTCAGCTTCTGGATCTTCTGTTCTTGTTCGTTGGACCTCTCCCGATAAGAGTCCCGTTCTTCCTGCAGTTGCGCCCAAGACCTCTTTAGTGTGCCAACATCAGTGGGTGTATGAGGATGGAGAATAGTTGGAGGAACCCCGTCTTTATCAGCAACTTCAAGAGTAATAGGCTTGACAGCTTCGTATGGCATACCTAACTTCTGGGCACGGATGCGGACCCATCTGAGATATGACTCCATTGGCAGAGACGTCTTTGGTCCCAACTCAAGTGGGTCAGATTTGTGAACTCTATCCCAAGCCCTAATGAATCTACGATGAAGCTCGTCGCTATCTACCTGAAAATCAAAGACGATATGAGGTATCAACATCTCATGAGGCCCTTCTCTTCCGGCTCTTCTAAACTGATGGAGAGCTAAACATGGGTTATAAGAGATTCCTCCACGGGTTCCGATCAATGGAACATTAGGATACTCTCCACAACGATCAATGACGGCCACCTCATCTAAGCCTCTGAGAGTCCAAATAACGTCATTATTAGTAAGAGACATTATCCTATGAGCCCAACCCCTTCCTTGTTTGTTCTTCAGTACGAACTTAGGGAGGTGCGAAATAAACCACCTCGACAATAACGGAGCACAACACATCAAAGTTCCCCGTTTTCGGGCAGTACGAGTATAGAGCTGATGGAGGATATCACCCAAGAGAGTGGGTACAGGGTTCCGAGAGATGAAGATCCTTATGGAATTAACATCAACAAAGGTGTCAGGATTTGGAAACAATACCAGACCATAGGTTAAGAGAGCCAGAATGTCCTCGTACGCTTTGAAGTCTAAGTCATTCCAGAAACAATTAGCTTTGCCAACCAGAACTTATCCAAAAAACCCTTAACTCCACTTCTAGTCTCCCAGTTAGACATTACCTCTTCTTTGGTCAGGTGAAGGGCTGCAGCAATCTCTTCAGGCCTGAGAGTCTTTTCCCAACCAGTAAATGGATTTTGCTCCAAAATAGAGATACCAAGCAACTCAGAGAATTCTTCCAGGGTAGGGACCAGCTGGAAGTCTTGAAAGGTGAAGCAATGGTATAGCGGATCATAAAACTGGACCAAGACACTCATCATTTGTTGGTCCCACTTTGAGGTGACTAAACCGAGAAGAGAACCATGCCTCCTGATGAAGAAAGTAGTGTCTAGAATCCTGACAACCAACTCTTTAAGCAAATCAGGTGGTTGAACAAAGTTGAGCCGGATGGTATTCCTGCGCATGGGCATCATGATGTCCTACAAAACAGAGCAAAGATGAAACCTTTTTGTCCTTGAAATGGGTTAGTCCTTATGCAAGATGTATGCAATGTTATGATGTTATGATGTCATGGTAAAGGCACACCACAAGTATTCACAAAAGGCAAACATGATAAAGGCACACAAGTCACACAAAAGAGCCCTTAGATTTCAGGCTGGCATGAAGTTTAGGTACTACCCTCTTTCAGTTTCAGTTGGTTAAGACCTGTCCTAAAAATAGTAACCGGGTTCTAGAGGATCTCAATATCACTGACTACCCTCAATCAGTCATAATTCTAGTTTGGCAACCTTTTCTTGCGGCCGGAACCATCGCGAGAGTTTAGTCTCAATGAGTGTAGCATACTGCTACTGTTCTATGGCCAAGTTGGTCAATTTAAGGTTCTAAGGTCAGTTGGTGCTTAATGACTCCTCAGAAGACCCATATTCTCCTCGTTCCAACACAAGGGATATCGGTACAGACCAAGGTGTCACACCAACGTAGCTACTGCTTCATCCGTATCAGTCTACGCCAGACAGATCCCTCACAGTTTATTGCTACTTACCTAAAAAAGGGTACCCCCAGATCCGGGTTAGGATCTATAAAACTCCGATACAAGCCCACAAAATTTAAAGCATACAAAGCACACAATTGAAAACACAAGTGATCTAATCCTAAGGTACACCTCACTTATAAAATCCCCAGCAGAGTCGCCAGTTCTGTGATCGGTGGGAATGAGAACTGACTGTTTTGGAATGCTGGTTCGCATTTGCATTTGTTTTTGCAAAATGTCGCGGTAAGCAAGAGTCGCCACCGTCTTTTATTTAATCCAACAAGGAAAGGACAAAAGCAAAGCAAAATTCCTTTTCGAGATGTTTCTCGGGTTCGGGAGGTAGATTATAGAAAGGGAAGGTGTTAGCACCCTTTCTATCTGTGGTTATCCACGGGCTCTTAGGTACTTGCTCACTATGTTTTCAAAAAGTTTTGCTTTTCTTGTGTTTGTGGGTTTTGAAAAGAGTTTTGTTTGAAAACTTCGATTTAACTCTTGTTTCTGTCCTCAAGAGTGTATGAAGTGTTGTTTGAAAACTTTGTTTGAAAAAGTGTAAGTGTGAAAAATTTGTTTTGTTTTGAAAGAGCAAGTACCTAAGAACCTCTACCTACTCAAAAGGAATTAAACTGTGTAAATGTCCTTTAGACAGTACTATCCCACTATTGAGGAGTAGGTAGCACCGTCGTTGGAGTTGTCGGGTCAATTCGATTAAGGGACATGTGGTCACTAAAGCAACGTTAGGACGCCTTAGCGGTAACCCTAATGTCTTAGATCATTTTATCCGAGGCAACCGTTTCGAGGCAACTTTGATCTTTAGACAGGAGGGCGACCTCTAAAACTTCCTATACTCAATGACCACGTCGAGGCAACCAAGTGAGGCGTACCCTAGGAGTGGCATGTGCAAATGTGTCAATTTTCAATTATGTTATCTTTGTACATGTTATGGTGAGCTACGATTGATTTTAAGTTTAAGATAGATCTTGTCATGCATAGCCTATTAGCATACATCTAGCAGTTAATGGTTGCGGAAAATAAAACTAAGCTATTACAAGGCGTCGGGTATTTACATCGCCAAAAACAAACCCTTGAAAAGTAAATTGCGGGAAAGTAAATAAAAGCGATAAATAATCCTAATTAAAACCATTACATCCTCGGAGCAATTACAATATTCAGATATGAATCAAAAAACAATACACGTGAGAAAAATTAAATCGGAGAGTTTTTAGGGTTTTGACCCTTTTTTAAGAAAGAAGGAGATTTTTTGTTATTTTGAATTAAATTAAACCTAAACTAATTAATTAATAAAAAGAAATATTTTTTGGGTTTTTGAATGTTTAAAGAAATAAAATAAAGAATGATTAAATATATTAAAAACCTAATTCTAATTAATTTTAATTTATTGCAAAAATATTAAACTTATGCCTAATTAAAACAAAACAAATTAAGTTATTTATTTACAAAAATAATGAAATAGTGAAATTAATTTTAATAAATAAAAATATTATATTTTTTTATTTTCTGAAATTTTTATTATGGGAAAAAAATATTAATTTGTTAGTGATATAAATAATAGTTATAAAAATAATTAAATGAAAGAAAAAATAAAAAAGAAAGGAAAAGAAATAAACTCATGAAGGGGGTTTGGGCCCAATTTTGGAGGTAGAGTCAGCAATTTCCGGGCCCATTATGCCTCAGCCCCATTGACTTCCCAGGATCTCACGCGCATGCATTGACTAGGGAGTATGATGATCTTCCATTCATGACCATTGGATCTAGGTTTGGAGACATCTGGCGCACTGAGATTTGAGGTGTATGGTGGACCTCCCTTTGCAAACTGCACATGAATATATGAAGAAAAATTGAATAAATGTTTTGGGGGACCTGGGATTCGAACCCAGGTCCCAATACTCATTGGCCAGCGTCCCAACCACTCAACCACCTGCATCTTTTTGTTATTGGAATAATAAGCAATTATTATATATGAAAACAATCAACACGCTGTAAATAAAAAAATAAAGCGCGCGTTTTTCAAACCCACGAACCAGATGACAACATGTCATCATCTTCAACCTTTGCCCTGCATAATTAGAATCAGATAGCGGGGGTTTTTAACCTCCACTACCTCCCTGCATGAAAAATAGCGAATAAACACAGAGCAAAAAGAAATATTTCGCAAGGTGTGTGTTGGAATCGTCTTGGCCTCACGAATTTAACCATGTATCCCATTGGTTCCAATTTTTCCTGGATTGGAAAGCCCTATTTGAAAGCTTGAAAACCCTAGAAATTCAATCATGGCATCTCTCGGTTTAGGGCATTATGGTTCAATTCAATCATTCCATTAGCTTTGTATAATCTCTAGCAATGCAAATCAATCACAAAAACATGTCAAATGCGTATGAATTAAGAGATACAGTTTTGAATTGGAAGTGCAAACCGTGAGATGGTATTTCGTGATTCCTTGAGCTTTGGTGCTCAAATTTGATTGCAAATCACTCCTGGTACCTCCTGCAATGTGTTTGGATGGACAAGGCACCTTGAATTGGCCTAGATTGCAAGAACAAGTTTTAACTTTTCTTGAATTTTCTTGAAATTGATATGGTCGTTCTGCAGTCTTTCAGTCGTGTATTAGGTTATGCTTGGCTTGCTTACATATAAGGGAATCCGTTTAGGTCAAAATTTGGACCCATATCCATGTGTATTGAAGATTGAATCCTTGATTGACAAATCAAATATTCTTGATTTTTCATGATTGATCAAGTTGCCAAAATTGGATATTTTTGCATCTTTTAGCTTGTGCACGAATTGGTCAGCATATTTGGATCATATTTGGTTCACAAATAGGTTTAAGAATCAAATCTTTTATTTTCTTATAATTTAAATTAATTAAATGAATTAATATATATTAAAAATCCATTTAATCAATAAATTTAAGAAAATAAATCCAATTTAACTTGGTGGGTCGTGCACAGGTCATGGGTGAAGTTTCAAGAAGAGATTTGAGACCCATTAGCAAAAAGAAGGTGTTTTGAGCAAAGTTGACTTTTGCAAATTCATGAAAATTTCCCAACTTCTCCAATGCATAACTTGCTCAATTTTGATCATATGACCATGTTCTTGGACATTTTGGAAAGCCCTTGAAGTCCTCTAACCAATGCTTTTGGTCCCATGTCATTTGGATTTACCAATCTCAAGTTATGGCCTTTGACTCAAAGTGTACCTTTGTTGACTTTTGAAATTGACCTATAATGTAAAAATTTGTAACTTTTTGTGAGAGCATTTCTTGATCTTGGAGTGTGAAGATGGATTATGGGAAATTGCATCCTCTTCAAAATTAGCTTTGGATGGAATATTTATTATAAACCATGAAAGAGTTATGCCCTTGTCAAAGTACAATTGACTTTTCTGCTGTCCAAAAATAGTAACTTTTGCACCTTGATGATTTTTTCAGCTATGCTTGTGGAGTGATGATCAAGACTTGATCAAATGATGATTGTGAACTCAAAATAAGATGTTGACCAAGAATTCTGACTTTTGTCTGCAAAATGACCATTTTGCCCTTGCAGTTGACTATAGATCAAATGGGGCTTTTGACTGTGCAAACTGGCACTATGAGTCTTGAAACTTGGCATGTAGGTGCTTGAGAATATATATAGGCCTATGAGACTTGATTGAACCATTGAGAACCCCAAATTCCTTGAAAGAACCAAAACCCTAATTTTGAATTGACTGCCTTAAGAGATGATTTGACTGTACAACCCTTGAGCCATTTTGAGCAATTTGAGGATCATTCTTGACAAATCTTGAGGAATATGGGAGGGAAAATTTTTGGGTACAACACCTACAAAACAAGATTAGGTTTTTTTAGGTACCCAAGTTGCTTTGGGTCCTTCATAATTAGTTCCTTTCTTAACCCACACATAATGCCCATTTGCCATGCCAAAGTTTCTAACATAACAAGCATTAGGTGTGTGTCCTCGAATACCACAATAAAAACAAGTAGGTTCAAATTTACTTCTATATCTAGAAGGATAAGATTTCTTCTTAGGGGGTATTTTCTTTTTAGGATAGTGATGAACTATTTTGGGAGTGATTTCTTTCTCTTTGGTTGGTTGATCGCTAACCTTGACAAAGATGGTCTTGTTGGTACTTGGTTTTGAAAATTTTGTGTATCCAAGACCACTTTTGTCATTTGAGTATCTTTGTTGGCTAAGAACACCTTCCAATCCAATTTTTCCTTTTTCATACCTTTCAATAACCCTTTTCAATTGGACAATTTGGAAAGAGAGAGATTCACACTTTGTGCATACAGAATTCTGTTTTTCATCACTAACTTTTTGTTTTTCATCTTTGAGATCTTTTTCAATAGATCCACATTTTTCTTCCAACGACGCAATTTATTTCTTTTGTGATGAGATAGTTTTGTACAAAATTTTGCATTCATTTAACAGTTCATTTATAGCACCTTGTGCATCACTATCAAAAGGAGAGAATACGTTACTAACCTCATCATCTTCGCTCTCGGAGTGGTGTGATGCCATTAACGCAAGATTTGCACTTTCGTCACTATCGGAGTCGGATGACGAACTTAGTTCAACATCTTCCCATGCAATATATGATTTCTTATCTTTTGAATCCTTCTTGCCTTTGTAGCCACTTTTCTTTGAAAGTTTTGGACATTCCGGTTTGATGTGACCTTGTTTACCACATTCATAACACGTAACTTCTTGTGTTGATGAGGATCCTTCCTTCTTCTTGAAGTGTTTCTTCTTCTTTGAGTGTGAGAAGGCTTTGTCATTTTTACCAAAGAATTTTCCAAGTCTTCTAACGAGAAGCATGAAGTTTTCATCTTCATCAAGATCATCTTTCTTTTCTTCTTCCTTGGAGTCAATCTTCAAGGCAATGTTCTTAGACTTCTTTTCTTGATTTTCACGCTTTTCCAATCTACCAAGTTCTGTCTCGTATTCTTGAAGTTTTCAAAACAAGGTTGCGGATGTCATAGTAGTGAGACTCTTATTTTCTGAGATTGTCGTTACCTTTGGTTGCCATTCTCTAGTCAAGGATCTGAGCACTTTTAGATTCAATTCATCATTAGTCAATGTTTTGCCAAGTGCCCTTAGATGATTTGTTAGATGCACAAATCTCTTTTGTAAATCAAGAATGG
Source organism: Vicia faba (assembly GCA_948472305.1). Lineage (NCBI taxonomy): Eukaryota > Viridiplantae > Streptophyta > Magnoliopsida > Fabales > Fabaceae > Vicia > Vicia faba. Next base: position 816,767,485 of record OX451738.1, read on the forward strand.
ATTCTCCGAGTTGCATGCGGAACAATTCATATTCTTGACTTAACGTATTAAGTCTTGATCTCTTAACTTCAGTTGTTTCTTCATGTGTTTCAACCAGTGTATCCCAAATTTCTTTTGCCGTTGTACATGCTGAGACACGGAAGAATTCATCCATACTAAGTGCGCTTTGAAGGAGGTTTATTGCCTTTTTATCATACAAGACCTTTTTCTTATCATCATCATCCAATGCAGTTTTAGGATTTGATGAACCAACACCGTTTACTACAGTTACCGGAACAAAAGGACCATTTTGGACAACATCCCATATTTCTTCTCCTTGTGCTTCAAGATGAGCCTTCATACGGATCTTCCAGAAATCAAAATATTCACCACAAAATAGAGGAGGCTTGTTGCTACTGCCGCCGTCTCTGAACATAGAATTGTTGTTTGCGGAAGCCATTCTGGATCTAGTAGGAACAAGTTACCTATAACCTGCTCTGATGCCAATTATAAGTTCAGATGTGCCTAAGAGGGGGGTGAATTAGGTTCTTTAAAACTTTTTCTGAATTGTATGAATATTTTTGCAAGAGTTTCTTTTATTTCTTTTTCTGATGAGTGATGAAAGCAGTAAATGCGGAAAGTAAAGAACACAATGATGTATCCTGGTTCCCCTCACAGTCCGAGAGTACTCCAGTCCCCTTTCAACATGAAAGAGATTTCCTTATTGTTGGTAATTTGTACAAGACTACCTAACAAGCCAAGAACAATCCTCTTGGACTAAGAACAATCCTCTTGGATTTTCACTAAGACCACAAAGAGAACAATCCTCCCTAAGTGTCTTTCTTGTTTCCAACAATCCTGAAAACAAGTACAATAGTTTGATTGATTTTATATAAGAGTTTTAATAATGAAGAAGAAATGTCAATCACTTGATTGATCTTTTCTTATCAATATGAAATTTAAGATGGAATACTCTTCTAAGTGCTCAAGAACAATTTTCAGAATGCATATGAAAATGATGAACAAAATATCTTGAGTATAAAGAGTATAATCAAAAGAATAGAAAGTTGTTTTGTTTTTTAATTAATTTGATGTGTTTTCAAAATTCTAAATCAAAAATAATTTATAGTGTAGTAATACCTCTTCAATGAAACATAGCAGTGTTTAAACCATTTTTACTAAAACAATGTATATGAAAAGATACAAGGATTGCCATGAAAAGGTGTTACCAAAGGTTGCTGCAAAAATACAATTTTTCAAAATTTAAGGCACAACAACCGGTTGCACTAAAACAAAAACCGATTTCAGCAGAACAATGTTTAAAAAAATTGAAAATTATAACTAGGACAACTGATTGTCATTGAGGAGCAATCAGTTGCTCTAAAGCCAACGTTCAAAAAATTTGAAAATAAAACACATGACAATCGATTGCTGCTAGACGAAAACTGATTGTATGTTAAACAGAATCAAAAGTTTCTTGGATGCAACCGATTGTTGTTTGATGACAATCGATTGCTTGTGTATAAAAATTGAAAAAATATTATTTTCAAAGATTTTAAACAATTTAAAATATCCTTCTTTAATCATACTTAGTATATACTCAAAATATTATTTTAATAAAGTAAATGCATGATTAAAAATAGTTTTGAGCACTAAGAGCATAAGATCAAAAATTTCATATACCTTAAGCCATAAGTCTTGAAAAGTTGATCTTGATCAATGAATCTTTGCTTGAGATAAATCTTCTATCTTGATTCATTCATTTTTGCATGCTAGCTTGTCTTCATCAAAACATTTGGAAAGCTTGATTTCACAAGTATCCAATTTGTAACAATGTGATGGTTCGTTTAGTCTCTCAATAGTAATTCGAAGAGCTTTGTTGTCCTATATGACTTTAAACATAGATGAGATGGTATCTAATGTGTCTTCCAATTGATTCTCTTCTCGTGGAATATGTTCAAAAGTGATTTCTTTGAAGTACGAAATTAATGTCAATACATGTTCCCGATAAGGAATGAGATTTGGATGTTTCGTATCCCATTCTCCCTTAATCTGAGTGATCACTGGGGCCGAGTCCCCATATACATCCAAGAATTTGATTCTCATATTGATGGCAGCCTTGATACCCATGATGCACGCATCGTACTCCGCCATGTTATTGGTACAGTCAAAAACAACCTGGAAGTGAAGGGCGTATGGCAACCCTTAGGAAAGACAATCACAACACCAATTCCATTACCAAGAACATTTTAAGCTCCATCAAAAACCATAGTCCATCGGGATCCTGGTTCAGGTCCTTCATACGGTCCAGGTTCTTCATAATTAGTAACTAGCATAATATTCTCATCCGGGAACTCAAAATTCATAGACTGATAGTCATCTACAGCCTGATGAGCCAAATGGTCTTCTAATACACTTCCTTTGATTGCTTTTTAAGTAGTGTACTAAATGTCGTAGTCTATCAAGACCATTTGCCATCTTACTATTCTTCTAGAGAGAGCAGGCTTCTCGAATATGTATTTTATTGGATCAATCTTAGAGATCAATAAAGTAGTATGAGTCAACTTATATTGTCTTAGTCGGCGAGCAGCCCATGCCAAAGCGCAACAAGTTTTCTCGAGCAGTGAGTATCTTGTTTCACAGTCGGTAAACTTTTTTCCAAGGTAGTATATTGCATGCTCTTTTCAACCAGACTCATCATATTGCCCCAATACACACCCCATTGGATTCTCTAATACTATTAAGTACATGATAATGGGTCTTCCTTCGACTGGTGGCATCAGAATTGGAGGTTCCTGAAGATATTCATTGATTTTTTCAAAGGCTATCTGACAGTCGTCGTTCCATTTCACTACTTGATCTTTCTTCACTAACTTGAAGATTGGCTCACAAGTAGCGGTCAAATGGGAAATGAATATGGCAATGTAGTTTAAATGTCCCAAGAAACCTCTGACTTCCTTCTCAGTACTGGGAGCTAGAATTTCTTGAATGGTTTTAACTTTGGCAGGATCAACTTCAATACCTTTACCACTGACGATGAAGCCTAGGAGTTTACTGGATCTTACCCCAAAGGTGAACTTGTTTGGATTCAGTCTCAACATGTATTTCTTCGACCTCTCAAACAGCTTGTGCAAGTGATCAAGGTGCTCTTCTTTAGTCTGAGACCTGGCTATCATGTCATCGACGTAAACCTCTATCTCATGATGGATCACATCATGGAACAAAGATACTAGGGCCTGATGATGTGTCGCACCGGCATTATTTAAACCGAAAGGCATCACTTTGTAACAAAAAGTTCCCCAATATGTGACAAAAGTAGTCTTCTCCATGTCTTCAGGAGCCATCTTGAATTGATTATACCTTGAGAATCCATCCATGAAGGAAAATAATTAATGTTGAGAGGTGTTGTCAACCAGAATGTTAATATGCGAAAGCGGAAAGTCATCTTTGGGGCTTGCCCTATTCAGATCCATGTGGTCTACACACATATGCACCTTGCCATCCTTACTAGGTACTGGAACCACATTTGGAACCCACTCGGGATAGGACGTAATGTCCAAGAAACCTGCGTTGAACTGCTTCATAACATCAGCCTTGATCTTTTCAGACATCTCAGACGCATCCGATGAACTTTCTGTTTGATAGGAGGACATCCTTCTTTCATCGATAGACGGCGAACCACAACATTTGTATCAAACCCTGGCATGTCTTCATATGACCAAGAAAATATTTCAACATAATCATGCAACATCTGAATTAACCTCTTCTTGACACTGTTTTCTAGGTTGGCACCTATCTTGATTTCTTTCTTGTCCTCTTTAGTGCCCAAGTTCACAACTTGATTTCCTCTTCATGTGGTCGTATGGCTCTTTCCTCTTCAATTAACATCTGTAATACAGTGGGAGAACTGACTTGGGTGTTTTGCATTTGATCGCAATTGTTGCGGATAGCAAGAGTCGCCACCGACTTTTCTTTTATCCAATAAAGGAAAGGGTAAAAAGAAAATGAAAGACCTTTAAGATTATTTTCTTGAGTTCGGGGGGTAAGTTATGAAAAGGGAAGGTGTTAGCACCCTTTTCATCCATAGTTATCTACGGGCTCTTAGTTGCTTGCTAGATCAATGCTTTTGTTTGAGAATGTGCTTTATGGTGTGATTTTGAAAGTATTTTGAAAACACGCCTTTGTAATGATTCTCGTCTCTATAAGAACGCATACAAAGTGTTGTTTGAAAAATAGTTCAAAGAAGTGTTTGTTTTAGAAAGTGATTTTGAAAAGGTGTCTTTGTAATGATTCTCGTCTCTATAAGAACGCATATAAAGTGTGTTCTTTTGAAAATGTTTCAAAATGAAATTGTTGGTGTATAAAATGTTTTTGTTGTGAGCAAGCGAGCAAGTAGCAGCAACCTACCTACTCAAAGGTCTTTAGTGTTATTTTCCTCGTCCTTTAGATTTTGCTATCTTACCATTGATTTGGTAAAAATCTCCATCATTAGATGTGAAGGGACATACATGGGTCATCGTATAGTCATGATAGCAATGTTGTGAGATATCTTAGCATTTCTTTTGATGGACTAAGACCATTTATAAGGCAACATTCGAAGCGTCATCGAGGGACTATGATATTGTATTTTTGATTGTTTTTGCTAAGATGTTTCACATGCATAACATGACTATTTTTCATAAGGCAACAAGTGAAGTTAACCTTAGAGGTGCATGTGTGCAAAGTGTGTTTGATTGCATGCATTTTTGTCTTTTGATTAGGGTGGTCTACTTGTTGATTTTATCTTGCCATACACCCTAATTACTAACATTTTGCATAAATTCAAAAGTGCATAAAGATAAAATCCTACACTATTACAACCATATTGAATTGCATGATAATATAGAGGCAAAAATAAGGTAAAAGCAAGAAAAATGGATCTTTCGATTTAGAGAAGCAAACCCTTCGATTCTGCACTTTCTGGCTCTCTTCGATCTGGCATGAAAAGGGGTGAAGGCGTGGCTTTCGATTGGGGCCTGGAGGCCAGCATGTTGTGTCTCTCGATTGGGGCCTGGAGGCCAGCATCTTGTGTCTTTCGATTATGGCCTGGAGGCCAGCATGTTGTGTCTTTCAATTGGGGCCTGGAGGCCAGCATGTTGTGCCTTTTGTTTGGGATAAAGGTTAGTATGGAAGCCAGAGGCTTCGTTTCTAACTTTTTGTCTCCTGTTTCTTTCGTTTGAGTTTGAATAGCAACATGGCCCAAAGCCACGCCAACATTACCTTAGGGCCAGGTTAGTCTTTAAAGCATGTTTAAATATACAAAGGGAAAAAACCAAGAAGGTTGTTAACCATGAAACATATTAAAAGGATAGAAACAAAAAGAATAACAATAGTATGTACATGTTTGAAATGAAAAGGAATTATATTTACATGTTATGCAAGAAACGAAGAGTTAAAAGTTTAGAACAACTTACCTTACTGGAGGCTGGAGCGTGTGCTGAACCTTCAAGTGGTTGAACTAGATGCTCTTGGATTAGAAGGAAAGAAACAAGAGTGGTGTTCCTTTGACTGGATTCGAAGGTCAGGAGGTGTGAGGGTGGTGTTTGTTATTTCTGGATTCGAAGGAGAAGAACAGGTGTAGTGTTCTTTCTACTGGATTCGAAAGAAAAACAAAGTGTGGGGATTGTTTCAGATTCGAAAGAGAAAAAGAAACAAGTGTTGTGTTTCTTTAGATTCCGGGTTTGAGAGTGTATTTGGTGTTTGGGAATCTTGAGAGTTTCAGAGTTTTTTGAAGGTTCTTCCCACACAACCAAAATTTGCCAGCATTTTCTCTTGTTTCCCCCAGCGTCTCCAGCCCCTTTTGATGTGCAAATGAACTCTCTATTTATAGAGAAATTTTTTTGAATGATCAGCTTTATGAAAGAATAAAATATAGTTTATTTCAAAGGCCAACATCCACTTGTGTCAATTTTTTATAATCCCAAGATAAAAGTACCAAAATCATTGGTTTAGAGGGGTGGCTCCTAGTTTATAGGGGCAAATGTGTAGAAGAGACATGCACAAGGCTCAAAAACTATATGAAAAGGTAGTGATGTCATCAAAAGCAAGTTGGCTTGAAGAACAATTTAATATAGAGTGAGGCACAAGTTGGAGGCGTATGTAGCCTGACCTATGGAAAACTTGATCCTTTGAATCGAATCCTTCATCTTTCCATAACCTTTAACCAAACTCAACAAAGCAACATTTGTTTCCACCAGTTGTGTATCCTTCGAATGGACTAAATGTGTGTTCTTTGAATGTCCCTCTTCAGCTGAATATGCCATTTTGAGTCCTATTCCTTTTGATCACTTAGGCCCAAACCTTCGACCAGACTCCAAAGTAAGCAAAAACAATTATTCCCCAACTATGGCAAGTCCTTCGAATGGGCCACCAAGTTGTGTGTCATAATGCAGCATTATAGCGTATTGAAGGGTTTGCAGATGGATTCGAAGGTGATATAAAGGCGAATTCGAAGCAAACATGAAGATGAAATCGAAAGTCACAGGAAGGTAGCCATTCATCCAATCGAAAACTTGTGAATCCAAGGCAAACAGGTGAGGGGACAATTGTGCAATTGAAGCTTGCAGGAAGGAGCTATTGTCCAAATAAAGCTTGCATGCAGGAGTTATTTTAGTGCATCAAAGCAAACCTGCAGGAGGGAAAATGCCCAAAAGAAACTTATGGACCAAAGCTTGATCAAAGAAGCCAGATTATCAATCGAAGGATGTAAAACAAAGCTTGCATCGAAGGAGGCCCAATTGTTCAAGCGAAGCGTGAGGACCAAAGCTCGCTCGAAGAAGGAAAATGCTCAATCGAAGGATGTAAATCAAAGCTTACATCGAAGGAGGCCCAAATGCCCAATCGAAGGATGAATCAAACTTGCTCGAAGGAAGCCTAGATGCCCAATCAAAACTAGTATGAATCGAAGCAAGCTTGTTTTTCTTTAATTTTGTCAAGAAAATCAAATTTTCTACTTTCCCCCTTTTTTGTCTATTTTGTACTTGTGCAAATTTGAGCCTTTTGAAAATCCTTGTGATAAAATATCTTTGAGAAAAAAGAGGGAAAATTTTGGAGTACAACAACCGCCCCTGTTAAATCTTCTTAAACCTGAAGAGCAAGTGTGGCACGTTACCATTCATAGCTTGAAGGTGGAAGATGATTGAACACTAGAGTGCCTAGAAATTTGCACTCGCATGAAATAACACTGATATTTGATGATGTAGGGAATGGGCTTACAGATGCCATTTGGAGAGATAATGGAGAGTCGTTGGAGATGGGCTTAAGGATGCCATCTAGAGTGATTGTTGGCAGAAATTAGACTAAGTCTAAATTTGACTTCAACTGGAAAAGAATCAGAATAAATCTTCGGAGCAATTTATCTGAACTAGAGAAAGTGTATAACGGAAAGGAATCAGGATAAACCATTGATCAATTTAAAATGAACCAGCATAGGTCTTGGATATTCTTCAATTTATGATGGGCCTATGTAGGGCTGCTTCATGATGAGTCCGTGTAAAACTGCATCTGGAATTTCCTGAGAAGGAACCTGAGTATGGTTGCTTCAGGACGAGTTCGTGTAAAACTACATATGGAATTGTCTGAGAAGGAACCTGGGTAGGGTTACTTCATGATGAGTCAGTGTAAAAACTTCATCTGGAGATGAGAAGGAACCTGAGTAGGGTTACCTCATGATTAGTCTGTGTAAAACTTCATCTGGAGATGAGAAGGAACCTGGGTAGGTGTGATACGATGGGAGAACTGACTTGGGTGTTTTGAGTTTGATCGCAAATGTTGCGGTTAGCAAGAATCTCCACGGACTTTTCTTTTATCCAAAAGGAAAGGTAAAAAAGCACATGAAAGACCTTTGAGACCGTTTCTTGAGTTCGGGGGGTAGATTATGAAAAGGGAAGGTATTAGCACCCTTTTCATCCATGGTTTTCCATGGGATCTTAGTTACTTGCTAGATCACTTGCTTTTGTTTGAAATTGTGCTATGTGTGGTTTTTGAAAGTATTTTGTAAAGAGGCCATTGTTTAGGCAAACTTTGTAATGATTCTCGTTCGTAAGAATGTATACAAAGATGTTCATCTTTTGAAAATGTTTTCAAGTTTGTAAGATGTTTTGAAAGTGTAGGTGTTTGTTTTGAAAATAGCAAGAATGTTTTGTTTTAAAAGTGAGCAAGTAACTAGGGGCATTCTACCCACTCAAAAGTCTTTCATGTTCATTTCCTCTTTCCTTTGACATTGTTATCTTACCATTAATTTGGTAAGTAACCCTATCTTTGGATGTAAACGGGACGGGCGTGGGTCATCGTATAACCATGATTAGCAATGTTGCAAGGTATCTTAGCATTTTTCTTTAGGGACTAAGATCATTTTGAAAAGGCAACATAGATAGCGTCATCGAGGGACTATGATCTTGTATTTTGACTTGTTTTTTTGCTAAGATACCTCACATGCATAATATGGTCATTTTTGTAAGGCAACGAAGTGGATTTTACCCTAGGGGTGCTTGTGTGCAAGTGTATTGATTTTCATGCTTTCCTTTGATTAGGGTTCGCTAATTGTTAATTTTATCTTTCCATACAAGCCCTAATTACTAGAATTTATATAAAGCGATAAATTGCGAAAAGTAAAATTACTATGCTATTACATCATTAGGGGAGGGGGTGTACAAATTAACAAATGGGGATTGAAAGAAAATTTAACCTAATTAACTATTACAACCATATTGAATAAATGTACAATAATTGAATAAATAAACAAGGAGATAATGGAAAAGAAATGATTTTTGTTTATATTTTGAAGAAAATGGTTTTAACCTAATTATCTAAAAATAATAATTAATTAAAATAATTAAAATTAAACCCTAGTTTAAAAGAAATAAAATTAATCAAGAAAGCATTTTTAGGTTTTTTTTTTTGTTTAAGAAAAGTCTTGATTTAATTAAACTAAGAAAAGGAAAGAATTTAATTAATTAAAATTCCTAAAATCTAATTTGATTTAATTAGAAAAGAAATTCAAAGCAAAAACTAAGTTAAAAAATAATTTAATCAAGAAAAGAAATTTGTTAAGAAAAATGTTTTTTTTTTGTTTTTAATAAATAAATAAAAACTAAAAGATGCTACTTTGAATAAATCACGAATAATGAAAATAAAAATATTTTTGGTGAGATTTTTATATATTCATAAAATAGACCTAATAAATTAGTAGTGTGCAAAAAATTAGTTCAAAAGGAGTTAACTTGATGGGTTAAATAAATTGTTGAAGTTTGTTAAAAATGTAAAATGAGTCAAGGCTCAAAATGATATCACTAGGCCAGACATGTTTCCTTGTTAACCATGCGCTTTCCTAATACTATATGAGAACATTGCTTCCTGAAATCACAAAATCACAAAATAACACAAAAATATGCAAAAGGGGGTTCAGTATAGTTCGAACTCGCGCCCTTAAGGTGAAAGTGACATGAAACATGCGCTGCTTGCCATTGAGGTGGCTATTACATCCATTAGTAAAACAACAATCATTAAATATAAAATGAACTTGGATGTATAAATTTTAAAATGGCCAGGCCCTCCTTCTTCTTCCTCCTGCACGCTGTCACTATTACTGTAATAACATGTATTTTCCATTTTTTTCAAAAAAACTCTAACTTCCTCATTTCTCAACCAAATTTAAAAATGTAAAAATGAAACTTGCTTATAATTTCGCAAAGATTTCAAATATGTAATTAGTTTTTATTTATTCCATCTATAACTCATGAATTTCTACCTGTACCAAACTGAAAACTTAAATGTCCAAAAAATTTAGTTTCAAAATTCTCATCCCACAGTCAATTAGAATGAAATTTAAGGATATTGTTAGCTTCATAGACATGATATCTACATTTTATCTTATGAAAGTAAGTGTAAATTATGCTTGTATCAAGATTTAAAAGTTGGAAAAACTTATCTCTTGATGCAAAAATTCAATGGCCTCTACACGACTTCCAAAAGCAATATGATGATTGCTTTAGCTTCCTGGGACCTTGGTGAGTATGTTGCAACTTTTACTTTGCCTTGAAAGTGTCTGGATTGGTCTACTTAAGTCAAGTTGCAATGGTGGATTTTGAAAATGGTGGATGTGTTTACAGTGACTTCTAGTAAACAACCGCTAGTCTTCCAATTTACTAATTATTATTGGTTACTTGCAGGATCGACTAGATTGATCCTAGAACACATGTGTCATAACTAATTTCCATGTTCATATCTATTATATTGATAGACTTATATTGTATGTTAAGTTCGAATATGAGATTCTTAGGAAAGATTTCTAAAATGGTCTATAGGAATAAACTAACTAAATGTAGGCAGGAAAGGCTTCGAATTAGACTTGGGCTTGAATGTAAAGATAAGTGTTTGACTAAAAGGATAAAGTAAAAGTAAATCGAAGGATTTAAAGGGCAGTTTGAATTTGACTGTATTTAAAGGCAAGTAAAACAAAGAAATGCAAGGCAATCAAAGGATTTAACGGGCAGAAATACTGTAATACGAAGTGACTGTGTTTAAAGGTAAGTAAAACAAGGAAATGCAAGGAAATCGAAGGATTTAAAGGGCAGAAATGCTGTAAAGGTGAACTAAATATAACAAGACTTGTATTAAAATTGTAAAAAAGTAATGATGTTCAACACGTACATTGTATCTTCTGACTCGTTTTCCTTAATTCACGGAAGTTTGAGTATTTTGAGATCTTTTAGTACATAAAAGTGAACATCCTAAATTTAACATAAGAACATCTATTTATAGTGTCTTGACCCTAACAACCCTATTCTAAAATCACGCCACGTTCGAAGCATGCAGGCTTCCTATGCTTGCTGACTTCCACGCGTCTTCTAGAATGGCGCTCTTTATTTGAAATTCGAAATCTGTACCAATCGAAGCATCTTGTTTCTTCGTTGCTTTCGAAATAACCCAATTACCTGGACCGTTTCCAACTTCTGGCACCCTTACATCAAGGAGCTCTTTTATAATTTGAACACTAAAACAAGTCCAAATCGAAATCTGCTGGAAATTGAATAATCCTTCAACATAATGACTCCATATCTCCACCAATATCCAATATTGATATTAATCTCCTTAGGTACTTTTTTCGAAATATTATTTTGATAGTGGTTTCTCCCTTATTCAAAATAGCCAGCTAACAAATTGTTCCTTATTCGAAATAGCCAGCTAACAAATTGCCCCCCAAGAACATGTATTTAGAAAGATATAAAGAAATACTTGTTCTTTGACTCATCCAGGCTATTTCGAGAGTATCAAAAACTCATGCAAAATCAACTTATGCAAGAGCAAGTTTGCTAAGTTGAAAACGAAACAATCCCTATTTTGTTTTGAAATTCTGGCTGCAGATACTCAATGTCACGTTTAATGTTATGACACCGTATCTGACTTTCTATAAGACAGTAAATACAAAAACAGTAAAGAACACAGTCAATTGTTTACCCAGTTCAGTGTGCAACAACACCTACTCTGGGGGCTACCAAGCCAGGGAGGAAATCCACTATAAGAGATGTTAATTCAGGAATAAACCAACCAATTTATTTCCTTCACTTAAAACCTACCCAATGCAATTTCAATCTAAGTACAACTTAAACCTGAGTTCCTACTCACTCCCCCTCAATCACAGCAGTGATACATAAAACAATTTGACTAATGAATTGATGAAGACACTCTTCAAAAACATACACTTGATTAAGCTTCACAACTTTTTAATCAAGCAACACAACCACTCTTGCTTCACAGCTTTGAGTGATACACACAACTAACTTGACTCTGCTTCACAGCTTTAGTCAAGAAACATTCAAACACTCTTGCTTCAAAGCTTTGAGTGCTACACAACCCTTACAATTAAAAACCTATTCCAAGTCACTTATCACAATGATAATTGCTTGGAGTATAATAATTAAACCTATACAGTTTACAAATGATCTTCTGACCAAAAAGGGATTACTTGCAAAACAGCAGCTCTGTTGAATATATAGCAGCTGCAACTTCAGTTAGGGTTTCCACAAAAACCTAGGGTTAATTCCGTTTGACCTTAAGACTAGGTCACAGGACTTTATTAACCAGGTTAGGGTTGAGCTAGGTTAACCCAAAGAAAACGCAGGATTCTGTTCTGGAAAGACTGAATTATTTTCCTGAAAAAACTCAGAATTAACCAAACTGAATACCGGTTAGTTCAGAACAGGATGTCTTAACATCTGTTATGACATCTGAGAAAACCTGTCTACTGATTTAGGAAAATGTGATCATTTTGCAAAATGCTCAGATACACACTTATAAACATCAGTACCCGAATGACAATATTTTTCTGCAAAGGTACCTAATGAATCAGTACAACTAAACTAGAATGTTATGACATCAGTCATGACATTCACACATACACACTTGGGTTTTACCAAAAATGCAAGCCAATAACTAAACAACTACAAACTCCCCCTTTGGCAGATTTTTGGCTAAAGACCCTAAGCAATCAGAGATAGATAGCAGCAGAAATAAGTGACTGCAGAAAAATAGAATGTCTAATTAAGCAGGTACTAATTAAGTAAGTACCAAAATATTCTCCCCCTCTTTAGCCACAAATGGGCCAAAGATACATGTTCATAAAGATTATACAGTTATCCAAAAATAATAAGAGCAACAGCTAAAAACTGAACACACTTCCAAACTCCACCAGGTATCACCACCACCAATCAGCAACACCACCAAACAACAACCAACCTTTAAGCACTGTCATCAGACTCAGAGGATTCTGGCTTCTTCCTTTTCTTGTGAGCAATGTCAGCATTCTTCTCTTTGTCTGATGTCTCAAAATCCTTAGAGACATCTGGATTTGTTTTAGCATTTGAACTTTCTTGATTCAAAGGAACAGAAATGCCAGGAACTGAGTGGTTCTCGTTCAGAATTCTTGAAACAATTTTAGCTATTGCTTGACTAACATAGGTTGACCCTTCCCTATTTGCAATTTTAGGGGGAACTAAAGAAGAAGGATGAGATGGATTACCAGAGGCAGAAGCTTGGGACTTTCCTGCATGTCTTGTTCTCCACTCTTTGACCTTGGTGGGGTTAGTTCCCACTTTTCTACGAGAAGAGATCTCCAGGACTTCAGAGTCCAGACAAGAAGAGATTGTCCTAGAATCTTGATTAGAGGAAGAGGTTGAAATAGTCGTATTGGATGATGATGGTGTTTGAGACATTTTGACAGTCTTAGAGGACCAACAGCAACTGAAGAGAAAATTCTGATTGAGAGACTGGGTTATGATGAGGAGACGAGAGGGGAAGGAAGAAAAGGAGTGTCTATTCAACTTCTTAAAAGAATTGAAGGAAATGGGAAAATATAATTTTAACCCAATCAGAACAAGCATAACTCCTTTAACCCTTGTTTTAAGCAAAATTAATTGCTACAGTTCCTCATGTTGGCAAATACCCAACTTACCCCTCAAGTTTTCAAATTGATTTGCATCAAGAGCCTTGGTAAAAATGTCAGCCAGCTGTAGCTCAGTGGCAACATGTTCCAATTTGATTGTCTTCTCTTCTACAAGGTCTCTGATAAAGTGATGTCGTATGTCAATATGTTTGGTCCTACTATGCTGAATGGGATTCTTGGAAATGTTGATTGTACTCAGATTGTCACAGTACAATGTCATAACATCTTGTGTGACATTATACTCAGTAAGCATCTGTTTCATCCAGATCATTTGAGAGCAGCTACTACCAGCTGCAATGTATTCAGCTTCAGTAGTAGAAAGAGACACACAATTCTGTTTCTTGCTGAACCAGGAAACCAGATTATTTCCCAAGAAGAAACATCCTCCAGAGGTGCTTTTTCTATCATCAACACTACCAGCCCAATCAGCAGCCCAGTAGCCAGTCAGAGCTGGTTCACAACCATGAGAATACATCAACCCATAGTTGTAAGTTCCACTTACATACTTCAAAATTCTCTTCACTTGATTGATATGACTGACTTTGGGATCAGCTTGGTATCTTGCACAAACTCCAACTGCAAAGGCAATATCAGGTCTGCTGGCAGTTAAGTACAACAAGCTTCCTATCATGCTTCTGTACAGACTTTGATCCACCTTAACCCCACTTGAATCTTTGGAAAGCTTTAGATGAGTAGGAGCAGGAGTCCTTTTGTGACTTGCATTCTCCATACCAAACTTCTTTACAATGTTCTTAGCATACTTGCTTTGAGATAAGAAGATTGAGTCCTCCATCTGTGAGACTTGCAGTCCAAGAAAATAAGTTAGTTCTCCCATGAGACTCATTTCGAATTCAGCCTGCATCTGGTCAGCAAAGTGTTTAACCATATGTTCTGACATTCCTCCAAACACTATGTCATCAACATATATTTGGGCAACCATCAACTTACCTCCTTCAGTTTTGACAAAGAGAGTTTTGTCCAAGCCTCCTTTTCTGTAGCCTTTGTCTGAGAGAAACTTTGTTAACCTGTCATACCATGCTCTAGGAGCTTGTTTCAGGCCATATAGAGCTTTTCTCAATTTGTAGACATGATCAGGGTGGGTTGGATCCACAAAGCCTTTAGGTTGTTCCACATAAGCTTCCTCATTTAAGTACCCATTTAGAAAGGCACTTTTCACATCCATCTGAAATAACTTGAACTTCAGAAGACAAGCAATTGACAATAGGAGTCTGATTGATTCCAGCCTGGCTACAGGTGCAAAGGTTTCATCAAAATCAACCCCTTCAACCTGGGTGTATCCTTGAGCAACAAGTCTTGCCTTATTTCTGGTGACAACTCCTTCAGCATCTGACTTGTTCTTGAATATCCATTTTGTCCCAATGATGTTAGTTCCTTCAGGTCTAGGAACCAGTTCCCAAACTTCATGTTGCTTGAATTGGTTCAGTTCATCTTGCATTGCACCAATCCAGTATTCATCAGTTAAAGCTTCCTTGACATTTCTTGGTTCCATTTTGGACACAAAACAAGAGTTTGAGATGATTTCTCTAGATCTTGTGATGACTCCACTGTTGGGATCTCCTATGATGAGCTCTTTTGGATGATCCTTCTGAATTCTGATGGAAGGGATCTTGCTAGCTTCCTTTGATTCAGATTCTGTTGTGGTGGAGTTGGGTAGATCATTCTGTTGGGTTGAAGTCTCAAAGAAAGTCTCAACAGTACAAGGAACATCTATTTCTTCATGATAGTCATCAATTATAACATTTATTGATTCCATCATGGCTTTGGTTCTGGAATTGAATACTTTATAAGCTCTGCTGTTTGAGGAGTATCCTAGAAATATGCCTTCATCACTTTTAGGGTCCAGTTTTCTTCTTTGTTCACGATCAGCCAGAATATAGCATTTGCTGCCAAACACATGGAAGTACTTCACAGTTGGTTTTCTTCCTTTCCAGAGTTTATATATGGTGGATGAGGTTCCCTTTCTCAAGGTGACCCTGTTATGAACATAGCAGGCTGTATTCATAGCTTCAGCCCAAAAATACATAGGAAGTCTTTTGGCATGTAACATTGCTCTGGCAGATTCCTGTATGGTCCTGTTTTTTCTTTCCACAACTCCATTTTGCTGAGGTGTTATAGGAGAAGAAAATTCATGACTAATTCCTTCTGAAGAACAGAAATCATCAAACTTGCTGTTTTCAAATTCCTTGCCATGATCACTTCTGATTCTGACAATACACCCTTCCTTTTCTCTTTGAATTCTTTTGCACAATTCTTTAAAAACTTCAAATACATCAGATTTTTCCCTAATGAAATTAATCCAGGTGAATCTGGAAAAATCATCCACAACCACATAGGCATATCTTTTTCCACCAAGACTCTCTACTTGCATTGGTCCCATCAGATCCATATGAAGAAGTTCTAGAACCTTAGAGGTGGTCAGATGTCTTGACTTTGGATGTGACATCCTAGTCTGCTTACCAACCTGACATTCACCACAAACTCTTTCTTCATCAATTTGCAGTCTTGGAATCCCTCTGACTGCCTCCAAGGAGATAATCCTCTTCATACCTCTTAGATGAAGATGGCCAAGTTTTTGGTGCCACAGTTTCACCTCTTTTTCTTCTTTTGCAATGGAACACACAGAGGAGAAATTAGTGTTCTCAGGCTCCCACAAGTAACAGTTGTCTTTAGATCTGACTCCTTTCATTACAATTTCTTGTTTGTCATTGATTACAAGACATTCAGATTTTAAGAAATTGACCTTGAATCCTAGATCACACAATTGACTGATACTAATGAGATTAGCAGTCAGCCCTTTTACCAGCAGTACTTCATTCAGACTTGGAACTCCAGGGCAGTCCAAATCACCAACTCCTTTGATTTCACCTTTAACACCATCTCCAAAGGTCACAAAACTGGTGGTGTGAGGCTTAACATTATTGAGGAGGTTCTTGATTCCAGTCATGTGTCTGGAACATCCACTGTCAAAGTACCAGTCTTCCTTTGCAGAGACCCTCAGGGAAGTGTGGGCTATCAGGGCAGTAGCCTTTTTCTTCCATTCAGGAGCATGTGGTACCTTTTTAGACTTAGGTTTGACACCTGAGTTCTGATTAGGGTATCCATGCAATCTGAAGCAGAAGGGCTTTATGTGGCCATATCTCCCACAATGATGACATCTCCATCTTTGGTACCTTTTCTTCATATGTCTCTGTTCCTGATGTTGAGAGTTGTGTTGAGACATCTGTTTTGACATTTGCTTATCAGGCCTGATCTTCTTATCTGTACCAGATTTCTTTGCTTCCATAAATCCTAGTCCAGATTTATTTCCCACATTTTGTCCAACCTGAAGGATCTCTTCCAATTTGTCTGTTCCATTTGTCAGCATCTTGACAGATTTGGTCATTTGATTCAGTTGTGAGTTCAGCAATTGAACTTCTCCTTCTAGATGACTTATAGTTTCAAGGTTTGCCCTTTTTTCAGCCTCCAGCTTTATGATGAGTTTTGATTGTTTCTCATTCTGCACACAGACTTCAGTACTTCTGATACACAATTTCTTGTAAGTATCAGCCAGTTCTTCAAAAGTCACCTCTTCATCACTGATGTCACTTTCAGAGGTACAAACACAAGTTAAAGCAGTAACTAGTTTGGCAGATTCTTCTTCAGAATTACTTTCTGAATCACAGTCAGACCAAGTAACAGTCATTCCTTTCTTTTGTTTCTTAAGAAAGGTAGGACATTCAGATCGAATATGCCCATATCCTTCACAACCATGGCATTGAATTCCTCTGCCTTGATTTCCCTTCTCTTCTGACCTTGGTCTTCTGCTGGAACTGTCAATGTCAGAGGGAATGTTATGGACATTAGACCTTGACTTTGGATCTATTCTTTTGATGAGTTTGTTGAACTGTCTTCCAAGCATGGCTATAGCTTCTGAAATATTTTCTTCAACATCAGAGTTGAACACAAGTGCTATGCTCTTGTTCTTCTTGTCACCATTATCAGTGATCCCCATCTCAAAAGTCTGAAGAGACCCAATAAGTTCATCCACTTTCAACTTGCTGATGTCCTGGGCTTCCTCTATGGCAGTTACCTTCATTGCAAATCTTTTAGGCAAGGATCTGAGAATCTTTCTCACCAGTTTTTCTTCTGACATCTTTTCTCCCAGTGCTCCTGAGGTGTTGGCAATCTCCAAGATGTTCATGTGAAACTCATGAATGGTTTCATCTTCCATCATTTTTAGATTCTCAAACTTGGTAGTCAACATCTGAAGCCTTGACATTTTTACTTTGGAAGTGCCCTCATGAGTAGTTTTGAGAGTGTCCCAAACTTCCTTGGCCAGTTCATATTGATGTACTAGTCTGAAAATGTTTCTATCAATTCCATTGAACAAGGCATTTAAAGCTTTGGAATTTCCCAGGGCTAACTCATCTTCTTCTTTACTCCAATCTTCCTCAGGCTTCAGACTGATTGTCCCATCTTTCTCAATTATGGTGGGATGGATCCATCCTTTGTCAGCAGCTCTCCAAGCCTTTTTGTCCAGAGATTTTAAGAAGGCAATCATACGAGGTTTCCAGTAGTCATAATTAGTTCCATCCAGAATGGGTGGTCTATTTCCAAAAACTCCTTCTTTATCCATAGTGCCAGAAAGTGATATCCCTAGATCTCACCCAGTAATACAGGCAGGGTACCTGCTCTGATGCCAATTGAAATTCTGGCTGCAGATACTCAATGTCACGTTTAATGTTATGACACCGTATCTGACTTTCTATAAGACAGTAAATACAAAAACAGTAAAGAACACAGTCAATTGTTTACCCAGTTCAGTGTGCAACAACACCTACTCTGGGGGCTACCAAGCCAGGGAGGAAATCCACTATAAGAGATGTTAATTCAGGAATAAACCAACCAGTTTATCTCCTTCACTTAAGACCTACCCAATGCAATTTCAATCTAAGTACAACTTAAACCTGAGTTCCTACTCACTCCCCCTCAATCACAGCAGTGATACATAAAACAATTTGACTAATGAATTGATGAAGACACTCTTCAAAAACATACACTTGATTAAGCTTCACAGCTTTTTAATCAAGCAACACAACCACTCTTGCTTCACAGCTTTGAGTGATACACACAACTAACTTGACTCTGCTTCACAGCTTTAGTCAAGAAACATTCAAACACTCTTGCTTCAAAGCTTTGAGTGCTACACAACCCTTACAATTAAAAACCTATTCCAAGTCACTTATCACAATGATAATTGCTTGGAGTAAAATAATTAAACCTATACAGTTTACAAATGATCTTCTGACCAAAAAGGGATTACTTGCAAAACAGCAGCTCTGTTGAATATATAGCAGCTGCAACTTCAGTTAGGGTTTCCACAAAAACCTAGGGTTAATTCCGTTTGACCTTAAGACTAGGTCACAGGACTTTATTAACCAGGTTAGGGTTGAGCTAGGTTAACCCAAAGAAAACGCAGGATTCTGTTCTGGAAAGACTGAGTTATTTTCCTGAAAAAACTCAGAATTAACCAAACTGAAAACCGGTTAGTTTAGAACAGGATGTCTTAACATCTGTTATGACATCTGAGAAAACCTGTCTACTGATTTAGGAAAATGTGATCATTTTGCAAAATGCTCAGATACACACTTATAAACATCAGTACCTGAATGACAATATTTTTCTGCAAAGGTACCTAATGAACCAGTACAACTAAACTAGAATGTTATGACATCAGTCATGACATTCACACATACACACTTGGGTTTTACCAAAAATGCAAGCCAATAACTAAACAACTACATGTTTGAGCATTTTAACCACTTTGCCTTTTAAATTGGGAATAAGCTTCGCACTGATGTATGTAATCCTTTTCTCAACACCATCCCTAATATCAACTTCCTCCAAAGGATATCGGGCCAGCATCTTAGCGCTTGATGACTCTGGATCCTTTTCGAATCCCAAGGGCTCTTGATCATAAATGGCATCTAGTCTTTGATCCATCAATTCAGAAGTTTGTCCATCACAAGGTGAGGATGAATGGTTTCCTTCAGGATTTGCTATTTCTTTTTTGTCTATGGCTTCGACAGCCATGTTTTGTATTTCAGCTTCGAGATCCGTTCTTTGTTTATTCTCAGCCAAATAGGCCGAAATCTTTTGGTAGTAATATGATTCAGTCATAATAACCTTCGATTGCCCAGCCAGTTGGCCGTATCGTCGAAGTCTCTCCATCTTTTTCAGTCACCTGCCTGTTCCATATGATTTCCCTATCCCATTGGAATCCATTGGGATGCAAGGTTAGGGAATAATAATCATTCTCATTTGGCTCGAAATATTCCTCAGGTGGGTGACATGGCCCTATGTTGGCCATATTTCTGTCGAAATTTCTTTTGTCCACATTGTTGATTTCTGCCATATAGTAACTTTGGTTTGTTTCTATATTTTCAACAATCCCACCATCTCTCCACAACACCAGCCTTTGATGCATTGAATAAGGTACAACTCCAACTCCATGGATCCATTCCCTGCCAGGCAATAGATTGTAATTTGCTTTTGCAGCAATGACCATAAACATTGTTGGCCTTGTGAGGGAACCAACTGTCAGGTTAACTTGTATTACTCCCAAAGTCTGGACAACCTTCCCTTCATAATTTGAAAGTACCATGTTGTGAGGTCTAACATCCGAATCCTGCATTCCTATCCTCTTCAGCATGAATTGGGGCATCAGATTGACAGCAGCTCCACCATCTACCAGAACCTTGTTCACACCATATTGTTCCACCTTTTCCCTGATGAATAAGGGTTTGAGATGGTTTTTAATTCCTTCGTATGGCTTTTCAAAGAAAGTATTCTGCTCTTTGACCGCTCCATTGTTCATCACATAATAGCATACTGGCCTATGTCTGGCCATTTCGTCCTCATCAAACTCCTCATCAGCATAAACCTCTGTTTCCTGATTGTACTCACAAGGCAGAATCGAAACTACATTGCAGTTTGCATTGAAGAAGGATTCCCCCTCAGATTCAAAGGCATCAGTCATCAAGTCCTCTTCGTTCGCAGCTTCCTTCTGAGTCCTATTTTCTTTAGTGTCCTTCTGTGGAGAAAAAAGTTTTCTGGACACTGGGGGTTTGCCCCCAGTTTGGTTCAGTGATGTTGGGTTATTGGTACTGGATTCTCCTACTCCCATAGGTTTCGAATCCCTTTCAGCTTTTTAATTTCTCTGGTGTCTGCACCACTGAGAGCGAGACATTGGGTTTCTGCCTTTATAATTCTCCAATCTTATTTCTTCCCTCCTGTTCGAATTGAATTGCCTCTTGTAAGCCATTGCAGTCCTGCCTCCTCGATCGAAGCTGCGCCACTTCCCTTTTCCCTTATCAGCATTCACTTGCAGCCATCTATCAGTGGGGATTTCTGCAGGTAGTTTAAAGGAAACTCTCTTTGTTCCCCTGGGATAAGGGCTATCTGGCCTCCTTGGCATACTTTTGGCTGTGCTAACAAGATTCGAAGGCATTCCGCCTTGGTGCCGCCAGCCTGACGCAAATGGAATTCTCTCGAATGCTTCAGCCATTTCCTTATCATACAATGCTGCACATATGGGACATATCAAGCATTCTGTTCCAATCTTGTGGCAACGAACCAGGAATTCGAGCAGACTTTCATCAGCTTTTGGATAGACTTTATATAGTTGGTTGTCTTGCCTCCAGTTGACTCATGTTCGTTCACGCTGGGCCCTTTCGAATTCAGCAGCAATTCTAGGGTTGCAGATGATACTGCACCTTGGGCATAGCAACTTTTCCTGATTTTTCTTATGACAGTGGAAAAGGTATTCACGCAAACCTGCATCCTTTATAGGTAAGTTCTCTCTTCTCTGTTCTCTTTCCCTCTCTAAACAATGTTCTACTTCTTCCATTTCAGCATTAGGCTGTTCGAAATCCACCATATTCACTCTCATCATTTGGTCATCAGAAATTTTGACTTCTTCAAATTTCATCCTAAGACCTTCAGTGGCCTCAGCTAATTTTCTATCACTTAATATCTTTGCTTTGAGCACCTTTGGGAGGCCATCAGTAGCTTCGATTTCATTTTTGATCAATGGGAGGCCATCAGTAGCCTCTCTTTCGTTTTCGATTAAGATGAAGTCCCCATCCTCTTCGAATTCCTCCTTCGACTCAACTTTCCCCTCAGCAATTTCCACCACATTGATGTCTAGAGGTTCAACATAGTTAGTCTCCGCCATCAGCAACGGATCAGCATCAACTTTCATTGGATTCTTTCCCTTGTCTGAGAACTTCAGCCTGCCATCTTTGATTGCATTCTGTATCAGATCCCTGAAAAGAAAACATTGTGAGGTTTTATGGCCTAAAAAGTTGTGATATTTACAAAAGCTCCTCTTTTTCCTTTGTTCCAACGGAGGAACCTTAAGGTTAGGAGGAACTATTAACTGGCCATCTTTAACAAGTAGATCAAATATCTCATCACATTTAGTTATATCTAAGGTATAGATTTTCTTGGGGAATTTATCATTCCTTTCACTTTCGAGAGAATCCTTTCCATTGGAAGGAAGTAGAACTTTGCAAGCATAAGGGGGTGCTTCTTTTAGTTCTGCAAGATCTATTTCGAACTGATCGAAATCATAAGGGTCTTGAGGACCATCTATGTTTTCCTCTTCAGCCTCTATGTAGGCTATTCTATCTTTCTTATGATTTTTACTAGCCCTAGCTTTTTCAGCTTTTAATCTTTCGACCTGACGCACTCTATCTGCTAGTTGGGCCATATCTCTAAGATACTGTGTATCCAATTTCTTTCGAATGGAATAATCTAGGCCCCCAGCAGCCATTTCGACCAATTCATGTTCAGGGACCACTGTGAAGCATCTAGATTTTAATAAACGGAATCTATTCAAATATTCATCTATTGGTTCCGTGAATTTTCTCTTAATGCTTTCTAGTTCCTTGAGACTGATTTTAGACTGACCCATGTAAAATTGTTCATGGAAAAGTCTTTCTAAATAAGGCCATGTGTCTATAGATCCAGGGGGCAAGGTGGTGAACCAAGTAAAAGAGTTCTTTGTTAAAGAACTTGGGAAGTATTTTATCCTAAGATTTTCATCATTTGCTATATCTCCTGCTTCTTTTAAATATCTTGCTATATGTTCCACTGTTGATTCACTTGTATCTCCAGCAAATTTCGTGAATTTAGGAACTTTCAAGCCCCTGGGTAATTCTGTTTGCAAAATATAATCCACAATAGGAGATGTGTAGTTTGGCCTCTGATAACACGATTTTATATCGTATAAATCGACTTAATTAATGCAAATAATTCATGTTTTTATTTAATTTATTTTATTTTATTTCCATATTACGCTGGTATTTCTTTGTTTCAGGTATTTTGCCTTAAATAAGCTTATGTGAAGAAAAATGAAGAAATAGATGCAATTTAGTACAAAAATGAAGATAATTGATTAATGTGGTGCAAAATACTAAATGGGGGTGAAAAGAATGATTTTTCCAAGGCCCAAAAGACCAAGAACATGCAGAGGCCCAAGGGAACACACGTTCCCCACTTCAGCTTGAAGGGACCGACCGGCCCACTAAGGGGAACGACCGGTCCGGCCCACTTCAGCTGAGTGGAACGACCGTTCCCTCCCCTTTCCTATTTTCACGCCATTTTCTCCTCACACGGAACGACCGGTCCCAAGTCAATGAAGAAACCAACTTTTGCTATATTTCCGTACACGTCTTCAGCAAGTTATGCAACAAAGTCCACTAGCAATATTTTTTGGATATTCAGTTTTACGTGGATTGGGCTTTTGGGATACAGTTATTTTACAAGCATTATAAATAGAAGTGAAAGCCAAATCCCAAAGGTCAGAGAATTTTTGCAAGATCGTACTATTTTCAGCAGAGCAAATTTCCTTCCATTTTAATTTTTGTTCTGCCTTTTCCTTTATTTTTATTTCATCGCATTGTTTTTATTTTCTTTTCTTCTCCAGTTTTCTGCCTTTATTTTTCGTACAACAATTTCTACACCGGAAATTGTTGTGCAATTTTATCCGGTTTAACCTTACGTTAGATCCGGTATTTTTACTTTCCTTGTTGTTACGAAATTCAAGATTCGAAGGGTAGATCCAGCCGACTTGTGGTGGAATACTCGAAGGATTTGAAGAACAAATATTTAATTGAAGCTATTGAAGTATTTCTACATTTTCATCAGGTTTTCATTTATACGCTTTATTTAATATATTTGTATGATCTTTGTTCTGAGTATGTTTTTATTTCGCCGTTTCCTAATTAATAAACCTTGCATGATTAATTGTATGAACATGTCTGGCTAAACCGATTAAATATCGGTATGTAAATTAACCAAATAACGGGATCCGAAATAAACTGGCTTAAAATTATTTTGTAAAAGAAACTTCTTTCATGGTTTTAATATTCAATTAAATTGTTTAAGATTTTACAAACCAATAGAACGGAAGTGTGAGGTTTTAGAATTGATTAAGGTTTTTACTAATAAAACGGAAGTTTGAGGCTAAAACCAGATAGTGATTATTAGGCATTGTTTTTAAAGAGGCGGAAGCATTTTAAAAACAATTAAATTTTATTCTGTTTTCAAAAATTACTTTTGAATCCGGCGGAGTGACGGAAGCACACGTTAGGGTATTAATCGTATAACCTGAACTAATAGAACGGAAGTGTGAGGGGAAGGTTTTTAGACAAATAAAGTTTGCGTAAAGATAATTTTTGACCAATTTAAGTAAAAGCCAGTGGAAATTCGGAACCCAAAATTTAGGTGAAATACATACCGGTATTTATAATTAAAAATTTTATAACTAAATTTAGTAATTAGATCCCTTTCGTTAATTAAATTAATATTAGCCTTAGCTTTACCCAGTAACCAAAATTACGGTAGATCGATTCATAGTCCCTGTGGATTCGATATCTTTTAAGACTACGCGATAGGACTGTGCACTTGCAGTCTCCAGATTTATAGACATACAAAGTCGCGATCAAGTTTTTGGCGCCGTTGCCGGGGACTATTTAAGTCGATATCGTAACTCTTTTAGTTACATAGTAGAGACTAAGGTCTTCTTCTTTTCATCTCTTTCTGATTTGTATGCCAAACACTCGCTCTCAAGGAGAACCTTTGCATCTACAAATCAACGACATCGAGCGTTATCTTCGATTGAGACGCCGAATTCAGGAATATCGTCTACTAAACAATTTACCCCCGATGAATATCCCTGATATAACTGATCTTAGACGAGATGAGATGGCTGCGCCACGACCTCTAAAATCTTACGCAATCCCTTCTCAAGACGAACCTCGTAACAGTATTGCCGCTCCGGCAATCGAGGCAAACAGCTTCGAGCTGAAACCTTCGCTATTATCTGCAGTTCAACAAAACCAGTTTTCTGGAAATCCAACTGACAATCCGAACCTGCATTTATCCGTATTTCTACAATATGCAGATACAGTAAAAGCTAATGGGGTCAGCACGGAAGCTATTCGTTTACGATTATTTCCTTTTTCCCTTAGAGATAGAGCTAGAGCTTGGCTCCAATCTCTACCTTCTAATTCAATCACTACGTGGGATGAATTAAAGAAAGTTTTCCTAACCCGATATTTTCCACCAAGCAAAACGGCTATGCTTCGAGCTCAAATCAACGGATTTAGACAGAAAGACACCGAGTCTTTATTTGAAGCATGGGAACGATATAAAGACATGATAAGACTCTGTCCACATCATGGTCTGGAGGAATGGTTAGTGATACATACTTTCTACAATGGTCTTTTGTACAACACGAGATTAACAATCGACGCTGCTGCTGGAGGTGCGCTAATGGAGAAACCTTATGTAGAAGCCTACGAGCTGATAGATAATATGGCCCAAAACCACTACCAGTGGGGAAGCGAGAGAGCTGCCGTTGAAAAACCTCCGACGAAAGGAGGAATGTACGAAATTAGTAGCCTAGATCAAGTAAACGCTAAGGTAGACGCACTAACTCAGAAAATAGAAAACCTTACGTTAACTCCTGCAGCTACCGTAGCTGCAGTGACTCCTGACTGCGAAATATGCGGAACATCTGGTCACGCTCCCGCCGAATGTCAATTTCTGTTAGGTACTCCGACTGACCAAATAAACTACGCTCAGGGAAACCCTTATTCAAATACGTACAACCCAGGTTGGAGGAATCACCCAAATTTTTCCTACAAGAATAATAACGCATTGAACGCACCTGTTCAAGCGCAAACTGCTCCACCTGGATATCAAAAAGCACCTGCTGCCGCACCGAGCGCACCTAGGAAATCTAATCTCGAAATAATGATGGAAAACTTTATAGCAAGCCAAGCGCAAACTCACAAAGAATTCCTAAACCGAGACATACACACTAACGAGCAAATTAAGCAACTATCGAACAAAATAGATGCCTTAGCCACTCACAATAAAATGTTAGAAACTCAAATCTCACAAGTGGCTCAACAACAAGCGCCTGCTGCCGCACCAGCCGGTACTTTCCCTGGACAACCACAACCTAATCCGAAAGGACAAGCTCACGCAATTATATTACGAAGCGGTAAAGAAATAGAAGAACCATTAGATCTAAGAACCGAAAACCCGGCCATGCACCAAAACTCTGAAAACCAAGCCGAAGAGGATAACGAACCTAAAAGAAAGGAAGATGGAGAAACAATAGAACAAGAAAAACCTTATGTACCTCCACCTCCCTATAAACCACCTATTCCTTACCCTCAAAGACTAGTTAAAACAAAAGACATAGGGCAATTTAAGAAATTTGTAGAACTTCTCAAGCAATTAAACGTAACAATTCCTTTCACAGAAGCGATAACGCAAATGCCCTCATATGCTAAATTCTTAAAAGAAATTCTATCTAATAAGAAAAAGCTAGAAGAAAATGAAACAGTTACTCTTACAGCTGAATGCAGCGCAATAATCCAAAATAAGATGCCACCTAAACTGAAAGACCCTGGTAGTTTTTCTATACCATGTGTAATAGGAAAATTCGTCATAGACAAAGCTTTATGTGATTTAGGAGCAAGCATCAGTGTAATGCCTTTATCCATCAGTAAGAAACTCGAAATGGGAGAGTTGAGACCAACTAAAATGTTTGTTCAGTTAGCAGATCGTTCTGTCAAATACCCCGTCGGAGTACTTGAAAACGTCCCCGTTCGAATAGGTCAATTCTACATCCCAACCGAATTTATAATAATGGATATTAAGGAAGATACGAACACACCTATCATTTTAGGAAGACCCTTCCTAGCAACTGCCGGTGCCATTATAGACGTTAAAAGAGGAAAACTCACCTTTGAGGTAGGCGAAGAAAAGATTGAATTCATTCTTTCCAAATTTCTAAAAGCACCAGCCATAGATGACAACTGCTACTTTATGGATATGATAGAAGAATGTATAAAAGAAGCAGAAGATCATCCAGATAAAACCTTAGATGAATGCTTAGCAATAACACCCGATCCTATACAAGGTTTACACAAACCAACCATTGAACTCAAAACGTTACCCAAAAACCTGAGATACGAATTCTTAGACCCAGAATTCGAACGACCAGTAATAATCAACGCAAATCTAGGAAAAATCGAGACTGAAAAATTACTACATATACTGAGGAAATATCCAACTGCTTTAGGATACAATTTAACTGATCTTAAAGGAATAATTCCTTCCATCTGTATGCATCGCATAATGCTAGAGGAAGATAGTAAAACCTCTAGAGAACACCAAAGAAGACTTAATCCTATAATGAGTGAAGTAGTAAAGAAAGAGATATTAAAATTGTTAGAAGCAGGCATCATTTATCCAATATCTGATAGTAACTGGGTAAGCCCAGTTCATGTCCCCAAGAAAGGAGGCGTAACGGTAATCGAAAACGACAAAGGAGAAACCATAACAAAGCGAATCGAATCAGGATGGAGGATGTGCATTGATTATAGGAAACTTAACAAAGCCACCCGGAAGGATCATTTCCCTTTACCATTCATTGATCAAATGCTGGAGCGTCTAGCCAGACACTCATATTTCTGTTACTTGGACGGTTACTCCAGATTCTTTCAAATACCGATACACCCCGATGACCAAGAAAAGACTACCTTCACCTGTCCATTCGGAACCTTCGCATATCGAAGAATGCCTTTTGGCTTATGCAATGCACCTGCAACTTTTCAAAGATGCATGATGGCAATCTTCGCAGACTTTCTTGATAATATTATGGAGGTATCCATGGACGACTTCTCCGTCTGCGGACGTAGTTTTGAAGGATGTCTTGCAAACTTAGAAAAAGTACTAGAAAGATGTGTAAAGGTAAACTTAGTATTAAATTGGGAAAAATGCCATTTTATGGTTCAAGAAGGTATTGTGTTAGGACATATTATATCCAATAGGGGAATCGAAGTAGACAAGGCCAAGATAGAAGTTATCGAAAACCTTCAACCCCCTAGAACTGTCAGAGAAATAAGAAGTTTCTTAGGACACGCCGGTTTTTACCGACGTTTTATTAAAGATTTCTCTAAAATTTCTAAGCCATTAACAGAACTCTTAATGAAAGATGCTGAATTCATATTTAACGAAAAATGCCTTGAAGCCTTTCAATCATTAAAGAAAGCATTAATTACTGCGCCAATCATGAAGACCCCAGATTGGAGTGAACCATTTGAGATAATGTGTGACGCAAGTGACTATGCCGTAGGAGCAGTCCTAGGACAAAGAAAAGATAAAAAATTACACGTCATATATTACGCTAGTAGAACCCTAGATGAAGTGCAAATGAATTATGCAACAACCAAAAAGGAACTCCTGGCTGTAGTCTTCGCACTCGATAAATTCCGATCTTATTTAGTAGGAGCTAAGATAATAATTTATACTGACCACGCTGCCATTAGATATCTCCTAACCAAAAAGGACGCTAAACCTAGACTGCTAAGATGGATCTTGTTGCTACAAGAATTTGATTTAGAAATCAAGGATAAAAAAGGAACTGAAAACGTAGTGGCTGATCATCTATCAAGAATCGAAAATCTAAAACAAGAACGAATTCCAATCAATGATGAATCTCAATATGATAGATTAATCGCCCACTTCGAAGCAAGTGAATCTCAAAACTATTCTGAAACAACCTTAGCAATCTCATCTGTCCCTTGGTATGCAGATTTCGTAAATTATCTAGCTGCCGGTGTATTACCACCAGAGTTAACGTACCAACAAAAGAAAAAATTCTTTCACGATCTCAAACAATATTACTGGGATGAACCTTTGTTATTCAAAAGAGGACCCGATGGAATTTTCCGTCATTGCGTACCCGAAGAAGAAGTCGAAAGCGTGATTAAACATTGCCACTCCGCACCATACGGAGGACACACGAGTACTTCTAAAACATGTACGAAAATCCTACAATCAGGTCTTTATTGGCCAACACTATGGAAAGATGTTCATGTCGTAGTCACTAAGTGCGACCGGTGCCAACGCACTGGTAACATTTCAAGACGCGACGAGATGCCACAGAAAGGCATTCTGGAAGTAGAGATTTTCGATGTATGGGGTATAGACTTTATGGGACCATTCCCGTCATCTTTCGGTAACAAATACATACTCGTGGCAGTTGACTATGTATCTAAATGGATAGAAGCTATAGCTTCTCCAACAAACGATACCCAAGTTGTATTAAGGCTCTTCAAAAACGTGATATTTCCGAGATTCGGTATACCAAGATTAGTAATAAGCGATGGAGGTTCTCATTTTATTTCTAAGATATTCGAAAAACTCCTAAGGAAATACGGTGTCCGACATCGAGTAGCTACACCCTATCATTCACAAACGAGTGGACAAGTGGAAGTCTCTAATCGTGAAATCAAGCAAATATTAGAAAAGACTGTAGCAACTTTGAGAAAGGATTGGTCCTCAAAACTATCTGAAGCTCTAAGGGCATATAGGACCGCATTTAAGACACCAATAGGAACCACCCCGTTTAAGCTCATCTATGGAAAATCTTGCCATTTGCCGATTGAATTAGAACACAAGGCCTATTGGGCTATTAAAAATATAAACTTGAATTACACAACCGCAAGCGAGAAGCGCATCCTTGATATAAACGAATTAGAGGAATTGAGACAAGATGCGTATGAGAACGCCAAGATTTATAAAGAACGAACGAAAACATGGCACGACAAAAGAATAAATAGAAAACATTTTAAAATAGGTGATATCGTACTACTGTTTAATTCAAGATTAAAATTATTTCCTGGAAAACTACGCAGCAGATGGTCTGGTCCGTTCACAATAACAAACACGTTTATTAACGGAGCGGTCGAAATCAAAGGAAAGATTTCCGAACCCTTTATAGTTAATGGACAACGTTTAAAACCATATCACAGCGCAGAGAGTAACGAATACTTTCAAGAAATAACTTTAATAGAGCCACCTGCTCAATTAGAAATTTAAAACTTTGATTTTATTTGTCGAGCTTACGACATAAAACAAAGCACTTAGTGGGAGACAACCCACCTTTTTATGATTAATTATTATATTTACCTTTTTGTTTTATTATTCTTATTATCATTCTTACTATTATTATTATTCTTATTTTTCTCTTTATTCTTCTCATTCATAAACACTTATACACATATCTTCTCTAATATTCTATTTCATCTATATTTCTTCTTCATTCTATCACTATTATGCTTATTCTTATTTTCTTCTTTTCGGCATCTGGCTAAAAAAAAATCTGATTAAATTTCCTGTATCTAATTAATTTCAGGCTAACTTAATTAATATAAAAATTAAGCTGACCAACTAACAATGGAAGATACTATGGAAATAGCTTTCAGAGGAAGAGGCCAAAGAGGCAGATATAATTTATTAGCTGCAAGGAATATGTCCCTGACATATTATCCTGATCTTTTTGCTATGACTACTTTGGGAATTCATGATAGTGTTTTGTTTCTGCTGAATCAAATTGGATGGGAAGATGCTCATATTTTGAGGCGGTTCAGTACCTACCGCAAATTGACTCTGGAATTTCTGAGCTCTTTTAACTACCTCCCACATTATGGGAGGGGCCTGAAGAGAGGTCTTATCTTCTTTAGGCTATTTGGAATGGAGTATAGGTATAATCTTCATGACTTTTCTGCTTTGCTGGGATTCCCAGATGGATTTGATACTTTTACATCGAGGCAGGAAGAATTGTTTGATTTCCGCGAGCTCGACATATTCTGGGAATCATTGACTGGGTTGAGTAGCTTTGAGCATCCTGAGCCACATGCGGATTATATTCATAATCCGGCGTTCCGCTATTTTCACCATATTCTGTCACATACCCTGTTTGGAAAGGAACAGAATAACACTATTGTTTCTCGAGATGAGCTGTTTATTATGCTTTGTGCTGTACAGAATCGGCCCGTGAACGGTGTCGCTTTTCTATTAGTTACCATTGAGAAAATGCTTCAAGATGATAATATACCCATCATGATGGGAGGAATGGTAACAATGATAGCGAATGCTTTGGGTTTGCGGCAACCACTGTTGAGTTGCCATCCTTACGGAGGTATCCGACCAATGGACCTCAGTTTTTGTTTCAACACAAGATTAATTGGAAACCATGGCCCACGAGAGTTTGAATTGCTGATTAATAATGAGGTAGTTAACCTCTTTACCTTGCCTAGTCCACGCACCAGTGTTCACGATAAAGGTAATTGGCTGTATAATTTGGACGGTTTACCATCTCCTGCTCGCTCCATTGAAACAATCCAGGATTATGAGATACCTGAGATTTATGAAATTGAATCTGATCCTGAGACACCACCTGGGTACCATGACTTTCCTGAGCAACCTTTGTCACCACCTGTAACTCCGGTGATTGAAGAAAATAGGCAAGGATCTGAACCCATGAACCAAGAAGAAATAATTAAGGAATTGAAGGAAGAAGTGAAGAATCTGAAAGAAAACCTCACAGCTGCGAACAATGAAGTTAATACACTCCGGATGGATCATTTTGGATTCGTCGACACGGTAGCTATGCAGTTTGATGAAGTGTTTCAACATATCTATTCCATGCAGAAGAATAACGGAGACGATAATAATAAAAGTGGCTAATGAGAGAATTTATTTAATTAGTTAGTTTTAGTTAGTTATTTATTTGATTTGCATTTGGATTTCATTTGAATTATGTTTTGCAATTTGGTTTATTTTATGTTCTTTGTAGTACAATTTGAATTATGCAATTTAAAGTTCAACATTATTTATCTTCTTGTTTTGTTTCAATGTTATTTATATTAGTTATTAGATTATTAAGTGGTATCAAATAAAGCTGAAATGATACTGTTTGCAAAAACTATGCATTCTGTGCCTGAGATATATATTATAACGTACTGTATCAAAAGAAAACAAAAGGAAAAGTTGAATTTCCCACGCAGGCACATGACCGGACGGTCCCACGCACACCATGCCCCCTGGACCGACCGGTCCCCTTTTTGACTGAAAAGCAGGACCGACCGTCCCCCTGTCCTAGTACAGGAGGGAACGACCGGCCCCCTGTTGCATGCTGTAAAGCGTGTCTCTTTGTCTCCCACGCCAAATTCAATTCATAACTCATTTTTACCATTTATCTTCTCCATAAAACAACTTCCAACCACTCTTAAATTCCCATTACTCCACTATCTCATTTTTTTTCAAATTTTTACCCTTTCCAACTCCCCCATTAACTCTCATTAAATTCTCATTATCACCATTCAACCACCCTCACAATATAAATACCCCTCATTTCTTACTATCTCTTCACACCATTCTTACTTTCTACTATGTTTCTCTCATATTTATCTTCATCTTCTCTAAATTCCTTCTACATCTACCACCATTTTCTTACCATTACCATGCCTCCGAGAACCATCCGTCCCGAAAGGCAACAACCCGACCTTTCAAACATTATCTTCCGTGATGATAAGCAACGCACCATGTATCTCAACTTATACAAATGCTCGGTGGTTCCGACAAAGTATGTAGATATAAATTGTCTACAAACTTTAGGACTCACTGAAAGTGTGTCATGGTTGCTAAATAATACTGGTTTATACAATCTCTGTACCCAACCAAACCCAACCTTTGAAGCTCTAGTGTTGGAGTTTTTGAGTTCTTTTTCTTACTCAACAGATATTGAAGATCCATACACTACGGGAACTGCTAGTTTCCGTATGTTCAACCGTGAGTATACGCTAGATCAAGAACAAATTGATGAGGCACTAGGATTCTCACAAGGGGATGGTATTTATTACAAGCCATTTGAAGCGGAAGATGATATTCCAGCCTGGGAGGAGCAAGGTTTACAATTCTGGGAGGAGATAAGTGGGGAAGCCGCAAATGGTTGGAGACTATTATATGCGTCCCACGTTCATAATCCAGCAATACGGTATTTTCACCGTATTTTGGCTCACACTATCTTTGGACGCACCTACAACCATAAGGTAAACCAAAATGAGTTATTTTTCTTATATTGTGCCTTAACTGGGAGTCGTGTCAACGCCGCACCATTTATGCTATCACACTTTCAACTATGTGCTCAAACCGCCGGAAACAACCCTTTTCTTTTCGGTGGCATTATTACCGCGATAGCTTACTCGCTAGGATTGGCTGACGAGATCCTAACTATTGCTCAACACCTCATGCCCGCCCAATTTCTAGATGAGGTATACTGCAGAGACTCCCATCTAATCCTCCCAAGGCAAGGTGAGAACAGATTTACTTTATTGGTCAATAAAGTTTTGGTACCAAGCATTATTCTCCCATGTCCCCATCTTATTAATGTGCAAAATCGAAACCGTTGGTTATTCGATTTAAATGCACCCGAAGCTGAGAATAATGCTCCCGTGGATGAAATGGAAGAAGAAATGAACAACAATCAACAAAACCATCTCACCATGGAAACTCTCTACCAAACCATGCAACAGATGCAAAACCAACAAAACGCAACATTTGCATTGGTACAACAAATGCATAACAACTACAACACCTTAAATGCAAATGTTATTGACCTTGGAGTTTCTATGCACTCACTTCACCTACGCTTGGACGAATTCGAGCCTCCACAACGCCAAGATGAGCGACGTCCAAGAACTCGAGGAAGAGGAAGTCGTCCACATCGTAACGATTAGTTCTTAATATTTCTTTTCTTTTTATTTTTGTATTTTTCGATTCCCCATTTTTAAGCATTGAGGACAATGCTCAATTTAAGTGTAGGGGGGGTTGAATTAACTATTGTTATCTTTCTTCAAGTAAGCAAATTTCCCTTTTGTAATTTCCCTTTTGTACTTTAAAATTTTAATTAATAAAAATTTGTTATTAAATTAAGTCTTATATACATATATAAATTCATGATTATCCGAATTCGCCAAATTCTTGAGCCATAAAATTTTTTTTTATGGTCAGACGCACAATTATACACACTCAAAAAGTGTATCAAAGTTGCTTCTTTAGAAGAAAATATTTATAAATTGAACACGATTGAAATAATATCGTCGCCACTTCAACGCTTTAAAATCTCAGGAAAATGAATTAAAATTTTAGTACCCTTTATATACCGAAAATTTAAATTCTAGGTTTTAAAGTAACCTTTAGTAGTTTATACAAGCAGTCAGCACCGTCTAAATAGCAAACTACGTGGAGGATCGATGAATATAAGTGATTGATCGAAAATATAAAAAAAATTTAAATTTGTAGAAACGCTCTAACTAAGTTAGATAGTCCTTACCAGACTATTTATCCCAACGGTCGCGAATCTTATAAATTATCAATTAATGAATTCTTTGTAAATTGGTTCAGCGGTTTCTGGTGTTGAACTTGGTAGGGCGAACTACGGTTCGATCCCCCGCAATTTACAAAAGAACAAAAAGGAGTTACCAACTATTAAGTACCAGAACTCCTAGCAGGCTTAAAAGATCAAATTCACTAACGGGTCACTCCACTATGTGCGCGAAAGGGCAAAGGGCTTAATGTGATTGCGCCTGAATGAAAAAGGTGAAACAAAATGTAGGATTTAGAGTTAAGTTATAATGGCGTCACTAGAATTGTTCTTCGAACCTGAGTTTATTTAGTAATGTTACGGTGACTTTAGTATCGAAGTCGAGAGCTCAAGAGCAATGTGCAACTTAATACATTTTTTGACTTGTGGCAATTTTTGTTGCGTCTGACCCGCATTTAGAGAGATATATATTTCTTGCTTGAGGACAAGCAAAGGTTCAAGTGTAGGGGAGTTTGATAACACGATTTTATATCGTATAAATCGACTTAATTAATGCAAATAATTCATGTTTTTATTTAATTTATTTTATTTTATTTCCATATTACGCTGGTATTTCTTTGTTTCAGGTATTTTGCCTTAAATAAGCTTATGTGAAGAAAAATGAAGAAATAGATGCAATTTAGTACAAAAATGAAGATAATTGATTAATGTGGTGCAGAATACTAAATGGGGGTGAAAAGAATGATTTTTCCAAGGCCCAAAAGACCAAGAACACGCAGAGGCCCAAGGGAACACACGTTCCCCACTTCAGCTTGAAGGGACCGACCGACCCACTAAGGGGAACGACCGGTCCGGCCCACTTCAGCTAAGTGGAAGGACCGTTCCCTCCCCTTTCCTATTTTCACGCCATTTTCTCCTCACACGGAACGACCGGTCCCAAGTCAATGAAGAAACCAACTTTTGCTATATTTCCGTACACGTCTTCAGCATGTTATGCAACAAAGTCCACTAGCAATATTTTTTGGATATTCAATTTTACGTGGATTGGGCTTTTGGGATACTGTTATTTTACAAGCATTATAAATAGAAGTGAAAGCCAAATCCCAAAGGTCGGAGAATTTTTGCAAGATCGTACTATTTTCAGCAGAGCAAATTTCCTTCCATTTTAATTTTTGTTCTGCCTTTTCCTTTATTTTTATTTCATTGCATGGTTTTTATTTTCTTTTCTTCTCCAGTTTTCTGCCTTTATTTTTCGTACAACAATTTCTACACCGGAAATTGTTGTGCAATTTTATCCGGTTTAACCTTACGTTAGATCCGGTATTTTTACTTTCCTTGTTGTTACGAAATTCAAGATTCGAAGGGTAGATCCAGCCGACTTGTGGTGGAATACTCGAAGGATTTGAAGAACGAATATTTAATTGAAGCTATTGAAGTATTTCTACATTTTCATCAGGTTTTCATTTATACGCTTTATTTAATATATTTGTATGATCTTTGTTCTGAGTATATTTTTATTTCGCCGTTTCCTAATTAATAAACCTTGCATGATTAATTGTATGAACATGTCTGGCTAAACCGATTAAATATCGGTATGTAAATTAACCAAATAACGGGATCCGAAATAAACTGGCTTAAAATTATTTTGTAAAAGAAACTTCTTTCATGGTTTTAATATTCAATTAAATTGTTTAAGATTTTACAAACCAATAGAACGGAAGTGTGAGGTTTTAGAATTGATTAAGGTTTTTACTAATAAAACGGAAGTTTGAGGCTAAAACCAGATAGTGATTATTAGGCATTATTTTTAAAGAGGCGGAAGCATTTTAAAAACAATTAAATTTTATTCTGTTTTCAAAAATTACTTTTGAATCCAGCGGAGTGACGGAAGCACACGTTAGGGTATTAATCGTATAACCTGAACTAATAGAACGGAAGTGTGAGGGGAAGGTTTTTAGACAAATAAAGTTTGCGTAAAGATAATTTTTGACCAATTTAAGTAAAAGCCAGTGGAAATTCGGAACCCAAAATTTAGGTGAAATACATACCGGTATTTATAATTAAAAATTTTATAACTAAATTTAGTAATTAAATCCCTTTCGTTAATTAAATTAATATTAGCCTTAGCTTTACCCAGTAACCAAAATTACGGTAGATCGATTCATAGTCCCTGTGGATTCGATATCTTTTAAGACTACGCGATAGGACTGTGCACTTGCAGTCTCCAGATTTATAGACATACAAAGTCGCGATCAGCCTCCTAAATCCTGAATTTAAACCATTCTGGGCCATTATTCTTTCAATCATGGTGGTGAGGTTATTTTCTGCCACTACATTGTCATTTCTAATTCTATGAACAATTTCGTCTGCATTTTGGTCCCTATTCACCATCATTATAGGTCTAGGCTGTTCATTCTGAACTTCCTGAATTCCCTGATCTCTTAATCTCACCCCTATATTTCTTTCTTCGACCACTTGTACAGGGGGTCGAATTTGTTCAATTATGGGTTCTTCATTTCGAATTACCACTGGGTTTTGCCTACGCCTTACAGGCGCATTAGGGGCACCAAAGAAATCTGCTATTCTGGCCATCTGGGCTGCATTTTCTTGGTTTGTTCTATTTATAATCTGGATTAGGGGATTAAAAATAACATTCATTTCGCGGGCTAGGATGCCTACCATATCATGATTGCTATCATCC
The DNA here is from genome assembly GCA_948472305.1 of Vicia faba. Classification (NCBI taxonomy): domain Eukaryota; kingdom Viridiplantae; phylum Streptophyta; class Magnoliopsida; order Fabales; family Fabaceae; genus Vicia; species Vicia faba. The sequence continues at coordinate 816,804,403 of OX451738.1, forward strand.
ATTTGTTATCTAAGTGTTGCCTGACTATTAGTTGTAAGAGTAGGAAATTAGGCGAAGTTTCCTATATTCTGGAAATTTGTACCCAAATGGTTCATTTCTGAACCAGATCCTTGGAGTTGGGACGAAGTTGCTGTATTATGTAACCCTGCCATAAACGAAGTTGGCATCCCATACTGAGGATTTCTGGGTCTCAAAGGTTCAAAACCTGGAGGCCTAGGGGGGGGGGGGGGTCGAATACTGTTGATTCCCTATGTGTGGCGCATTTTGCACTGAAGACACGTTTGATGGCATGTCTAATGTACTTACTGGGATCGTATTCGAACTACCAACAGGAATGGCATTGGAGGCATCAATCGAACTTGAAACGATTGTTGCAGCCCCCTGTGGGGGATTCTGTACCCCGTCTTGGTTGGTTGTATTAACCATTATTTTGGTACGTTGTTTTCTGGGTATATGTGGATTGTTATTCTTTATTTTTCCGCTTCGAAGGTTCATGTACCGAAACGCGCTCCACACTCGGAAAATCCTAAAACTTCTCTAATATGTTTGATAAAACTTTTTGTTATGACACTGTCCCACCAGGTGTGCCAATTTGTTTACAGTGATTTCTAGTAAACAAATGCTAGTCTTCCAATTTACTAATTATTATTGGTTACTTGTAGGATCGACTAGATTGATCCTAGAACACATGTGTCATAACTTATTTCCATGTTCATATCTATTATATTGATAGACTTATATTGTATGTTAAGTTCGAATATGAGATTCTTAGGAAAGATTTCTAAAATGGTCTATAGGAATAAACTATCTGAATGTAGGCAGGAAAAGCTTCGAATTAGACTTGGGCTTGAATGTAAAGATAAGTGTTTGACTAAAATGATAAAGTAACAGTAAATCGAAGGATTTAAAGGGCAGTTCGAATTAGACTATATTTAAAGGCAAGTAAAACAAAGAAATGCAAGGCAATCGAAGGATTTAACGGGTAGAAATACTGTAATACGAAGTGACTGTGTTTAAAGGTGAGTAAAACAAGGAAATGCAAGGAAATCGAAGGATTTAAAGGGAAGAAATACTGTAAAGGTGAACTAAATATAACAAGACTTGTATTGAAATTGTAAAAAAGTAATGATGTTCAACACGTACATTGTATCTTCTGACTCGTTTTCCTTAATTCACGGAAGTTTGAGTATTTTGAGATCTTTTAGTACATAAAAGTGAACATCCTAAATCTAACATAAGAACACCTATTTATAGTGTCTTGACCCTAACGGCCCTATTCTAAAATCATGCCACGTTCGAAGCATGCAGGCTTCCTATGCTTGCTGACTTCCACGCGTCTTCTAGAATGGCGCTCTTTATTTGAAATTCGAAATCGGTACCAATCGAAGCATCTTGTTTCTTCGTTGCTTTCGAAATAACCCAATTACCTGGACCGTTTCCAACTTCTGGCACCCTTACATCAAGGAGCTCTTTTATAATTCGAACACTAAAACAAGTCCAAATCGAAATCTACTGGAAATTGAATAATCCTTCACCATAATGACCCCATATCTCCACCAATATCCAATATTGATTCTCCTTAGGTACTTTTTTCGAAATATTATTTTGATAGTGGTTTCTCCCTTATTCGAAATAGCCAGCTAACAAATTGTTCCTTATTCGAAATAGCCAGATAACAGGATGATGAAAATGATGTTACAGTGAGGAAACAAGGGTATGGATAGTTTCTATATGATATATATGAAGTGTTTAGATGATTTTTTTGAACAATAGTTGCAAGAGTGATGAGTTTCGAAGTTAAGGTTTCAAAAGCTTAAAAATGGTGATTTTTGGCCAATTCGGGCTTGAGATTGTATGAAAGGGTTTAAGGGTTTGTAAATTTGTCCCCTCATTTGCATAAGAGTGTCTTGATATATAGGAAAAGGTTTGGATACTTGAGATGGTCATATTACCAAGATCACATGTTATGACATTTTTGCTTGTTTTTGAAGCAAAGTGGAAAACCAAAATCCCAATGTGTGGTACAACCTATGTAGAGTGGTTAAATTACTTTAAACATGCTTCTTCTGAGTTGCTAGGTTGAGTGTATGCATATGGAGCCATTGAGAGGCTCAAGAAAGGGTTGACATTTTGAAAAGCTTGCTTTACAAGAATGAATATGTTACTTTTTTCAATTTCAACCATAAATGGTATCAAGACTTGGACAAAACATCAAATCCTTGTGTAATACACTTAGGGTCTGTGAAATTAATTAATTATGGAGAGATTTAGAAGAAACATGGCCTTAAAAGTGAGATTGAATGATAAAGTTATGAAATTTGATTATGAGTTTATCACAAAAATGACTTATAATTCAAGTTTATCATGCCAACTTCAAGTCTTCGAATCTCCTAGCTCAAAATTTATCTCTTCAAGTTCTTAGACATTTTGAAAAGCTTGGAACATCCAATACAACTTTCATTTTGGACATTTTTGAAGAATCAATTTGGAACTAGGTGAAAAGTTGCCATGAAGTTAGGTCAAAATCCTGACTACAATACTCAAAATTTCACTAACTATTTTTAGTTTCATGGACATGTCTTCATAAATTCATAACTTGAAATCCAAGCATTTCTAGAAAAAGTTCTGCCCTACAATGTTTTATATCTCATTGAGATCTACAAATTTCATGTTGGAAGTTTTTCTTGAATCATCTTGTATCATGGTGGAAATTTGGCACAAAGTTATGAAAAAATATTAACTTTCTAACACTTAGAAAAATTTCTAAGTCTTAGAATTTTAACTTTACAAAGATAATTTTGACTTTTCAACTTCTTGATGAACAAGTTACATATTTTGACAAGTCTTGATGAAATATGATTTTTGAAACTTGATTTTGACCAAAAAGTCAAAGTTTGACTTTTCAGTGCACAATTGACTTTTCATCAGTTGACTGAAATTCATCTGTCAATCCAATGATCTTGAGAAATGTTTTAGGTCATGCCATTAGGTCAAAATGATGAAATTGAACTCTTTAGGTCATTCTTTAAACCAATTAATCATTTGATAGGTCAAAAATCAGAAATTACCCCTTCTCAGTCAAAACCCTAATTTTGACCATTTTGCCCTTTTGATGATTTGATCAAATTTTTTGAGGAATTGTGGTCCAAAATTGATCAAATGATACATATGAGTTTATAATGTTGACGTGGATAAAAAATTATGAATTTTGACCGTGAATTGGCCACAGTTGACTTTTTCCCCAATACAGCTAATTTTTAGGTCAACTACTCAATTGATTGAGCAAAAGTGTGATTCAAAGCTTGGAACTTGACATGAGTAATCTTGGGGGTCCATAATGATCCATGAAATTCATATGAAGCATTGGAAGTTCAAAAATCCTTGTGCAATCTTAAACCCTAATTTTGGTCATCCGTGCTTAAGGAGGTGTCTTGAGTTGATCAACCCTAGTGCAGTCTTGAGCTAAGGAGATCTTGTGAGCAAATTCTTGATAAGTGAGAGGGAAATTTTTGGGATACAACAACTTCCCCTGTTCAATATTCTTAAGCCTGAAGAGTTAGATTGGCGAGTTTTGCCATTCGTGACTCGAAGGTAGAAGATGATTGGACACTAGAGTGCCCAGAAATTTGCATTCGGTGATGTGAAGGTTTATGGTATAGGGAATGGTCTTAAAGATGCCATTTGGAGGGATGATGGAAAGTAGTTGGATATGGGCTTGTAGATTCCATCCAGAAATGATTGTTGAACAGTATTTGTAAGCTAAAACTAAATGAGTGCCAGAATGGCGTCCGTGTCTAAAGTGTATCTGAGCTGAGTCTGAAAGTTGAATCTGAATGAGTATTATAACAGCGTCCGTGTCTGGAGCGTATCTGAGCTGTATCTGAAAGTTGAATCTGAATGAGTATTAGAATGGAGTCCGTGTCTAGAGCGTATCTGACCTGTATCTGAGAGTTGAATGAGTGTCAGAATGGCGTCCGTGTCTGAAGCGTATCTGAACTGTATCTGAAAGAGATTATGAATGAGTATCAGAATGGAATCTGTGATACGGTGGGAGAACTGACTTGATCATTTTGCATTTCTATCCCATTTATGCAGATAGCAAGAGTCGCCACCGACTTTTATTTTATCCAAAAGGAAAGGTAAAAAAGCACAGGAAAGACCTTTCGAGATTATTTCTCGGGTTCGGGGGGTAGATTATGAAAAGGGAAGGTATTAGCACCCTTTTCATCCATGGTTTTACATGGGCTCTTAGTTACTCATTTAGATCACTTGCTTTTATTTGACAGTGTGCTTGTGGTGTGGGCTTTGAAAGTGTTTTGAAAAATCTCTTTATAATGGTTCTCGTTTCTATAAGAACGCGTACAAAGTTTTGTTTCGAAAAGTGGTTCAAAGATGTGTTTGTGGATTGTGTTTCGGAAAGTGTTTTGGAAAGATGTTTTGAAATGGTTCTCGTCTCTATAAGAACGTATACAAAATGTTTTGTTTTTTTGAAAAAATGTTTTGAAATGAAAGTGTAGGTGTAAAAATGTTTTTATCATGAGAAAGCGAGTAACTAGGAGTGAATCTACCTACTCGAAAGGTTTTCAATTGTAATTTTCTTCCTCCTTTTAATGTTGCTATCTTACCATTAATTTGGTAAGAAGCCCCATCGTTGGATGTGAAGGGACAGACGTGGGTCAATTTTACAGTCATCAAAGGCAACTTATGAGACGCTTTAGCAATTTTCGTAAGGGACGAGATCGTTTTATCAAAGGCAACGTCGAGGATCATCGAGGGACTACGATCTTTTTTTATCGAAGGGTCATTGCTAAGGCGTCCCATATTCGAGGGACATGACTGTATTTCCAAGGCGACGAGTGAGGTTACCCTAGAGGTGCGTGTGTGAAAAAGTGTGTTTGTTTCAAGTTGTTTTGTTCTTTGATTAAGTTATCTAGTGATTAATTTTTGAATCTTGCCATACACGCCTAATTACTATACAGTATAAGGAAAACAGTAAATTGCGGGAATTGAAATTCTACGCTATTACAAAGTGTTCGGGAATGGGGGTACAATTTTTACAAATGGGGATAAGTCAAATGCGATAAAAAGGTCCAAATAGCAAACAATACAACCAAATCGAATTTTGAGCGATTAATTAAAGCTACAATAATCTATGAAATAAAATTAACCAACAAAATATGGAAATAAAATTTTAAGTATTTTACTTGAAAAGAGGAAAGTAAAACCTATTCTAAAAATAAAATAAAATAATTGACTAAAAGAAATTAAATCGTATGTATTTTTTTTGTATTTTTTTTACTTAAATAAAAATCTAAAGAAGGATAAAAATTAAATTCTACTATTTTTTAGTGTTTTGTTATATGTAAATTACTTAATAATTTTATCTAAAACAAATTTTATTTTTTAAAAAAAGAAATTGATAAAAAATAATCACAAAGTTTAGATCAATCAATTATGTATAAAAAAGAATGTATTTTTTTAAGGTTAGTTGAAATATTTTATTAAAACTAAAAATATAAATAAAAAATTTAGAGAAGATAAAGTTGAAAGAAATAAAAACAAAAATACCCATAGGAGGAATCGAACTCAGGCCATTTGGGTTATCCAGGATACACTTTACCAACTGAACTACACTGCTTATTCATAATGATTATGGTTTTATTAGAACAAAAGGGAAAATGGCAGCAGATATTGGATTGGGCCATAAAGCCCAAAAACCGACCCGACTGGAAGAGGAAGTGAAGGGTTTTGTAACCCTAAACACAAAGAAACGTGCCACCGCCAACTGTTATTATTGGGAAGATCAATTTTTTTCATTTAATTATTATTATGCATTATTGACCGTAAAAGAAACAAAAATAAACATAAATCTCTCTCTCTCTCTCCATAAACTGATCCATCTCCATCTTCCTCTTCTGCCTTTTGTCCTTACGCTAAAAAAAAGAAACTCTCTTCCTCGCTCTGTTCAGAGGCCGCCTTCTTCTTCTAATTTTGCTTTTGTCCTTACGCTAAAAAAAGAAACTCTCTTCCTCGTTCTGCTCCATCGTTCTCTCTCTCTCCGAACTTGGCCCTAATCTAACGCGTTTTCCACTCTTTGATTCTGCATGTTGTCGGTTTTGAAGATTGGTGGTGAAGGTTGGGATGGTGATCGAGTGAGGTGGGGGGGAATGTGAGACGCGACAAGGATGGTTTTCGGCTTCGTCGGCTTTTCTGGTTTGTTATATTTTCTACTGGTTTGTTGTCTTGATGGTGACGACTTTGATCGGTTGTTATATTTTTTCTTCCATTTTTTTTATGATGAGTGATGATGGTTTTCTGGTTCTATTACTAGTTCATGATTATTTACTAGTTTGTTGTCTTTCTCGTTGATTATATTTTCTGATTATTTCAAATTTGTTCTTTATTTGACCATTTAACAAAGACAGAATATATGCAGAGGACAAAATTTCAAGATAAATGCAGAGAAGGGATAGGGATTTTACCTTGACGCTGACTTTTGCTTGACAGGGAAGTTGAATTCTATCCTTTTATCTGTATTTTCTTCTTTTATGAAGGGTGGTATTTGAGAAAATGATGATGATATCTTTGGGGTTTTGGTATGCTTTGTTAAACTGTTCTTGCTGCTGGTTTTTTGAATAATGAATATTATTTTTCTCCTCCTCTCTTGCTGTCCCGAATGGCCCTGTTATATGCTGAAAAACAAAACTTTTGGGGGGAAAAGCAATTGGGTTTGAACAATTGTGTTATGCTGTTTTTGCTCCTTTTTGTTGCAGTTTTGACTTATCCTATATTTGTGCAAATTTGGGCTGTATGTTTGCAGCTATTTGGACAGATTTTGGCCTCTTATGGACAACATATGGGGGGATGCAATGTAGTCCATTTTTGACAGCATTTTGGATTTTTGTGATTGTGCTTTTTTCATTGTGATGTAAACTGATTTTCCAGCATTTGAAACCATGATGAAATTATTGATTTTTGACTTGCATTTATCCTTATTTTGTCCTCTGTGAACCAATTGAAAATTGCGATTTGCAACGGACCAAACACGGATGAAACATTGTCCCCTTATTTATGATTCTTTTTACCAATCCCTAATGATGAAAATATAGAGATTTCTTTGAAATTTTCCAATCTTATTCCAACATGAATTTTGCTAACTAATGCTCTTCTTTTGTTTACATGTACGGGCCCATTGGATTGACGACGAGTGTCTTAAAGCACTTATAGAAAGCTTGATAATGAAGAAAACCCCTTTGTAGTTTTAGTGCTTTGTTAGGAATTTTGTAACATATTTTTTTTTGTAATTGCAAGCTTGTAAAACTTTAACAATTGAACATTCTTTGATCTTGAACAACACTTAAGATGATAAATTGAACGTAAGCCTTATACCAAAAGGAAATTGAATGGTAATTGTTGTACCCCAAAATTTTCTCTCTCATTTATCAAGACTTTTCTCACAAGACTTCTTGGACTCAAGACAAGATTAGGGTTTGGTCAGCTCAAGACACCTCACCTTGCATTGATAACCCAAAATTAGGGTTTGAGTTTGCATAAGGATTTTTGGATCACCAATGCTTCACGTGACTTTCATATATAATCTTGGACCCCTAAGATTGCTCATGATAAGTTTCAAGCCTTGAACCACATTTTTGATCAGTCAATTGGACAGTTGACCTAAAAATCAGCTGTATTGGGGGAAAAGTCAACTATGGCCAATTTACAGTCAAACTTCATAATTTTTGATCCACATCAACATTCTAGACTCATATGTATCATTTGATCAAGTTTGGATCACAACTCCTCAAGAAATTGGATTAAATCATCAAAAGGGCAAAATGGTCAAAATTAGGGTTTTGACTGAGAAAGGGCAATTTCTGATTTTTAACCTAGCCAATGACCAATTAAGTTCAAGCATGATTTCAAGGGTTCAATGGAATCATCTAGACCTAATTACATAGTTCAAAATATCTCAAGTTCATTGGATTGACAGATGAATTTTGAAGTCAACTGATCAAAAGTCAACTGTATACTGAAAAGTCAAATTTTGACTTTTTGGTCAAAATCAAGTTCCAAGGGTCATAATTCATCAAGATATGTCAAAATATGAAACTTGTTCACCAAGAAACTCAAATTTGAAAATTAGGGTTTTAATTTGAAAATTTTCATAACTTAGAATTTTTCTAAGTATAAAATTTTTCTTATTTTTTCCCAACTTTTCACCACTTTTTCACCATGATGCATTTTGATTCAAGAAAATTTCCCAACATGAAAGTTGTATTCCTCCATGAAATATACAACTTTGCTTCACAAACCTTTCCCAAAAGATACTTGGACCTCAAGTTATGAATTTGTGAATATAGGTCCATGAACTAAATAACTTAGTGAAATTTTGCCCTAATTTAGGCAGGTTTTGGACCCAACTTCATGGACATTTTTCACCTAGTTCCAAGAGGTATCTAAAATTTCATTTCAAATATGGATTATATAGCACATTGTAAGCTTTCCAAAATGTCCAAGAACTCTCCAGGATCATTTTTGATTAGGGAGAATCGAAGAAGGGAAGTTGGCATTTTCTCACTTTTTGTTCAAGCCATTTTCACATAGCATCAAGTTGCAAATCACATCTATGATGGTTATATCTTGCTTTACAGGTCCTAAGCTTTCTATACACTCCATAATTAAATGCAAACTCAGTTGACAAAGGCGTTATCTTTGCTTTTGAAGCTTTACCCAAGGTGCATTTCCATTTTGTGCAAAAAGTTCACAATGCCATTTTCATAAAGAGAAGATTTTGCAACTTTGTTAATCTTGAGCATTGAACATGTCCCTTTGGTACATACAAACTACATAGCTCTCAAGCAAATTGTACAAGCTCTTTGCAACTCTCAAGCCAGAAAGTACAGGCATGTGAGTATGGTCACTTCACTTTACTTAAAATGCAAGAAAAGTTTCAAAAAGATCCAAAGCTTGCACAGCTAGTAAGGGCTGACTTTGTATCATTTCTATACAAATATACAAACTTATCACAAGGCATAACACGATTTGCTTGGACTTGAAACTCTCCAAAACTCAGAAACACCAAAATTCTGCCAAAACACTCAGATTCTGCAAAAGCACAACCAACTCTCATTTGGCTCGTGCGTTTTGTGTTTAAACATTTGAAACATCTTATTCACATCATACCAAAGCAATCCAAGCCATCACCCTGGTTCTGTAACCCCTGTTTCAACATTCACCATTTTCACTTTGGAAGCTTGCAACTTGACTTGGTCAGAGAGTTCCAACCATCTTCAAAGCAAGATAAGCATTGGAATAGCTTGAGGGAAGTTCAAGGAAGCTTAATCAATCACCAGGCGTCCATTAAAGTCCCTACATTGCCCTACTCGAATCCAGCTGAAGGAGGTATTTTCTTAAACTCTATCTCCTTATACAGGCAACTTCAAGCCACGATTTGTGAAGAAAAAATGTAGTCCATATCATAACTAAGTTGTACATATCTTTACTTTTCATTTATATTAACTGTGCTGAGAGAATTTGAAGATTGAAAACTCTGAAAAAGTTAGGTCACGAATTAGGGATTCAAAAATTCTCCTTGATCTTTTAGAGTTAGGTCACATAATTTATATGGCTGGAATCGTGAGCTCAAATGCCACATGTTTCATGTTATGAGTTTTTGTTTTTGTGCAAGCATGAGCAAGTTATAGATATGAACTATGGCACGCAAAGAAGAAGACCAAGGACAGGGATGAAGTGGTTTCTGGGCTTTTTGGCAGCTTTGGCCTTTTTGTTTTTACCAATCACACCCCCTGACTTGCTACTACACCCCCTTGACTAGTTTCTTTATACTTTTGTATTTTCTTTATATTTTCATATTTAATACTTTTGCTTATTATTTTCTAAATGATAAAAATACCAAAAAATGATTTATTTATTTTCACACTTTTTATTTTAATTTTTTATTATTTTCTCACATGAAAAATAGTTTATTTTGATAAATAGAACTTATTTTCTTAAATAACTTGTAAATATGATAAAAAATACTTAATATTTTTTATAATACTATTTATACTCATAAATACTTATTTTCTATACATATTTAATTTTTAATATTTAAACATAATATTATTTATTTTTCTATACAAAAATGTACCAAATAATAATATGAAACATGTATTTTTCTTTTAATTAAAAATTAGGGTTTCACCCCTTTCAAAAAGAATTAATTATTTTTCCTTATTTTTAGGTTTAAATTAATTATTTTTCTCATACAAAAACAAAACACAAAACATTTTTTAACATAAACATTGTATTGCATTTTAAATATTTGTCTTATATTTATTTATATTCGCGCATATTCGATTTGGTTGTAATAATATATTTAGGTTTATATTTGTGCAAAATCCCCATTAAAACTTGTAATTCCCCCCTCCCATAATAATTGTTGTAATAGCTTAGTTTATTTTACGCAATTTATCGCTTTTATACCATGATTAGTAATTAGGGTTTGCATGACAAGAACAAAAACAAAACAAATAGAAAAAACCTAAATGCAAGACAAAAGCATGAAAAATGACACACTTTGCACACAAGTACCCTTAGGGTTTCTCCCACTTGGTTGCCTAAAATAAAATGGCCATGTTACGCATGCGAAGTATCTTGGCAAAACAAAACAAGTATAAGATCATAGCCCCTCGATGACGCTATTCAAAAGTTTCCTAAACAAAATGATCTTGGTCCCTCAAAAATGCTAAGATACTTGGCAATATTGCTATCATGGTCATACGATAACCCACGCCCTTCCCGTTTACATCCAAAGATAGGGTTGCTTACCAAATCAATGGTAAGTCAACAATGTCAAAGGAATGAAAATGCACAAGAAAGACATTTGAGTAGGTAGATAGCTTCTAAGTTACTTGCTCCATTTCAAACAACAATCCTTGCTATTTTTAAAAACAAACACATACATTTCAAAACATTTCAAAACATCTTACAAAACATTGAAAACATTTTCAAAAGACAAACATCTTTGTATACATTCTTACGAACAAGAATCATTAGAAAGATTTCCTAAACGATGACCTCTTGTACAAAATACTTTCAAAACCACACCAAACACCAAACACCATTTCAAACAAAAACAAAGCAAAGCAAGTGATCTAAGCAAGTAACTAAGAGCCTATGGAAAACCATGGATGAAAAGGGTGATAGCACCTTCCCTTTTCATAATCAACCCCCCGAACTCAAGAAAACATCTCAAAGGTCTTTCCCGTGCTTTTTTACCTTTCCTTTTGGATAAAATAAAAGTCGGTGGTGACTCTTTCTAACTGCGACATTTGCGATAAAACGCAAAACCTCAAGTTAGTTCTCCCACCGTATCACAGAACTGGCGACTCTGCTGGGGATAGTAATAAAAGTGGGGTTACCTTAGGGTTTAGATCACCTTTATTTGCTTACAATTGTTTGGTTTGTTTGCTTTACCTTTTGGTTCTATTATTTGGGTTTGAATCCTCCACCCGGATTTGGGAAACATTATAGGTAAATAGCAATACGTTGTGGAAACTGTGTGGGGTATACCGACACAATCCAAGCAATAACTTTGTTAGTGTGACATATTTATGGGTACCTGTAGCCTTTGAGTCAATCAAAGAGAATACGGGGCCGCTGAGTGATGTCATGAAGCACTAATGAACTTCTAGAACCTTTTACTTGACCAACTTGGCCTTTTAGGATGTAGTGAGATGACCAGATTTGGTGCAGTCCGAAGTTGGTAGATACTCGATACTACACTCATTGAGGGTTGGTTTCTTGGAATATTTCGGTCGCCAGTAAAGAGGCTTAAACTGAAACAATGAACAAGGAAACAATCCAGTGATATTTAGCTCCTTAGAACCCGGTTACTATTACTAGGACAGGTTGAGCCAACTAAACTTCATGAGGGTACTTACCTATGAAACCCCATGCAATCCTAAACTAGGAACTTGTTTGATTTTCTTGTACATATATACTTGTGCATAACATCATGGACATCATGAGCATCATATGCATCCACTAACCATTTCAAGGATTTTGGAAATTCATCTTTGTTCTTGTTTTGTAGGATATGGATTCACTTCGCGAGAAAACTATCAAAGTCAACCTTGTAAGAATTCCTCCACAACTCAAGGAGCTAGCTTCAAGGATTCCTGAGACCTCTCCATTCACCGAGAGGCATGGTCGTCTACTCAACTTAGTCACTTCCAACACAGAGGAAGACATGATGAAGGTTCTCTTCCAGTTCTTTGACCCTTTGAATCACTGCTTCACATTTCCTGACTACCAACTTGTGCCTACTTCGGAAGAATTCTCTAAACTCTTGAGGATTACTATCCTTAATCACCTACCTTTCAACGGTACGGAAAGAGATCCAAAGCCATAAGAGATTGCTCAAGCCCTACACTTGCACTCATCTGATGTCATAACCCATTGGGAAACTAGAAGTGGTGTCAAAGGCTTCTTAGCAAAGTTCTTGTTTGAGAAGGACCAAAGCTATTGGAACTCCTTGGACTTGCAAGCTTTTGAGGAGATTGTGGCTCTTCTCATCTATGGGATGGTCTTGTTTCCCAAACCTGACCAACTCATAGATGTGAGTGCTATCAAAATCTTCATGTCACGCAATCCGGTGCCTACATTGCTTGAGGATATCTTACACTCTTTTCATACTCGTACAATGAGGAAAAGAGGTGTTCTTATGTGTTGCACTCCTCTCCTGGCAAGGTGGTTTATTTCTCATCTGCCCCAATCAGTCTTGAAGAATGAGCAAGGTTTGAGGTGGTCATAAAGGTTGATGACACTTAAACATTCAGATATTCATTGGTGTTCTCGATCCAAAGAGAATGTTATCATTGTCGACCGTTGTAGGGAATTCCCAAATGTCCCTCTACTTGGCATTAGGGGAGGCATCACCTACAATCCATGCTTGGCTCTAAGACAGTTTGGTTATGCCCGAAGGGATGGCCCACATGACATGCTGATTCAAGGCCTGGTTTTCGACTACGACAACGACGATCAAGGTCTTCGCCAGAGATTCATCCGAGCTTGGAGGATGCTAAATAAGGTGGATAGAAAGAATTTGGGACACAAGAATTCCATCCCTCTTGAGCCTTACCTCAAGTGGGTACGAACCCGCGCTCAAAGTCTTATGATGCCTTATCCCTCCATTCTCCTAGTGATTATTGAGCCTGTTAAGGAAGGAGAGGTTCCATACACCATCCTACATCCTGACATGCCTACATCACTCGAAGACCTGCAAAGGGATTGGATACAACTCAAAGAAGAACGCGATACTTTCGAAGCCCAATTCTACGCAAGCGAGAAGAAGGTTTTGGAACTCACTCGGTTACTTCATGAAGAGAAGACTCTCAACACCTACATTGCACCAAAGAGGATGCACAATGTCTTTTTATCTTAGAATTTTGTATTATTTTTCCCTAGGGGCATTGATGTACTCAAATTCTATTTTATTAATATAACATGTGTTTCTTTTTATTTGAAACAAATTTGAATTTGTTAAATCCTTGAAAACATTGCATGAATACATATCATTCATCATAAGCATAAACAGGTCTTTGCAACAAGTTTCCTCATTCCTCTACTGTTTATTTCAGAAGATGGATCTTGAACAGACGGTTAAAGACCTGCAAGCTCAAAATACACAATTTCAAAAGCTACTCATGACCTTAGCCAAGGGGCAGGAGGAGCTAAAGACTCTGCTAGAAAAAGAAAAAGAGAAAAAGAAGAAGAAGCCAGCTGGTGTGGTTATCATGGGCAGAAGGTTTTAGGGACAAGCCAGAAGGACCTTAGAATTTCCAACAACATCTGATGAAGGGGAAAGAAAAGGAAAAGAAACGGGAGTACCATCAGATTCTGAAGAAGAAGAGAAAGAAGAGGACTACTCTGAACAACAATACCCTCCGGCTGATGACAACTACAAACACCTGGAAGAGCGTCTAACTGCTATGGAAATACAGAGAGTACCGGGGCTAGATTTTGAAGAGTTAGGGCTGGTGTCAGGAATCGTAATCCCGCCAAAGTTTAAAGTGCCATTATTTTCCAAGTATGATGGGGTGTCTTGTCCCAAAATACACCTTCGGTCATATGTCAGGAAGATTCAGCCACACTCTGCTGACAAAGACTTGTGGGTCCACTTTTTCCAGGACAGTTTATCAGGAATGCAGCTTGATTGGTTCTACCAATTGGAAAGGGCCGATGTCCATAATTGGGAAGACTTGGCAGCAGCTTTCTATAAACAGTATCAGTATAATGCCAATTTGGAACCAACCCGTACTCAACTCCAGAGTATGGCTATGGTATCAAATGAGGGCTTCAAAGACTACGCACAAAAGTGGAGAGATTTATCCGGAAGGGTGCAACCCCCTCTATCTGAGAGGAAGTTGGTGAACATGTTCCTGGGAACTCTATCAGGCCCTTTCTTCAATCATGTGATTGAGAGCTCTTCTAAAGGGTTCACTGAATTGATTTTAACCGGCGAAAGGGTGAAAGCTGGTATAAGAAGTGGGAAAATTCAGAAAGACGCGTCTACCTCTACAACTGTGAAAAAGCCCTTCAGTGGGAAGAAGGAAGTGTCTGCTGTCTATTCACACAGGAATCAAGGAAGAACTGAGCGTCGACCAACGGTGGGGGCCGTTATGATTCCAAAGCCTGCATCAGACCAGCCAAGAAATAACCAGCCGAGAAATAACCAACCGAGGGTGGAAAGGCCAATCCGGCAATTCACCAAGATTAACATGACTCCAGCCCAGGTCCTACCACATCTTCTGAAGTTGAATCTGTCCATCTTAAAAGAGGCCCCTAAGAATCCCAATACCGCATCTCCTCACAACCATCCAAATGACAGGTGAGCATACCATTCTGAAAGTCCAGGGCACGACACCAACAACTGTTGGGCTCTGAAGAACAAGATTTAAGACTTGATAGATGCGAAGGAAGTTGAGTTTGAAGCGCCGGAGAAACCCAATGTTATTTTCGCTCCGATGCCGAGGCATGGTCACAATGCCAATGCTGTCGAGGAAGATTTATTTGTTGCCACCGTGGATGAACTGTTAACTCCGCTCCCGACCATTAAGTTGAATCTGTTGAAAGCTGGTATATTCCCAGGTTGTGACAAAGACTACCATATTTGCCTATCCTCATCATTTGACTGCCCTCTGTTGAAAAAAGGTATCCAACAACTGATTGATAACCAAGAAATTTTGTTTGAGAAAGCTCCTATTTCACCCGTTCCAATTAAAGAAGTTTCAATAATAACCATCTACGCCAATCCTTCCAGGGTCCCTAAAAGACCTGTTAGGATTACATCTGCTCCGAAGACTACTCCACTTAAGATTACTATGCCCGGGCCGACCCCTTACAAATCAGATAAAACGGTACCATGGAATTATGGTGGAGAAATCTACTACCATGGTATCAAACAAGATGAATTGACTGCCGAAGAAGAGAGCTCCAAAGAGGACAATTCTGACATCAGTAACATTGTCGGAACAAGCAAGATTACTCATAGTGGTAGAGTCTTCTCTCCAGTGATTGCCCCTCCAAAGGTAGTCTTTGGACCCGTGGCCATTCCGAAGATTACCTCTGCACCAGTGATTGTACCTGCAAGCGTACCTTCCGACAAAGATAATACAATTCCTATCCCTACTTCCACTGCTAAGAACAAAGGAAAAAACATTCAAGATGAGCCTGTCCGGACAAAGGCTCAATCTCAATCTATCCCTGAAACATCCAAGAAGGAGATGGAAAAAATCCTGAGGATAATAAAGAAAAGTGATTATGATGTGGTTGAACAATTGGAGCAAACCCCTTCCAAAATCTCTATGTTAGCATTGCTGTTGTGCTCTGAGGCACATGCAAAAGCTCTAGTAAAATTTTTGAAGACAGCTCATGTGACGCAAGAGACGTCGGCTGACCAATTCCAAGAGTGTGTGGCCAGTCTGATAGCTGATAATGGCCTGGGTTTCTCTGATGCTGACTTGACACCCAAAGGGCGGAAACACAACGAGGCGTTACATGTCTCAGTTGAGTGTAGAGGAAAAACCCTAGCCCATGTCTTGGTAGACACCGGTTCATATCTGAACATCTTACCAAAGAAAGCCCTTGATAGATTGGATTGTGAGGGGCTGACATTAAAACCCAGCAACATAGTTGTGAGAGCATTTGACGGCTGTAAGAGGATGGTCCATGGGGAGGTGGACATCCCGATAAAGGTGGGAACTCAGACCTTCAATTCAACCTTCTATGTGATGGACATCCGTCCTTCTTATTCCTGTCTGTTGGGACGCCCTTGGATTCACAATGCCGGTGCTGTCACCTCCACTTTGCATCAGATGCTGAAGTACCCAGTCCAAGGGAAGATCATAACTATCCACGGGGAGGAGGAGTACATGATTAGTCATCTGAATTCTTTCCGATATGTACAGTTGGATGGCGAGTTCATTGAAACCCCTTTCCAACATTTTGAAGAGGTCTCTCAAGAAATAGTGGCGACCAGGGAGGTATCCTCAATTCCTATGATCACAAGACCTCCACTTCGGATGTCATCTCTAAAGGATGCAAAGGCAGTAGTGGAAGAAGGCGGATCCACCATCCGGGGGAAGCTTCCATACATCCTGTACAAATCAGACAAGTTTGGCTTGGGGTTTACTTCAACCGCTCAGAAGGCTGTGCGCCGCGTCTGTGCCAGAGGGCCACCTGTGAAGATTAGTAACCAAGGGGTCAATGCAGTAGAGGACAGTGAAGAAGATGGCAGCTTGGAAGATTGGATATTTCCTACTGTCTGCGAAGGACTTTGCAACTGGGAAGCCAAAGACTTTGTCCCGATAACTTTCATATCTCAGTAATTTATCTTTTACATTTCTGTTGGACTTGTAATAATCACAAACAATTCGTACATTTTCAACCATGTGTCTTACCTGAGGCACATTGGTCCATTTGTAAGGGTTTTTATTTCATTTTCATATGACATTCAATGAATCATGGACGCTTTTTCATATATAAACCTTTTGTGCTCATTGTCTTTCTTTTACATTTTATTGTTTTAAGATGGCTATACCCTTACACACACCCACACTCACAAATGCAGGTACCCTTCCATTCGGGATCCCATGGGTAACGATACTGCTATAGCCTTCAGTGACTCTAAAGATCTGATCTACCAAGCCGAATACGAAGGTGAGGAAGATTGTGAAGTGCCAGGGGAATTGGCCAGATTACTACAACAAGAGGAAAGAGCTATTCAACCTCATGAGGAGCTGTTGGATACAATCAATCTGGGTACCAACGAAGATAAAAAGGAAATCAAAGTGGGTGCCAATCTAGAGCTGAGTGTCAAGGAGCACCTAATTCAGCTGTTGCATGATTATGTTGAGATCTTTTCCTGGTCATACAAAGACATGCCGGGACTCGATACAAACATTGTGGTACACCATCTACCCACAAGAGAAGGCTGTCCACCAGTGAAGAAAAAAGTCTGCCGCATGAGACCTGACATGGCAAAGAAGATCAAAGCGGAAGTCATGAAACCGTTCAATGCTGGATTTCTGGCTGTTACTTCCTATCCACAATGGGTTGCTAACATTGTTCCCGTGCCTAAGAAAGATGGCAAAGTAAGAATATGCATGGACTATAGAGATTTAAACAGGGCTAGCCTTAAAGATGATTTTCCACTTCCACACATCGACATCCTGGTTGGCAATACAGCCCATCACAAGGTATTTTATTTCACGGACAGATTCTTAGGCTATAACCAGATCAAAATGGCACCTGAGGACATGGAGAAAATTACATTTGTCACACAGTGGGGTACGTTCTGCTACAAAGTGATGCCATTCGGACTGAAGAATGCTGGGGCAACCTATCAACGCGCCATGGTAGCTTTGTTTCATGATATGATATATCATGAGATAGAGGTCTACGTAGATGACATGATAGCCCGATCACAAACTGAAGAAGAACACCTTGATCACTTGCAAAAGTTGTTTGTCAGATTGAAGGAGTACAAACTAAGGCTGAACCCAAACAAGTGCACATTCGGAGTCCGGTCCGGTAAACTCTTAGGTTTCATTGTCAGCAACAAAGGCATCGAGGTTGATCCTTCCAAAGTCAAAGCGATACAAGAAATACCTGCTCCTCGCACTGAGAAGGAAGTCAGAGGATTCTTGGGACGTCTAAACTATATTGCCAGATTTATTTCTCACCTAACATCTACTTGTGAACTAATCTTCAAGCTGTTGAAGAAAGATCAAGTAGTCAGATGGAATGATGAATGTCAGATTGCTTTCGACAAAATCAAAGAGTATTTACAAGAGCCTCATGTCTTGATGCCACCAGTCGAGGGAAGACCACTAATCATGTATCTGACCGTTTTAGAGAACTCAATGGGGTGCGTATTGGGGAAGCATGACGAGTCTGTCCGAAAAGAGCACGCTATTTATTACCTGAGCAAAAAGTTTACCAACTGTGAAACCATATATTAACTGCTCGAGAAAAATTGTTGCGCTCTGGTATGGGCTGCTCGCTGGCTAAGACATTATATATTGACTCATACCACTTTGTTGATATCTAAGATGGATCTGATAAAGTACATCTTTGAGAAGCCTGCTCTGTCTGGAAGGATAGCTAGATGGCAGATGATCCTAATAGAATATGACATACAACACACGACCTAAAAAGCTATAAAGGGCAGTGTGCTATCTTATCATCTTTCTCATCAAGCTGTAGAAGATTATCAGTCCATGAAGTTTGAATTCCCTGACAAAGACATCATGACATTAGACAACTGTGAAGGAATCAGACCATATGACGAACCTAAACAAGGATCCCGATGGACCCTGTTCTTTGATGGGGCATCCAATGCACTTGGTAACGGTATGGGCGCTATACTCATATCTCTGGAAGGATGCCATACTCCTTTTACTGCCAGACTTTGCTTCAACTGTACAAACAACATGGCGGAATACGAAGCATGCATCTTTGGTCTCAAGGCTGCCATAGACTTGGGAATCAAATCTTTAGTTGTGTTTGGAGATTCAGCTTTGGTCATCAGTTAGATCAAAGGAGAGTGGGACACTAAGCATCCTAACCTTATCCCTTACAAAGAACATGTTTTGACATTGTTATCACATTTCGAGAAGATTACCTTCGAGCATTTCCCGCGAGAAGAAAATCAGTTAGCAGATGCTCTAGCCACAATGTCATCCATGTTTAAACTTAATTGGGATAACGAGGCTCCCCGGATCACCATTGAAAGAATGGAAGAACCAGCACACTGTCACGAGATTAATACCAAAGAAGTAGTGGACCAGCCTTGGTTTCATGAAGTCAAAAGGTATCTCGAGGCTCAAGAATATCCAGAAGGAGCTTCAGTCAATGACAAAAAGTTCTTAAGGAGATTCTCAGCTAAGTTCTTCCTGAGTAATGGCATCTTGTACAAACGTAATCATGATTCTTTTTTGCTCTGTTGTGTGGACAAGATTGAAGCTAAAAAGATCATGGTTGAATTACATGAAGGTACCTTTGGCACCCACTCTAGTGGGCATACGATGGTGAAGAAAATCCTGGGGGCAGGCTATTACTGGTCTACCATGGAAGCGGACTGCTATCAGCACTCACGGACCTGTCATAAGTGTCAAATCTATGCAGACAAGGTGCACATGCCTCCGGTTCCTCTAAATGTCTTAACAGCTCCTTGGCCCTTTTCTATATGGGGAATCAATATGATTGGGGAGATCAAGCCTACAACCTCCAATGGACACCGCTTCATTCTAGTGGCCATTGATTATTTCACAAAGTGGGTCGAAGCAGCTTCCTTCGCATCCGTTACTAAGAATGTTGTTGCCCGCTTCATCAAGCAGAATCTTATTTACCGGTACGGTATCCCAAAGAGGGTCATCACTGATAATAGTACAAACCTTAACAATACAATGATCACCGCCTTGTGCGAGCATTTCAAGATTCAACATCATAATTCATCCCCCTATCGGCCAAAGATGAATGGTGCAGTCGAAGCTGCTAATAAAAACATTAAAAATCTCATACAGAAAATGACAGTCACCTACAAGGACTGGCATGAGATGCTACCGTTTGCTCTCCATGGGTACCGTACCACGACTCGCACATCAACTAGGGCAACACCCTATTCTTTGGTTTATGGCATGTAGGCTGTTCTACCTATTGAGGTTCAGATCCCCTCTTGGAGAATTATGAAGGATGCAGGTTTGAGTGAAGACGATTGGATTCAAACCCGACTTAATCAGTTGAACTTAATTGACGAAAAAAGACTTACTGTTGTTTGCCATGGTCAGACGTATCAAAAATGGATGATCAAGGCTTTTAACAAGAAAGTCAGACACCAAGTATATCAAGTTGGAGATCTAGTGATCAAGCGCATCATCTTGCCACGAAGTGATCCCAGGGGAAAATGGACTCCTACCTATGAAGGACCATTTATAATCAAGAACATCTTTTCTGGTGGGGCAATGATCTTAACCACCATGGACGGCGACGACCTGCCACACCCTGCGAACGCAGACATAGTCAAAAGATACTATGCATAAGAGACCCGCTAGGTTGACACACTTAGGCAAAACAAGGGCATCCCGGCGAACCAAAAGGTTCGGGTAAAAATTAGGGATAAAATTAAAAAAATCTGTACACCCGGCAAGTTGAAAACCCGAAAGGGCGACTTGGGCAAAAAAGGGTTTCCCGGTGAATCAAAAACCTGAAAGGGAGGTTCAGGCAAAAGTTAGGGAATTAAAGCATATGACTATGTCTCGTCGGATCACTTTAAGGACAATCTCTTCATTGACAAACTCAGGGCTTATGATCAATTCAATCATCTTCGGACGAAGCAACAAATGGACAAGATATTCAGAGATACGAAGGCTATAGCAGAATGGGAACCCCATGGGATTATCACATATAGCTATCTTTCTTTGTATAAATTTTTCTTATGACACCATCCTCTTACTAGGATGCCTGTCTCTTTTGTACAAAATACTTATTCAAAGTGATACAAAGATATCTCTTTAAAGTACAGAAAACCATTTGTCCTTTTTATTTTACACTTGTGTTTTATTTGCAAAAAACGTCCAATGATTCATTAATGAACATATAAATTTAAACATAATTACTGTTTACAAATAAACCAGATGAAAAAGAACAATTACTGAACAGTGGAGACCATTCAGTTTCTCCAAATTCCCCAGCAGGTTGCCTTGAAGCCTGAAAATCAACCGGATAACGGCTAACTTCTGTTTCTCCCCAACCTAGGATAACTCCCCAGTAGAGTGGCAGACGACCGAAACTCCTGAAATTTTTCTAAACAGGAATAAGCTCTTCCCCACAGAGTTTTCTTTGTTCCCCAAAAGAACAAAGATTCCCTTTGTTTAATTCCCAGCAGAAGTCATCAAAATTCTCAGGATTCCCCAAGAAGATTACTCAAGTAGTATATGACATTACTCTCTGTGATACGGTGGCCAGAACCGGACTCTTTTGAAATGCTGGTTTTCGTTTTGCGTTTGTGTTTGCAAAATGTCAAGGTAAGCAAGAGTCGCCACCGACTTTTATTTTATCCAACAAGGAAAGGAAACAACCACAGAAAAATTCCTTTTTCGAGATATTTCTGAGTACGGAGGGTAGATTATAGAAAGGGAAGGTATTAGCACCCTTTCTATCCGTAGTTATCTACGGGCTCTTAGGTACTTGTTCATCATTTTCAAAATTGTTTTCTTTGTGTTTGTGGGTTTTGAAAAAGTTTGTTTTAACTTCGATTTAACTCTTGCTTTTGTCTTCAAGAGTGTAATGAAGTGTTTTTGAAAAAAACTTTGTTTGTAAAAGTGTAACTGTGAAAAGTTTGTTTTGAATGAGCAAGTACTTAAGAACTAATCTACCTACTCGAAAAAGGAATCGTTCTATGTTTGTTTCGTTTAGACAATGATATCCCACTATTAGTGAGTAGGTAACACCGTCGTTGGAGTTTTGAGGCTCAATTTGAAAGAGGGACATACAATCACTAAAGCAACGTTAGGACGTCTTATTGGTAACCCTAATGTCTTAGATCATTTATCCGAGGCAACAATATCCGAGGCAACCTTTCCGAGGCAACTTTGATCTTTTAGACAAGAGGACAAACTCTAAAACAACCTATACTCAATGATAATTTTAACGAAGGAAACCAAGTTGGAGTGTACCCTAGGAGTGTGCATGTGCGAGTGATTAAGTTTCAGATTTATTATCTTTGCACATGTTTAGGGTGATCTAACTGTTTAAAATTAGTCACACATTCTTGTCATGCAAACCCTAATTATTCACATATCTAGCAGTTAAATATTTGCAGAAATTAAAGTGCGGAATTTAAACTAAACTATTACAAGGCTTCGGGTATTTACATAGCCAAAAACAAACCCTTTGAAATTTAAAGCGGTAAAAATAAATAAATGTCCTAATTAAATTATTACAAACCGGGAGAAAATACAAATAATTGGGCAAAATAATAATAATAAAGCGCGCGATTAAAAATTAGATCAAATGCGAAATTAGGGTTTTGACCCTTCTATCCTAATTAAAAAAAAAAGAAAATGTTTTTGTTGTTTTTAAAAAAAAATTATTTTTAAAGAAAAGAATTAAGTTTTCTAAATTAAATACAAAAAATAATTTGTGATTAAATTAATTCATGAAAACAATTAAATGACCTATTTTTGGTTTTTTGTTATTTTAGATAAAAAATAAATACAATTAAGTTAGTATAAATCCTATTTATTCTAATTGATTTTAATTATTTACAAAAATAAATTAAAGTTATCTAATTTAAGCAAACCTTATTAAATTAATTAATTTTTTACTAAAAATAAATATCCTAAATTTAATTGGACATAAAAATATTTTGGTGATTTTTTTGATAAAAAGAAAATTGTTTTGGTTAATAAAATAAAATAGTAAATAAATTAAATGGAATATAAAAAAAAAGTATAAAAGGATAGAGATGGGCCTGATTTAAGGGGGTGCCAATAGCAAGAATTCTGGGCCCAAATAGAGGTCCACATTGACCTTTGTGATCCTGTATGGCACGTTTGACTTGGCTCACGATGCACCTTCTTGGATGGCCATCAGATTTGGCCATCTAGCCACTTGGCATGATTGATGATGAAGACCTATGGTGGTCTTCTGGCTTGTGAACACCCTGGATTATCTGAAAGAAAACAGAAAAATAACAAATGCTAGAGGCAGGGATCGAACCCCTGACCTCCAGCCTCTAAAGCCTTAAACGCTCACGTGGCCACCACTACGCCATTGCGTTTTCACTGTTATCATATTAAAAAACAATAATAATATATGAAACAAATAAAATAATAAGAAATTCCGCGCGAAATTCAAATGAGCAAATGATGGCTGGCCACGTATTTGTCTTCTTCCCTGCACCGTGGCTAAAAGCTTGAGAACCTATACCTACGGACAACGTCCGTTGCTACAGGCCTGTGCGTTCTCAAAATCTTCCATGGGCCATGTAAATAACATCTAACACCATGGTTAGACTCGTCTCGTCCTCCTGATCGCAATGGTACCACCTACGAAGGCTGATTGTTCCTCAAAAAGAAATCCCTAATTTAGAGCTTCGTGACCTAGCTATGGTGAAATCGTGTATAGGCCATAAAAACGCAATTAAACCATACAGAAACTTTGCAAATGTGATTGTGATCAAGAATGTACAATTAATTCATCCTAACAATGCCTATATTATGAGATTCAAATTCAAGAACAGGGATATGTCGTGATGGACTTACAGCGTGTTTTGGGACTGGAATGGACTTGTTCTTGATTGCTTTAGCTTCTAGAGAGTCCCAGGAAGCGATTGTGATTGTTAACGAGCCTTGAGGATGGCTCTAAGTGCCAATTCGATCTCACACTTTTTTTTCTTTTTTTCAAATCTGGTTCTTGCTCTTGCGCCTGTTTCTAACTCGTTTTTAGGTATGGCCTCGTTCTATATGTACCAAGCAATGCATTAGGGTTGATAACTGCATCCAAATCTTCCTCCTTCAATGCTTTTTGATTTCATTTGATTCCTCTTTAAAACCTTTCCAAACATGGCCTAAATCAATCTTTT
Organism: Vicia faba; assembly: GCA_948472305.1. Classification (NCBI taxonomy): domain Eukaryota; kingdom Viridiplantae; phylum Streptophyta; class Magnoliopsida; order Fabales; family Fabaceae; genus Vicia; species Vicia faba. The sequence goes on from OX451738.1 coordinate 816,828,554, forward strand.
TGTTCACAGTAGGCATTTACACGAGTTTGAATGATTGGTATCTTTAATTTAAGACCTGAAACAATCATAAAATCTCTTGTTATCAATGTTTTGGATTTTTTTTGATTTAAATTGAATTAATTCAAATAAAAATCAAAATAAATAATAAAAATAAGAAATGGACAAGTGGCAAAGGCTAGAGCACGTGGGCTATGTTTCCAACTCAAAACAAGTGAAAAAGATTGGGCCCATTTGGCAAAATTTGAAGTTTTAGGGATAGTTGACTTTTGGCAATTTTGCAAAAAAGGTCAACTTCACCAATGCATAACTTCCTCAATTTTGACTCTTTGGAGGTGTTCTTGGACTTTCTAGAAAGCTTGAGATGTCTTATAAGCAACCCTTTTGGTCTCATCTTATTTTGATATTCCATGCACATGTATGTTGCTTTGACAAAAAAGGTGTTTTTGTTGACTTTTCAAAATGACCTATAATGTCCAATATCATAACTTCTTGTGAGTGCACATTTTGAACTTCAGAGCTGAAGATGGATTGTAGAGAATTGCATCCTATTCAAAATGAGATTTGGATGGGTCATTTCTCATAAAGTATGAGAAAGTTATGCTTGGACAAAGTTGAGTTGACTTTTCCTACAAAACCCTAATTTAGCAACTTTTGAGTCTTGATGAATTATGAGCAATCCTTGATGAATCATGGTCAACCCTTGATAAAATGATGAAATATACTTCAAAATGAGGATGTTGACCAAAAATCTTGAAGTTTGACTGTATGTGGGCCACAATTGACTTTTGCCCTAGCATAGTCGATTTTCAGGCCTTTGAGCAATTGATTGAGTAAATTTTCTATGCAAGGCTTGAAACTTGACATGGATGATCTTGAGAATATATTAGGACATTGGTGAGAGTTTTGGATTACTTGGATTCAACTATCTTGATGCAACATGAAACCCTAATTTGAGGTAGACTGCCTTAGGAGGGAGCTTGTCTGGCCAACCCTTGGACTACCTTAAGCAACTTGAGGATCTTTCTTGCAATGTTTTGAGAAATATGGGAGGGAAAATTGTGGGGTACAACAGCTGCCCCTGTTCAATCTTCTTAAATCTGAGGATGTAGATTGGCTTTCATGCCTTTCGTGATCCGAAGGTGGAAGATGATTGAACACTAGAGTGCCCAGAAATTTGCACTCACATGACGTGGTATCCGTATTGTGATGTCGGGAATGGGCTTACAGATGCCATTTGGAAATTATTGGCGAGAGGATGGGCTTAAGGATGCCATCTGAAGGAGTTTCGATCGCATAAGAGATTCCTTAGCGAGAACTTGCATACCTGTTGTTGAGGAAGATTGGGGAAGTCTGATCTTTGTTGAAAGAAGTAGAATTTTATGAGCTTCGGTCGTCCGTTATTCTAATGAGGAAACATATATGTTGTTATTTAGGAGCTTTGGTATAATAACAACAGGCTTCCGAACAGTTGGTGGGGAAATTTCAGGAGATAAAAGCCTTCCGCTTCGGGTGACTTTGCTAGACCCCACAATATTGTTGACATCAGTATCAGCCTCTCCAACCTTCAAGTCTTGTTTAATCCCATGATAGTAAACATCAACCGCATAGTGCCACGGGACAGCCTTATATGACGTGTAAGGGATAGGTCCAAGAATGGTAATAATCAATGGAGAAACTCTCAGAACAGATGTAATTCTAACAGGCTTTCTCGAGGAAGCCTTGGAAGAATTGGTGAAAATGGTGATTATAGAAACATCTTCAACAGGAAATAATGGAACCAAAGTTTTCTCGAACAAGATTTCTTTGTTATCCATCAGGCGTTGGACACCTGACTTCAATAGATGGCAACCAGTAGGTAGGACGGAACACAGATGGCAACCTTTGCCACAACCCGGAAATAAACCGGCTAACAGAAGGTTCTTCTTCACAGTCATCAATGGAGTAGAAATGTCTTTCACAGAAGTCACAAACGAGTCATCATTCACTACATTTACTCCATGCTTGGGCATAGGAGCAATCATGACATTAGGATTTTCCAGTGCTTCAAACTCAATCTCCTTAGCATCAATTAGATCCTGCACTTTATTCTTCAATGCCCAGCAGTTATTGGTATCATGCCCTGGGCTATCAGATTGATAAGCACAGCGGGCGTTTGGATTATACAACGGTGATCTTGTGTTGGAATTCTTTGGAGCCTCCTTCAGAATCACCAAATTGGTTTTTAACAATTGCGGCAGAATTTGAGACAAGGTCATACTGAGCCGAGTGAATTGTCTTTGCGGTCTCTCTGCTCTTTGCTGATTGTTGTGTTGTGGTGCAACAGTTGGTCTTGATATAACCACCGCATTAACTGCTTGGCGGCGCTCAGGTCGGTTTTGGCTCCTCGAGCTGTAAATTGCACTAGATTCCTTCTTGAATGGCTTCTTCTCAGTACTTGACGAAGCACCTTTCCGTATCTTGCCGCTCTTGATACCGACCTCAACTCTCCCCAGTCATAATCAATTCAGTGAACCCAGATGATGAACTACCGATCAAATGGTTGAAATATGGACCAGACAAAGTCCCAAGAAACATATCCACTAACTCCCTGTCAACTAGAGGGGGTTATAATCTTCCATCAAGATCTCTCCACTTCGAGCATAGTCCTTAAAACCTTCGCTCGCACCCATAGACATACCCTGAAGTTGGGTACGTGTGGGAGCAAGGTCGGCATTATACTGGTATTGCTTGTAAAAAGCGGCAACAAGGTCCTCCCAGTTGCGGATGTTAGCTCCTTACAGTTGATAGAACCATTCAAGTTGAGTCCCTAAAAGACTATCTTGAAAGAACTGAACCCAGAGGTTCCTATCAGCAGTATACAGTTGAATATTTCTAACATACGAGCGGAGATGTAACTTTGGGCAGGAGAACCCGTCGTACTTAGCAAAGACAAGAGCCTTAAACTTGTGGGGAATCACCACCCCAGATGCCAAACCGAAATCTCCGAAGTCCAGCCCAGGTATCTTCTGGATCTCCATCGCGCTTAACCGATATTCAAGTTGCTTATACTTGTCCTCAACAGGAGGATACTGGTCTTCATCAAAGTCATTGTCATTGTCAGACACCACAGGGCTAGGAGCCCTCCTTTCTTCTTGATTCTCTCCCCCTCCAGATGAGTGAGACAAATCAAAATCCTGTCTCAACCTGTTCCCAAACCTGTGACCCATATTCAGGAGGACCGTCTTCTTCTTCTTCTTGTCCTTTAAGATAAGAGTCTTCAGATCTTGTTGACTTTTGGCCAAGTTCATGAACATTTCCTGGAACTGAGCATTTTGGGCTTGAAGAGCCTTGATAGCTTGTTTAGTAGGTGTTTCAGAAGACATGATTGTTGAAATAAATAGTGAAGAAGATGAGAAACCTGTAAGGGTACCTGTAATGAGGTGCATGGGAATGGAATGCGTATGATATGATTTCAAATACTTTGGAGATTCAAATTTGTAAACCAAAATAAACACACTTTATTAGATAAAAACTTGAAATCAATGTTTAACAAATGCCTTTAAGGCGTTACAAAAAGAAATACTGAAAAGTAAAAAAACAATAAAAGAGATCAGCACTCCCATGGTCATTTTCCTTTGGTGCTGACATAGTCGTTGAGGACCCTCTCATTCTCTAGCTGCCTTGTAAGCTTTAGGATCTTCTGTTCCTGCTCATGATACTTCTCTATGTAAGTATCCCGTTCTCCCCTTAGCTGGATCCAAGACCTCTTCAAGGCCCCAATATCAGTAGGCATATGAGGATGGATGATCGTACAAGGAACACCTTCTTCATCAGTACGCTCCATAATCACTAGTAAGACAACTTCGTAGGGAATCCCCAGTTTTTGAGCACGGGCTCGAACCCACTGGAGATACGGTTGCATCGGGAGAGAAGTCTTCACGCCTAGCTCATGTGGATCAGACCTGTTCAGCCTATCCCAAGCTCGTATAAATATGCGGCGATGTCCCTCAACATCTCCCATGAAGTCAAAGACAATGTTTGGAAGCAGCAACTCATGAGGTCCGTCCTTCCTAGCTCGTCCAAACTGTCGTAAGGCCAAACAAGGGTTATAGGTGATCCCTCCTCGAATTATAAGAAATGGAACATTGGGGTATTCCCCACAGCGATCAATAACGTCTACCTTTTCCATGTCTTTAGTACTCCAGATGATGTCCGTGTGAGAAAGGGACATAATTCTGTAGGCCCAACCCTTGCCTTCCTCATTCTTCAAAACAGATTTAGGGAGGTGAGAAATAAACCACCTCGCCAGCAATGGTGCATAGCACATGAGAGTTCCCCATTTCTGAGCAGTACGTGCAAAAAGAGCATGTAGAATGTCACCTAAGAGAGTGGACACTGGATTACGGGACATGAAGATCTTCACTGTGTTCACATCAACAAAGGAATCCGAATTTGGGAACAGAACCAAGCCATAAATGAGAAGAGCCAGGATGTCTTCAAACGCTTGAAAGTCCAAACTATCCCAGAATTGTTGAGCCTGATCAATCAAGAACTTAGCAGAGAAGCCTTTTATCCCACTCCAAGTCTCCCAATTAGACACTACATCAGCCTTTGTAAGATGGAGGGCTGAAGCAATATCCTCGGGCCTAGGAGCTGTCTCTAAACCTGTAAATGGTGTCTGCTCTATAATAGATATGCCGAGCAAACCAGAGAACTCCTCCAAAGTAGGGACCAACTGATAGTCCGGGAAGGTGAAACAGTGATGCAACGGTTCAAAGAACTGGAACAAGACACTCATCATTTGTTCATCCATCTTGGAAGTGACTAGGCTAAGGAGATGACCATGTCTTCTGACAAAGGAAGAGGTGTCAGGAACCTTTGAAACCAACTCTCTAAGCTGAGCAGGAATCTGCACGAAGTTGATCCGAATGGTATTCCTGCGCATAGATGCCATGATCTACAAAACAGAACAAAGATGAATCCCCTCGGTCTTTGAAATGGTTAGTCTAAAATAAATATGCATGCAATGTCATGATGCATGATGTCATGATAAGAACACATCACAGGTATCACAGATAGAAAACATGGCAAGGACAAACAAGTCACACAATAGCCCTTAAATTTCAGGCTAGCATGGAGCTTAGTTGGTTCAACCTGTCCTAGAAATAGTAATCGGGTTCTAGAGGTTCTCAATATCACTGATCATCCTCGATCGGTCATAAGTCTAGTTTAGCAACCTTTTCTTGCGGCTGGAATCATCGCGAGAGTATAGTCTCAATGAGTGTAGCATACTGCTACTTTTCTATGGCCAAGTTGGTCAATTATAGGTTCTAAGGTTAGTTGATGCTCAATGACCCCTTAGCAGCCCCATATTCTCCTTGTTCCTCCACAAGGGATATCGGTACAAACTAAAGTGTCACACCAACGTAGCTACTTCTTCAACCGTGTCGGTCTATGCCGTACAGTTCCCCCACAGTCTATTGCTACTTACCTAAAAGGTGTCCCCAGATCCAGGTTAGGATCTATAGTAACTCCGATATAAAGCCCACAAAGATAAAGCAAACAGATCAAACAATTGAAAATAAAATGATGAATTAATCCTAAGGTACACCCCACTTATTAACTCCCCAGCAGAGTCGCCAGTTCTATGATACGGTGGCCAGAACCGGTCTGTTTTGAAATGCTGGTTTGCGTTTTGCGTTTGTGTTCGCAAAATGTCGCGGTAAGCAAGAGTCGCCACCGACTTTTATTTTATCCAATAAGGAAAGGAATAAAAAGCACAAAAAAATCCTTTTTTGAGATATTTGAGTACGGGGGGGGGGGGGGGGGGGGGGGGGGTAGATTATAGAAAGGGAAGGTATTAGCACCCTTTCTATCCGTAGTTATCTACAGGCTCTTAGGTACTTGCTCATCATTTTCAAAATTGGTTTCTTTGTGTTTGTGGGTTTTGAAAAATTTTGTTTTAACTTCAATTTAACTCTTGCTTCTGTCTTCAAGAGTGTAATGAAGTGTTTTTGAAAAAAACTTTGTTTATAAAAGTGTAAGTGTGAAAAGTTTGTTTTGAATTAGCAAGTACTTAAGAACTAATCTACCTACTCGAAAAAGGAATCGTTCTATGTTTGTTTCCTTTAGACAATGATATCCCACTATTAGTGAGTAGGTAACACCGTCGTTGGAGTTTTGAGGGTCAATTCGAAAGAGGGACATACAGTCACTAAAGCAACGTTAGGACGTCTTAGTGGTAACCCTAATGTCTTAGATCATTTATCCGAGGCAACAATATCCGAGGCAACCTTTCTGAGGCAACTTTGATCTTTTAGACAAGAGGACGACCTCTAAAACAACCTATACTCAATGACCGTTTTAACAAAGGCAACCAAGTGGGAGTGTACCCTAGGAGTGCGCATGTGTGAGTGATTCAGTTTCAAATTTATTATCTTTGCACATGTTTAGGGTGATCTAACTGTTTAAAATTAGTCATACATTCTTGTCATGCAAACCCTAATTATTCACATATCTAGCAGTTAAATATTTGCAGAAATTAAAGTGCGGAATTTAAACTAAACTATTACAAGGCTTCGGGTATTTACATAGCCAAAAACAAACCCTTTGAAATTTAAAGCGGTAAAAATAAATAAATGTCCTAATTAAATTATTACAAACCGGGAGCAAATACAAATAATTGGGAAAAATAATAATAAAGCGCGCGATTAAAAATTAGATCGAATGCAAAATTAGGGTTTTGACCCTTCTATCCTAATTTAAAAAAAAGAAAATGTTTTTGTTGTTTTTTTTTTATAATATTTTTAAAGAAAAGAATTAAGTTTTCTAAATTAATTACAAAACATAATTAGTGATTAAATTAATTCATGAAAACAATTAAATGACCTATTTTTGGTTTTTTGTTATTTTAGGTAAAAAATAAATACAATTAAGTTAGTATAAATCCTATTTATTCTAATTGATTTTAATTATTTACAAAAATAAATTAAAGTTATCTATTTTAAGCAAACCTTATTAAATTAATTAATTTTTTACTAAAAATAAATATCCTAAATTTAATTGGACATAAAAATATTTTGGTGATTTTTTTGATAAAAAGAAAATTATTTTGGTTAATAAAATAAAATAGTAAATAAATTAAATGGAATATTAAAAAAAGTATAAAAGGATAGTGATGGGCCTGATTTAAGGGGGGTGCCAATAGCAAGAATTCTGGGCCCAAATAGAGGTCCACGTTGACCTTTGTGATCCTGTATGGCATGTTTGACTTGGCTCACGATGCACCTTCCTGGATGGCCATCAGATTTGGCCATCCAGCCACTTGGCATGATTGATGATGAAGACCTATGGTGGTCTTCTGGCTTGTGAACACCCTGGATTATCTGAAAGAAAACAGAAAAATAGCAAATGCTGGAGGCAGGGATCCAACCCCTGACCTCCAGCCTCTAAAGCCTTAAACACTCACGTGGCCACCACTACGCCATTGCGTTTTCACTGTTATCATATTACAAAACAATAATAATATATGAAACAAATAAAATAATAATAAATTCCGCGCGAAATTCAAATAAGCGAATGATGGCTGGCCACGTATTTGTCTTCTTCCCTGCACCGTGGCTAAAAGCTTGAGAACCTATACCTACGGACAACGTCCGCTGCTACAGGCCTGTGCATTATCAAAATCTTCCATGGGCCATGTAAATAACATCTAACACCATGGTTAGACTCATCTCGTCCTCCTGATCATAATGGTACCACCTATGAAGGCTGATTGTTCCTTAAAAAGAAATCCCTAATTTGGAGCTTCGTGACCTAGCTATGGTGAAATCGTGTATAGGCCATAAAACGCAATTAAACCATACATAAACTTTGCAAATGTGATTGTGATCAAGAATGTACAATTAATTCATCCTAACAATTCCTATATTATGAGATTCAAATTCAAGAACAGGGATATGTCGTGATGGACTTACAACGCGTTTTGGGACTGGAATGGACTTGTTCTTGATTGCTTTAGCTTCTAGAGAGTCCCAGGAAGCGATTGGGATCGTTAACGAGCCTTGAGGATGCCTCTAAGTGCCAATTCGATCTCACACTTTTTTTCTTTTTTTCAAATCTGGTTCTTGCTCTTGCGCCTGTTTCTAACTCGTTTTTAGGTCTGGCCTCGTTCTATATGTACCAAGAAATGCATTAGGGTTGATAACTGCATCCAAATCTTCCTCCTTCAATGATTTTTGATTTGATTTGATTCCTCTTTAAAACCTTTCTAAACATGGCCTAAATCAATCTTTTTGTTCACACTAGGAATTTACACGAGTTTGAATGATTGGTATCTGTAATTTAGGACTTGAAACAATCATAAAATCTCTTGTTATCAATTTTTTGGATTTTATTTGATTTATTTTGATTTAAATTGAATTAATTCAAATAAAAATCAAAATAAATAATAAAAATAAGATATGGACAAGTGGTAAAGGCTAGAGCACTTGGGATATGTTTCCAACTCAAAACAAGTGAAAACGATTGGGCCCATTTGGCAAAATTTGAAGTTTTAGGGATAGTTGACTTTTGGCAATTTTGCAAAAAGGTCAACTTCACCAATGCATAACTTCCTCAATTTTGACTCTTTGGAGGTGTTCTTGGACTTTTTATAAAGCTTGATATGTCCTCTAAGCAATACTTTTGGTCTCATATCATTTTGATATTCCATGCTCATGTATGAAGCTTTGATAAAAAAGGTGTTTTTGTTGACTTTTCAAAATGACCTATAATGTCCAATTTCATAACTTCTTGAGAGTGCATATTTTGAACTCGGGAGATGAATATGGATTGTAAGGAATATCATCCTCTTAAAAATGAGATTTTGATGGGTCATTTCTCATAAAGTATGAGAAAGTTATGCTTGGTCAAAGTTGAGTTGACTTTTCCTGCAAAACCCTAATTTAACAACTTTTGAGTCTTGATGAATTATGAGCAATCCTTGATGAATCATGGTCAACACTTGATAAAATGATGAAATATACTTCAAAATGAGGATGTTGACCAAAAATCTTGAAGTTTGACTGTATGTGGGCCATAGTTGACTTTTGCCCTAGCATAGTCGATTTTCAGGCCTTTGAGCAATTGACTGAGCAAATTTTATCTACAAGGCTTGAAACTTGACATGGATGATCTTGAGAACATATTAGGACATTGGTGAGCATTTGGGTTTACTTGGATTCAAGTATCTTGATGCAACATGAAACCCTAATTTGAGGTAGACTGCCTTATGAGGGAGCTTGTCTGGCCAACCCTTGGACTACCTTGAGCAACTTGAGGATCTTTCTTGCAATGTTTTGAGAAATATGGGAGGGAGAATTTTTGGGTACAACACTCTCACAGCATAATTTTTTTCAAATACTCAAACTTTAAGACATGAAGAATTCACATATCCTCCACAATCAAAGATTTATTTTCCTCAGCAAAACAACAAATCAGCTTACATGCGCATACATTACATCCATATATCATAAACATTGATAAAGTACATATTTTGCATCATACATTTCATGAAACATAACTTTGTTCTTCAGCTAACATTTTACCCTTTTCAGGATAAGATTAACAGTTACCATTAACAATGTTCATAGATTCTAGATACAGTACATATACGCTCCAGATACAGATGTCATTCTGTCACTCATTCAAGATTCATCTTTCAAGATATAGTACAAATACACTCCAGGCACAGATGCCATTCTGTCACTCATTCAAGATTCATCTTTCAAGATACAGTACAGATACACTCCAGGCACGGAAGTCATTCTGTCACTCATTCAAGATTCATCTTTCAAGATACAGTACAGATACATTCCAGACATGAAAGTCATTCTTTCACTCATTCAAGATTCATCTTTCAAGATACAGTACGGATACGCCCCAAACACGGAAGTCATTCTGTCACTTATTCATATATCTAGTACAGATACACTCCAGACACGGAAGTCATTTTGTCACTTATTCAGATATCTAGTTCAGATACACTCCAGACTCGGTTTCTATTTTGTCACTCATTCAGATACAGTCCAGATACGCTCTAGGCTCGGTTGCTATTATGTCACTCATTCAGATATAGTCCAGATACGCTCCAGACATGGTGGCCTTTCCGTCACTTATTCAAATTCTAGTTCAGATACACTCCAGACACGGAAGTCATTCTGTCACTTATTCAGATTCAAGTTCAGATACACTCCAGACACGGAAGCCATTCTGTTACTCGTTCAGATTCAAGTACAGACACAGCTCAGATACGCTCCAGACACTAACGCTATTCCATTGCTCATACAGATTCAGTCTCCAGATACAGTTCAGATACGTTCCAGATACGGACACCATTCTGATACTCATTCTTTAGACTTACAACTTACAATTCAACAAGCATTCTTGGATGGCATCTACAAGCCCATCTCCAACAAGATTCTATCACCTCTCCAAATGGCATCTTTAAGCCCATTCCCTCAACTACACGTCGTCGAGTGCAAATTTATGGGCACTCTAGTGTCCAATCATCTTTTACCTTCGAGTCACGAACGGCAAAACTCACCAATCTAACTCTTCAGGTTCAAGAAGATTGAACAGGGGCAGCTGTTGTACCCTAAAATTTTCCCTCTCATTTATCAAGACTTTTCTCACAAGACTTCTTGGAATCAAGACAAGATTAGGGTTTGGTTAGCTCAGGACACCTCACCTTGCACTGATAACCCAAAATTAGGGTTTGAGTTTGCACAAGGATTTTTGGACCACCAATGCTTCATGTGACTTTCATATATCATCTTGGACCCCTAAGATTGCTCATGATAAGTGTGATCGGTGGAAATAGAACTGACTATTTTTTAAGCTGGTTCGCGAAATGTCGCGGTAAGCAAGAGTCGCCACCGTCTTTTATGTTCTCCAATATGGAAAGGACAAAAGCACAGCAAAATTCCTTCTTTGAGAATGTTTCTCGGTTCGGGAGGTAGATTTATAGAAAGGGAAGGTATTAGCACCCTTTCTATCCGTGGTTATCCACGGGCTCTTAGGTACTTGCTGACTCTATGTTTTCAAAAATTGTTTGCTTTTCAAGTGTGCGTGGGTTTTGAAAAAGTTTCGTTTGAAAAATTTCTAGGTAACTCTTGTATCTGTCCTCAAGAGTGTATGAAAAATTTGTTTGAAAACTTTTAGAAAGTGTCAGTGTGAAAAGTATTTTGTTTGTTTTTGAGAGAGAAAGTACCCAGGAGAAATCTACCTACTCTAAGGAATTAGGCTGTGTAAGAGTCCTTTAAACAATGCTATCCCACTATTGAGAAGTAGGTAGCACCGTTGTTGGAGGTATTCGGGTCAATTCGATTAAGGGACAGTGTGGTCACCAAAGCAATGGTAGGACACCTTAGAAGTAACCCTAATGTCCTAGATCCTTTTTATCCGACGCAACCGTTTCGAGGCAACTGGATCTTAGACAGGAGGGCGACCTATAAAACACCCTATACTTGACGACCACGTTCGAGGCAACCAGTGAGGCGTACCCTAAGAGTGGCATGTGCATGTGTGTTGTTTTCCAGTTAATGTTTATCTTTGAGCATGCATTTGTGAGCTACGGATTAATTTTATTTGGCATACATTCTTGCAGGCATAATTAACAGTTAAGAGTGCGGAAAATAAAGTGAGGAAATATGAATCTACGCTATTACAAGGCGCGGGTCTATACATCGCCAAAAACAAAAACCCGTTTTGGAAAAGTGCGAGAAAATAAAGAAATAAAGCGATAAAACCTAATTAACTATTACATTCCGGAAACAGTTACATAAATAATCAAGAATAAGAATTAAAATGTGAAAGAAAATTAAATCAGGACGTCCTAGGGTTTTTGACCCTTTTGAGAAAATATGAATGAAATTGGTCCTTTTTTGCAATTAATTAAATGTTAAATCTAATAACTAATTATTAAATAAAGAAAGAAAAATGTTTTTTTTTGTTTTTTATGTTTTTTAATGAAAATACTAACAGTAATTAAAAATTAGTAAACAAAACCCTAATTCTAAACTAATTTTGTTTATTGTAAGAAAAGAAATTAAAATTACCTAATTAAACTAAATCAATTGGTTAATATTTTATTTACAAAAATAATAATTAGTGAATTTAATAAATAATAAAAATATTTACAATTTTTTATATTATCTGAATTTGTTATGAAAAATTAGTTTATTAGTTAATAATAATAATAATAATAATTAGTAAAAAGAATAAAAAAAGAGAAAGAAAATAAATAATAAAAACTAGTAAACCAGGGGGTTTTGATGGCCCAAGGGAGGTGTTGTTCTGGAATTCAGGCCCATTAACACATAAGCCACGTTTGACTTTTTGGATTGCCCATGGCGTAGTTGACTGAGGAGCATGGTGTGGAGTCATCCCTGGCCTTTGGATTGAGCTTCAGGGCCACTTGGCAGGCTGATTGGTGAGGTTGCATGGTGAGATGCATTGCAAGCGCTGCATTAGAACATATGATGAAAAAATATAACAAGCGTTTGGGGGACCTGGGAATCGAACCCAGGTCCCAATGGTTACCAGCCACCTCACTATCCACTGAGCCATTCGCTTGCTTTTGTAATTATAATACTAAGTGAAAATAATATATAAAAACAAATCCATAGGCTGCTCAAACAAAACAAGCGCGCGTAGTTTTGAACCGTCCATTCACACGCTTACACATCATCATCGTTCTCCTTGAACCTGCAAAATAACAAATAGATAGCGGGGGTTTTTAACACCCACTAACTACAACGACGAAAAATAACGATTAGAGTTAGGGTGCATATAAATTGGGCGCGATGATTCCGTCACGTTCGTCCAGACTCAACCATTCCAACCATGGGTCTTAAAGGTCCTGATTTTTCTTATACTGTAAACCCCCAAATTAGAAGCTTCGAAACCCTAGGATTCTTTAATGGAAGATTCTGTTTCAGGGCTCCATAACCAAATTAGACCGTACCATTAGCTTTCTAAGGATGCAAGCAACACAAAACAAGCAACAAATCGTGTTAAATGCATATGAATAACAAGTTTCGATTATGGCAAAAGTATGCAAACCGTGGGTTCGTTCTTGAGAATTTCTTGAGTGTTAGAACTTGTTTGTGAGTGCAATCGGTTCCTGGCAATATCAGCAATGCGTTTGAATCACTTTTAGGCTTTGAATTGTGCTTGAATAATGAATTCAGTTTTCAAATTTTCCTTCAATTTTTGGATTTTGTTTATGGCTCTGTAGCAGCTTTTCCACGTGTCTTCAATTAGGTTTAGACTATGTGTATATATGAGAAAGGAATTAGGTCATTAGCTGGCTTTGATCCATGCCCATGAGAGAATTAGTCTTAGGGTTTTTCATCATTAACAAACTTTCCCTTTTTTAAGAAAAACCAAGACTTGGTGTACAACATAACCCTAGCATGAGTTTGTGAGCTGGCACATGATATATGGAAGCTATTCAAATTCAAATGACACTATTCCATTGATTTTTAAATTTTATTTGAATTATTAAAGATTTAAAATGAATTAAATCAATAAAAATTAAATAAAATAGAAAAATAAATGTTTGATCTTGAAATTAATCATGGGACACGTGTGTGGCATGAAAAGGCTGGATCAAGTGGAAGAAAGTGGACCCTTTTGTCAAAAATTGAAGTTTCAAGGATAGTTGACTTTTGCCATTTCACAAAAATTTCCCAACTTCTCCAATGCATATCTTGCTCAATTTTGATCATATGAACATGTTCTTGGACATTTTGGAAAGGCCTTGAAGTCCTCTAACCAATTCCTTTGGTCCCATGTCATTTTGATTTACCAATCTCAAGTTATGGTCTTTGACTTAAAATGCCTTTTTGTTGACTTTTGAAAATGACCTATAATGTAGAAATTGATAACTTTTTGTGAGAGCATTTCTTGGACTTGGAATGTGAAGATGAGTTGTAGGGAATGTCATCCCCTTAAAAATGAGCATTGGATGGGATTTTTCTGATGAACCATGAAAAAGTTATGCCTTGGTCAAGTTACAGTTGACTTTTCAAATGTCCAAAAATAGAAACTTTTGCATCTTGATGATTTTTGAGCCATACTTGTGGAATCATGATCAAGACTTGATCAAATGATGATTGTGGCTTCAAAATAAGATGTTGACCAAAAATTTTGACTTTTGACTGCCAAATGACCATTTTGCCCCTGCAGTTGATTGTGAAGCAATTAGGGCTTTTGATTGTGCAACTTGATGCTGTGAGCCTTGAAACTTGACATGGAGATGCTTGACAATGTATATAGGCATATTGGACTTGATTGAGCCATTGAAAACCTCAAATTCCTTGAGAGAGACAAAACCCTAATTTGACTGGCTTAGGAGGATGTTTGACTGTGCAACCCCTTGAGTAATCTTGAACCAATTGAAGACTGATCTTGACAAATCTTGAGGAATATGGGAGGGCAAATTTTGGGGTACAACAGTTGCCCATGTTCAATCTTCTTAGACCTGAGGATGTAGATTGGCTTGCGTGCCTTTCGTGATCCGAAGGTGGAAGATGATTGAACACTAAAGTGCCCAGAAATTTGCACTCACATAGTGGAGTATCAGCAGTGTGATGGCGGGAATGGGCTTGCAGATGCCATTTGGAGAGATGATGGATAGGAGGATGGGCTTATAGATGCCATTTGGAAATGTGTCGATCGCGTAAGAGATTCCTTAGCGAGAACTTGCGTACCTGAGAAAGAAAGATAAATTCCTGGCCTGTTACAGGTGTTGATCTTCAATTAGTCGCTCACAGACGTGCCCTGGCTGGATACAGGTATCGAATCTGGAAACGATCGCTCACAGACGTGCCCTGGCTAGATACAGGAATCGAATCTGGAATTAGTCGTCAACAGATGTGCCCTGGCTAGATACAGGAATCGAATCTTCAAACTCTTCAGATATGCCCTGGCTAGATACAGGAATCGAATCTGGAATTAGTCGTCTACAGATGTGCCCTGGCTGGATACAGGAATCGAATCTTCAAACTCTTCAGATATGCCCTGGCTGGATACAGGAATCAAATCTTCAAACTCTTCAGATATGCCCTGGCTAGATACAGGAATCGAATCTGGAACTTCAAAAGGTTGCTTACAGACGTGCCCTGGCTGGATACAGGTATCGAATCTACACACAATCGCTCACAGACGTGCCCTGGCTAGATACAAGGATCGAATCTGGAACTTCAAAAGGTTGCTTACAGACATGCCCTGGCTGGATACAGGTATCGAATCTTCAAACTCTTCAGATATGCCCTGGCTAGATACAGGAATCGAATCTGGAATTAGTCGTCTACAGATGTGCCCTGGCTGGATACAGGAATCGAATCTTCAAACTCTTCAGATATGCCCTGGCTAGATATAGGAATCGAATCTGGAATTAGTCGTCTACAGATGTGCCCTGGCTGGATACAGGAATCGAATCTTCAAACTCTTCAGATATGCCCTGGCTAGATACAGGAATCGAATCTGGAATTAGTCGTCTACAGATATACCCTGGCTGGATACAGGAATCGAATCTTCAAACTCTTCAGATATGCCCTGGCTAGATACAGGAATCGAATCTGGAATTAGTCGTCTACAGATATGCCCTGGCTGGATACAGGAATCGAATCTTCAAACTCTTTAGATATGCCTTGGCTAGATACACGAATCGAATCTGGAATTAGTCGTCTACAGATATGCCCTGGCTGGATACAGGAATCGAATCTTCAAACTCTTCAGATATATCCTGGCTAGATACAGGAGTCGAGTCTGGAATTAGTCGTCTACAGATATGCCCTGGATGGATACAGGAATCGAATCTTCAAACTCTTCAGATATGTCCTGGCTAGATACAGGAGTCGAATCCGGAATTAGTCGTCTACAGATATGCCCTGGCTAGATACAGGTATCGAATCTTCAAACTCTTCAGATATGCCCTGGCTAGATACAGGAATCGAAACCGGAATTAGTCGTCTACAGATATGCCCTGGCTAGATACAGGTATCGAATCTGGAATTGCGACAGTTGATAGTAATCATTTTTGTATTGACCTTTTTCTCGAAAAGGCGAAACATCAGTTGTATGCAATGTCATGAGGTATGAAATGCATGATGTTCTAAAAAATAAATGAGATTGTATGATGTGATGCGTATATGCATGTATCAGGATGTATGAAAATGTGATGTTTGTGTATGCATTTTTGTCTAGGAAAATAAATCCTTGATGAATGCCGGGAGTTGAATCCTGGGCTGATGTTGAAGAGAGTTCTTCGCTTCCGCTGGGGATGATGATTGCAGGAATAAACCGGTAGGAGAAGATGTCTCCGTTGGGGAATAAGCTTGATGGAGAGATTACTCTGCGGGATTTGCTCTGTGGGAAGAGATACTTCGCTGAGGTTTTGATGATAATTCCGCTAGGGATACCGTTGAGAAGTTGTGTTGGGGAATTTGATGAACTCCGCTGGGGGATAGGAAGAACTTCGCCGAGGGAGATCTTTCCGTGGTAATTAGCTGAGGATAACCCAGTTATAAGCTCTGGTGGGGAATAGCCTTTTAATAAAGCTGGGGAGACACATGTATGCTGCAGGTGATAAGGTTCCAGAATGTACTGGGGATAAGCTTCCAGAATCTACTGAGGAGGATGATTCAACTCTCCTGGGGAAACTTTCAAACTGCACTGGGGAATGGCTCCACTGGGGTGTCTGGTATTCCGCCGGGGAACAATCTTGGATTAAGACTTCCGGGGATGCTTGCTGAGAAATATTTGTATACTTTGCTGGAGAATATTGAGATTTTCTGGGGATACCCAACTTCTTTGGGGCTGACAGGAGCCTAACTCTGCTTTGGGGAGAGTGTTGCTGACTTGCTAGGGGAACTGTGCCCTTTTTAGGGCTTATGGGAGACCAACTCTACTCGGGGAGAGTATTGCTGATTCTGGTCTTACTCTACGGGGAGTGAAGGTATCCTGGTTACGTTCTTCAGCCGAACCTACCTTGGTACCTTGGTGGACAGAGCAACTAGATCGCTTAGACAACTCATTATTGCCCCTGTTTCTAATGTCACCTGTAATTAGTCCTTTGTTTCGCATGCAAGTATTTATGAGTTAGCAATTAATGTCAAATGCATATATCAAAAATGAACTTTGGACGTTCTTCGCAAGACAAAACAGAAAAAGGAAAAACAATTGGCAACTTGTTTGGAAAAGTGAATTCGTATTGATTTTTGAATTTGCCTGTAAATAGGCGTTTTGTGTACAAGAGGCTGACGTCCTAGTAAGAGAACGCCGCCGAACAAGCTAGAGTTTTATACAGAAAGGAAAACAAAACAGCTATGTGAAAAAAAATCCCACTGGGTTCCAACTCTGCTATCGCCTTTATGTCTTCGAGCGTCTCATCACTTTGCTGCTCAGTTGCAGATGAAGCTGATTGCTAGATGCCGTCTGAACCTGATAGTTGATACCGAATTCCGGATGTAGGGTGATCCAATGAGTCATAGTATTACGCTTAAATCCCTAACTTTTTCCTGGACTGCCCTTTCGGGTTTTCAATCCACCGGGATACCCATTTTTGCCCAAGCCGCCTTTTCAGGTTTTCGACTTGCCGGGTGTACATATTTTTTCATTTCATCCCTTACTTTTGCCCGAACCCTTTTGGTTCGTCGGGAAGCCCTTATTTTTGCCTAGGTGTGTCAACCAAGCGGGTCCTTAGTCATGCGTAGTATCTTTTTACTATGTCTGCATTGGCGGGGTGAGGAAGGTCGTCACCATCCATGGTGGTTAGAATCATAGCTCCTCTTGAGAAGATATGTTTAACCACAAACGGCCCTTCGTACGTAGGGGTCCATTTGCCCCTGGGGTCACTCTGAGGAAGAATGATGCGCTTGATTACCAGGTCTCCGACTTGATACTCTTGTGGTCTGACTTTCTTGTTAAATGCCCTGATCATCCGTTTCTGGTACGTATGACCATGACACATAGCAGTGAGTCTCTTTTCGTCAACTAGGTTTAATTGATCAAGTCGGGTTTGGATCCAGTCATCTTCGCTCAAACCTGCATCCTTCATTATCCGGAGAGAGGGTATCTGGACTTCAATAGGCAAGACGGCCTCCATGCCATAGACCAAGGAAAAGGGAGTTGCCCCTGTTGACGTCTGTGCTGAGGTACGGTACCCATGAAGAGCAAACGGTAACATCTCGTGCCAATCCTTGTAGGTCACTGTCATCTTCTGCACAATCTTCTTGATCTTCTTATTCGCCGCTTCTACAGCCCCATTCATCTTCGGCCGGTAAGGAGAAGAGTTGTGGTGTTGTATCTTGAATTGCTCGCAGAGCTCAGTGACCATCTTGTTGTTAAGATTGGTACCATTGTCCGTAATGATTCTCTCAGGTACGCCGTATCGACAGATCAGGTTATACCGAATGAACTGTGCCACGATGTTCTTGGTTACGGTAGCGTAGGAAGCTGCTTCAACCCACTTTGTGAAGTAATCAATTGCTACCAAGATGAAGCGATGCCCGTTGGATGCCGTAGGTCTGATTTCACCGATCATATCAATGCCCCACATTGCAAAAGGCCAAGGTGCTGTCAAGATGTTCAGGGGAACCGGAGGGACGTGCACCTTATCTGCATAGATCTGGCATTTGTGACATGTCCGAGAATGTTGGTAATAGTCAGCTTCCATTGTGGACCAGTAATATCCTGCCCGAAGGATTTTCTTTGCCATGGTATGCCCACTGGAATGTGTTCCGAAGGTACCCTCATGTAGCTCTGCCATGATCCTTTCTGCTTTACTCTTATCCACACAACGCAGTAAGGTTGAATCATGGTTTCGTTTGTACAGAATGTCATTGCTGAGGAAGAACTTTGCAGCGAATCTTCTCAGGAACTTCTTGTCATTAACAGATGCACCCTCGGGGTATTCTTGAGCTTCCAAGTACCTCTTCACTTCATGATACCATGGTTCTTCTGTTACCTTTTCCGTCTCAAGATCACAACAATATGCAGGTTCATCCAGTTTCCAGATAATGATCCGAGGAGCCTCGTTGTCCCATTTGACTTTGAACATAGAAGACATCGTAGCCAGCGCGTCCGCCAACTGATTCTCCTCTCTGGGGAAGTGTTCAAAAGTTATTTCTTCGAAATGGGGGATCAATGTCAACACATACTCCTTGTAAGGAATAAGATTTGGATGTTTCATATCCCACTCGCCTTTAATCTGATTGATCACGAGAGCAGAATCTCCGAAGACACTCAGAAACTTGATCCTTAGGTCAATTGCAGCTTGAAGACCCATAATGCATGCCTCATACTCCGCCATGTTGTTGGTGCAGTTGAAACATAGTCGGGCGGTAAGTGGAGTATGAGAGCCATTAGGAGATGTGATCACAGCGCCGATACCATTACCCAAAGCGTTTGAGGCTCCATCAAAGTGCATAGACCATCGGGATCCTTCCTCAGGTCCTTCATCCGGTCCAGGTATTTCACAATCAGTCACTACCATGATGTTCTCGTCTGGAAATTCAAAGTTCATCGACTGGTAGTCGTCCACTGCCTGGTGTGCCAAATGGTCTGCCAATACACTTCCCTTAATTGCTTTTTGAGTCGTGTGTTGGATGTCATATTCAGTCAAGATCATCTGCCATCTTGCTATTCTTCCCGACAAGGCAGGCTTTTCGAATATATACTTGATTGGATCCATTTTTGAAATTAACAGAGTAGTGTGAGTCAACATATACTGTCTCAGTCAGCGAGCAGCCCATACCAAAGCGCAGCAAGTTTTCTCGAGCAGTGAGTATCGGGTCTCACAGTCGGTAAACTTTTTGCTAAGGTAATAAATAGCATGCTCTTTTCGGCCAGACTCGTCATGCTGCCCCAGCACACACCCCATTGAGCTGTCAAGTACTGTTAAGTATAAGATTAGGGGTCTCCCTTCAACAGGTGGCATAAGAATGGGTGGCTCTTGGAGATACTCTTTGATTCTCTCAAAAGCAGCCTGACATTCATCGTTCCAACGTACTACCTGATCTTTCTTCAGCAGCTTGAAGAGTGGTTCACAAGTAGTAGTTAGGTGCGAGATGAATCGGGCAATGTAGTTCAGCCGTCCTAGGAAGCCTCTGACTTCTTTTTCAGTCTTGGGAACTGGCATCTCCTGTATGGCTTTCACTTTGGCAGGGTCCACTTGAATACCTTTGTCGCTTACGACGAAGCCTAGCAATTTTCCAGATCTCACTCCGAAAGTGCACTTGTTTGGGTTCAACCTCAGCTTGTACAACTTCAGACGGTCAAACATCTTCTGTAGATGGTCAAGGTGTTCCTCCTCAGTTTGGGACCTTGCAATCATATCGTCGACATACACTTCGATCTCATGATGGATCATATCAAGAAACAAAGCAACCATGGCACGTTGGTAGGTTGCCCCAACATTTTTCAACCCAAATGGCATGACCTTGTAACAAAAGGTGCCCCACTGAGTAACAAAGGTGGTCTTCTCCATGTCTTCGGGAGCCATCTTGATTTGATTATAACCGGAGAACCCGTCCATGAAGGAGAATACCTTGTGCTGAGCAGTGTTGTCAACCAGAACGTCAATGTGAGGCAGAGGGAAGTCATCCTTGGGGCTCGCCCTGTTCAAATCCCTGTAATCAACACACATTCGGACCTTACCATCTTTCTTTGGCACTGGAACCACATTGGAAACCCACTGAGGGTAAGAAGTCACTGCTAGAAACCCGGCATCAAATTGTTTCATAACCTCAGCTTTGATTTTCTCGGACATCTCTGGACGCATACGGCGGACCTTTTGTTTTACCGGAGGGCATTCTTCCTTGGTAGGCAAATGATGAACCACAATGTCGGTATCCAACCCAGGCATGTCTTCGTAAGACCAGGCAAAGATTTCCACATAGTCATGCAACATCTGAATCAACCGTTGTTTCACACTAGACTCCAGATTGGCACCAATCTTGACATCCTTTCTATTTGTCTCAGTACCCAGGTTTACCATTTCCACTGGCTCTTCATGTGGTTGAATGGCCTTATCTTCCTGGAGTAACAGTCTTGCAAGCTCACCAGGCACTTCACAATTATCCTCACCTTCGTCTTCGGCTAAGTTAATCGGATTTTCAAAGTCATAACTGGCAATAGCAGAGTCGTTACCAGTGAGATCCAGAGTGGATTGGAACCTGTATAGGTGAGTGTGTGTAAATATAGCTGTTTTGCAATATATAAAGAAAGAAAGGGAGCGCAAGATTTGAAATGCGAAAAAACGTCCAATGCTTTTATTCATGATATATGAAAGTGACAAATAACAAGCCCTCATAAATGAAACCACGGTGCCCCGGGTAAGACACCGGGCCATAAAGTTTCAAATTATTGTTCGTTACAAATCCAAAACAAAAGAATTCATTACTGAGTGACAAAAGTAATAGTTGTAAAGTCTTTTACAGTCCAGTTGCTTGGTCCACCGTTGGTCGTTGGGTAAATCCAGCTGTCGAATTCAGATTCTTTTACATCGTCTTCAATGGCGTTAACTCCCGGGTTGGTGATGAATACAAGAGGTCTTCCAATCCTTGCCTTACAAACAGCCTTCTGAGCTTCTGCAGTGAAACCCAAACCAAATTTGTCGGTCTTCGGAGTGAAATCAGGAAGTCGGCCCCAGTGTGCGCACTCACCCTTCTCAACCACAGCCCGGGCATCCTTTAAGGAAGCCATCTTCAAAGGAGAATTTTCTTCAGTCACAGTCTCTGCTGACGCCAATGTCTGAGGCACCTCTTCAAAGTGTTGAAAGGGGGTCTTAATGAATTCCCCATCCATTTCTATATACCTGAACGAGTTGAGATGGCTGACCATATATTCTTCCTCCCCCTGAACTGTCACAATCTTACCCTTGACTGGGTACTTCAGCTTCTGATGCAATGTGGAGGTCACAGCTCCACCTTTGTGGATCCAAGGACGACCCAGCAAACAAGAATAGGATGGTCGGATGTCCATCACAAAGAAAGTAGAATCAAAGACCTGAGAACCCACCCTGATTGGAATGTCTACTTCCCCATGTACCATCCTCTTCGACCCGTCAAAGGCCCGGACAACAATGTTACTAGGCTTGATTTCTAAACCCTCACAATCCAACCTGTCTAGGGCCTTCTAAGGTAGTACGTTCAACGAAGAACCAGTGTCAACCAGCACATGGGCAAGAGTAGTTCCCCTGCATTCAATGGAGACATGCAGGGCATCATTGTGGTTCTTCCCCTTAGCAGTCAGATCAGCGTCGGAGAAACCCAAACCATTATCAGCTATTAGGTTGGCCACATAATCGGTAAATTGATCGGAAGACGTTTCTTGTGGCACATGGGCCGTCTTCAGGAAGGAAATCAGGGCCTTGGCATGGGCCTCTGAACACAACAACAGTGATAGCATAGAGATCTTAGAGGGGGTGTGCCCCAGCTGCTCAATCACATTAAAATCACTCTTCTTGATAATCTTAAGGATCTCTTCCATCTCTTGCTGGGAAGCTTCAACATTAACAGTCTACGGTGCCTCCACCTGGGCAGGCATATCAGTAGCAATCCCTTTGCCCCGAGCGTCAGATGACTCGGCAGCAGGGATAGACACTTGATCAGGAGGGGAAACAGGCACACTGGCAGGTGGGATAACAAGAGGTCTCTGGATAACTGGAGGTGCAATATCTGGTGAGAACAGCCTACCACTTCGAGTGACTTTGGCAGGCCCGGTAATGTTACTGATGCCGGTAGCAGTATCAAACTCTTTCTTTACTCCGAGCACATAAACATCTGCCCCATAGTGCCACGGGACAACTTTGTCAGATTTATAGGGGAGGGGGCCCGGAACAGTGATGGTTATAGGAGCCATCTTGTGAACAGGCATAATTTGGACAGGCTTCCTCGGGGGAGCCTTGGTAGGATTGTTGAAAATGGTGACAACGGACACTTCTTCAGTAGGGACAATAGGAACAACAATTTTCTTGAACAAGATCTCTTTGCTATCCATCAGGTTTTGGACGCCTGACTTCAGAAAAGGACAACCAGCAGGTGAAACAGCACATAGAAGGCAACCTTTGCTACATCCCGAAAATAAACCGGCTAGCAATAGGTTCCTTTTGACAGTCAGCAACGGGGTAACAATATCTTCCACCGAGGCCACATACAGGTCTTCTTCCACAGCATTCACTCCATGTTGGGGCATGGGGGAAGTCACAACATTGGGTCTTTCGGGCGCCTTGAACTGTATTTCTTTAGCATCAATAAGGTCCTGAACCTTATTCCTCAGAGCCCAACAATCATCAGTAGAATGCCCCGGGCTGTCAGAGTGATAAGCACAACGGGCGTTAGGGTTGTACTTCGGGGATGTGGTGTTCACAACCCTTAGAGCTTCCTTGACAGTTACCAGATTGGTTGATAGCAGTTGCGGCAATATCTGAGACAGGGTCATGCTGAGCCGAGTGTACTGCCTTTTGGGTCTCTCACCCCTTGGTTGGTTGTATTGTTGAGGAGCAGCAGCAGGCTTTGAAATTACCACCGTGTTGACAATTTGGCGGCGTTCCGGTTTGTTTTGTCTCCTTGGACCATAAACAGCACTAGCTTCCTTCTTGAAGGGCTTCTTTTTGGAGCTCGAGGATGCACCTTTCTGTATCTTCCCCGACTTAATACCAGCTTCTATCCTTTCTCTAGTTAAGATCAGGTCTGTGAACCCAGCAGAGGAATTACCAATCAGGTGATTAAAGAATGGACCAGACAGGGTCCCCAAGAACATGTCCACGAGTTCACGGTCAGTCAACGGTGGCTGCACTCTGCCAGCCAGGTCTCTCCACTTTTGCGCGTACTCCTTAAAACCTTCACCCGTCCCAAGTGACATACCCTGGAGTTGGGTACGCGTGGGAGCGAGGTCGGAATTGTACTGATACTGCTTAAAAAACGCAGTAGCCAAGTCCTCCCAGTTTCGAATACTGGTTCCATCCAGCTGATAAAACCACTCGAGTTGAGCCCCTGAAAGGCTATCCTGGAAGAAATGGATCCATAGGTTCTTGTCTGCAGTGTAAGGTTGGATCTTCCTTACATATGATCTGAGATGCAGCTTAGGACAGGAAGCCCCGTCGTACTTCGCAAAGGCAGGTGCCTTGAACTTGTGAGGGATCACCACCCCAGAAGATAAGCCTAGGTCTCCAAAGTCCAACCCGAGCACACGTTGAATCTCCATAGCATTTAATCGGTCCTCCAGCTATTTGTACCTGTCCTCAGCAGGAGGGTACTATTCATCATTGAAATCTGTCTCGTCATCGGAGGCCACGGGACTAAGAACCCTTCTCTCCTGGGGACTGCCTTCCCCAACAGATGGAGTAGCCTGATCAGTCTCATTTTGTAGTGTATTCCCAAACCTCCGTCCATTGCTGAACAAGACGGTCCTCCTCTTCTTCTTCTTCTTTTCCTTCAAGAGCAGAGTCTTCAACTCCTGTTGACCCTGGGCTAAGCTCATGACCAGCTCTTGAAATTGGGCATTCTGGGCCTGGAGGGCCTTGATAGCTTGTTCAGTAGTAGGCTCAGAAGACATGATGATTGCTGAAATAAACAGCGAAGAAGATTAAGCAACCTGTAGAAAGGGTACCTATTATGCACATGATGCATGATATGCTATTTATGCAATGCATTGAAGGGTTTGAAAGTTCAAATTTGTTGTAGACAAAAAAGGAACACACGTTATATTAAGAAATAATATGTTCAGTACATCAGGGCCTCATGGGCAAAACATTACAAAATAATTAATCCCAAAAGACACTGCGCATCCTCTTTGGAGCGATGTAAGTGTTGAGAGTCTTTTCCTCGTGAAGCAGGCGGGTGAGCTCCAAGACCTTCTTCTCACTGGCATGTAAACTGGCTTCAAGAGAGTTCCGTTCTTCCTTAAGCTGGACCCAGCTCTTCTGCATTTCTTCCCAGGAGGTTGGCATATCAGGATGTTGAATGGTGTAGGGCACCTCTCCTTCCAAAACTGGCTCTTTGATCATGGGGAGAACATGAGGATATGGCATCACAAGCTTCTGGGAGCGGGCTCGTACCCACTTGAGATAAGGCTCCAGGGGGATGGAGTTCCTGTGCCCCAGTGTCTTACTATCTACCCTATTGGGCATCCTCCAAGCTCTGATGAACCTCTGGCGAAGTCCTTGCGTATCGTTGTCGAAGTCAAAAACTATGTCAGGAATCAACATGTCATGAGGGCCATCCCTCCGAGCATATCCAAACTGTCTCAAGGCCAGACACGGGTTGTAAGTAACGCCTCCTCTGATTCCAAGTAAAGGAACATTAGGAAATTCTCCGCAGCGATCAATGATAGTAACAATCTCTCTGGACTGAGGACACCAATGTATAACAGCATGAGTAAGAGTCATTAACCGTTGTGACCATCTCAAACCCCGCTCGTTCTTCAAAACTGATCGTGGAAGGTGCGAAATAAACCACCTTGCCAGGAGAGGAGTGCAGCACATGAGAACACCTCTTTTTCTCGTGGTTCGAGTGTAACATGAGTGGAGGATGTCCCCAAGCAGCGTAGGTATAGGATTCCTGGACATGAAGATCTTGATAGCATTGATATCTATAAGCTGATCTAGATTCGGGAACAACACCAACCCATAGACAAGGAGCGCCACAACTTCTTCAAAAGCTTGTAGGTCAAGGGAGTTCCAACATTCTTGGGCCTTCTCAAACAGGAATTTTGCCAAGAATCCTTTGATACCACTTCTGACTTCCCAATGCCCCTTGATATCAGATTGTTGCAGACATAATGCTTTAGCTACCTCTTCAAGTTTGGGCTCCCTTTCCATACCGTTGTAGGGTAGTTGACTAAGAATAGGAACCTTCAGCAGCTGAGAAAATTCTTCCAAAGTAGGCACCAATTGATAATCCGGGAAAGTAAAACAGTGGTGCAAAGGGTCAAAGAACTGGAACAACACTTTTATCATATCTTCTTCAATGTTGGTATTGACCAAGCTGATGAGTCTACCATGCCTTTCACTGAAAGAAGAGTTCTCGGGAATCCTGGATGTAAGTTCCTTAAGCTGAGGAGGGATCCTTACAAGGTTGACCTGAATTGTCTTTTTGCGGATAGTTTCCATGTCCTACAAAATAAGAACAAAGATGAAGATTCGAACCCTTGAAGTGGTTAGTAAATGCATATGATGCTTTATGATGTTATGATGTAATGATGTTATGATAAAAGCACACCACAAGTATTCACAAAAGGCAAACATGATAAGGCACACAAGTCACACAAGACAGCCCTTAGAGTTTAGGCCAGCATGAAGTTTGGGTACTACCCTCTTGAAGTTGGTGGGCTCAAAACCTGTCCTATCAAAAGTAACCGGGTTCTAAGGAGCTCAATATCATTGGGTTGTTTTCTATGTTCATTGTTTTTGATTTAGCCACTGAACTGGCGATCAAAATATTCCAAGAAAACAACCCTCAATGAGTGTAGTATCGAGTATCTACCAACTTCAGACTGCACCAAAGTCAGTCATCTCACTACCCCTAAAGAGGCCAGGATGGTTCAATTAAGGTTCCTAAGGTCAGTTGATGTTTCACGACACCACGCGATGGCACCGTACTCTCCTTGACTTGACTCAAGGATTACCGGTACTCACCAAAGTGCCACATCAACGTAGAAACTGCTTCAACCGTGTCGGTATACCCCGCACAGTTCCCTCATAGTTTGTTGCTACCTAAAAAGGGTGCCCCAGATCCGGGTTAGGATCTATGAAACTCCCAAAACAGGCCCACAATATTAAAGCAAACAGAGCAAGCAATTGAAAACATAAGAGTGGTCTAATCCTAAGGTACACCTCACTTTTATTTTGTCCCCAGCAGAGTCGCCAGTTCTGTGATCGGTGGAAATAGAACTGACTATTTTTTAAGCTGGTTCGCGAAATGTCGCGGTAAGCAAGAGTCGCCACCGTCTTTTATGTTCTCCAACATGGAAAGGACAAAAGCACAGCAAAATTCCTTCTTTGAGAATGTTTCTCGGTTCGGGAGGTAGATTTATAGAAAGGGAAGGTATTAGCACCCTTTCTATCCGTGGTTATCCACGGGCTCTTAGGTACTTGCTGACTCTATGTTTTCAAAAATTGTTTGCTTTTCAAGTGTGTGTGGGTTTTGAAAAAGTTTCGTTTGAAAAATTTCTAGGTAACTCTTGTATCTGTCCTCAAGAGTGTATGAAAAATTTGTTTGAAAACTTTTAGAAAGTGTCAGTGTGAAAAGTATTTTGTTTGTTTTTGAGAGAGCAAGTACCCAGGAGAAATCTACCTACTCTAAGGAATTAGGCTGTGTAAGAGTCCTTTAAACAGTGTTATCCCACTATTGAGAAGTAGGTAGCACCGTTGTTGGAGGTATTCGGGTCAATTCGATTAAGGGACAGTGTGGTCACCAAAGCAATGGTAGGACACCTTAGAAGTAACCCTAATGTCCTAGATCCTTTTTATCCGAGGAAACCGTTTCGAGGCAACTGGATCTTAGACAGGAGGGAAACCTCTAAAACACCCTATACTTGACGACCACGTTCGAGGCAACCAGTGAGGCATACCCTAAGAGTGGCATGTGCATGTGTGTTGTTTTCCAGTTAATGTTTATCTTTGAGCATGCATTTGTGAGCTACGAATTAATTTTATTTGGCATACATTCTTGCAGGCATAATTAACAGTTAAGAGTGCGGAAAATAAAGTGCGGAAATATGAATCTACGCTATTACAAGGCGCGGGTCTATACATCGCCAAAAACAAAAACCCGTTTTGGAAAAGTGCGAGAAAATAAAGAAATAAAGCGATAAAACCTAATTAACTATTACATTCCGGAAACAGTTACATAAATAATCAAGAATAAGAATTAAAATGTGAAAGAAAATTAAATCATGACGTCCTAGGGTTTTTGACCCTTTTGAGAAAATATGAATGAAATTGGTCCTTTTTTGCAATTAATTAAATGTTAAATCTAATAACTAATTATTAAATAAAGAAAGAAAAATGTTTTTTTTTTGTTTTTTATGTTTTTTAATGAAAATACTAAAAGTAATTAAAAATTAGTAAACAAAACCCTAATTCTAAACTAATTTTGTTTATTGTAAGAAAACAAATTAAAATGACCTAATTAAACTAAATCAATTGGTTAGTATTTTATTTACAAAAATAATAATTAGTGAATTTAATAAATAATAAAAATATTTACAATTTTTTATATTATCTGAATTTGTTATGAAAAATTAGTTTATTAGTTAATAATAATAATAATAATTAGTAAAAAGAATAAAAAAAGAGAAAGAAAATAAATAATAAAAAAATAGTAAACTAGGGGGTTTTGATGGCCCAAGGGAGGTGTTGTTCTGGAATTCATGCCCATTAACACATAAGCCACGTTTGACTTTTTGGATTGCCCATGGCGTAGTTTACTGGGGAGCATGGTGTGGAGTCATCCCTGGCCTTTGGATTGAGCTTCAGGGCCACTTGGCAGGCTGATTGGTGAGGTTGCATGGTGAGATGCATTGCAAGCGCTGCATTAGAACATATGATGAAAAAATATAACAAGCGTTTGGGGGACCTGGGAATTGAACCCAGGTCCCAATGGTTACCAGCCACCTCACTATCCACTGAGCCATTCGCTTGCTTTTGTAATTATAATACTAAGTGAAAATAATATATAAAAACAAATCCATAGGCTGCTCAAACAAAACAAGCGCGCGTAGTTTTGAACTGTCCATTCACACGCTTACACATCATCATCGTTCTCCTTGAACCTGCAAAATAACAAATAGATAGCGGGGGTTTTTAACCCCCACTAACTACAACGACGAAAAATAACGATTAGAGTTAGGGTGCATATAAATTGGGCGCGATGATTCCGTCACGTTCGTCCAGACTCAACCATTCCAACCATGGGTCTTAAAGGTCCTGATTTTTCTTATATTGTAAACCCCCAAATTAGAAGCTTCGAAACCCTAGGATTCTTTAATGGCAGATTCTGTTTCAGGGCTCCATAACCAAATTAGACCGTACCGTTAGCTTTCTAAGGATGCAAGCAACACAAAACAAGCAACAAATCGTGTTAAATGCACATGAATAACGAGTTTCGATTATGGCAAAAGTAAGCAAACCGTGGGTTCGTTCTTGAGAATTTCTTGAGTGTTAGAACTTGTTTGTGAGTGCAATCGGTTCCTGGCAATATCAGCAATGCGTTTGAATCACTTTTAGGCTTTGAATTATGCTTGAATAATGAATTCAGTTTTCAAATTTTCCTTCAATTTTTGGATTTTGTTTATGGCTCTGTAGCAGCTTTTCCACGTGTCTTCAATTAGGTTTAGACTGTGTATATATATGAGAAAGGAATTAGGTCATTAGCTGGCTTTGATCCATGCCCATGAGAGAATTAGTCTTAGGGTTTTTCATCATTAACAAACTTTCCCTTTTTTAAGCAAAACCAAGACTTGGTGTACAACATAACCCTAGCATGAGTTTGTGAGCTGGCACATGATATATGGAAGCTATTCAAATTCCAATGACACTATTCCATTGATTTTTAAATTTTATTTGAATTATTAAAGATTTAAAATGAATTAAATCAATAAAAATTAAATAAAATAGAAAAATAAATGTTTGATCTTAAAATTAATCATGGGACACGTGTGTGGCATGACAAGGCTGGATCAAGTGGAAGAAAGTGGGCCCTTTTGTCAAAAATTGAAGTTTAAAGGATAGTTGACTTTTGCCATTTCACAAAAATTTTCCAACTTCTCCAATGCATATCTTGCTCAATTTTGATCATATGAACATGTTCTTGGACATTTTGGAAAGGTATTGAAGTCCTATAACCAATGCCTTTGGTCCCATGTCATTTGGATTTACCAATCTCAAGTTATGGTCTTTGACTTAAAATGCATTTTTGTTGACTTTTGAATTTGACCTATAATGTAGAAATTGATAACTTTTTGTGAGAGAATTTCTTGGACTTGGAATGTGAAGATGAATTGTAGGAAATGTCATCCTCTTCAAAATGAGCATTGGATGGGATTTTTCTGATGAACCATGAAAAAGTTATGCCTTGGTCAAGATACAGTTGACTTTTCTACTGTCCAAAAATAGTAACTTCTTGCATCTTGATGATTTTTGAGCCATGCTTGTGGAATCATGATCAAGACTTGATCAAATGATGATTGTGGCTTCAAAATAATATGTTGACAAAAAATTTTGACTTTTGACTGCCAAATGACCATTTTGCCCCTGCAGTTGATTGTGAAGCAATTAGGGCTTTGGATTGTGCAACTTGATGCTGTGAGCCTTGAAACTTGACATGGAGATGCTTGACAATGTATATAGGCATATTGGACTTGATTGAGCCATTGAAAACCTCAAATTCCTTGAGAGAGCCAAAACCCTAATTTGACTGGCTTAGGAGGATGTTTGACTGTGAAACCCCTTGAGTAATCTTGAACCAATTGAAGACTGATCTTGACAAATCTTGAGGAATATGGGAGGGCAAATTTTGGGGTACAACAATAAGTTTCAAGCCTTGAACCACATTTTTTATCAGTCAATTGGACAGTTGACCTAAAAATCAGTTGTATTGGGGAAAAGTCAACTATGGCCAATTTACAGTCAAACTTCATAATTTTTGATCCACATCAACATTCTAGACTCATATGTATCATTTGATCAAGTTTGGATCACAAATCCTCAAGAAATTGGATCAAATCATCAAATGGGCAAAATGGTCAAAATTAGGGTTTTGACTGAGAAAGGGCAATTTCTGATTTTTAACCTAGCCAATGACCAATTGAGTTCAAGCATGATTTCAAGGTTTCAATGGCATCATCTAGACCTAATTACATGGTTCAAAATATCTCAAGTTCATTGGATTGACAGATGAATTTTGCAGTCAACTGGTCAAAAGTCAATTGTACACTGAAAAGTCAAACTTTGACTTTTTGGTCAAAATCAAGTGCCAAGGGTCATAATTCATCAAGATATGTCAAAATATGAAACTTGTTCACCAAGAAAGTCAAATTTGAAAATTAGGGTTTTAATTTGAAAATTTTCATAACTTAGAATTTTTCTAAGTATAAAAATTTTCTTATTTTTTCCCAACTTTTCACCACTTTTTCACCATGATGCATTTTGATGCAAGAAAAGTTCCCAACATGAAAGTTGTATTCCTCCATGAAATATACAACTTTGCTTCACAAACTTTTCCCAAAAGATGCTTGGATCTCAAGTTATGAATTTGTGAATATAGGTCCATGAACTAAATAACTTAGTGAAATTTTGCCCTAATTTAGGCAGGTTTTGGACCCAACTTCATGGACATTTTTCACCTAGTTACAAGAGTTATCTCAAATTTCATTTCAAATATGGATTATAGAGCACATTGCAAGCTTTCCAAAATGTCCAAGAACTCTCCAAGATCATTTTTGAGTAGGGAGAATCGAAGAAGGGAAGTTGGCATTTTCTCACTTTTTGTTCAAGCCATTTTCACATAGCATCAAGTTGCAAATCACATCTATGTTGGTTATATCTTGCTTTACAGGTCCTAAGTTTGCTATACACTCCATAATTAAATGCAAACTCAGTTGACAAAGGCTTTATCTTTGCTTTTGAAGCTTTACCCAAGGTGCATTTCCATTTTGGGCAAAAAGTTCACAATGCCATTTTCATAAAGAGAAGCTTTTGCAACTTTGTCAATCTTAAGCATTGAACCTGTCCCTTTGGTACATACAAACTACACAGCTCTCAAGCAAATTGTACAAGCTCTTTTCAGCTCTCAAGCAAGCAAGTACATGCATGTGAGTATGGTCACTTCACTTTACTTAAAATGCAAGAAATGTTGCAAAAAGGTTCAAAGCTTGCACAGCTAGTAAGGGCTAACTTTGTATCATTTCTATACAAATATATAAACTTATCACAAGGCATAACATGATTTTCTTGGACTCGAAACTCTCCAAAACTCAGAAACACCAAAGTTCTGCCAAAACACTCAGATTCTGCAAAAGCACAACCAACTCTCATTTGGCTCGTGCGTTTTGTGTTTAAACATTTGAAACATCTTATTCACATCATACCAAAGCAATCCAAGCCATCACCCTGGTTCTGTAACCCCTGTTTCAGCATTCACCATTTTCACTTTGGAAGCTTGCAACTTGACTTGGTCAGAGAGTTCCAGCCATCTTCAAAGCAAGATAAGCATTGGAATAGCTTGAGGGAAGTTCAAGGAAACTTAATCAATCACCAGGCCTCCATTAAAGTCCCTATATTTCCCTACTCGAATCCAGCTGAAGGAGGTATTTTCTTAAACTCTATCTCCTTATACAGGCAACTTCAAGCCATGATTTGTGAAGAAAAAATGTAGTCCATATCATAACGAAGCTGTACATATCTTTACTTTTCATTTATATTAACTGTGCTGAGAGAATTTGAAGATTGAAAACTCTGAAAAAGTTAGGTCACGAATTAGGGATTCAAAAATTCTCCTTGGTATTTTAGTGTTAGGTCACATAATTTATATGACTGGAATCGTGAGCTCAAATGCCACATGTTTCATGTTATGAGTTTTAGTTTTTGTGCAAGCATGAGCAAGTTACAGATTTGAACTATGGCGCGCGAAGAAGAAGACCAAGGACAGGGATGAAGTGGTGTTGTACCCCAAAATTTTCCCTCACATATTTCTAAAAACATTGCAAGAAAAAATCCCCAAGTGGCTCAAGATTGCTCAAGAGTTGGACAGTCAAGTTATCTCCTAAGGCAGTCAACTTCAAATTAGGGTTTTGTGTTGCATCAAGGTCCTTGCATCCAAATTACCTCAAGTTCTCCCCAATGTCCTAATATGTTCACAAGGTCATCAATGTCAAATTTCAAGACTTGCAGAGGAAGTGTGCTCAGTCAATTGCTCAAAAGGTCCAAAAATCGACTGTGCAAGGGGAAAAGTCAACTATGACCTAAATACAGTCAAACTTCAAGATTTTTTGTCATCATTCTAATTTTGAAGGATATTTCATCATTTGATCAAGGGTTGATCATGATTCATCAAGGATTGCTCAAAATTCATCAAGACTCAAAAGTTGCTAAATTAGGATTTTGCAGGAAAAGTAAACTCAACTTTGACCAAGCATAACTTTCCCATACTTTATGAGAAATGACCCATCCAAAGCTCATTTTTAAGAGGATTCAATTTCCTACAATCCATCTTTATACCCCAATATCAAGAAATGCACTCACAAAAAGTTACAAATTTGGACATTATAGGTCATTTTTGAAAGTCAACATAAACACCTTTTTTTCCAAAGCTTATAACTTGAGAATGGAATATAAAAATGAGATGAGTCCAAAAGGGTTGGTTAGAGGACATCTCAATCGTTCTAAAAAGTCCAAGAACCCTTCCAAAAGTTCAAAATTGAAGAAGTTATGCATTGTTGAAGTTGGGCATTTTTGCAAAATTGCCAAAAGTCAACTATCCCCAAAACTTCAAATTTTGTCAAATGGGCCCATTCTTTTCCACTTGATTTGATATTGTCACACTACACACGTGTCCTAGCTTCAGCCTTATGACCATTTATCAATTTTATTATTTAATTTGATTTTTTAATGAATTATTTCATTTTAAATCAATTTAAATCAAATAAAATCCAAACATTGATTATTTGATCTCCTTTTGGCTATTTCAGGACCCAATCATCATCATCAAGTGTATCAAATTCGTATCATACATTCCAGGTGCAAAAAGATTGGATTTTGGACAAAATTGGAAGGTTATCAATGGAGGATCAAATTAAATCTCCAAGCATTGATGTACAAGGATTCAACCCACATTTGTTGACCTAATGCATTGCATATTACATATACAAGCCAAAGCATACGAATTCAAGACCTAGAGGCTGCAGAATCATCAAAGGCAAAACTTGAAAATTGCCAAAAAAGTGTGAAACTGAAATCGTGCATAGAGGCTAATTCAGAAGCAAAGCTCAACGCTAATCCATTGCTGGACACTCACTGAACCTCCTACAATCAAAAGCAAGCTCTCACACCCTCTAAATTGCGCTGTAAGTATATCAAAATATCGCCCTGTGTTCGAAATCGAAACTCCACATTCTTGCATTTTCTTGGCAAATCATTGACATATTCATGATCCTTGTTCAATTTACAAGCTTTCTGCATTATTTGATTGCATTTATATGGACTATAGCCTTATGACCGCACCTAGGTTTTCGTAGCTTGTGTTTTGGGTATTTCTTTTACAGGAAAAATTGATGCCATTGATGGACATAGGCGTGTTCAGGAGGCCTAGATGAATTCAACCATGTGCTTGGAATCAATTTCCATGGCTTAGAATTGATTTTAGGTTGGACATGCGAATTTAGCTGCGGATATAAATCTGCAGGTAAATAACCAGGGTGAACGAAGAAGATGAAGACGTGGCCCTCTCCCAATGGTGGATTCAAACTTGGCGCGTGTTTTTTTTATATTTTCTGGAATTTTATTTTTTTTCCCATATTATTATTTTTTGATTAATCTATTGACAATTAAAGCATAATTGTCCAGTGGTCAAGGGGAGTGCTCTCAAGGCATTGTTGGCTGGAGGTCAGGGGTTCGATCCCTGCCTCCAGTGCTTTACATTTTCTCCTATTTTATCATGCAATCAGGTACAACTCCAAGCGCGTAGCATACCATGGTCCTCAAATCTCAAAGCGCCAGATGGCCCCCAGGCCAGATCTGGTGGTCCAGATCTGATGTCCACCATATGCCCTAGTCAAAATTCCATGCTAGAATCAGAAAGTCAACACAGGCCAAGTCAATTGGGCCTTGGAAATTGCTATCAAAACCTCCCAAAAAAACAGGCCCAAACCCTAAACTTTCTCTATTTTTATTATTTCTATTTAATTAATTATTGTTATTATTATTTAATCACTAACCGATTAAAACTTTTTCTTAATAAAATTAAAACCAAAAAATATTTTATTTATTAAAATTAAATTCAGCACTTTATTTTTGTTAATAAATATTAATGGAATTAATTTAGTTTTAATTAGGATTAACTTTTAATATATTTTGCAATAATTAAAATTAACTTAGACAATTAGGTTTTATTAACATGAATCAAATTATTTCTATTTCTTTAAATATCAAAAATCCAAAAATTTCATTTTTATTAATTAATTAATTTGTTAATTTAATGCTTAATTCAATTTAATTTCTTCCATAAATTCAAAATAAACCAAAAAAAAAAATCTTTTCTTTAATAAATAAAAGGGTCAAAAACCCTAGAATGCGCCCGATTTAATTTTCCCGCACGCGATCCATATTTATTTCAATATTGTATCTATTTCCTGGAATGTAATAGTTTAATAGGACTTTAAATATTTTTACCGCTTTATTTATTTTCCACATTTTAATTTCAAGGGTTGCTTTTGGCGATGTAAATACCCGACGCCTTGTAATAGTTAGTTTTAATTTCCGCAATTTAATTTCCGCAACTTATAAACTGTTAGATGTTTGATAATAGGGAATGCATGACCATATCAAATGTTTAAAACCTAAAATCAACATAGATAACCACTAACATGTACAAAGATAAAATAAACTGAAAACAACACACTCACACATGCGCACTCTTAGGGTACACCTCACTTGGTTGCCTTCGAACGTGGTCATTGAGTATAGGAAGTTTTAGAGGTCGCCCTCTTGTCCAAAGATCATAGTTTCCTCGAAACGGTTGCCTCAGAAAAATGATCTAAGACATTAGGGTTACTGCTAAGGCGTCCTAACATTGCTTTAGTAACCGCACGTCCCTTAATCGAATTGACCCTTAAAACTCCAACGACGATGCTACCTAGTCATCAATAGTGGGATAACATTGTCTAAAGGACATTAACACATATTGATTCCTTTTTCGAGTAGGTAGATGGTTCTTAAGTACTTGCTCTTTCAAAACGAAACAAACTTTTCACACTTACACCTTTCAAACAAAAAACTCTTTTCAAACCCACAAACACAAAGAAAAAGCAATTTTGAAAACACTTTGAGCAAGTACCTAAGAGCCCGTGGATAACCACAGATAGAAAGGGTGCTAATACCTTCCCTTTCTATAATCTACCCCCCGGACTCGAGAAACATCTCGAAAAAGGAATTTTTCTGTGCTTTTTTCCTTTCCTTGTTGGATAAAATAAAAGACAGTGGCGACTCTTGCTTACCGCGACATTTTGCGAAAACAAACGCAAAACACAAACCAGCATTCCAAAAAAAAAAACAGTCAGTTCTCTCCCACCGTATCACAGAATTGGAGACTCTGCTGGGGACGCTTAATAAGTAGGGTATACCTTAGGACTAGAACATTGTGTTTTCAATTGTTTGATTTGTATGCTTTATATTTGTGGGCTTGTATCGGAGTTACTATAGATCCTAACCCGGATCTGGGGAATACCCTTTAGGTAAGTAGCAATAAACTGTGAGGGAACTGTACGGCGTAGACCGATATGGTTGAAGCAGTAGCTACGTTGGTGTGGCACTTTAGTGTGTACCGATATCCCTTGTGTTGGAACAAGGATAATATGGGTCTTCTAAGGGGTCATTAAGCACCAACTGACCCTAGAACCTTTAAATTGACCAACTTGGCCATAGAACAGCAGCATTATGCTACACTCATTGAGACTAAACTCTCGCGATGATTCCGGCTGCAAGAAAAGGTTGCTAAACTGGAATTATGACCGATTGAGGGTAGTCAGTGATATTGAGATCCTCTAGAACCCGGTTACTATTTTTAGGACAGGTTTAAACCAACTGAACTGAAAGAGGGTAATACCTAAGCTCCTTGCCAGCCTGAAATCTAAGGGCTCTCTATGTGACTTGTGTGCCTTTACCATGTTTGCTATTTGTGGATACTTGTGGTGTGATTTCTATCATGACATCATGACATTATAACATTGCATTCATCTTGCATTGGACTAACCTATTTCAAAGACAGGAGGGATTCATCTTTGTTCTGTTTTGTAGGTCATGATGCCCATGCGTAGGAATACCATCCGGATTAACTTTGTCCAGGTTCCCACTATGCTTAAAGAGTTGGTTACAAAGATGCCTGATACTACCTCCTTCATTAGAAGACATGGTTATCTTCTCAGTTTGGTCACCTCCAAATTGGACGAGCAGATGATGAGTGTCTTGGTCCAATTCTATGATCCGTTGTACCATTGCTTTACTTTTCAGGACTACCAGCTGGTCCCCACCTTAGAAGAGTTCTCTGACCTGCTTGGTATCCCTATCCGGGAGCAGACCCCGTTTACTGGTTGGGAGAAGATCCTTAGGCCAGAAGAGATTGCTCCATCCCTTCATATGACAAAGGATGAGGTAATGGCTAATTGGGAGACTACAAGTGTAGCAAAGGAATTTCTAACTAAGTTCTTGGTTGGTAAGGCTAATTATTTCTAGGATAGTCTGGACTTCAAGGCATTCGAAGATATTCTGGCTCTTTTGATATATGGCTTGGTATTGTTTCCGAACTCTGACTCCTTTGTTGATGTGAGTATGGTGAAAATCTTCATCTCTCGTAATCCTGTACCCACTCTCTTGGGTGACATTATTCATCAACTTTATGCTCGTACTGCCCGAAAGTGGGGAACCTTGATGTGCTGTGCTCTATCATTGGCGAGGTGGTTTATTTCGCACCTTCCCAAATCAGTGCTGAAGAACAAAGAAGGCATGGGTTAGGCTTATAGGGTTATGTCTCTCTCTCATAATGACATCATCTGGACTCTCAAGGGTATGGACGAGGTGGCTATTATTGATCGATGTGGGGAGTACCCCAATGTTCCACTGATACGAACCAATGGAGGAATTTCTTACAATCCATGCTTGGCTTTACGTCAGTTCGGGCGAGCCAGAAGAGAAAGACCTCATGAGTTGTTAATGCCTAGTATCATCTTTGATTTTCAAGGGGATATCGACGAGCAACATCGCAGATTCATAAGGGCTTGGGATAGAGTTCACAGATCTGATCCACATGAGCTGGGTCCAAAGACTTCACTTCTGATGGAGCCATATCTCAGATGGGTTCGTATCCGTGCCCAAGAGCTGGGTATGCCATATGAAGCCGTCCTGCCTATCATTGTTGAAGTTGCTAATGAAGAAGGGGTTCTTCCGACCATCCTCCATCCTCATATGCCCACTGACATTGGGGCCCTGAAAAGATCTTGGATGCAACTGAGAGAAGAGTGGGATGCTTACCGAGAAAAGTTCAACGAGTAAGAGCAGAAGATCCAGAAGTTGACTAGGCAGCTGGAGAACGAGCGAATTCTCAATGATTATGTCCGCACAGACAAGAAGCGACCATGGGAGCACTGATTGTCCTTTGATTATTTCCTTTCCAGTTTTTATTTACTTTTTAGTATTTCCTTTCTTGTAACGCCTTAAGGGAAGCCGTTGAACAATTTGAATTTTAAAGTTTACCTAATAAAAGTGTGTTTCCTTTCTGGTTTACGAATTTGAATCTCTCGATTGTCTTTAAAATCATATCATACGTATTTCATCCCATGCACTTCATAACAGGTACCCATTACAGGTCTCTTATCCTCTTCGCTGTTTATTTCAGCACTCATTATGTCTGCTGAACCATCAACCGAGCAAGCAATCAAAGCCCTACAGGCCCAGAATGCCCAATTCCAGGAGCTGTTCATGAATCTAGCTAAGGGTCAGCAAGATCTGAAGACCCTGATTCTGAAAGAGAAGAAGAAGAAGAAGAAGAAGAAGAAGAGGACAGTCCTGTTTAACACAGGGCACAAGTTTGGAAACAGACTACGGGATGAAGTTGATTTGACCACCTCATCTGGAGGGAAAGATAGTCAGGAAGAAAGGAGGGCTACTAGCCCTGTGGTCTCAGACAATGAGACGGACTTCGACGAAGACTAGTATCCTCCGGCCGAGGATAGATACAAACAACTAGAAGACCGGTTGAGTGTGATAGAAGTTCAGAAAGTGCCTGGTCTGGACTTGGTGATTTGGGTCTATCATTGGGGGTGGTGATTCCCCATAAATTCAAGGCACCAACCTTTGCTAAGTATGATGGAGTTTCTTGTCCGAAGCTTCACCCCCGGTCATATGTAAGGAAGATTCAACCGTACACCACTAATAAGAACCTTTGGATCCACTTCTTTCAAGACAGTCTCTCAGGGACTCAGCTTGAATGGTTTTACTAGTTAGACGGAGCCAGTATCCGCAGTTGGGAAGATTTGGCTACTGCTTTCTACAGGCAGTACCAATACAATTCCGACCTCGCTCCCACGCGTACCCAACTCCAGGGTATGTCTATGGGGACGGGCAAAGGTTTCAAAGATTATGCTCAGAAGTGGAGGGACCTCGCCGGAAGAGTGCAACCACCCTTGGCTGATCGGGAGCTTGTTGATATGTTTCTGGGGACCTTGTCTGGTCCATTTTTCGACCATCTGATTGGGAGCTCTTCGTTTGGGTTTACAGTGCTAATTGTGACCGGTGAGAGGATTGAGGCTGGTATTAAGGCTGGTAAGATATAAAAGGGTGCTTCATCAAGCACCGAGAAAAAGCCTTTTAAGAAAGAGTCCAGTGATGTCTACAGTTCGAAAAGTCAGAGTAGACAGGAACGCCGCCAAGCTGTCAATGCAGTTGTTATTTCAAGACCTACTAGTGCTCCTCAGCACAACAATCAACAAAAGGACGAGAGACCTCGAAGGCAATTCACCCGTCTCAGCATGACTTTATCTCAGATTCTACCACAGTTACTGAAAACTAATCTGGTGATTCCAAGGGAAGCCCCGAAGAATCCAAATACAACATCACCAAAGTACAACCCTAATGCCCGCTGTGCTTTTCACTCTGATAGCCCGGGGCATAATACAGATGATTGTTGGGCTTTGAAGAACAAAATACAGGACTTAATTGATGCGAAGGAGATTGAGTTCGAGGCGCGCAAAAGACCTAATGTTGTGACTGCTCCTATGCCCAAGCATGGAGTGAATGCTATAGATGAAGACTTGTTTGTGGTTTTTGTGAATGATATTGCTACCCCTTTGATGACTGTGAAGAAGAACCTTTTGCTAGCCGGTTTATTTCCGGGTTGTGACGAAGGTTTCCGTATGTGTTCTGTTCTACCAACCGGCTGCCATCTTTTGAAATCAGGTGTCCAACGCCTGATGGATAGTAAAGAAATTTTGTTCGAGAAGACTTTTGATCCTTTGGTTCCTACTGAAGAAGTTGCCATCATTACCATTTTCGACAATTCTTCCAAGGCTTCCTCGAGAAAGCCTGTTAGAATTACATCTGTTCCAAGAATCGCACCTGTGATCATCACTGTTCCTGGGCCTATCCCATACACCTCTAATAAAGTTGTCCCTTGGCATTACGGGGCCGATGTTTATTTTCATGGAGTTAAACAAGAGTTGGATGCTGATATTGATGTCAGCAATATTGTTGGACCTGCTAAAGTCACCCGCAGCGGAAGACTTTTCTCACCTGATATCTCTCCACCAACTGCCCGAAAGCCTGTTGTTATTACACCTGCTAGTGTACCTGCTACTATTCCTATTCAAGTTCCTATTCTTACCCCTGTCGCCGAGTCATCTGACACTCGGGGCAAGGGAACCACCAGTGAGCCTGCCCTGACAGAGGCACCAAAGACAATTACTGTTGAAGCTTCTAAATAAGAGATGGAAGAGATCCCAAATATTATCAAAAAGAGCGACTACAATATGGTTGAGCAGCTAGGACAAACCCTGTCCAAGATCTCCATGTTGTCACTGTTTCTATGCTCAGAGGCCCATGCCAAGGCTCTGATTACATTTCTGAAGACTGCACACGTACCACAAGAGACATCAGTTGATCAGTTTAAAGATTGCATGGCCAATCTGACTGCTGATAATGGGTTAGGTTTCTCTGACGCCGACTTGACTGCTAAGGGGAGGAATCACAATGATGCCCTGCATGTCTCTATTGAATGCATGGGCACTACTCTTGCTTATGTATTGGTGGATACTGGTTCCTCGTTGAACGTCTTGCCTAAAAAAGCTCTAGACCGGTTGGACTGTGAAGGGTTGGAGTTGAAACCAAGCAACATCGTCGTCAGGGCCTTTGATGGGTCTAAGAGAATGGTGCATGGAGAAGTGGATATTCTGATTAAGGTTGGTTCTCAGGTTTTCAACTCTACATTCTATATGATGGACATTCGACCATCTTATTCTTGTTTTCTGGGGCAGTGACCTCAACGCTCCACCAGAAGTTGAAGTACCCGGTCAAAGGGAAGATTGTGACAGTGCAAGGAGAAGAGGAGTATATGGTTAGCCACCTCAACTCTTTCCGATATGTAGAGATGGATGGGGAGTTCATTGAGACCCCATTTCAGCATTTTGAAGAGGTTCTCCAGACGCTGGCATCAACTGAGACTGTTGTTGAAGATTCTCCTATGAAGATAGCTTCCTTTAGGGATACCCGGGCTGTTGTCAAGAAAGGTGGGTGTGCAAATTGGGGGCCAACTCCCTGATTTTACACAGAAGACTAATAAGTTTGGTTTGGGTTTCACTGCAGAAGCTCAAAGGGCTGTTCGGAATGCACAAATCGAAAGACCTCCCGTGTTCATCAGCAACTCGGGAGTGAATGCCATTGAAGACGATGTGGAAGAGTCTAAGTTCGACAGTTGGATCTATCCTACAACCGATGGTGGACCAAGAAACTGGACTGCAAAGGACTTCATCCCTATTTCTTTTGTTACCCAGTAATGAAACTTTTTGTTTTGAATTTGTAACAGACAATGTTTTAAACTTTACGGCCCGGTGTCTTACCCGGGGCACCGTGGCTTCATTTGTGAGGGCTTTATGTGTGTCATCTTCATATATCATTAATAAAAGCATTGGACGTTCTTGCATTTCAAATTTTGCGCTCCTTGTTTTTCTTTATTATATATTGCAAAACAGCTATTTTACACACACTCACATATACAGGTCTGCATCCGCTCTGGATCTCACTGGTAATGACTCTGCTACTGCCAGTTATGACTTCGAAAATCCGATCAACTTAGCCGAAGACGAAGGTGAAGATGATTGCGAAGTGCCTGGTGAACTTGCAAGACTTTTACTTCAAGAAGAGAGGGCTATTCAGGCGTACGAAGAACCCGTGGAAACAGTGAATTTGGGTACAGAGGTAGACAAGAAAGAAGTTAAGATCGATGCAAATCTGGAGCTTAGTGTGAAGCAACGGTTAATTCAAATGCTGCGTGACTACGTTGAGATATTTGCTTGGTCTTATGAAGACATGCCTAGGTTGGATACTGATATTGTGGTTCATCGCCTGCCTACCAAGGAAGATTGTCCTCTAGTGAAACAGAAGGTCCGTTGAATGCGCCCAGAGATGTCTGAGAAAATCAAGGCTGAAGTTATGAAACAGTTTGACGCTGGTTTTCTAGAAGTTACTTCCTACCCTCAGTGGGTGGCCAATGTGGTTCCTGTGCCGAAAAAGGATGGTAAGGTTCGAATGTGTGTTGACTAAAGGGATCTGAACAGGGCAAGCCCCAATGATGACTTCCCTCTACCTCATGTCAACGTTCTGGTTGACAACACCGCACATCATAAAGTCTTCTCCTTTATGGATGGTTTCTCCGGTTATAATCAGATTAAGATGGCTCCCGAAGACATGGAGAAGACGACTTTTGTTACTCAGTGGGGTACCTTTTGCTACAAGGTCATGCCTTTTGGATTGAAGAATGCTGGGGCAACGTATCAGCGTGCCATGGTTACTTTGTTTCATGACATGATCCAACATGAGATTGAGGTATACGTCGATGACATGATTGCAAGATCCCAGATGGAGGAAGAACATCTTGACCACCTTCAGAAGCTGTTTGACAGGTTGAAGTTGTACAAGCTGAGGTTAAACCCGAACAAGTGCACCTTCGGGGTGAGATCGGGTAAGCTACTGGGTTTCGTCGTAAGCGATAAAGGTATTCAACTGGATCCGGCAAAAGTGAAGGCTATACAGGATATGCCAGCTCCCATAACAGAGAAAGAAGTCAAAGGCTTCCTGGGACGACTGAATTACATTGCCCGATTCATCTAGCACATGACTGCTACTTGTGATCCAATCTTCAAGCTGCTGAAGAAAAATCAAGTAGTACGTTGGAACGATGAATGCCAGGCCGCTTTCGAAAGGATCAAAGAGTATCTCCAAGAGCCACCCATTCTGATGCCTCCAGTTGAAGGGAGACCTTTGATCTTATACTTGAAAGTACTCGACAACTCAATGGGGTGTGTGCTGGGTCAGCATGACGAGTCTGGCCGAAAAGAGCATGCTATTTATTACCTTAGCAAAAAGTTTACCGACTGTGAGACCCGATACTCACTGCTCGAGAAAACTTGCCGCGCTTTGGCATGGGCTGCTCGCCGGCTGAGACAATATATGTTGACTCATACTACTATGTTGATATCAAAGATGGATCCAATCAAGTATATCTTCGAGAAGCCTGCCTTGTCCGAAAGAATAGCAAGATGGCAGATGATTTTGACTGAGTATGACATCCAATATACGACCCAAAAGGCAATAAAGGGAAGTGTGTTGGAAGACCATTTGGCACATCAGGCAGTGGATGATTACCAGTCTATGAACTTTGAATTTCCGGACGAGAATATCATGTTGGTAACTGATTGTGAGACACCTGGACCGGATGAAGGACCTGAGGAAGGATCCCGATGGTCTATGTACTTTGATGGAGCTTCAAATGCTTTGGGTAATAGCATTGGTGCCGTGATCATATCTCCTAAAGGCTCTCATACTCCATTCACCGCCCGACTATGTTTCAACTGCACCAACAATATGGCGGAGTATGAAGCGTGCATTATGGGTCTTCGAGCAGCAATTGACCTAAGGATTAAGTTTCTAAGTGTTTTCGGAGATTCCGCTCTCGTGATCAGTGAGATCAAAGGCGAGTGGGATACGAAACACCCTAATCTTATCCCTTACAAGGAGTATGTATTGACATTGCTCCCACATTTCAAGGAAATAACCTTTGAACACTTCCCTAGAGAGGAGAATCAGTTGGCGGACGCGCTGGCTACGATGTCTTCTATGTTCAAGGTCAATTGGAACAACGAAGCTCCCCGGATTATCATTGAAAGGTTGGACGAACCAGCACATTGCTGTGATATTGAGACTGAAGAGGTAACAGAAAAGCCCTGGTTTCATGAGGTGAAGAGGTATCTTGAAGCTCAGGAGTACCTCGAGGGTGCATCTGTTAACGACAAGAAGTTTTTGAGGAGGTTCGCGGCGAAGTTCTTCATCAGCAATGGCATTCTTTATAAGTGTAACCATGATTCAACCTTACTACGATGTGTGGATAAGAACGAAGCAGAAAAGATCATGGTTGAGTTACATGAAGGTACTTTCGGAACTCATTCCAGTGGACACACCATGGCAAAGAAAATCCTTCGGGCAGGATATTATTGGTCCACGATGGAAGCTGACTGTTATCAGCATTCTCGGACATGTCACAAGTGCCAAGTCTATGCTGATAAGGTGCACATACCTCCAGTACCTCTGAACATCTTGACGGCACCTTGGCCTTTTGCAATGTGGGGCATTGATATGATCAACGAGATTAGACCTACAGCGTCCAACGGGCATCGTTTCATCCTGGTA
Source organism: Vicia faba (assembly GCA_948472305.1). Classification (NCBI taxonomy): domain Eukaryota; kingdom Viridiplantae; phylum Streptophyta; class Magnoliopsida; order Fabales; family Fabaceae; genus Vicia; species Vicia faba. Next base: position 816,873,246 of record OX451738.1, read on the forward strand.
GCAATTGATTACTTTACGAAGTGGGTCGAAGCAACTTCCTTTGCTACTGTAACCAAGAACGTTGTGGCACGGTTCATTCGACACAATCTGATCTGTTGATATGGTGTACCAGAGAGGATCATTATGGACAATGGTACCAATCTCAACAACATGATGATCACTGAGCTCTGCAAGCAGTTCAAGATACAACATCATAACTCTTCTCCCTACCAGCCAAAGATGAATGGGGCTGTAGAAGCGGCTAATAAGAACATTAAGAAGATTGTGCAGAAGATGACAGTGACATACAAAGACTGGCACAAGATGTTATCATTTGCTCTTCACGAGTACCGTACCTCAGCGCGGACGTCAACAGGGGCAACACCCTACACCTTGGTATATGGCATGGAGGTAGTTTTGCCCATTGAAGTTCAGATACCCTCTCTTCGGATTATGAAGGATGCAGGTTTGAGCGAAGATGACTGGATTCAGACCCGGCTTGATCAACTGAATTTAATCGACGAAAAGAGACTTACTACTATTTGTCATGGTCAGACGTACCAAAAACGGATGATCAAGGTATTTAACAAGAAAGTTAGATGACAAGAGTATCAAGTTGGGGATCTGGTAATCAAGCGTATCATATTACCTCAAGGTGATCCTAGGGGCAAATGGACCCCTACTTATGAAGGGCCATTTGTGGTTAAGAACATTTTCTCAGGAGGAGCTATGATTCTAACCACCATGGACGGTGACGACCTTCCCCACCCCGTCAATGCAGACATAGTGAAAAGATACTACGCATAATCAAAGACCCGCTAGGTTGACTGGCCTAGGCAAAATTAAGGGCTTCCCGGCGAACCAAAAGGGCTCGGGCAAAAATAAGGGATGAAAATGAAAAAATCTGTACGCCCGGCAAGTCGAAAACCTGAAAAGGCGGCTTGGGAAAAAAAGGGTATCCCGGTGGACTGAAAACCCGAAAGGGCGGTCCAGGAAAAAATTAGGGATCAAAGCGTAACACTATGTCTCATTGGATCACCTTGCATCCAGACTTCGGTATCGACTCTCAAGCTCGGACGGCACTAATCAATCTGATCTACCTTCAACCAAGTAGCAAAGTGATGAGATGCTTGAGGACATAAAGGCAATAGCAGAGTTGGAACCCAGTGGGATTATTCACATAGCTGTTTTGTTTAGTTTTTCACAAATTGTGTAAATTCTATTATTCTGCGGTGTTCTCTTACTAGGACGTCAACCTCTTGTACAAAAAACGCCTATTTACAGGCCAAACTTCAAAATCAATACAATTCATTTTCAAAGAAATTTCAAACTGTTTTTCCTTTATCTGTTTTGATTTGCAAAGAACGTCCAAGGTTCATTTTTGATATATGCATTTGACATTAATCACTGCTCATAAATATTTATATGCGAAACAAAAAACAATTACGGGTAATATAAGAAACAGGGGCAATAAAAATTGTCCAAACTGTATATTCGCTTTGTCCATCAGATATAAAGGTAGATTCAGCTAAAGAATATGACCAAGATACCTTCACTCCCCGCAGAGTAAGACAGTAATGATGGCTCTCCCCAGCTGAGACTTGCAACTTTGAACGAATCAGCAATGCTCTCCCCAAGCAGAGTTGATATACCATCAGTGCTAAAAAGGCTTGATATCCCCGACAGTCTTAATATTCCCCAGCAAAGTATAAGAATGTTCCCCAGCAGGGTACAAGATGCCCCCCAGTGGAGTCAATATTTCCCCAGCACGGTCTGAAAAAGCTTCCCCAACAGAGTCGAAGCATCATCCCCAGTAGACTCTGGAAGTTTATCCCCAGCGGAGTACAAAAATAAATCTCCCCAGCCAAGTTCAAAGGATCATTCCCAGCAAAACGCAGAGGATTATCCCCACGAAAGTCTAACAGGGTTATCCCCAACAAGTCGCAATTGAAAGATCATCCCCAGCGGAGTTCTTTCCTTTCACAAACAGGAATTCAGTCCTCAACAGATTCAATATCACCAACAATGGTAATCCATCCCCAGTGGAGTTTATCAGCAGAATCCTCAGTAAAGCATCTCTTCCCCACAGAGTAATTCCCCTCAAAGTAATCTCATCATTAGTATATTCCCCAACGGAGTTATCTTCTCCTACAGGTCTATTCTCACAATCATCTTCGTTCACCATCCCAAGCGGAAACGAAGAATTCAACTCTTGTCTCCAGCAGCTATCCGGGATTTATTTTCCCCAGCTAGAAACATTACATTTCCATACATCATAACACATGCATATACGCATCATACCACACAATCTCATTTATGTTGAGAGCATCATTGCTTGATATATATCATGCATTTCATACATCATGACATTGCATATGACTGACCCTTTACCGTTTAAGGGAAAGACGAATCAGTAAACACCGGTGACTACTCATATGACCTGGTAGTCCCCTCAAAAGAAAAACTACATCTTTGGAAGACTTTTGTCGGGTCCAGTTAAATCGATCCTAATATTTTTCTGATGCCGATCCAGTCAAAGTGAATCCAAGACCTTCTCTGGTTCGGTCAGATCGACCCTAAGATCTCCCTGATTCGTATTCCAGTTGAAGATATCCCAAGATTTTTGTCTGGTCCAGTTAAATCGATCCTAAGATTTTTCTGATGTAGATCCAGTCAAAGTGAATCCAAGACCTTCTCTGGTTCAGTCAGATCGACCCTAAGATCTCCCTGATTCATATTCCAGTTGAAGATATCCAAAGACTTTTGTATGGTCCAGTTAAATTGATCCTAAGATTTTTCTGATGCCGATCCAGTCAAAGTTAATCCAAGACCTTCTCTGGTTCAGTCAGATCGACCCTAAGATCTCCCTGATTCGTATTCCATTTGAAGATATTCCAAGACTTTTGTCTGGTCCACTTAAATCGATCCTAAGATTTTTCTGATGCCAATCCAGTCAAAGGTAACCCAAGACCTTCTCTGGTTCAGTCAGATCGACCCTAAGATCTCCCTAATTTGTATTCCAGTTAAAGATATCCCAAGACTTTTGTCTAGTCCAGTTAAATCGATCCTAAGATTTTTCTGATGCCGATCCAGTCAAAGTTAATCCAAGACCTTCTCTGGTTCAGTCAGATCGACCCTAAGATCTCCCTAATTCGTATTCCAGTTGAAGATATTCCAAGACTTTTGTCTGGTCCAGTTAAATCGATCCTAAGATTTTTCTGATTCTGATCCAGTCAAAGTTAATCCAAGACCTTCTCTGAATCAGTCAGATCGACCCTAAGATCTCCCTGATTCGTATTCCAGTTGAAGATATTCCAAGACTTTTGTTTGGTCCAGTTAAATTGATCCTAAGATTTTTCTGATGCCGATCCAGTCAAAGTGAATCCAAGACCTTCTCTGGTTCAGTCAGATCGACCCTAAGATCTCCCTGATTCGTATTCCAGTTGAAGATATCCCAAGACTTTTATCTGGTCCAGTTAAATCGATCCTAAGATTTTGCTGATGCCGATCCAGTCAAAGCCTTCTCTGGTTCAGTCAGATCGACCCTAAGATCTCCCTGATTCATATTCCAGTTGAAGATATTCCAAGACCTTTGTCTGGTCTAGTTAAATCGCTCCTAAGATTTTTCTGATGTCGATCCAGTCAAAGTTAATCCAAGACCTTGTCTGGTCCAGTTAAATCGCTCCTAAGATTTTTCTGATGTCGATCCAGTCAAAGTTAATTCAAGACCTTGTCTGTTCCAGTTAAATTGCTCCTAAGATTTTTCTGATGCCGATCTAGTCAAAGTTAATCCGAGACCTTCTTTGGTTCAGTCAGATCGACCCTAAGATCTCCCTGATTCGTATTCCAGCTGAAGATATTCCAAGACTTTTGTCTGGTCCAGTTAAATCGATCCTAAGATTTTTCTGATGTCGATCCAGTCAAAGTTAATCCAAGACCTTCTCTGGTTCAGTTAGATCGACCCTAAGATCTCCCTGATTCGTATTCCAGTTGAAGATATCCCAAGACTTTTATCTGGTCCAGTTAAATCGATCCTAAGATTTTGCTGATGCCGATCCAGTCAAAGCCTTCTCTGGTTCAGTCAGATCGACCCTAAGATCTCCCTGATTCATATTCCAGTTGAAGATATTCCAAGACCTTTGTCTGGTCTAGTTAAATCGCTCCTAAGATTTTTCTGATGTCGATCCAGTCAAAGTTAATCCAAGACCTTGTCTGGTCCAGTTAAATCGCTCCTAAGATTTTTCTGATGTCGATCCAGTCAAAGTTAATTCAAGACCTTGTCTGTTCCAGTTAAATTGCTCCTAAGATTTTTCTGATGCCGATCTAGTCAAAGTTAATCCGAGACCTTCTTTGGTTCAGTCAGATCGACCCTAAGATCTCCCTGATTCGTATTCCAGCTGAAGATATTCCAAGACTTTTGTCTGGTCCAGTTAAATCGATCCTAAGATTTTTCTGATGTCGATCCAGTCAAAGTTAATCCAAGACCTTCTCTGGTTCAGTTAGATCAATGATAAGATCTCCCTGATTCCCATTCCAGTCAAAGTTCAGACCTCCTATCAACAGTCTCCAAATGGCATCTGTAAGCTCATTCCTGACATCACCAGGCTGATACCACTTCATGCGAGTGCAAATTTTTGGGCACTCTAGTGTTCAATCATCTTCCACCTTTGGATCACGAGAGGCCCGAAAGCCAATCTATATCCTCAGGTTTAAGAAGATTGAACAGGGGCATCTGTTGTACCCTAAAATTTTCCCTCCCATATTTCTCAAAACATTGCAAGAAAAAATCCCCAAGTGGCTCAAGATTGCTCAAGAGTTGGAAAGTCAAGTTATCTCCTAAGGCAGTCAACCTCAAATTAGGGTTTTGTGTTGCATCAAGGTCCTTGCATCCAAATGACCTCAAGTTATCCCCAATGTCATAATATGTTCACAAGGTCATCCATGTCAAATTTCAAGACTTGCAGAGGAAGTGTGCTCAGTCAATTGCTCAAAAGGTCCAAAAATCGACTATGCTAGGGGAAAAGTCAACTGTGACCTAAATACAGTCAAACTTCAATATTTTTTGTCAACATTCTCATTTTTAAGGATATTCCATCATTTGATCAAGGGTTGATCATGATTCATCAAGGATTGCTCAAAATTCATCAAGACTCAAAAGTTGCTAAATTAGGGTTTTGTAGGAAAAGTCAACTCAACTTTGACCAAGCATAACTTTCTCATACTTTATGATAAACGACCCATCCAAATATCATTTTGAAGAGGATGAAATTTCCTACAATCCATATTCATACCACAAGATCAAGAAATGCACTCACAAAAAGTTACAAATTTGGACATTATAGGTCATTTTTGAAAGTCAACAAAAACACCTTTTTTTCCAAAGCTTATAACTTGAGCATGTAATATCAAAATTAGATGAGACCAAAAGGGTTGGTTAGAGAACATCACAAGCTTTATAAAAAGTCCAATAACCCTTCCAAAAGTTCAAAATTGAAGAAGTTATGCATTGTTGAAGTTGGGCATTTTTGCAAAATTGCCAAAAGTCAACTATCCCCAAAACTTCAAATTTTGTCAAATGGGCCCATTCATTTCCACTTGATTTGATCTTGTCACACTACACACGTGTCCTAGCTTCAGCCTTGTGACCATTTATCATTTTTATTATTTAATTTGATTTTTTAATGAATTATTTCATTTTAAATCAATTTAAATCAAACAAAATCCAAACATTGATTATTTGATCTCCTTTTGGCTATTTCAGGACCTAATCATCATCATCAAGTGTATCAAATTCGTATCATACATTCCAGGTGCAAAAATATTGGATTTTGGACAAAATTGGAAGGTTATCAATGGAGGATCAAATCAAATCTCCAAGCATTGATGTACAAGGATTCATCCCACATTTGTTGACCTAATGCATTGCATATTACATATACAAGACAAAGCATATGAATTCAAGACCTAGAGGCTGCAGAATCATCAAAGGCAAAACTTGAAAATTGCCAAAAAAGTGTGAAACTGAAATCGTGCATAGAGGCCAATTCAGAAGCAAAGCTCAACGCTAATCCATTGCTGGACACTCACTGAACCTCCTACAATCAAAAGCAAGCTCTCACACCCTCTAAATCGCGCTGTAAGTATCTCAAAATACCGCCCTGTGTTCGAAATCGAAACTCCACATTCTTGCATTTTCTTGGCAAATCATTGACATATTCATGATCCTTGTTCAATTTACAAGCTTTCTACATTATTTGATTGCATTTATATGGACTATAGCCTTATGACCGCACCTAGGTTTTCGTAGCTTGTGTTTTGGGTATTTCTTTTACAGGAAAAATTGATGCCATTGATGGATATAGGCGTGTTCAGGAGGCCTAGACGAATTCAACCATGTGCTTGGAATCAATTTCCATGGCTTAGAATTGATTTTAGGTTGGACATGCGAATTTAGCTGCGGATATAAATCCGCAGGTAAATAACCAGGGTGAACGAAGAAGATGAAGACGTGGCCCTCTCCCAATGGTGGATTCAAACTTGGCGCGTCTTTTTTTATATTTTCTGGCATTTTATTTGTTTTCCCATATTATTATTTTTTGACTAATCTATTGACAATTAAAGCATAATGGTCCAGTGGTCAAGGGGAGCGCTCTCAAGGCATTGTTGGCTGGAGGTCAGGGGTTTGATCCCTGCCTCCAGCGCTTTACATTTTCTCCTATTTTATCATGCAATCAGGTACAACTCCAAGCGCGTAGCATACCATGGTCCTCAAATCTCAAAGCGCCAGATGGCCCCCAGGCCAGATCTGGTGGTCCAGATGTGATGTCCACCATATGCCCTAGTCAAAATGCCACGCTGGAATCAGAAAGTCAACACAGGCCAAGTCAATTGGGCCTTGGAAATTGCTATCAAAACCTCCCAAAAAAAATAGGCCCAAACCCTAAACTTTCTCTATTTTTATTATTTCTATTTAATTAATTATTATTATTATTATTTAATCACTAACCAATTAAAACTTTTTCTTAATAAAATTAAAACCAAAAAATATTTTATTTATTAAAATTAAATTCAGCACTTTATTTTTGTTAATAAATATTAATGGAATTAATTTAGTTTTAATTAGGATTAACTTTTAATATATTTTGCAATAATTAAAATTAACTTAGACAATTAGGTTTTATTAACATTGATAAAATTATTTTTATTTCTTTAAATATCAAAAATCCAAAAATTTCATTTTTATTAATTAATTAATTTGTTAATTTAATGCTTAATTCAATTTAATTTCTTCAATAAATTCAAAATAAACCAAAAAAATCTTTTCTTTAATAAACAAAAGGGTCAAAACCCTAGAATGCGCCCGATTTAATTTTCCCGCACGCGATCCATATTTATTTCAATATTGTATCTATTTCCTGGAATGTAATAGTTTAATAGGACTTTAAATATTTTTACCGCTTTATTTATTTTCCGCATTTTAATTTCAAGGGTTGCTTTTGGCGATGTAAATACCCGACGCCTTGTAATAGTTAGTTTTAATTTCCGCAACTTATAAACTGTTAAATGTTTGATAATAGGGAATGCATGACCAGATAAAATGTTTAAAACCTAAAATCAACATAGATAACCACTAACATGTACAAAGATAAAATAAACTGAAAACAACACACTCGCACATGCGCACTCTTAGGGTACACCTCACTTGGTTGCCTTCGAACATGGTCATTGAGTATAGGAAGTTTTAGAGGTCGCCCTCTTGTCCAAAGATCATAGTTGCCTCGAAATGGTTGCCTCAGAAAAATGATCTAAGACATTAGGGTTACCGCTAAGGCGTCCTAACATTGCTTTAGTGACCGCACGTCCCTTAATCGAATTGACCCTTAAAACTCCAACGACGATGCTACCTACTCATCAATAGTGGGATAGCATTGTCTAAAGGACATTAGCACAAATTGATTCCTTTTTCGAATAGGTAGATGGTTCTTAAGTACTTGCTCTTTCAAAACGAAACAAACTTTTCACACTTACACCTTTCAAACAAAAAACTCTTTTCAAACCCACAAACACAAAGAAAAAGCAATTTTGAAAACACTTTGAGCAAGTACCTAAGAGCCCGTGGATAACCACGGATAGAAAGGGTGCTAACACCTTCCCTTTCTATAATCTACCCCCCGGACCCGAGAAACATCTCGAAAAAGGAATTTTTTTGTGCTTTTTTCCTTTCCTTGTTGGATAAAATAAAAGACGTTGGTGACTCTTGCTTACCGCGACATTTTGCAAAAACAAACGCAAAATGTAAACCAGCATTCCAAAAAAAAAAACAGTCAGTTCTCTCCCACCGTATCACAAGTGGCTTCTGGGCTTTTTGGCAGCTTTGGCCTTTTTGTTTTTACCAATCACACCCCCTGACTTTCTACTACACCCCCTTGATTAGCTTTTTTATATTTTTGTATTTTCTTTATATTTTCATATTTAATATTTTGCTTATTTTTTTTCTAAATGATAAAAATACCAAAAAATGATTTATTTATTTTCACACTTTTTATTTTATTCTTTTACTATTTTCTCACATGAAAAATAGTTTATTTTGATAAATAGAACTTATTTTCTTAAATAACTTGTAAATATGATAAAAAATACTTAATATTTTTTATAATACTATTTATACTCATAAATACTTATTTTCTATACATATTTAATTTTTAATATTTAAACATAATATTATTTATTTTTCTTTACAAAATAATAATATGAAACATGTATTTTCTTTTAATTAAAAATTAGGGTTTCACCCCTTTCAAAAAGAATTAATTATTTTTCCTTATTTTTAGGTTTAAATTAATTATTTTTCTCATACAAAAACAAAACACAAAACATTTTTTTAACATAAACATTGCATTGCATTTTAAATATTTGTCTTATATTTATTTAAACTCGCGCATATTCGATTTGGTTATAATAATATATTTAGGTTTATATTTGTGCAAAATCCTCATTCAAACTTGTAATTCCCCCCTCCCATAATAATTATTGTAATAACTTAGTTTATTTTACGCAATTTATCGCTTTTATACCATGATTAGTAATTAGGGTTTGCATGACAAGAACAAAAACAAAACAAATAGAAAAAACCTAAATGCAAGACAAAAGCATGAAAAATGACACACTTTGCACACAAGCACCCTTAGGGTTTCTCCCACTTGGTTGCCTAAAATAAAATGGCCATGTTTCACATGCGAAGTATCTTGGCAAAACAAAAGAAGTATAAGATCATAGCCCCTCGACGACGCTATTCAAAAGTTTCCTAAACAAAATGATCTTGGTCCCTCAAAAATGCTAAGATACTTGGCAACATTGCTATTATGGTCATACGATGACCCACGCCCATCCCGTTTACATCCAAAGATAGGGTTTCTTACCAAATCAATGGTAAGTCAACAATGTCAAAGGAATGAAAATGCACAAGAAAGACATTTGAGTAGGTAGATAACTTCTAAGTTACTTGCTCCATTTCAAACAACAATCCTTGCTATTTTCAAAAACAAACACATACATTTCAAAACATTTCAAAACATCTTACAAAACATTGAAAACATTTTCAAAAGACAAACATCTTTGTATACATTCTTACAAACGAGAATCATTACAAAGATTGCCTAAACGATGGCCTCTTTTACAAAATACTTTCAAAACCACACCAAACACCAAACACCAATTCAAACAAAAACAAAGCAAAGCAAGTGATCTAAGCAAGTAACTAAGAGCCCATGGAAAACCATGGATGAAAAGGGTGCTAGCACCTTCCCTTTTCATAATCAACCCCCCGAACTCAAGAAAACATCTCAAAGGTATTTCCTGTGCTTTTTTTACCTTTCCTTTTGGATAAAAGAAAAGTCGGTGGCAACTCTTGCTAACCGCGACATTTGCGATAAAATGCAAAGCCTCAAGTCAGTTCTCCCACCGTATCACAGTAATGGTGAGGACTTAGGTATTCAAAAGTCACTTTGTAGTCTTGTAAGCTTTGCAAATTCCTTTGAAGAATGATGAGTTTATTTTTGAATATAGCCTTGAAAAGTTGAATTTGGAATAAGATTTGGACTTGGAATAAACCTTGTCTTGTAATATGTAGAATTGATGTGAACTTGATTCACATGTAGAACTTTTGAAACTTGAATGGATAATGAGACTTTGAATGAAGTTTATGAACAAATTGATTATGTCTTGCAAACTTGAATCATTTGAAATTGATTTTGAATCCATGGATTTAGCACATTGAATTCGAAATGAATGCATGAGAAACAAATGGACTTGAAAGTATTAATGAATGTCTTGTAAAATTTTAATAAATTTCATGGTCTTCCAAGCGCACTTTGACTTTGATCGTTGAAGTAATCTCATAGACAATGCTATTTGTGATACTTTTCAAAAAGAATCACTTCATGATATTGAAAATTGAAGAAGTTGTGAGCCTCGAAAATTGGACAAGAGTTTCTTGTGATTAGGTCAAATTTGCAAAATGACCTTTAAAGCATTCGAATTTTTTGATGATCTTTCGCACATAATCAAATCTTGATTTGTGAAGATAAAATAGAGATAAAGTCAAGGAGAATCATACGCAAAAGAAACACCAAAAAATATCGAATAACGAAGAAGTTACTGTCACTTGAACTTGATGTCGCAAAAGGTCATCTTTTGGGTTAATGGAGTCATTTTCAGTCGTCTGAATCAATGACTGAGCAAACTCACGATGCGAGGCTTGAAACTTGGCACAAACATCTTTGATAACACATAAAGGATCATAAAGACCGTTTGAAACTTTGAAAACTCATTTTCTTTTGAGAAATGCAAAAACCCTAATTGCTGCTTTTACTGCCTTGGAAGAGAATCTGTCTGATCGATTTCTGAACCAACTTGAATATATGAGAAACCCTAGGATTGTATCTTGTATGAAAAATGGGAGGGAAAATTTTGGGGTACAACAGCTGCCCCTGTTCAATCTTCTTAAACTTGAAAAGCGAGATCGACGCGTTTGTCGTTCGTGGCTTGAAAGTAGAAGGTGATTGAACACTAGAGTGCCCAAAAATTTGCACTTGACGACATACTGGTTGATTGTGTATGGAAATGGGATTAAAGATGCCATTTGGAGAAACAAAGGAGAATTGTCAGAGATGGGCTTATAGATGCCATCCAAAAGTGATTCTTGACGGAAAGTTTGAACTTGATCTTAACGGAGAACGAATCAGAATAAACCGTTGAGAGATTTATCTGAACCAGTGAAATAATCTGGAGACGAATCAGAATAAACCGTTGATAGATTTATCTGAACCAGTGAAATAACCTGGAGACGAATCAGAATAAATCATTGAGAGATTTATCTGAACCAGTGAAATAACCTGGAGACGAATCAGAATAAACCGTTTAGAGATTTATCTGAACCAGCAAGAACCAGCAAGAACCAGCCTTTTCTCGAAAACTGATCTGTATTTGACTTGTTGAAAATTTGTGTCTGTCGGAAGTTTGTTGATAATAACTATCTAATGTCTCTTTCCTGTAAAAAGGTGAAGAGTTAATTGTATGCAATGCTATGATGTATGCGATGCATGGTGTGATGTTTGCCTCTCAAAATAAATGAGATTGCACTGTATGTACTTGAGTTGTCAATGTTATGACGTATGGATGCAAATGTATGGAATTAAAAGACTGTTTGTGCCATAGCATTGCTGGAAGCGGGGAAAATAAATCCCCTTTGAAGCACTGATGGGTGAGTTTCCAAGTGTAAACTCTGTTGTAGAAGGGAAACGCCAGACATTGCCTGTAGTCTTTGTGAAATCCTGCTGGGGAAATCTGAGAAGTTGGGCAACTTACTGGGGACATTCTGGATCAGTGGTTGGAAATTTTTGCTCTGACTGGAGAAAGTACTTGCGGAGGTTTTATGGAATGGCTTGCAGATATTATTCTATTTCTTAAAGTCATTAGTAATTGTCTTTCTGTTTTTATTTATTTATTTGTAATAGTAATCACGTTCAAATGCAAATGTTCAAAAATAAATCATTGGACGTTTTTGTAAATAAAACATAGAAATAAAGAAAAACAAATGGTTTTATACTTTCAAAAGGGATATCTTTGTATTAACTTGAACAAGTGTTTTTTGTACAATGAGACGAGCATTCTAGCAAGAGAGTGTCGTCGTAAAAAATGAAAATTGATACAAAGAAAAGATAGCTATGTGAAATAATCCCATGGGGTTCCCGTTCTGCTATAGTCTTCATGTCTCTGAATGTCTTGTCCGCTTGTCGCCTCGGCGAAGTCGGATGGATTGATTTAGAGCCAATTGAGTTGATTGGTTGATGCTGAAGATTGTCTTCCAGATGATCCAACGGGACATAGTCATACGCTTTAATCCCTAACTTTTTCCAGGACCGCCCTCTCGGGTTTTCAGTCCACCGGAATACCCTTTTTTGCCCAAGCCGCCCTTTTGGGTTTTCGACTTGTCGGGTGTACAATTTTTTTTATTTTCATCCCTTATTTTTGCCCGAACCCTTTTGGTTCGTCGGGAAGCTCTTATTCTTGCCTAGGTCAGTCAACCTAGAGGGTCTTTGATCATGCGTAGTATTTTTTAACTATGTCTGTATTTAAAGGGTGCGGGAGATCCTCTTCATCCATAGTAGTCAAGATCGTTGCTCCACTAGAGAAAATGCTTTTAATTACAAATGGGCCTTCTATGTATGGGTCCATTTTCCCCTGGGATCACCTTGTGTAAAAATGATACGCTTGATTACCAACTCACTGACCCGATATACCTGACGTTTGACCTTTTTATTAAAAGCTTTGATCATGCGTTTTTGGTACATCTGACCATGACAGATAGCTGTAAGACTCTTCTCATCAATTAAGTTTAGTTGGTCAAGCCGAGTATGGATCTAATCTTCTTCATTTAAACTAGCATCCTTCATGATTCTTAGAGAGGGGATCTAGACCTCAATGGGCAAGACAACTTCCATGCCGTACACAAGAGAAAAAGGTGTTGCCCTAGTTGATGTGCGAGCTGTGGTACGATACCCATGGAGAGCGAACGATAGCATCTCATGCCAGTCTTTGTATGTGACTGTCATTTTCTGTATGATCTTTTTAATGTTTTTGTTAGCAGCTTCTACAACACCATTTATCTTTGGCTGGTAAGGGGAAGAGTTGTGATGCTGAATCTTGAATTGCTCGCACAAGGCAGTGATCATAGTGTTGTTTAGATTCGTACCATTATCAGTGAGGATTCTCTCTGGGATACCGTACCTACATATGAGATTCTTCTTGATGAACCGGGCGACCACATTTTTAGTAACGGAAGCAAAGGAGGCTGCCTCAACCCATTTTGTAAAATAGTCGATGGCCACTAAGATAAAGCGGTGTCCATTGGAGGCCGTTGGCTTGATTTCACCAATCATATCGATTCCCCACATAGCAAAGGGCCAAGGAGCCATCAGGACATTCAGAGGAACCGGAGGTACATGCACTTTGTCAGCATAGATTTGACACTTATGGCAAGTCCGAGAGTGTTGGTAGAAATCTGCCTCCATGGTAGACCAATAATAGCCTGCCCGTAGGATTTTCTTTGCCATTGTATGCCCACTGGAATGAGTATCAAAAGTGCCTTAGTGTAGTTCACCCATGATCCTTTCAGCCTCAGCCTTGTCTACGCACCGAAGCAATACGGAGTCATGAATGCGTTTGTACAAAATGCCATTACTAAGGAAGAATTTAGCCGAGAACCTTCTTAGGAACTTCTTGTCATTCACCGAAGCTCCTTCTGGATATTCCTGAGACTCGAGATACCTCTTAACTTCATGAAACCAAGGCTGGTCCACTACTTCTTCAGTATTAATCTCGTGACAGTAGGCTGGTTCATCCATCCGCTCAATGGTGATTTAAGGAGCCTCGTTATCCCAATTAAGTTTAAACATAGATGACATTGTAGCTAAAGCGTCTGCTAGCTGATTTTCTTCTCGCGGGAAATGCTCGAAGGTAATCTTCTCGAAATGCGGCAACAATGTCAACACATGTTCTTTATAAGGGATAAGGTTGGGGTGCTTGGTGTCCCATTCCCCTTTGTCCTGACTGATGACCAAGTTTGAACCTCCAAATACATCCAAGTATTTGACCCCCAAGTCTATAGCAGCTTTGAGACCGAAGATGCACGCTTCGTATTCTGCCATGTTGTTTGTACAGTTGAAGCAAAGTCTGGCAGTAAAGGGAGTATGACATCCTTCTAGAGATATGAGTATGGCACCGATACCATTGCCAAGTGCGTTGGATGCCCCATCAAAGAACAGGGTCCATCGGGATCCTTGTTCAGGTCCGTCATATGGCCTGATTTCTTCATAGTTGTCTAACGTCATGATGTCTTCATCCAGGAATTCAAACTTCATGGATTGATAGTCTTCTACAACTTGGTAAGCCAGATGATCAGCCAATACACTGCCCTTTATAGCTTTCTGGGTAGTATACTGTATGTCATATTCTTTCAGGATCATCTGCCATCTCGCTATTCTCCCAGAAAGAGCGGGCTTCTCAAAGATGTACTTTATCGATATCAACAAAGTAGTGTGGGTCAACATATACGGTCTCAACCGGAGAGCTGCCCATTCCAAAGCGCAACAAGTTTTCTCGAGCAGTGAATATCTTGTTTCATAGTCGGTAAACTTTTTGCTCAGGTAATAAATAGCATGCTCTTTTCGGCCAGACTCGTCATGCTGCCCCAACACACACCCCATTGAGTTTTCTAAAACAGTTAGATATAAGATCAATGTCCTTCCCTCGACAGGTGGAAACAACACAGGAGGATCTTTTAGGTATTCTTTGATTTTGTCAAAAGCAACTTGGCATTCGTTGTTCCATCTGACTACTCGATCTTTCTTCAAGAGTTTGAAGATTGGCTCACAAGTAGATGTTAGGTGAGAAATAAACCTGGCTATGTAATTCAGATGTCCCAAGAATCCTCTGACTTCTTTCTCAGTACGAGGAGACGTCATTTCTTGTATCGCTTTAACCTTGGCAGGATCAACTTCGATACCCTTGTTGCTGACGACAAAACCCAGGAGTTTGCCAGACCGTACTCCGAATGTACACTTGTTTGGATTCAATCTCAACTTGTACTTCTTCAGCTTTTCAAACAGCTTCTGTAAGTGACCAAGGTGTTCTTCTTCTGTCTGCGATTTGGCTATCATATCGTCTATGTAGACCTCTATCTCATGATGTATCATGTCATGAAATAAAGCTACCATGGCGCGTTGATAGGTTGCCCCAGCATTCTTCAGTCCGAATGGCATGACCTTATAGCAAAAAGTGTCCAACTGTGTAACAAAGGTCGTTTTCTCCATATCCTCAGGCGCCATTTTGATTTGGTTGTAGCCCGAGAAGCCGTCCATGAAGTAAAACACTTTGTGTTGGGCTGTATTGTCAACTAAGATGTCGATGTGGGGGAGTGGGAAATCATCTTTGGGGCTTGCCCTATTCAAATCTCTGTAGTCCACACACATCCTCACTTTACCTTCTTTCTTAGGTACAGGAACAACATTGGCCACCCATTAGGGATAAGAGGTGACAGCTAAAAATCTGGCATTGAATTGCTTCATAACTTCTGCGTTGATCTTTTCAGACATATCAGGTCTCATACGATGAACCTTTTGCTTTACTGGGGGACAATCTTCCTTTGTAGGAAGACGATGTACCACAATGTCTACATCCAGTCCCGACATGTCTTTGTATGACCAGGCAAAGATCTCAACATAATCGTGCAATAACTGAATCAGACTCTTCTTGACATTAGGTTCCAAGTTGGCACCCACCTTGACCTCTTTCTTATCTTCCTCAATTCCCAAGTTAATTATTTCGACCGGCTCCTCGTGTGGATGAATGGCCCTTTCTTCCTGTTGCAACAACCTGGCTAACTATCCTGGCACTTTATAATCTTCCTCACCTTCGTCATCGGCTTGGTAGATCGGATTTTTAAAGTCACAATTGGCCTTAGCAGAACTGTTACCCATGGGATCCTGAGTGGATATAGATCTGTATTTTTAATATGTGAGTGTGTGTAAGAGCATAGCTACATTTGAAAGAAATGTAAGAAATAAAAGACAAAGAAACAAAATTTGATGCAAAAACATCCATGATTCATTAATGACATATGAGAATGAAGTGACAACCCTCACAAATGGACCGTTGTGCCTCGGGTAAGACACAAGGTTTTAAAAAGTCTGAATTATTTAAATATTACAAGCCTGAAAATATTAAAAGACAATTACTCTTGAATAAAAGTAATAGGAATGAAATCCTTGGCCTCCCAATTGTTAAGCCCTCCGCCGATGGTTGGAAAAATCCATTCGTCCATGTCACAGCTGCCATCACTATCTTCTATTGCATTGACTCATTGATTGCTGATACGCAGAGGTGGTCCCCCTGCGCGAGAATGTCGAACAACTTTCTGAGCCTCTGAAGTGAACCCCAACCCAAATTTGTTGGACTTGTAAGGAATATCCGGAAGCTGACCCTAGATAGTACATCCTCCCTCTTCAACTACTGCTCGAGCATCTTTCAACGAGGCCATCTTTAGTGGAGGTATGGTAATCTTCGAGACCTTTGGAGTCAACTTGGTTGCTGCGACCGTTGCTGGAACCTCCTCAAGGTTCTGACAGGGAGTCTCTATGAATTCACCATCCATTTCAACATACCTGAAAGATTTCAAATGGCTAACCATGTATTCTTCTTCTCCGTGAACTGTGACAATCTTTCCTCTAATCGGGTATTTTAGCATTTGGTGTAGGGTGGAAGTGACAGCACCAGCACCATGGATCCAGGGTCGACCCAACAGACAAGAGTACGAAGGGCGGATGTCCATCACATAGTGTTGTACCCCAAAATTTTCCCTCCCATTTCCTCAACATTTTCCCCTCACAAAACCCTTGGAGCTCAAGATCCAGTTAGGGTTTCCTCTGCTCAAGACTTCTCCTTGCACTGTTGACCCAAATTAGGGTTTGTGTTTGCACAAAGATGTTTTGACCTAAAAAGCCTAAGATGACTTTCATACTTCATGTTGGACTCCCAAATTTATTCATACAAAGTTTCAAGTCTTGATTCCAAATTTTGCCCAGTCAATTGGACAGTTGACCTAGAAACCAACTGTATTGGGGAAAAAGTCAATTGTGGCCAATTGACAGTAAAATCTCATGAAAATTGACCCACATCAACATTATGAACTCACATGGAACATTTGATCAAGTTTGGATCACAACTCCACAAGAAATTTGATCAGATCATCAAAAGGGCAAAATGGTCATTTTTAGGGTTTTGACTGCACCAAGGCAATTTTTGACTGTTTGACCTAGCCAATGGCAAACCAAGCTCACATATGGACTCAAGGGCCCCATGGAATTATCTTGACATGCTCAACAAGTTCAAAAGATCCCAAATACACAAGATTGATAGTTGAATTTCTCAGTCAATTGATCAATTTTGACTGTATACTGAAAAGTCAAACTTTGACTTTTTGGTCAAAATCAAGAGTCAAGATTCATTTTTCATCAAAACATGCCAAATCATGAAACTTGTTCACCAAGAAATCAAAAAATGCAAATTAGGGTTTGAAATGGAAATTTTTCATAACTTAGAATTTTTCTAAGTTATGGAAAACCCTAATTTTTTCCCAACTTTGCCCCACTTTCTCACCAAGATTCATTTGGATTCAAACAAAAGTCAAAACATGAAAGTTGTAGCTTGTTGCATAATCTACAACTTTGATTCACAAAGTTTTCCCAAATGAGGCTTGTATCTCAAGTTACAATTTTTGGAACAAGGGTGCCAAATCATTCTTAACTTAGTGAAGATTTGACCTATTTTGGACAAGTTTTTTACCCAACTTCAAGACCATTTTCCATACACTTCCACTTGGAATTTCAATTTGCATTTCAAAGATGGATTGTAGTACACATTCCAAGCTTTCCAAAATGTCCAAGAACTCATCAAACAACCTCATAACTTGAGAGAATCGAATTTCACAATATAGCAAAAACTCACTTTTGATTAGGCCAAGTTACATGTTCATAGCACTATGCATTTCAATCTCAGCTTGCACAACTTGATTACATGCCTTTTATCTCAATTACACTCATAAATTTAATGCCAATCCTTTGTGCCAAGACCATGTTTTGTGTGTTCAAGCATTGCCTAAAGGATTAATCCCAAAATAGATAAAGCATTTCTTCCATTTTTGCAAAAGGTAGCTTTATGTCCAATTGAAAATCCAGCAAGTACAGATACAATCTAATTGGCACAAGATTATGAGCATAACACACTGATCAAGGAGGAGTTTTGCAGCATGATTAGGGGCCCTCTACATGCCTAGAACACAATTTGACTTTGCTTGCTTAAGTGTGAAGAAAAGTATCATAACACCACAGAACTTTGATCTCAGCATTAGTGACCTTAAGCAAATATTGTACACACATTCCAAACATCCTAACCAAGCTGAAGCACGACCCTAAGACCATCAACACCTCCCCATTGCCAGAATCACTCTAAAACTGCAAAAACAGGGCAAGGCCTGCAGTTTGAACACCATCTCTCATTCCTTGCATATTTTCTTGACCAAAGCTCATCAAACACATTCCCTAGCATCAATACAAGCTAACCAAAACCTAAAACACGACCTGTAATTCCTCTAACCAGTTCCACCATTTTCATTTTCTTGTTTTGCAGTTGAAGTTCTCTAGCACGATTCAAGAAGTTTCAAGATAAAGTAAAGCTTGGAATAGCATCCCTGGACCTCAAGGAAGCTATACCAATCATCACCTTGCACTGAAAGCTTCCCCATTGCCAGATAGAACTTCAACTGAACAGGTAAGTTCATGAACTCGTATCTCTCTTATTAGGCATTGTTAGCTTTAGGTTTGTGAAGATAATATGTCACATTCATAGCTCTGAACATGTCCATATAATTAGATTTCATTTATATTGTGTGTGCTGCAAGAATTTTGAGTCTGAACATTGATAAAAAACTAGGTCAGAAATGGGTGAAGAAGAAATTCTCCCTCATCTTAGAAAGTTAAAACAAGTTCTTTATATCCATGAATTCATCTCTTGATGCTGAACATTTTTGATGTTATGAGTTTTCATTAAAAAGCCAGGAATCAGGATGTTTGAATCAGTGAAGAAGGCGCGCGTTTTTTTGACATTTTCTGGCCAGAGGTTGAAGAAGGGTTATCTGGGCTGGGCTTGTTTTGTATTTCCTTTTCACACACCCTTTTCACTTTAACACCCCCTGAGCCCATTTGATTTATTTCAATGATTTTTTGACTTTTCTTTTTTCATTTTGACTCATTTATTTTTTCTAACAATATTAAAAATATAAAAAATATTTTTCTCACCATTTTTGAATTTATTAGGAATTTATTTGGTTTTCTTTTAGTTTGTATACAAATAAATGAATATATACATTTTATTAAAAAATAATAAGAAATATGCAAAAAACACTTTTATTTTCATTTTATTTTTGTTTTACCCTCTGAAAATATTTTATAGAAAAAATACATTTTTTATTAAATATTAAATATTATTAATTTTTATATATAATACATATTTAGAAATTAATACACATATATATATATATATATATATATATATATATATATATATATATATATATATATATATATATATATATATATATATATATATATATATATATATATATATATATATGTATTTATTAATATACTTAGGGTAAAATACAAAAATACATATATTTTATTTTTATTAATACTTGACATAAAAAAAATACTTTTTATAAAGATATTTCATTTTATTTTATTTTTTGTACATAATAGGTAAATATTTGTGTAAATTAAATAATATATATATTACTTAATGAAAATTAGGGCTTTACCCTTAAAATGCAAAAACTCCAAAAATAATATTTTTTTTATTTTTATTAATTTGACATAAATAATACTTTTTTTTCATACATATAAAAAACCTTTTTGCATTTTGCATCTTTATTTTATTTCCCATTTAATTTATGCAATCAATTATTTGTAAATATTCCAAAAAAAATGATGTAATAGCTAGGTTTAATTTCTTTGTCTAAATATCCCCCCATTTGAACATTTGTACCCCCCTTCCCATATTGTGTTGTAATAGTGTAGGAATTTTAATTTTTCGCACTTTAAACGCTTTCTAAATATACCATGCTAGAGTTAGGATTTGTATGCAAATAAAAAGAACAAGGTAGTTTGACCTAATCTCAAGATAAACAAGCATGAAATATGGACAACACATATCACACTTGCACCCCCTAGGGTATTCCACTTGTTGCCTTTCAAAATTGGGCCATATTGCATGTTAGGTCTTTTTGGGCAAAACAAACAAATCAAATGATCATAGTCCCTCGATGACGCTTTCAAAATGTTGCCTAAACAAATGATCAAGTCCCTTAAAGAAAATTGCCCAAAGATACTTAGCACCATTGCAGTTATGGTCTAAACGATGACCCGCGCCCGTCCCTTTCACATCCTAACATGAGATTGTCCACCAAATACAATGGTGGAACAAACTTATTAAAAGGGTTAAAACATAGCAATAAACTTTGAGAAATTTAGGTGTAGATAACCTCTTAGTTACTTGAATCAAACTTGCAAAAACAAAACACTTGCCTATTTTCAAAACACACATCACAACACACTTTCAAAACAACTTTCAAAAACATTGAAAACTTTTCAAAAGATAAGTACACCTTTGTATACATTCAAACATGAATCATTACAAAGGTTGCCACCACATTGGCCTCTTTTCAAAACATTTTCAAAACCCACACACATAAAGCACCATTTCAAACAATTGAAAACAAAAGGCAAGTGATCTAAGCAAGTAACTAAGAGCCCATGGATAACCATGGATAGAAAGGGTGCTAATACATTCCCTTTCTATAATCTACTCCCCGAACCCAAGAAAACATCTCAAAGGTTTTTGCTGTGCTTTTTAAATCTTTCCTTAGGATAAAATAAAAAGTCGGTGGCGACTCTTGCTCAACCGAAACATTTGCGAAAACAAACGCAAAACCATAGTCAGTTCTCCCACCGTATCACAGAACTGGCGACTCTACTGGGGACAATTTTTAAAGTGGAGTAACCTTAGGGCTTAGATCACCCTCTTGCATGACTAATTGTTTGAATTGTTTGCTTTATATCTTGGCTCTATTGTTTGTGTTTGCAATCCTACACCCGGATTTTGGGAAGCATTCATAGATAGCAATATGTTGTGGAAACTGTACGGGGTATACCGACACGGTCGAAGCAATAGCTATATTAGTGCGACATATTTGTGAGTACAGGTAACCCTTGAGTTCAATCAAGGAGAGTACGGGGCCGCTGAGTGATGTCACTAAGCACTAATGACCTAGAACCTTACTTGACCATCTTGGCCTTTTATTAGGGGTAGTGAGATGACCGGCTTTGGTGCAGTCCGAAGTTGGTAGATACTCGATACTACACTCATTGAGGGTTGTTTTCTTGGAATATTTTGGTCGCTAGTTAAGTGGCTAAACCAAAACAATGAACAATGAAAACAATCCAATGATATTGAGCTCCTTAGAACCCGGTTACTATTTATAGGACAGGTTTTTAAGCCAACTACACTCAAGAGGGTACCTACCTATGAAACCCCATGCAAGCCTAAAACTAGGGTTTTGTGTGATTTGCTTGTACATATGTTTTGTGCATACATCATAAACATCATAAACATCATATGCGTTTACTAACCATTTCAAGGGTTTGGATCTTCATCTTTGTTCTTGTTTTGTAGGTCATGGAAATTCCTCGCAGAAACACCATTCAAGTCAACCTTGTGAGAATCTCTCCTCAACTCAAGGAGCTCACCTCAAGAACTCCGGAAAATTCATCCTTCAGTGAAAGACATGGTAGACTGCTCAGCCTAGTCAACACCAACATTGAAGAAGACATGATGAAAGTGCTATTCCAGTTCTTTGACCCTCTTCACCACTGTTTCACTTTCCCTGATTATCAGTTGGTACCCACTTTGGAGGAGTTTTCTCAACTCCTAAGAATCCCTATCCTTAATCAACTACCCTTCAACGGTACGGAAAAGGAACCAAAGCCGGAAGATGTTGCTCGGGCATTACATCTACAACCATCTGACATCAAGGGGCATTGGGAAACCAGAAGCGGCGTCAAAGGATTCTTAGAAAAATTCTTGTTTGAGAAGGCACAAGAATGTTGGAATTCATTGGACCTACAAGCCTTTGAAGAGATTGTGGCACTCCTTATCTATGGGTTGGTCTTGTTCCCAAATCCTGACCAATTGGTGGATGTCAACGCCGTCAAAATCTTCTTGTCCAGAAATCCAATACCAACATTGCTTGGGGACATCCTTCACTCATTTTACACATGAACAATGAGAAAGAGGGGTGTTCTCATGTGCTGTACTCCTCTCCTTACAAGGTGGTTTATTTCGCACCTTCCACAATCTGTCCTGAAGAATGACCAAGGCTCAAGGTGGTCCCAACGGTTGATGACTCTTACTCACTCTGATGTACATTGGTGTTCTCGGTCCAGAGAAAATGTCATCATCGTCGATCGTTGCGGAGAATTTCCTAATGTTCCTTTACTTGGAATTAGAGGAGGTATCACCTACAACCCTTGCCTAGCTTTGAGACAATTTGGATATGCACGGAGGGATGGCCCTCATGACATGTTGATTCCTGACCTAGTTTTTGACTTCGACAACGATGCGCAAGGACTTCGCCAAAGATTCATCAGAGCTTGGGGAAAACTCAACAAGGTTGATAGCAAGACTCTGGGACACAAGAACTCCATCCCTCTTGAGCCTTATCTCAAGTGGGTACGAGCCCGAGCCCAAAGTCTGATGATGCCTTATCCTCATGTTCTCCCTGTGATTAAAGAGCCCGTCAAGGAAGGAGAGGTTCCCTACACCATCCTACATCCAGACATGCCTACATCGTGGGAGGAAATGCAGAAAAGTTAGATTCAGCTCAAGGAAGAACGAAATACTTTTGAAGCTAGCTTCTACGCCAGTGAGAAGAAGGTTCTAGAGCTTACCCGCCGACTCCATGAGTAAGAGGCCCTCAACACCTACATCGCACCAAAAAGGATGCGCAATGTCTTTTTGCCTTAAGAAGTTTATTTTGTAATATTTGGCCCATGGGGCATTTATGTACTGACAAATTTCTTCTTATTAATATGACGTGCGTTCTTCTTTGTCTGAAACAATTTTGAATGTCCTAAATCCTTGAATGCATTGCATACATAAGCTTACCATTCATCATGTGCATAAGCAGGTCTCATTCCAGGTTTCCTTATCTGTCTGCTGTTCATTTCAGTAGGATGGATCTCGAGCAAACAGTCAAAGACCTACAAGCTCAAAATGCACAGTTCCAGCAACTCCTGATGACCTTGGCTAAGGGTCAAGAGGATATCAAGACTCAATTGGGGAACAAAGACCCGGTGAAAAAGAAGAAAAAGAGGCTCGGGGTGGCTACTTTGGGGAGAAGATTTGACGGAGAAGCTCGGAGGGTGCTTGAATTTCCTCCTACTTCTGATGAAGGAACCAGCAAAGGAGGTGGAGCTGCAGTACCTTCCGAGTCTGATGCGGAAGAAGAAGAGGTCGAAGAGGATGAAGATTATACTGATCAGCAATACCCTCCAGCTGATGATAAATACAAAGGGCTAGAAGACAGGTTGGCCGCCATGGAGCTACAAAGAGTACCGGGTTTGGATTTTGAAGACTTGGGTTTGGTTGCCGGGATTGTGATTCCCCCAAAATTCAAAGTGCCAGTGTTTGTGAGGTATGATGGGCTGTCCTATCCCAAAATGCATCTTAGGTCCTACGTGAGAAAGATCCAGCCCTATACGGCAGATAAAAACCTTTGGATTCATTTCTTTCAAGACAACCTTTCTGGAGCTCAATTGGAGTGGTTTTATCAGCTAGAGGGAACCAGCGTTCGAAATTGGGAAGATTTGGCCACCGCTTTCTACAAACAATACCAATGCAATTCTGACCTTGCCCCTACTCGTACCCAACTTCAGGGTATGTCGTTAGGAACAGGCGAAGGATTCAAAGAATACGCACAAAAATGGAGGGATTTGGCTGGCAGGGTGCAGCCTCCTTTAATCGATCGTGAACTTGTTGATATGTTTCTAGGAACCCTATCTGGGCCATTTTTCAATCATCTGATTGGTAATTCTTCCGCGGGGTTTACCGATTTGATCTTAACGAGCGAAAGAATAGAAGCTGGCATCAAGTCAGGAAAGATTCAGAAGGGTGTTGCTGCAAGTACTGAGAAGAGGCCTTTTAAGAAGGAAGCAAGTGCCGTCTATGGTCCTAGAAGACAAGTCAAGCCAGAAATTCGCCAAGCCATCAATGCTTTGGTCATTTCCAAACCTGTTGTTGCTTCTCAGCAGTACAATCAACAAAGAGGTGAAAGGCCCAAGAGACAGTATACTCGGTTGAGTATGACCTTGTCACAAATTTTACCCCAACTGTTATCAACCAACTTGGTGACCATCAAAGAAGCTCCTAAAGTCGTGAATACTGCATCTCCTAAGTATAACCCAAATGCCCGTTGTGCTTATCATTCTGATAGCCCCGGGCATACTACTGATGATTGCTGGGCCTTGAGAAACAAAGTGCAAGATCTTATCGACGCAAAGGAAATTCAGTTTGAAGCGCCTGAGAGGCCGAATGTTGTAACCGCTCATATGCCCCAGCATAGAGTAAATGCCATTGGGGAAGATTTGTATGCTGTTTCGGTGAATAATGTTTCTACCCCTCTTTTGACTGTTAAGAGGAACTTACTACTAGCCGGTTTATTTCCGGGTTGTAGTAAGGGTTGCCTCCTGTGTGCTGTTATCCCTACCGGTTGTCCACTGCTGAAATCAGGCATCCAAAGCCTGATGGATAGCAAAGAAATTATGTTCAAGAAAACTGCTGTTCCGTTTGTTTCCGTTGAAGAAATATCTGTTGTCACAATTTACAATCCTGCCAAAGCTCCCATGAAGAAACCAGTCCAAATTATGTCTGTTGCACTCATTACTATTACTGTTCCGGGGCCTCTCCCCTATGAGTCTGATAAAGCGGTCCCATGGCATTATGGGGCCGACGTGTATGTGCTTGGGGTGAAGCAGGAGTTCAACACCAATACCAGTATCAGTAACATCACTGGTCCCGCCAAGATTACCCGCAGTGGCAGGCTCTTCTCGCCTGACATTGCACCGCCAGTTATCCGAAAACCTCTCACCATCACACCCGCAAGTGTGCATGTTCCAATTCAAGTTCCTGTGTCTACTACTGCCGCCGAGTCCTCTGATACTCGGGGCAAAGAAGTTGCTACCGATTTGCCTGCCAGGACGGAGGCACCAAAAAAGACTGCTGTAGAAACCTCCCAACAAGAAATGGAGGAAATTCTTAAAATCATCAAAAAGAGTGACTTCAATGTTGTTGAACAGTTGGGGCATACTCCCTCCAAAATCTCTATGCTATCATTGCTGCTATGCTCAGAGGCTCATGCAAAAGCCCTGATTTCATTTCTGAAAACGGCCCATGTGCCGCAAGAGACCTCCGCGGATCAATTCACTGACTGTGTGGCTAATTTGACGGCTGACAATGGCTTGGGGTTCTCAGATGCTAACCTTACCGCCAAAGGGAAAATTCACAATGATGCCCTGCATGTTTCCATAGAATGCAGGGGCACTACTCTCGCGCACGTGTTAGTGGATACCGGCACTTCCCTGAATGTTTTACCCAAGAAGGCATTAGACCGCTTAGATTGTGAGGGTCTGAAGTTGAAACCTAGTAACATCATTGTTAGAGCCTTCGACGGTTCTAAAAGGATGGTGCACGGTGAGGTAGACATCCCTATTCGTGTGGGTTCCCAGGTTTTCGACTCAACGTTATATGTAATGGATATTCGTCCATCTTACTCCTGCTTGTTGGGTCGACCCTGGATTCACAAAGCTGGGGCAGTAACTTCCACTCTACACCAAAAGCACAAATACCCTGTCAAAGGGAAGATTGTTACTGTACAGGGTGAGGAGGAATACATGGTTAGTCACTTGAATTCATTCCGGTATATCGAGATGGACGGGGAGTTTATTGAAACCCCCTTTCAGCATTTTGAGGAAGTACCTCCAATTTTGGCATCAGCTGAAGCAGTGGTTGAAGAAGACTTTCCGTTGAAGATGGCATCCTTGAAGGATGCCCGGGCTGTAATCGAGAAAGGCAATTGTGCAAACTGGGGTCAGCTTCCTGACTTCACTCAAAAGAACGACAAGTTTGGGCTGGGCTTTACCGTAGAGGCTCAGAGGGCTGTGCGCAAGGAAAAGATCAGAAAGGCTCCGGTGTTTATCTTCAACCCAAGGGTGAATGCTATTGAGGAGGATGTAGAGGAATCAGAGTTTGACAGTTGGATCTATCCAACTACCAGCAACAGACCAAGCAACTGGACGACAAAGGATTTTACACCTATCACATTTGTCACGCAGTAATTATTTCTTTTGATTTCCAATTTGTAACAAACAATATGTTAAAACTTTATTGGCTCGGTGTCCTACCCGGGGAATCGTAGCTCCATTTGTGAGGGCTTTTTGTATGACATTTCCATATATCATCAATCAAAACATTGGACGTTTGTTGCATTTCAAATCTTGTGCTCTTTTTTCTCTCTGTGTTATATATTGCAAAACAGCTATATTTACACACACTCACTTATACAGGTTTCAATCCACTCTGGATCTCACTGGTAACAGAACTGCTACCGCCAGTTATGACTTCGAGAATTCGATCAACTTGGCCGAAGACGAAGGTGAAGATGATTGTGAAGTGCCTGGTGAACTCACAAGACTGCTACTCCAGGAAGAGAGGGCTATTTAACCACATGAAGAGCCGGTGGAAACAATTAACCTGGGTACGGAGACAGATAGGAAAGAGGCCAAGATTGGGGCTAATCTAGAGCTCAGCGTGAAGCAACAATTGATCCAGATGCTACATAATTACATGGAGATCTTTGCTTGGTCATACGAAGATATGCCTGGTTTGGATGCCGACATTGTAGTTCACCACCTGCCAACTAAGGAAGACTGCCCTCCGGTAAAGCAAAAGGTCCGCCGTATGCGCCCAGAGATGTCCGAAAAGATCAAGGCTGAGGTTATGAAGCAATTCGATGCCAGACTTCTAGCAGTAATTTCTTACCCTCAGTGGGTTGCCAATGTGGTGCCAGTACCGAAGAAGGACGGTAAAGTCAGAATGTGTGTTGACTACAGGGATTTAAACAGGGAAAGCCCCAAGGATGATTTTCCTCTACCTCATATTGACGTTCTTGTTGACAATACTGCTCAACACAAGGTGTTCTCCTTCATGGACGGTTTTTCAGGGTATAATCAGATCAAGATGGCCCTGGAAGATATGGAAAAGACTACCTTTGTGACTCAGTGGGGCACCTTCTGTTACAAGGTCATGCCATTCGGATTAAAAAATGCTGGGGCAACCTATCAACGTGCCATGGTTGCTTTATTTCATGATATGATCCATCATGAGATTGAGGTATACGTTGATGACATGATTGCAAGGTCTCAAACTGAGGAGGAGCACCTTGATCATCTGAGGAAGTTGTTTGACCGACTAAAGTTATATAAGCTGAGGTTGAATCCCAACAAATGCACCTTTGGGGTGAGGTCCGGAAAATTGCTAGGTTTCATCGTAAGTGATAAAGGTATTCAGGTGGACCCTGCCAAGGTAAAAGCCATACAAGAGATGCCAACTCCAAAGACAGAGAAAGAAGTCAGAGGCTTCCTGGGACGACTGAATTACATTGCCCGATTCATCTCACATCTAACTGCTACTTGTGAGCCAATCTTCAAATTGCTGAAGAAAGATCAAGTAGTACGCTGGAACGATGAATGTCAGGCTGCCTTTGAAAAGATAAGGGAATATCTCCAAGAGCCACCCATTCTTATGCCACCAGTGGAAGGAAGACCTCTGATACTATATTTGACAGTACTTGACAATTCAATGGGGTGTGTGCTGGGACAGCATGACGAGTCCGGCCGAAAAGAGCACGCTATTTATTACTTGAGCAAAAAGTTTACCGACTGTGAGTCTCATTACTCACTGCTTGAGTAAACTTGCTGCGCTCTAGTATGGGCTGCTCCCCGGCTGAGACAGTATATGCTGACTCACACTACTCTATTGATTTCAAAGATGGATCCCATCAAGTACATATTTGAAAAGCCTGCTCTGTCTGGGAGAATAGCAAGATGGCAAATGATCTTGACAGAATATGATATCCAGTATACAACTCAGAAAGCAATTAAAGGAAGTGTACTGGAAGATCATTTGGCACACCAACCTGTGGACGATTACCAATCATTGAACTTTGATTTTCCGGACGAAGACATCATGGTGGTAACTGACTGTGAAGTACCTGGACCGGATGAAGGACCCGAGGAAGGATCCCGTTGGTCTATGCATTTTGACGGAGCCTCCAATACTTTGGGTAACGGCGTCGGCGCTGTAATCATATCTCCCAAAGGAACTCATACTCCACTCACCGCCCGATTATGTTTCAACTGCACCAACAACATGGCAGAATATGAGGCATGTATCATGGGTCTACAAGCTGCAATCGACTTAAGGATCAAGTTTCTGAGTGTCTTCGGAGATTCCGCTCTCGTGATCAATCAGATCAAAGGCGAGTGGGATACGAAACACCCAAATCTTATTCCTTACAAGGAGTATGTGTTGACCTTGCTTCCCCACTTTGAAGAGATAACTTTTGAGCACTTCCCAAGAGAGGAGAATCAGCTAGCGGACGCACTAGCTACGATGTCTTCAATGTTCAAAGTTAAATGGGACAATGAGGCTCCCCGGATCATTATCTGGAAGTTGGACGAACCGGCATACTGCTGCGATCTTGAGGCCAAAAAGGTGACTGAAAAACCCTGGTATCATGAGGTGAAGTGGTACTTGGAAGCTCAGGAATACCCTGAAGGTGCATCTGTCAATGACAAGAAGTTCATGAGGAGGTTTGCGGCAAAATTCTTCCTTAGCAACGGCATCCTCTACAAACGAAATCATGATTCAACTCTACTACGTTGTGTGGATAAGGCTGAAGCAGAGAAAATCATGATAGAACTGCATGAAGGTACATTCGGAACACATTCCAGTGGACATACCATGGCAAAGAAAATCCTACGGGCAGGATATTTCTGGTCCACAATGGAAGCCGATTGTTACTAACACTCTCGAACTTGTCACAAATTCCAGATCTACGCTGACAAGGTGCATATTCCTCCAGTTCCTCTGAATGTCCTGACGGCACCTTGGCCTTTTGCAATGTGGGGCATTGATATGATCGGTGAGATCCGACCGACGGCATCCAACGGGCATCGTTTCATCTTGGTGGCAATCGATTACTTCACGAAGTGGGTTGAGGCAGCTTCCTATGCAACGGTAACCAAGAGCGTCGTGACACGTTTCATCCGGCATAATCTGATCTGTCGGTACGGTGTCCCGGAAAGAATCATTACGGACAATGGTACCAATCTCAATAACAAGATGATCACTGAACTCTGCGAACAATTCAAGATATAGCACCACAATTCTTCTCCCTACCGGCCGAAGATGAATGGGGCTGTAGAGGCAGCTAATAAGAATATCAAGAAAATTGTGCAGAAGATGACAGTGACCTATAAAGATTGGCACGAAATGTTACCATTTGCTCTTCATGGGTACCGTACCTCAGCAAGGACGTCAACCGGGGCAACTCCCTTCTCCTTGGTCTATGGCATGGAGGCAGTCTTGCCAATTGAAGTTCAGATACCCTCTCTCCGGATAATGAAGGATGCAGACTTGAATGAAGATGACTGGATCCAGACTCGACTTGATCAATTAAACCTGATTGACGAAAAGAGGCTCACCGCTATCTGTCATGGTCAGACGTATCAAAAATGGATGATCAGGGCATTTAACAAAAAGGTCAGACCACAAGAGTATCAGGTTGGGGACCTGGTAATCAAGCGCATCATCCTTCCTCAAAGTGATCCCTGGGGCAAATGGACCCCTACTTACGAAGGGCCATTTGTGGTTAAACATGTGTTCTCGGGAGGAGCCATGATCCTAACCACCATGGATGGTGACGACCTTCCTCACCCCGCCAATGCAGACATAGTGAAAAGATACTACGCATGAAGAAAAGACCCGCTAGGTTGACATACCTAGGCAAAAATAAGGGCTTCCCGGCGAACCAAAAGGGTTCGGGCAAAAATAAGGGATGAAATGAAAAAAAATATGTACACCCGGCAAGTCGAAAACCTGAAAAGGCGGCTTGGGCAAAAATGGGTATCCCGGTGGACTGAAAACCCGAAAGGGCGGTCCAGGCAAAAGTTAGGGATAAAGCGTAACACTATGTCTCATTGGATCACTTCGCATATGGAATTCGGCATCAACTATCTGGCTCAGATTTTGGCATCGACCAATCAGCTTCATTTTCAACTAGGCAGCAAAGCGATGAGACGCTTGGAGACATAAAGGCGATAGCAGAGTTGGAACCCAGTGGGATTGTTCACATAGCTGTTTTGTTTTCAAAATTGGAAATTCTGTGTTATTCGGTGGCGTCCTCTTACTAGGATGTCAGCCTCTTGTACAAAAACGCCTTTTCACAGGCAAAATTCAAATCAATACAAAGTCACTTGTCCATACAAATCGCCATTGTTTTTCCTTTTTCTGTTTTGTCTTGCGAAGAACGTCCAATGTTCATTTTTGATATATGCATTTGACATTAAATTGCTGATTCATAAATATTTGCAAAAGATTAATTACAGGTGACATCAGAAACAGGGGCAATGTAAGGTTGTCTGATGCAGTCTGGTTACTTTGTCCGCCAAGGTACCAAGGTAGATTCGACTGAAGAATGTGACCAAATCATCTCCCTCCCCGCAGATTAAGACAAGATTCCGCAATGCTTTCCCCAAGCGGAGTTTACTCCCCGTCAATCCTGAAAAGGCACAACTTTCCCCGGCAGGTCTTAAAGCTTATCCCCAGTAGATTCTGGAAACTTGTTCCCTGCAGAATACGAACGTCTCTCCCAAGCTTTATTCAGAGTTATTCCTCACAAGGGCTTATAACTGGGTTATCCTCAGCTATTTGCCACGGAAGATCGCCCTCAACAAAGTTCTTTCAAATCCCCAGCGGAGTTTATCTTTGGTATCCCCAGCGGAGTTTATCTTTGGTATCCCCAGTGGAATCCATCATTGAAGTCCTCAGCAGGCCTCTCATCAAAAACTTCAGCAAAGTATCTCTTCCACAGAGCAATTTCCCGGCCGATCGTCAAGGATTTATTTTCCTAAGACGAAAATACATTCATAAACATTTCACGTTTTCATACATCCTGATTACGTACATGATAAAGTTCATACAACACTATCTCATGTTAAAACATCATGCATATCATACATCATGACATTGCATACAACTTATGTTTTGCCTTTTCAGGGAAAAAGACAATCCCAAAGACAACTACCTTCAACTGTCACTATTTCCAGATTCGATACCTGTATCTAGCCAGGGCATATCTGAGAGTGATCATTTCCAGACTCGATTCCTGTATCTAGCCAGGGCACGTCCGAAGAGTTCGAAGATTCGATTCCTGTATCCAGCCAGGGCACATCTATCAACTACAACATTTCCAGATTCGATTCCTGTATCCAGCCAGGGCATATCTGTTGACCACATCTCTAGACTCGATTCCTGTATCTAGCCAGGGCACGTCTTAAGAGTTCGAAGATTCGATTCCTGTATCCAGCCAGGGCATATCTATTGGCGACTATTTCCATATTCGACTCCTGTATCCAGCCAGGGCATATCTGTGAGCAACCGATTGTAGATTCGATACCTGTATCCAGCCAGGGCATATCTGCATAAAGAGATTGAAGATCAAACACCTGTACCAAGCCAGGAAAACATCTGTCTTTCTCAATTACACAAAGTTCTCGCTAAGGAATCTCTTGTGCGATCAACACTTCCAAATGGCATCTATAAGCCCATTCCCGACAAGGTTCTGTCACATCTCCAGATGGCATCTATAAGCCCATCTCCCTATCCACCACCTATCCAAATGGCATCTATAAGCCCATTCCCGACATCACATTGTTGATACTCCAACATGCGAGTGCAAATTTTCGGGCACTCTAGTGTCCAATCTCCTTTTACCCTCGAGTCACGAAAGGCAAACTTGCCAATCTAACTCTTCAGGTTCAAAAAGATTGAACAGGGGCAACTGTTGTACCCCAAAATTTTCCCTCCCATTTCCTCAACATTTTCCCCTCACAAAACCCTTGGAGCTCAAGATCCAGTTAGGGTTTCCTCTGCTTAAGACTTCTCCTTGCACTGTTGACCCAAATTAGGGTTTGTGTTTGCACAAAGATGTTTTGACCTAAAAAGCCTAAGATGACTTTCATACTTCATGTTGGACTCCCAAGTTTATCCATACAAAGTTTCAAGTCTTGATTCCAAATTTTGCCCAGTCAATTGGACAGTTGACCTAGAAATCAACTGTATTGGGGAAAAAGTCAACTGTGGCCAATTGACAGTCAAATCTCATGAAAATTGACCCACATCAACATTATGAACTCACATGGACCATTTGATCAAGTTTGGATCACAATTCCACAAGAAATTTGATTAGATCATCAAAAGGGCAAAATGGTCATTTTTAGGGTTTTGACTGCACCAAGGCAATTTTTGACTGTTTGACCTAGCCAATGGCAAACCAAGCTCACATATGGACTCAAGAGCCCCATGGAATTATCTTGACATGCTCAACAAGTTCAAAAGATCCCAAATACACAAGATTGATAGTTGAATTTCTCAGTCAATTGATCAATTTTGACTGTATACTGAAAAGTCAAACTTTGACTTTTTGGTCAAAATCAAGAGTCAAGATTCATTTTTCATCAAAACATGCCAAATCATGAAAATTGTTCACCAAGAAATCAAAAAATGCAAATTAGGGTTTGAAATGGAAATTTTTCATAACTTAGAATTTTTCTAAGTTATGGAAAACCCTAATTTTTTCCCAACTTTGCCCCACTTTCTCACCAAGATTCATTTGGATTCAAACAAAACTCAAAACATGAAAGTTGTAGCTTGTTGCATAATCTACAACTTTTATTCACAAAGTTTTCCCAAATGAGGCTTGTATCTCAAGTTACAATTTTTGGAACAAGGGTGCCAAACCATTCTTAACTTAGTGAAGATTTGACCTATTTTGGACAAGTTTTTTACCCAACTTCAAGACCATTTTCCATACACTTCCACTTGGAATTTAAATTTGCATTTCAAAGATGGATTGTAGTACACATTCCAAGCTTTCCAAAATGTCCAAGAACTCATCAAACAACCTCATAACTTGAGAGAATCGAATTTCACAATATAGCAAAAACTCACTTTTGATTAGGCCAAGTTACATGTTCATAGCACTATGCATTTCAATCTCAGCTTGCACAACTTGATTACAGGCCTTTTATCTCAATTACACTCATAAATTTAATGCCAATCCTTTGTGCCAAGACCATGTTTTGTGTGTTCAAGCATTGCCTAAAGGATTAATCCCAAAATAGATAAAGCATTTCTTCCATTTTTGCAAAAGGTAGCTTTATGTCCAATTGAAAATCCAACAAGTACAGATACAATCTAATTGGCACAAGATTATGAGCATAACACACTGATCAAGGAGGAGTTTTGAAGCATGATTAGGGGCCCTCTACATGCCTAGAACACAATTTGACTTTGCTTGCTTAAGTGTGAAGAAAAGTATCATAACACCACAGAACTTTGATCTCAGCATTAGTGACCTTAAGCAAATATTGTATACACATTCCAAACATCCTAACCAAGATGAAGCACGACCCTAAGACCATCAACACCTCCCCATTGCCAGAATCACTCTAAAACTTCAAAAACAGGGCAAGGCCTGCAGTTTGAACACCATCTCTCATTCCTTGCATATTTTCTTGACCAAAGCTCATCAAACACATTCCCTAGCATCAATACAAGCTAACCAAAACCTAAAACACGACCTGTAATTCCTCTAACCAGTTACACCATTTTCATTTTCTTGTTTTGCAGTTGAAGTTCTCTAGCACGATTCAAGAAGTTTCAAGACAAAGTAAAGCTTGGAATAGCATCCCTGGACCTCAAGGAAGCTATACCAATCATCACCTTGCACTGAAAGCTTCCCCATTGCCAGATAGAACTTCAACTGAACAGGTAAGTTCATGAACTCGTATCTCTCTTATTAGGCATTGTTAGCTTTAGGTTTGTGAAGATAATATGTCACATTCATAGCCCTGAACATGTCCATATAATTAGATTTCATTTATATTGTGTGTGCTGCAAGAATTTTGAGTCTGAACATTGATAAAAACTAGGTCAGAAATGGGGGAAGAAGAAATTATCCCTCATCTTAGAGAGTTAAGACAAGTTCTTTATATCCATGAATTTGTCTCTTGATGCTGAACATTTTTGATGTTATGAGTTTTCATTAAAAAGCCAGGAATCAGGATGTTTGAATCAGTGAAGAAGGCGCACGTTTTTTTGACATTTTCTGGCCAGAGGTTGAAGAAGGGTTATCTGGGCTGGGCTTGTTTTGTATTTCCTTTTCACACACCCTTTTCACTTTAACACCCCCTGAGCCCATTTGATTTATTTCAATGATTTTTTGACTTTTCTTTTTTCATTTTGACTCATTTATTTTTTCTAACAATATTAAAAATATAAAAAATATTTTTCTCACCATTTTTGAATTTATTAGGAATTTATTTGGTTTTCTTTTAGTTTGTATACAAATAAATGAATATATACATTTTATTAAAAAATATTAAGAAATATGCAAAAAACACTTTTATTTTCATTTTATTTTTGTTTTACCCTCTGAAAATATTTTATAGAAAAAATACCTTTTTTATTAAATATTAAATATTATTAATTTTTATATATAATACATATTTAGAAATTAATACATATATATATATATATATATATATATATATATATATATATATATATATATATATATATATATATATATATATATATATATATATATATATATATATATATATATATATATATATATGTATTTATTAATATACTTAGGGTAAAATACAAAAATACATATATTTTATTTTTATTAATACTTGACATAAAAAAAATACTTTTTATAAACATATTTCATTTTATTTTATTTTTTGTACATAATAGGTAAATATTTGTGTAAATTAAATAATATATATATTACTTAATGAAAATTAGGGCTTTACCCTTAAAATGCAAAAACTCCAAAAATAATACTTTTTTTATTTTTATTCATTTGACATAAATAATACTTTTTTTTCATACATATAAAAAACCTTTTTGCATTTTGCATCTTTATTTTATTTCCCATTTAATTTATGCAATCAATTATTTGTAAATATTCCAAAAAAAATGATGTAATAGCTAGGTTTAATTTCTTTGTCTAAATATCCCCCCATTTGAACATTTGTACCCCCCTTCCCATATTGTGTTGTAATAGTGTAGGAATTTTAATTTTTCGCACTTTAAACGCTTTCTAAATATACCATGCTAGAGTTAGGGTTTGTATGCAAATAAAAAGAACAAGGTAGTTTGACCTAATCTCAAGATAAACAAGCATGAAATATGGACAACACATATCACACTTGCACCCCCTAGGGTATTCCACTTGTTGCCTTTCAAAATTGGGCCATATTGCATGTTAGGTCTCTTTGGGCAAAACAAACAAATCAAATGATCATAGTCCCTCGATGACGATTTCAAAATGTTGCCTAAACAAATGATCAAGTCCCTTAAAGAAAATTGCCCAAAGATACTTAGCACCATTGCAGTTATGGTCTAAACGATGACCCGCACCCGTCCCTTTCACATCCTAACATGAGATTGTCCACCAAATACAATGGTGGAACAAACTTATTAAAAGGGTTAAAACATAGCAATAAACTTTGAGAAATTTAGGTGTAGATAACCTCTTAGTTACTTGAATCAAACTTGCAAAAACAAAACACTTGCCTATTTTCAAAACACACATCATAACACACTTTCAAAACAACTTTCAAAAACATTGAAAACTTTTCAAAAGATAAGTACACCTTTGTATACATTCAAACATGAATAATTACAAAGGTTGCCACCACATTGGCCTCTTTTCAAAACATTTTCAAAACCCACATACATAAAGCACCATTTCAAACAATTGAAAACAAAAGGCAAGTGATCTAAGCAAGTAACTAAGAGCCCATGGATAACCATGGATAGAAAGGATGCTAATACCTTCCCTTTCTATAATCTACTCCCCGAACCCAAGAAAACATCTCAAAGGTTTTTGCTGTGCTTTTTAAACCTTTCCTTAGGATAAAATAAAAATTCGGTGGCGACTCTTGCTCAACCGAAACATTTGCGAAAACAAACGCAAAACCATAGTCAGTTCTCCCACCGTATCACACATAGAAAATTGAGTCAAAAGTCTGAGTCCCAATTTTTATGGGGATACTAACTTCTCCGTGTACTGTCCTCTTAGAACCATCAAAGGCCCTCACTATGATGTTGCTAGATTTCAAGATGAGCCCCTCGCAATTCAGTCGGTCGAGAGCATTTTTGGGCAAGACATTCAACGGTGAACCAGTATCCACCAAAACATGGGCAAGTGTGGTGCCCCTGCATTCAATGGAAATATGTAAGGCATCATTGTGCTTCCTTCCCTTAGAGGTTAAATCAACATCGAAAAAGCCCAATCCGTTATCAGCAGTTAGACTGGCCACACAGTCTTCAAATTGGTCGATGGAGGTCTCTTGGGGCATGTGAGTGGTCTTAAGAAACTTTACCAAGGCTTTGGCGTGAGTTTCAGAGCACAAAAGTAAGGACAACAATGATATCTTTGAGGGGGTCTGCCCCAATTGTTCTACAATGTTGTAGTCACTTTTCTTGATTATCTTCTATTTCTTTTCTAGAAGCTTCAAGGATGACTTCGGGATGTTCTCTTGCTTGGGCAGGCTCAACCAAAGCCTCTTTGCCCCTTGTATCGACAGTAGGGATAACAGTGGGAGTATCACTGGAGGTGTCGATAGGAGTGGCAGTAGTGATGATCACAGGAGTAGCAACAGTCTTTAGAGAAATCTCAGGTGAGAAGACTCTTCCACTTCTTGTTATTTTGCTGGTTCTAGTGATGTTACCGATATCAGGATCAATATATCTCGCAACTTCATTTTTGGCAACCAACTGATCTTGCTTGACGCTATAGTAATAAACATCAACCTCATAAATCTAGGGAACAACTTTATCCGAGAAGTATGGTATTGGTCTTGGCATAGTGATGATTAATGGTGCAGATCTGGGAGCAGATGTAATCCTGACGGGTCTTTTGGTAGAGACCCTGGGAGGATTGTCGGAAATGGTGATTATTGAAACATATTGATAAGAGCTTTTGATAAGAGGTAACTTTTCAAATAGGATTTCTTTACTAGTCATCAGGCGCTGGACGCCTATCTTAAGTAACAAACAACCATTCGGTAGAGATTTGCATAGGTGACAATCTTCATCCCAACCTGGGAACAGGCCGACTTGCAGTAGATTTTGTTTAATGGTCAATGGAGGAGTAACTAAGTCATTCACAGAGGAAACAAAACGATCATCATCAATGGCGTTGATACCTTGGCCATGTCTGGGCATTGGTGCCGTTATTACATTAGGCATTTCTGGGGGCTCAAATTCAATATCTTTCGCATCCATAAGGTCTTGCACCTTATTCTTTAAGGCCCAACGTTCATTTGTATCGTGCCCCGGGCTTTCAGAATGATAGGCACATTGGGTGTTCGGGTTGTAGCAAGGAGAAGCAGTATTGGGATTCTTGGGAGCTTCCTTTAAAGTTACTAGATTGGTCTTGAGAAGGTGTGGCAAAACTTGAGACATGGTCATGTTAATCCGGGTAAATCGTCTCATGGGCACTTCTGGTTTGTGCTGATAATTTCGCTGCTGATTTGGCGCAGGATTAGAGATCATGAAAGCCCCTACTACCGGACGGCGGTCGGTTTTGTTTTGATTCCTATGGTCATATGCAGCACTGACCTCCTTCTTTCCAACAAAAGGTTTCTTCACCATACTTAAGGATGCATCTCTTTGAATTTTTCCGCTTTTTATACCGGCTTCGACCCGCTCACAAGTCATGATTAATTCAGTAAACCCAGATGAAGAACTCCCAATCAAATGATTGAAAAATGGTCCTGACAAGGTGCCTAGGAACATATCCACTAATTCTCTGTCGGATAAAGGGGGCTGGACCCTGCCTGCAAGATCCCTCCATTTTTGAGCATAGGTTTTGAAACCCTCATCTGTTCCAATAGACATGCTTTGTAACTGTGTCCTAGTCGCAGCCAAATCAGCATTATACTGATATTGTTTGTAGAAAGCAGTGGCCAACTCTTCCCAGTTGCGAACATTGGACCCTTCTAATTGGTAGAACCAATCCAACTGAGTCCCCGATAAGCTCTCCTGGAAGAAATGCACCCATAGATTCTTGTCAGCCGTGTGGGGTTGAATCTTTCTAACATATGACCTCAGATGTAGTTTCGGGCAAGAGACACAATCGTACTTGGAGAAAGTTGGGACCTTGAATTTCTGTGGGATGATAACCCCCGAGATAAGTCCTAATTCTTCAAAGTCCAAATCGGGCACCCTCTGAATCTTCATGGCATTCAAACGATCCTCTAACTGTTTGTATTTATCATCAGCAGGAGGATATTGTTCCTCTGAGTAATCAGGCTCTTCCTCTCCTTCAGATACTGGGTTGTCGTTCACTTCCTGTGTCTCGGCTCCTTGATTATCTCCTTCACTTGATGGTGTTGCAAAGTCTAAAGTTCGACTGGTATGCCCTTTAAACGTTCTTCCTATGATCACAACTCCAGTTTTCTTCGTTTTCTTCTTCTTCTCTTTGGCCAGCAGAGTCTCCATCTCCTCTTGTCCTTTTGTCAGAACCATGAGCATTTGTTGAAATTGGGCATTCTGCGCCTGAAGATCTTTCACAATCTATTCAACATCCATCTCACTGAAATAAACAGTAGAAGGATAAGGCGACCTGTTATGAGAAACCTGTATGATGTTATGATGAATGAAGATGCAATATGCAAATGATTTCAAGGAAATTTAGAGATTTAAGTTTATTCAAACCAAAAAGAACACACATCATATTAAATAAAACCAAGTTTGAATACATCATGCCTCCTTGGGCTTACAAAGAAAGAAACAAAATACAGCAAAAACTCCTAAGACAAAAAGACCGAACGCATCCTCTTAGGAGAAATGTAGTTATTCAGGTTTTTCTCTTCATGAAGCAGTTTGGTGAGCTCTAGAACCTTCTTCTCACTGGCGTAGTACTGGGTTTCAAAGGTGTCTCGTTCTTCCTTCAACTGAATCCAAGCTTTCTGCAGGTCTTTGAGAGAAGTAGGAATATCAGGATGAAAAACGGTGTATGGGATGTCTCCTTCAATAACAGACTCAATGATGACAGGAAGGATGGAAGGGTAAGGCATCAAGAGACTCTGGGCACGAGCCCGTACCCACTTAACGTAAGGCTCGAGAGGGATAGAGTTTTTACGTCCTAAAGTCCTATTTCCCAGCTTGTTCACCATTCCCCAAGCATGTGTAAACCTCTGGCGATAACCTTGGTCTTCTTTGTCGTAGTCGAACACCAAACCCTGGATGAGCATCTCATGAGGGTCGTCTCTTTGGGCATACCTAAACTGTCAAAGAGCTAAGAATGGGTTATAGGTTATACCTCCCCTAATACCTAGCGGAGGTACATTAGGGAACTCCCCACAGCGGTCAATGATAGAAATATCTTCCAAGGATCTCGAGCACCAACGGATATCAGAGTGGGTGAGAGACATCATCCTTTGAGACCAAGTCAATCTTTGCTCTTTCTTCAATGCTGACTGATGCAGGTGTGAAGTGAACCACTTAGCGAGTAGGGGTATACAACACAAAATGGTACCTCTTTTCTTCATGGTGCAGGTATGAAGGCAATGCAATATGTCTCCTAGTAAGGTGGGTATAGGATTGCGAGAGAGAAAGACTTTGATGGCATTAATGTCTATGAATTGGTCCGAATTGGGAAATAGAACCAAACCATAAACGAGGAGAGCTAGCATGTCTTCGAAAGCTTGGAAATCCATGTCATCCCAGAATGAACGAGCTTTTTCCAATAGAAACTTAAGTAGAAAGCCTTTAACCCCACTTCTTGTCTCCCAATTGGCTATGACGTCGGCCCTCTTCACATGTAAAGCTTCAGTGATGACTTCAGGTTTTGGAATCCCTTATAGACCGGTGAACGGTATCTGATTAAGCACAGGAACCCCTAAGAGTAGAGAGAACTCTTCCAGTGTAGGTACCAACTGATAGTCCGGGAAAGTGAAACAATGGTGTACGTGATCAAATAATTGGAATCGTACACACATCATCTCTTCTTGGAAGTTGGATGTAGCCAAACTGAGGAGTCGACCATACTTCTTGGTAAAAGGAGAATCCCTGGGCACTCTTGATGCTAACTCTTGAAGTTGAGGATGTGGTTTTACGAAGCTGATTCGGATGGTGTTTCTTCGGAGAGAATTCATGTCCTACAAAACAAAAACAAAGATAAAATTTTAAATCCTTGAAATGGTTAGTGAGCATGCATATGATGTTGATGATGTTTATGTACAAGAAAACATATACACACAGCAAACAAAACCCTATGTTTTAGGTTTGCATGAGTTTTGTAGGTAAATACCCTCTTGAAGTCTAGTTGGCTCAACCTGTCTTAGAAGTAATGATCGGGTTCTAAAGGATCTCAATATCACCGACCTTTCTTTTAGGCATTGTCTCAGCATAACAATCTTTTCTTGCGGCCGAGATATCCCAAAAGTCTAGCCTCAATGAGTGTAGTATCGAGTGTCAACCAATTTTCAGCTTTACACCGAAACCGGCTACCTCACTACGTCCTAATGGCCAAGTTTGTTCAAATAGGGTTCTAAAGTTAATTAGTGCTTCATGACGCCACTCAACGGCCCCGTATTCTCCTCGATTCACCACGAGGGATACCGGTACCCACAAATGCATCACACTAACATATCCATTGTCTCAACCATATCGGTCTACGCCGTACAGTCTCCATAATCTATTGCTATTTACCTAAAAAGGTACCCCATATATGGGTGGAGGATCAAAGCAAGCTGTTGTGCCCCAAAATTTTCCCTCCCATATTCTTCAAGATTTGCCAACATCAAGGTTCAAAACCTCTCTAGGGTTGCACAGTCCAATTGCCTCCTAACACAGTCAAAATTAGGGTTTTGGTTCTGGCAAAGGAATTGAGATTTCCAAGGGTCCAAACAAGTCCCACATGCTCATAAACATTGTCAAGCATTCATATGCAAATTTTCAAGGCTCACAGCATCAAATTGTACAGTCAAAAACCCTAAATGCTTCACAGTCAACTGCAGGGGCAAAATGGTGATTTGACAGTCAAAAGTCAAAGTTTTTGGTCAACATCTTATTTTGAAGCCAAAAACATCATTTGATCAATTCTTGATCATGATTCTCAAAGCATGGCTCAAAAAGTCTCGAGATGCAAAAGTTTCTATTTTTGGACAGTTGAAAAAGTCAACTGCAAATTGACCAGGGCATAACTTCCACATGGTTTATCAGAAAAATTCCATCCAAAGCTCATTTTGAAGAGAATGACATTTCCTACAACTCATCTTCACACTCCAAGTCCAAGAAATGCTCTCACAAAAAGTTATCAATTTCAACATTATAGGTCATTTTCAAAAGTCAACAAAAAGGCACTTTAAGTCAAAGACCATAACTTGAAATTGGTAAATCAAAATGACATGGGACCAAAGACATTGGTTATAGGACTTCAAGAACTTTCCAAAATATCCAAGAACATGATCAAAGCTTCAAAATTGAGCAAGATATGCCTTGTAGAAGTTGGGAAATTTTTGGGGATTTTGAAAAGTCAACTTTGCACAAAAGGTTTCAAAAATGCTAATGGGCCACAATTTCTCTCATGAATCATTACCCAAAGGCTATGCACGACCCATTAAGCTAAAAGGGAGTTATTTTATTATTTTTAATTAATTAATTGAATTTTTAATCTTATTAATTCATTTAATTAAATTTAAATATAAGAAAAATACTAAATCAATGGTTTTAAATCTTTTTATGCAGCAAATATCCTCCTCACATGTAAGAGATTTCGTGCACCTTCTCAAGGGGACAAAATCATCTAAATTTGGCAAGTTTCCATGGCAAAAAGATTTGAAAAAAGATGTAACAAAATCAAATATTTGAATCATTAAATCAATGGACTTTGGGCTGGTTTTTTAACCTAATTCTATCCACATACATATGCACAATGGAAACCTATTGGATTGGACACAAAAGCTGCGCTCAAAACCATAGAACAAGATTGCAACTTTTGACAAAAAAATTGGAAACTGAAAACATAGCTACTGCACGTTTCAAAGTCTAAAAGCTATTCCAATACATTGCTGGACCATCAAGGAAGCTTTTGCAATCAAGAAGTGATCAAAACGTGCCCAGAATCATAGAATACCAATCACACGGTTTGCCCAAAATTTCTTGAATTCCATATGATGATTCATGCATTTTTAATCATGTTTCTTGAGTGATTTATACTAACATGAACCTTCTGAAGCTAATGACATAACTCAATTGAATTATCAAGCCCTGTATCGTGATTCACCATTAATGTATTTTAGGGTTTCAGGAACCTTGAATTAGGGGTTTATACATATGGAAAAATTAGGCCTTAAAACCTATACCAATGGATTCGTGACATCCAAACGAAGCAAGTCCAC
This sequence comes from Vicia faba, assembly GCA_948472305.1. Lineage (NCBI taxonomy): Eukaryota > Viridiplantae > Streptophyta > Magnoliopsida > Fabales > Fabaceae > Vicia > Vicia faba. The sequence goes on from OX451738.1 coordinate 816,916,220, forward strand.
ACCTCGCGCCCTTTTTTATGTGCTAATCGCTATTTTGCCTGGTCTTGTTTAGTGGGGGTTTAAAACCCCCGCTATTTGATTATGTTACAGGGACAAAGACGAAGAAGATGCTGGCGTGGCTTGATGTGGTTGGATGATTCAAATTTGGCGCGGTTTTGTTAACATCCAGCATAATGGTTTTCTTTTCATATATGTTATTTATGTTCCACTATGTTAATAAAGAAACGTGCTAGTCTGGATGGTGGATGAGGTGGCTTGCAGGTACTGGGACCTGGGTTCGATTCCCAGGTCCCCCCATATACTTGATAATTTTTGTTGTAACGTGTTCATATGCAGCATGCTCCTGACGTCCTACCATACACACACACGCCCAAGCTTGCCACCTATGCATGAGGATCCATCTGAAGGCTATGAATGGAGGTCCACCATGCACGCTGGTCAACCATTCCATACGTAATCCCAGAAAGTCAAAAAAGGCCTTGCACTCTTGGGCCAAATTTCTCAAATAAAACCTCCCTTTGGGTTTGAATACCCCCATGGTTTGCTCAAGTTTTAATTTTTATTTATTTTTCCTTTTATTCTTTTATTTATTTTTAATTGTTTTCTTTAAATTCCATAAAATAATTTTTACAATGATAAATACAGAAAAATCAAAAAAATGTTTTATTGTTATTAATATTAATTTCACCATTACTTTTGTAAATAAACTTTAATAGTTAATTTAGATTAATTTAGGTTTCAATTTTAAATCTTTTTCTTAACAAATTAAAATACGTAGAAATTAGGGTTTTTGATATTTTTTTCATCTTTTCCTTTTTTAAAAATAATTTTCTCATCAATATTATTATTAATTATTAATTATTTTGTAAATACCCATGTAATTAATTAATTAGTTTACATTAGGTCAAACTTGAATATTTTTTTATTAATAATTAAAAATAACTTAGAACTAGGGTTTCTTTTAATTTTTATTTTTATTTTCTTTATTACATTAAATACCAAAAAATCTAAAAAAACATTTCTTTTCTTAATTAAATAATTAACTTTTAATTTCAATTTAATTCCAAAAGGGTCCAACGCCCTCGAACGTCCTATCTTTATTCTTTTCGCGCATTTATTTTATTGTGAATATTATGTAACTGCTCAAGCCTTGTAATAGTCATTAGGAATTTATTTACTTTCCGTATTTTTATTCAAAACGGGTCTTTGTTAATTTGGCGATGTATAGACCCGCGCCTTGTAATAGCGTAGGACTTTATTTTCCGCATTTAAATTTCTGTACTTTTAAACTGCTAAACTTTGCATGAAAGAATGAATGGCCCAAATAAAATCAACGCGTAGCTCACCAAATGCATGATCAAAGACAAATATTAACATGAAAATAACACACAAATTCACACACCACTCTTGGGGTACGCCTCATTGTTGCCTTGCCTTCGAAACATGGTCGTCGAGTATAGGACGTTTTAGTAAGTCCTTATGTCCATGATCCATGGCATAAGGGTAGCTTCTAAGGTGTCCTACTGTTGCTCTGGTGACCACACTGTCCCTAAACTCGAATTGACCCGAACACCTCCAACGGTGGTGCTACCTACCTCTCAATGGTGGGATGGCACTACCTTGAGGACATTTACACAGCCTAATTCCTTAGGGTAGGTAGACAACTCCTGGGTACTTGCTCTCTTCAAAAAACAAACAAAATCTCTTTTCACACGGACACTTTCTAAAAGATTTCAAAACAAACGCTTCACAACACTCTTGAGGACTGATACAAGAGTAGAATTGAAGTTCTCCATGAAACTTTTTCAAACCCACTCACATTTTAAAAAGCAAACAAACATTTTGAAAATACAATGAGCAGGTATCTAAGAGCCCATGGATAACCATGGATAGAAAGGGTGCTAACACCTCCCCTTTCTATAAATCTACCTCCCGAACCGAGAACTATTCTCATAAGGAATTTTGTTGTGCTTTTGTCCTGTCCATGTTGGAGAAAATAAAAGACGGTGGCGACTCTTGCTTCCGCGACACTTCGTGAACCAGCGTTAAACAGTCAGTTCCAGATCCACCGATCACAGAACTGGCGACTCTGCTGGGGAAATACTTTAAAGTGAGGTGTACCTTAGGACTAAGATCACTTGTGTTTTCAATTGCTTTGAATTGTTTGCTTTAAATTGTGGGTACTGTCTTGGGAGTTCTATAGATCCTAACCCGGATCTGGGGAAACCTTCTTAGAAAGTAGCAACAAGGCTGTGAGGGAACTGTGCGGGGTATACCGACATGGTTGAAGCAGTCTGCTACATTGATATGGCACTTTGGTGAGTACCGGTAACCCTTGAGTCCAGTCAAGGAGAGTACGGGGCCGCCGCGTGGTGTCGTGAAGCATCAACTGACCTTAGGAACCTTAATTGAACCATCTTGGCCTCTTTAGGGTAGTGAGATAACTGACTTTGGTGCAGTCCGAGGTTGGTTGATACTCGATACTACACTCAATTGAGGGTTGTTTTCTTGGAATATTTCGGTCGCCAGTTCAGTGGCTAAACCGAAACGATGAACAATGAAAGCAATCCAATGATATTGGGACCCTTAGAACCCGGTTACTTCTGATAGGACAGGTTTTGAGCCCACCAACTTCAAGAGGGTAGTACCCCAAACTTCATGCTGGCCTAAACTCTAAGGGCTCTTTGTGTGACTTGTGTGCCTTCAAACTTGACTACTTGCACGCTTGTTATCTAACAACACGAGTTCCTTGCAGGTTTTGTTTATAGTCCTTAATTTGGACTTATTACAGGGCTTACTTACACCTCACACCTTTGCATCCACGTGCATAACATCATACCATCATACCATTGCATACACCCTACATAAGGACTAATACATTTCAAGGACCTCAAGGGTTTTGTGATGCAGGTCATGATGAATCGATTGTCTAGAAAGGGGCAAAGGGGCTTTATTTTCCTCTAGCCAAGGTTGTCGGGGGCTATGACCCACTGGATATGGTGAGCCTTTGACCCTTGATGAAGGACTCTCAACAATATGCAGTTCCTTCAATCAAGCTACCAGACTCAAGATTCTAACAATTTTCTCGTTTACCCCGCGGGATCCTTGAAAAAATTGCATGCATACATACACATCATTGCATAACAGGTACCCTTTTCTACAGGTTGCTTACCTGCTTTGCTGTTTATTTCAGCAGTCTCGTCATGAATCTTGAAACATCTACTGAGCAATCCATCCAGGTCCTCCAGGCCCAGAATGCCCAGTTCCAGGAGTTGATTAAGGGTCTAGCCCAGGGCCAACAGGATTTAAAGACTCTGCTCTTGAAGAAGAAGAAGAAAAGGACAGTGCTATTCAACCCGAGACGCAAATCTGGGAATGGATCACAAAATGAGGCTGAGCTGACTACCTCATCTGTTGGGAAAGACAGTCCCCAAGAAAGAAAGGTTCCTAGTCCCGTTGTCTCCGACAACGAGACAGATTACAATGAAGAGCAGTACCCTCCAGCTGAGGACAGGTATAAACAGTTGGAAGACCGGCTAAGTGCCATGGAAATACAAAGAGTGCCCGGCCTGGACTTCGAAGATCTAGTTCTGTCTTCTGGGGTGGTGATCCCTCATAAATTCAAGGCACCTGCCTTTGCAAAGTACGACGGGGCATCCTGTCCTAAGCTGCATCTCAGATCATATATAAGGAGGATCCAGCCCTACACGACTGACAAGAATTTATGGATTCACTTCTTTCAGGACAGTCTGTCAGGAACCCAACTCGACTGGTTCTATCAACTGAATGGAGCCAACATCCGCAGCTGGGAGGACTTAGCCACTGCATTCTACAAGCAGTACCAGTACAATGCCGACCTTGATCCCACGTGCACTCAGCTTCAGGGAATGTCTATGGGCGCAGGCGAAGGTTTCAAAGAGTATGCCCAAAAATGGAGGGACCTTGCCGGAAGGGTATAACCACCTCTGACTGATCGGGAACTTGTCGACATGTTCTTGGGGACCCTGTCTGGACCTTTCTTCAACCATCTGATTGGGAATTCCTCTGCTGGGTTTACAGATTTAATCTTGACTGGGGAGAGAATTGAAGCTGGTATCAAGAGTGGGAAGATTCAAGAGGCCAAACCTCCTGATACTCACAAAAAGCCTTACATGGGGAAGAAAGAGTCCAATGATGCGTACAGTCAGAAGGGTCGTCGTGACCAACATGCAGGGGAAGTCATGATCTCTGGTTCTGCACCACGCCGACAACCACAAAAGGGAAATCAGCGAAGGCCAGACGAGCCTAAAAGACAATTCACCAACATCAACATGCCATGGTCACAAGCATTGCAGCATATGTTGAAGATGAACCTAATTACGGTGATCAACCCTCCTGCAAATCCTAAGACTTCTTCTCCGAGCTAAAACCCAGATGCGAGGTGTGCCTATCATTCTGATAGCCCGGGGAATGATACTGAGGATTGTTGGACGCTGAAGTACAAGATCCAGAATATGATCGATGCTAAAGAGATCGAATTCGAGCCTGCTGAGACTCCCAATGTGATCACTGCTCCCCTGCCCAAACATGGCTAGGATTGAAAAACTTTTGTTCATTCGAATGTTCAAGTTGTAACTTTTTTGATTGTTCAAACATTTTATTTCATGTCGAACTTGGTTATTTCATTAATGCATTACACGTGTTTGTTTTGAAGTAATTATATTTGCTATGCTTAAAATTGCTTTTATTTTGTGATGATCAACTCTTGATTGAAAATTCTAAGCCTCTTGAGGGAGGATGACAAAAACGATACCACGATATTTACGGTATGCTTTTGAATAGACCCCGCTGATGAGGTACAGGCATTGTTTCAATTCCTAAACACTGGAGTTATAAGGAAGATAATCCCTCGTCAACCCCTTTGAGCCAAAGAAGTTGGAGTTTTTCTTTTCGAAAATTAAAACCCTTAATCATAACCTGGGGCAGGGTAGTCTTCTCAGTTGATCCAGAGTGCACAACGAACGGCACCAAAGGAGTCTTTCCAAAAACAAAAGACAGTGATGGTTCCGAATAATCGTAACGACAGGCAGTCATGATCTATCAAAAAAAAAAGCCCAATAAGTCAAAACCTACGAAGGAGACTTACGAAAACTGGGGCATCCCGCTGACTGTAACCACAAAGAAATAGTTCAGGCAAAAAACAGGGATAACAAAATCAAAAAAGAAGGAGGTCCTGCAAACCCTCAACAAAAAAAAGGGGGAATGACTGCCTATTCAAAATAAACTGTCAACGTTCGAACCATCACCGGAATATCAAAGCAAAGACTCAAACAAGGTCTAACGCACGATCAACTGAGTTTAGGTTTGAAGAACATCACGAAGAGCGGGTGGGTACAAATAATTTGAGCCTTTATCCTTTGTTTCTTAAACCGTGAACCTGGCCACGTTATAACCCTTAAAAGTCCTAGCTGAAGCATGGGTTAGTTCGAAAGCATACTGTTACAAAGGTATCCTGACTCCTTAAGGCTTGCGGTAAAATAACGAGTTGACATCACAATTTACAAAATTCACTTGTTTTTATGAAAAATGCATTTTCAAAATCTTCAAGACAGACATAAGCTTTGCATTTTGAAATAACACTGCTTGCACATATGACTATTTGTTTGAACAACAAAGAAATTCGCACGACGAATATCTAATGAACAAAAGTCCCCTCAACAAAAGAGTCACCTCCAGTGGAAGAAACACCTCCAATCAAGAGGGCATGGCATGATCATTGTCCGTCATCTGGGGCAGTTAAGTCAAGATTCGGAGTTCTCTCAAAAGGCCAACCAACTTGGGGAAAATCTCCATCTGGATCACTTGGGGCATTGGACGATCAAACGAAGATCTTCCGGTGGTACGACAACACAATGCTATTGACAGGGGCAGCTCCCTACATTCTGAGAACGTGGACATAGTCGAAAAAATACTACGCACAACCAAAGACCCGCTAGGTTGACACACCTAGGCAAAAATAAGGGCTTCCCGGCGAACCAAAAGGGTTCGGGCAAAAATAAGGGATGAAATGAAAAATTTGTACACCCGGCAAGTCGAAAACCTGAAAAGGCGGCTTGCGCAAAAATGGGTATCCCAGTGGACTGAAAACCCAAAAGGGCGGTCCAGGAAAAAGTTAGGGATCAAAAGCGTACGACTATGCCCCGGCATCTCGTCACTTGCCTACCAAAGGAAGATTTGTCAATCGGCAGTCATCAAGCACCTCCGCAAGTTATCTTCTCCCCTCACCTCTGAAACAGGGGCAATGATGAGTTGTCCAGGCGATCCAGTTGTGCTGTCAATCAAAGTACCAAGGAAAGGTCAATCAAAATATGATTACCATCTACCTTTACAGTTCCAGATCAACACCGGTAACAAGCCAGGAAAATTCTATGGACGACTGATCGTGGGTTAATATCTGAAACCAAACAGGACAATTATCCACTGGATCATCCATCAGGAAACCCTACACCGGTTCCTTCTCAACTTCAGATGTAGTTTTACATGAACTCATCATCAGGCAACCCTACACTGGTTCCTTCTCATTTTCAGACGAAGTCTTACACGGACTCACCCTCCACAAGTAACCCTACACCGGTTCCTTTTCCTTCAGAAGTCTTACACGGACTTATCTCAAGATAACCTCACCCCGGTTCATCAAGAAGTTTTACACGAACTTACCCTGCAGTAACCTTACCCCGGTTCCACCAGAAGTCTTACACGGACTTATCTCAAGATAACCTCACCCCGGTTCATCAAGAAGTTTTACACGAACTTACCCTACAGTAACCTTACCCCGGTTCCTCCAGAAGTCTTACACGGACTTATCTCAAGATAACCTCACCCCGGTTCATCAAGAAGTTTTACACGAACTTACCCTGCAGTAACCTTACCCCGGTTCCTCCAGAAGTCTTACACGGACTTATCTCAAGATAACCTCACCCCGATTCATCAAGAAGTTTCACACGAACTTACCCTGAAGTAACCTTACCCCGGTTCCTCCAGAAGTCTTACACGGACTTATCCCGAAGTAACCTTACCCCGGTTCCTCCAGAAGTTTTACACGAACTTATCCCGAAGTAACCCTACACAGGTTATCTCTTTCCAGACGTAGTTTTACACGGACTCGTTATCAGTAAACCCTACATAGGTTTCCTTCTCAAAACTCCAGATGTAGTTTTACATGGACTCGTCACCAAGAAACCCTACACAGGTTCTCTCTTTCCAAAGATGAAGTTTTCCACGGACTCGTCACCCAGAAACCCCACACAGGTTCTCTATTTTTCAAGGATGCAGTTTTACACGGACTCGTCATCAGTAAACCCTACACAGGTTTCCTTCTCAGCTCTAGATACAGTCTTATACGGACTCATTATCAGTAAACCCTACACAGGTTTCCTCTCTCCAAAGATGCTGTTTTACACAAGCTCATCATCAGGCAACCCTACACATACTCTCCCCAAGCAGAGTTATCCTGTCAGCCTTAAGGAAGTTGGGTATCCCCAGCAGATCTCAACATTCCTCAGCGGTATACAAACATTCCTAACAAGCATCCCCGGCAGTCTTGATCCAAGAATTGTTCCCCGGCGGTATACCAGACATCCAGTGGAGCCACTGCCCCAGTGCGATCTCAAAAAATTCCCCAGGAGAGTCCAGCTCAAAATTTCCCCAGGAAAGTGGAATCCATCTCCCCAGCAGGAAGCTTATCCCCAGTAGATTCTGGAAGCTTATCCTTTGCAGAGCATCTCCCCGTCTTTATTCAAAGGTTATTTCCCCACCAGGATATAACTGGGTTATCCTCAGCCAAAAGCCACGGAAAGATCGTCCTCGGCGAAGTCTTCCTATCCCCAGCGAAGTTCATCAAACTTTCCAACATAACTCAACAATGGTATCCCCAACGGAGTTCTCATTCAGCATCTCAGCAAAGTACCTCTCCTCCCACAGAGCATTGTCCCCCAGCAAGATCGCTAGAGTAATTTTCCCCCGCAGAGTAATCTCTAAGTTTATTCCCCAACGGAGTCCTCTTCTCCTACCGGTATTCTTGCAATCAGTATCCCCAGCGGAAACAAAGCTCTACTCTTCAACATCAGCCCATGATTTAACTTCCCGGCACTCGTCAAGGATTTACTTTCCTAGACAAAAACATACATTCATAAACATCGCACCTTCATACATTATAGCATGCATATCCGCATCATGAACATCCAGTCTCAGTCATTCTAAGGACATCACGCATGTCATACATCATGACATCGCATACAACTAACGTTTTGTCTTTTCAGGACAAAGATCAATACAAAGATAATTACTATCAACGGTCGCAACTAAAGATCTGATTCCTGTATCCTGCCAGGGTGTATCTGTTGACGACTAACATTACCAGACTCGATTCCTGTATCCTGCCAGGGCACGTCTGAAGAGTTCGAAGATCCGATTCCTGTATCTTGCCAGGGTGTATCTGTTGACGACTAACATTACCAGACTCGATTCCTGTATCTTGCCAGGGCACGTCTGAAGAGTCCGAAGATCCGATTCCTGTATCCTGCCAGGGTGTATCTGTTGACGACTAACATTACCAGACTCGATTCCTGTATCCTGCCAGGGCACGTCTGAAGAGTCCGAAGATCTGATTCCTGTATCCGGCCAGGGTGTATCTGTTGACGACTAACATTACCAGACTCGATTCCTGTATCCTGCCAGGGCACGTCTGAAGAGCTCGAAGATCCGATTCCTGTATCTTGCCAGGGTGTATCTGTTGACGATTATTTCCCAGACTCGATTCCTGAATCCCGCCAGGGCACGTCTGAAGAGTTTGAAGATTCGATTCCTGTATCCGGCCAGGGCACATCTACATAAAAGGTTTGAAGATCAACTCTTGTAACAGGCCAGGTAATTATTTTCTTTCTCAGGTATGCAATTTTCTCGCTAAGGAATCTCTTACGCAACCGACAATCTCCGGATGGCATCTGTAAGCCCATCTCCACAACTATCCATTGCAGTTCCAAATGGCATCTATAAGCCCATTCCCGGCAAGGCTCTACCACAGTCTCTAGATGGCATCTATAAGCCCATCCACATACCAACAGTCTCCAAATGGCATTTGTAAGCCCATTTCCATCATCACACTGCTGACATTCTACTATGTAAGCGCAAATTTCTGGGCACTCTAGTGTTCAATCATCTTCCACCTTCGGATTACGAAAGGCACGCAAGCCAATCTGCATCCTCAGGTTTAAGAAGATTGAACAAGGGCAACTGTTGTGCCCCAAAATTTTCCCTCTCATATTCTTCAAGATTTGCCAACATCAAGGTTCAAAACCTCTCTAGGGTTGCACAGTCCAATTGCCTCCTAACACAGTCAAAATTAGGGTTTTGGTTATGGCAAAGGAATTGAGATTTCCAAGGGTCCAAACAAGTCCCACATGCTCATAAACATTGTCAAGCATTCATATGCAAAGTTTCAAGACTCACAACATCAAATTGCACAGTCAAAAACCCTAAATGCTTCACAGTCAACTACAGGGGCAAAATGGTCATTTGACAGTCAAAAGTCAAAATTTTTGGTCAACATCTTATTTTGAAGCCACAAACATCATTTGATCAATTCTTGATCATGATTCTCAAAGCATGGCTCAAAAAGTCTCAAGATGCAAAAGTTTCTATTTTTGGACAGTTGAAAAAGTCAACTGCAAATTGACCAGGGCATAACTTCCACATGGTTTATCAGAAAAATTCCATCCAAAGCTCATTTTGAAGAGAATGACATTTCCTACAACTCATCTTCACACTCCAAGTCCAAGAAATGCTCTCACAAAAAGTTATCAATTTCAACATTATAGGTCATTTTCAAAAGTCAACAAAAAGGCACTTTAAGTAAAAGACCATAACTTGAAATTGGTATATCAAAATGACATGGGACCAAATACATTGGTTAGAGGACTTCAAGACCTTTCCAAAATGTCCAAGAACATGATCAAATCTTCAAAATGGAGCAAGATATGCCTTGTAGAAGTTGGGACGTTTTTGGGGATTTTGAAAAGTCAACTTTGCACAAAAGGTTTCAAAAATGCTAATGGGCCACAATTTCTCTCATGAATCATTACCCAAAGGCTATGCACGACCCATTAAGCTAAAAGGGAGTTATTTTCTTATTTTTAATTAATTAATTGAATTTTTAATCTTATTAATTCATTTAATTAAATTTAAATATAAGAAAAATACTAAATCAATGGTTTTAAATCTTTTTATGCAGCAAATATCCTTCTCACATGTAAGAGATTTCGTGCACCTTCTCAAGGGGACAAAATCATCTAAATTTGGCAAGTTTCCATGGCAAAAAGATTTGAAAAAAGATGTAACAAAATCAAATATTTGAATCATTAAATCAATGGACTTTGGGCTGGTTTTTTAACCTAATTCTATCCACATACATATGCACAATGGAAACCTATTGGATTGGACACAAAAGCTGCGCTCAAAACCATAGAACAAGATTGCAACTTTTGACAAAAAAATTGGAAACTGAAAACATAGCTACTGCACGTTTCAAAGTCTAAAAGCTATTCCAATACATTGTTGGACCATCAAGGAAGCTTTTGCAATCAAGAAGTGATCAAAACGTGCCCAGAATCATAGAATAACAATCACACGGTTTGCCCAAAATTTCTTGAATTCCATATGATGATTCATGCATTTTTAATCATGTTTGTTGAGTGATTTATACTAACATGAACCTTCTAAAGCTAATGACATAACTCAATTGAATTATCAAGCCCTGTATCGTGATTCACCATTAATGTATTTTAGGGTTTCAGGAACCTTGAATTAGGGGTTTATACATATGGAAAAATTAGGCCTTAAAACCTATACCAATGGATTCGTGACATCCAAACGAAGCAAGTCCACACCTCGCGCCCTTTTTTATGTGCTAATCGCTATTTTGCCTGGTCTTGTTTAGTGGGGGTTTAAAACCCCCGCTATTTGATTATGTTACAGGGACAAAGACGAAGAAGATGCTGGTGTGGCTTGATGTGGTTGGATGATTCAAATTTGGCGCGGTTTTGTTAACATCCAGCATAATGGTTTTCTTTTCATATATGTTATTTATGTTCCACTATGTTAATAAAGAAACGTGCTAGTCTGGATGGTGGATGAGGTGGCTTGCAGGTACTGGGACCTGGGTTCGATTCCCAGGTCCCCCCATATACTTGATAATTTTTGTTGTAACGTGTTCATATGCAGCATGCTCCTGACGTCCTACCATACACACACACGCCCAAGCTTGCCACCTATGCATGAGGATCCATCTGAAGGCTATGAATGGAGGTCCACCATGCACGCTGGTCAACCATTCCATACGTAATCCCAGAAAGTCAAAAAAGGCCTTGCACTCTTGGGCCAAATTTCTCAAATAAAACCTCCCTTTGGGTCTGAATACCCCCATGGTTTGCTCAAGTTTTAATTTTTATTTATTTTTCCTTTTATTCTTTTATTTATTTTTAATTGTTTTCTTTAAATTCCATAAAATAATTTTTACAATGATAAATACAGAAAAATCAAAAAAATGTTTTATTGTTATTAATATTAATTTCACCATTATTTTTGTAAATAAACTTTAATAGTTAATTTAGATTAATTTAGGTTTCAATTTTAAATCTTTTTCTTAACAAATTAAAATATGTAGAAATTAGGGTTTTTGATATTTTTTCATCTTTTCCTTTTTTAAAAATAATTTTCTCATCAATATTATTATTAATTATTAATTATTTTGTAAATACCCATGTAATTAATTAATTAGTTTACATTAGGTCAAACTTGAATATTTTTTTATTAATAATTAAAAATAACTTAGAACTAGGGTTTCTTTTAATTTTAATTTTAATTTTCTTTATTACATTAAATACCAAAAAATCTAAAAAAACATTTCTTTTCTTAATTAAATAATTAACTTTTAATTTCAATTTAATTCCAAAAGGGTCCAACGCCCTCGAACGTCCTATCTTTATTCTTTTCGCGCATTTATTTTATTGTGAATATTATGTAACTGCTCAAGCCTTGTAATAGTCATTAGGAATTTATTTACTTTCCGTATTTTTATTCAAAACGGGTCTTTGTTAATTTGGCGATGTATAGACCCGCGCCTTGTAATAGCGTAGGACTTTATTTTCCACATTTAAATTTCCGTACTTTTAAACTGCTAAACTTTGCATGAAAGAATGAATGGCCCAAATAAAATCAACGCGTAGCTCACCAAATGCATGATCAAAGACAAATATTAACATGAAAATAACACACAAATTCACACACCACTCTTGGGGTACGCCTCATTGTTGCCTTGCCTTCGAAACGTGGTCATCGAGTATAGGACGTTTTAGTAAGTCCTTATGTCCATGATCCATGGCATAAGGGTAGCTTCTAAGGTGTCCTACTGTTGCTCTGGTGACCACACTGTCCCTAAACTCGAATTGACCCGAACACCTCCAACGGTGGTGCTACCTACCTCTCAATGGTGGGATGGCACTACCTTGAGGACATTTACACAGCCTAATTCCTTAGGGTAGGTAGACAACTCCTGGGTACTTGCTCTCTTCAAAAAACAAACAAAATCTCTTTTCACACAGACACTTTCTAAAAGATTTCAAAACAAATGCTTCACAACACTCTTGAGGACTGATACAAGAGTCGAATTGAAGTTCTCCATGAAACTTTTTCAAACCCACTCACATTTTAAAAAGCAAACAAACATTTTGAAAACACAATGAGCAGGTATCTAAGAGCCCATGGATAACCATGGATAGAAAGGGTGCTAACACCTTCCCTTTCTATAAATCTACCTCCCGAACCGAGAACTATTCTCATAAGGAATTTTGCTGTGCTTTTGTCCTGTCCATGTTGGAGAAAATAAAAGACGGTGGCGACTCTTGCTTCCGTGACACTTCGCGAACCAGCGTTAAACAGTCAGTTCCAGATCCACCGATCACACAAGCCCAATACGAAGAACTGAATATAAAGCACACAAATCAAATAATGAAAGCGAGTAAAGGTGATCTAACCCTAAGGTAACCCCACTTTTTTTATTTTTCCCCAGCAGAGTCGCCAGTTCTGTGATACGGTGGGAGAATTGACTTGATCGTTTTGCGTTTCGATCGCATTTGTGCGGATAGCAAGAGTCGCCATAGACTTTTATTTTATCCAAAGGGAAAGGTAAAAAAGCACAGGAAAGACCTTTCGAGATTATTTCTCGGGTTCGGGGGGTAGATTATGAAAAGGGAAGGTATTAGCACCCTTTTCATCCATGGTTTTCCATGGGCTCTTAGTTACTCGTTTAGATCACTTGCTTTTATTTGGCAGTGTGCTTGTGGTGTGGGCTTTGAAAGTGTTTTGAAAAATCTCTTTGTAATGGTTCTTGTTTCTATAAGAACGCGTACAAAGTTTTGTTTCGAAAAGTGGTTCAAAGATGTGTTTGTGGATTGTGTTTCGAAAAGTGTTTTGGAAAGATGTTTTGGAAAGATGTTTTGCAATGGTTATCATCTCTATAAGAACATATACAAAATGTTTTGAAATGAAAGTGTAGGTGTAAAAATGTTTTTATCATGAGCAAGCGAGTAACTAGGAGCGAATCTACCTACTCGAAAGGTTTTCAATTGTTCTTTTCTTCCTCCTTTTAATGTTGCTATCTTACCATTAATTTGGTAAGAAGCCCCATTGTTGGATGTGAAGGGACAGACGCGGGTCAATTTTACAGTCATCGAAGGCAACTTATGAGACACTTTAGCAATTTTCGTAAGGGACGAGATCGTTTTATCAAAGGCAACGTCGAGGGTCATCGAGGGACTATGATATTTTTTTATCGAAGGGTCATTGCTAAGGCGTCCCATATTCGAGGGACATGACTGTATTTCCGAGGCGACGAGCGAGGTTACCCTAGAGATGCGTGTGTGAAAAAGTGTGTTTGTTTCAAGTTATTTTGTTCTTTGATTAGGTTATCTAGCGATTGATTTTTGAATCTTGCCATACACGCCTAATTACTATACAGTATAAGGAAAACAGTAAACTGCGGGAATTGAAATTCTACGCTATTACAAAGTGTTCGGGAATGGGGGTACAATTTTTACAAATGGGGATGAGTCAAATGCGATAAAAAGGTCCAAATAGCAAACAATACAACCAAATCGAATTTTGAGCGATTAATTAAAGCTACAATAATCTATGAAATAAAATTAACCAACAAAATATGGAAATAAAATTTTAAGTATTTTACTTGAAAAGAGGAAAGTAAAACCTATTTTAAAAATAAAATAAAATAATTGACTAAAAGAAATTAAATCGTATGTATTATTTTTGTTTTTTTTTACTTAAATAAAAATCTAAAGAAGGATAAAAATTAAATTCTACTATTTTTTAGTGTTTTGTTATATGTAAATTACTTAATAATTTTATCTACAACAAATTTTATTTAAAAAAAGAGAAGTTGATAAAAAATAATCACAAAGTTTAGATCAATCAATTATGTATAAAAAAGAATGTATGCTTTTTAAGGTTAGTTGAAATATTTTATTAAAACTAAAAATATAAATAAAAAATTTAGAGAAGATAAAGTTGAAAGAAATAAAAGCAAAAATGCCCACAGGAGGAATCAAACTCAGGCCATTTGGGTTATCGAGGATACACTTTACCAACTGAACTACACTGCTTATTCATAATAATTATGGTTTTATTAGAACAAAAGGGAAAATGGAAGCAGATATTGGATTGGACCATAAAGCCCAAAAACCGACCCGGCTGGAAGAGGAAGTGAAGGGTTTTGTAATTCTAAACACAAAGAAACGTGCCGCCGCCAGCTGTTATTGTTGGGAAGATCAATTTTTTCATTTAATTATTATTATGCATTATTGACCGTAAAAGAAACAAAAATAAACATAAATCTCTCTCTCTCCATAAACTGATCCATCTCCATCTTCCTCTTCTACCTTTTGTCCTTACGCTAAAAAAAAAGAAACTCTCTTCCTCGCTCTGTTCGGAGGCCTTCTTCTTCTTCTAATTTTGCTTTTGTCCTTACGCTAAAAAAAGAAACTCTCTTCCTCGCTCTACTCCATCGTTCTCTCTCTCTCTGAACTTGGCCCTAATCTAACACGTTTTCCACTCTTTGATTCTGCATGTTGCCGGTTTTGAAGATTGGTGGTGAAGGTTGGGATGGTGATCGAGTGAGGCGGGAGGGAATGTGAGACACAGAAAGGATGTTGTTACAGTGGGTTGCTATTTTACGGAATTGAAAAGCGAAATGGGTTTGTGATGGTTTTCGGCTTCGTCGGCTTTTCTGGTTTGTTATATTTTCTACTAGTTTGTTGTCTTGATGGTGACGGCTTTGATCGGTTGTTATATTTTTCTTCTGTTTTTTTTATGATGAGTGATGATGGTTTTCTGGTTCTATTACTAGTTCATGATTATTTACTGGTTTGTTGTCTTTCTCGTTGATTATATTTTCTGATTATTTTAGATTTGTTCTTTATTTGACCATTTAACAAAGACAGAATATATGCAGAGGACAAAATTTCAAGATAAATGCAGAGAAGGGATAGGGATTTTACCTTGATGTTGGCTTTTGCTTGACAGGGAAGTTGAATTTTATCCTTTTATCTGTATTTTCTTCTTTTCTGAAGGGTGGTATTTGAGAAAATGATGATGATATCTTTAGGGTTTTGGCATGCTTTGTTAAACTGTTCTTACTGCTGGTTTTTTGAATAATGAATATTGTTTTTCTCCTCCTCTCTTGTTGTCCCGAATGGCACTGTTATATGCTGAAAAACAAAACTTTTGGGGGGAAAAGCAATTGGGTTTGAAAAATTGTGTTATGCTGTTTTTGTTCCTTTTTGTTGCAGTTTTGACTTAGCCTATGTATGTGCAAATTTGGGCTGTATGTTTGCAGCTATTTGGACAGATTTTGGCCTCTTATGGACAGCATATGGGGGGCTGCAATGCAGTCCATTTTTTACAACATTTTGGCTTTTTGTGATTGTGCTTTTTTCATTGTGATGTAAACTGATTTTCCAGCATTTGAAACCATGATGAAATTATTGATTTTGACTTGCATTTCTCCTTATTTTATCCTCTGTGAACCAATTGAAAATTGCGATTTGCAACAGACCAAACACGGATGAAACACTGTCCCCTTATTTATGATTCTTTTTACCAATCCCTAATGATGAAAATATAGAGATTTCTTTGAAATTTTCCAATCTTATTCCAACATGAATTTTGCTAACTAATGCTCTTTTTTTGTTTACATGTACGGGCCCATTGGATTGACGACGAGTGTCTTGAAGCACTTGAAGAAAGCTTGATAATGAAGAAAACCCCTTTGTAGTTTTAGTGCTTTGTTAGAAATTTTGTAACATATTTTTTTTGTAATTGCAAGCTTGTAAAACTTTAACAATTGAACATTCTTTGATCTTGAACAACACTTTGGATGATAGATTGAACGTAAGCCTTGTACCAAAAGGAAATTCAATGGTAATGGTGAGGACTTAGGTATTCAAAAGTCACTTTGTAGTCTTGTAAGCTTTGAAAATCCCTTTGAAGAATGATGAGTTGATTTTTGAATATAGCCTTGAAAAGTTGATTTTGGAATAAGATTTGGACTTGAAATTGAGAATGGAAACTTGGAATAAACCTTGTCTTGTAATATGTAGAATCGATGTGAACTTGATTCACATGTAGAACTTTTGAAACTTGAATGGATAATGAGACTTTGAATGAAGTTCATGAACAAATTGATTATGTCTTGAAAACTTGAATCATTTGAAATTGATTTTGAATCCATGGATTTAGCACATGGAATTCGAAATGAATGCATGAGAAACAAATGGACTTGAAAGTATTAATGAATGTCTTGTAAAATTTTAATAAATTTCATGGTCTTCCAAGCGCACTTTGACTTTGATCGTTGAAGTAATCTCATAGACAGTGCTATTTGTGATACTTTGCAAAAAGAATCACTTCATGAAATTGAAAATTGAAGAAGTTGTGAGCCTTGAAAATTGGACAAGAGTTTCTTGTGATTAGGTAAAATTTGCAAAATGACCTTTAAAGCATTCAAATTTTCTGATGATCTTTTGCACATAATCAAATATTGATTTGTGAAGAGAAAATAGAGATGAC
The DNA here is from genome assembly GCA_948472305.1 of Vicia faba. Taxonomy (NCBI): domain Eukaryota; kingdom Viridiplantae; phylum Streptophyta; class Magnoliopsida; order Fabales; family Fabaceae; genus Vicia; species Vicia faba. The sequence continues at coordinate 816,933,392 of OX451738.1, forward strand.
GTCAAAGAGAATCATACGCAAAAGAAATGCCCAAAAATATCGAATAACGAAGAAGTTACAGTCACTTGAACTTGATGTCGCAAAAGGTCATATTTTGGGTTAATGGAGTCATTTTCAGTCGTCTGAACCATTGACTGAGCAAACTCACGATGCGAGGCTTGAAACTTGGCACAAACATCTTTGATAACACATGAAGGATCATAAAGACCGTTTGAAACTTTGAAAACTCATTTTCTTTTGAGAAATGCAAAAACCCTAATTGTTGCTTTTACTGCCTTGGAAGAGAATCTGTCTGATCGATTTCTGAACCAACTTGAATGTCCGAGAAACCCTAGGATTGTATCTTGTATGAAAAATGGGAGGGAAAATTTTAGGGTACAACAACATCCATGTCTGGAGCGTATCTGAATTGTATCTGAAAAGTTGATTCTGAATGAGTATCAGAATGACGTCCGTGTTTGGAGCGTGTCTAAACTGTATCTGAAAGTTGAATGAGTGTCAGAATGGCGTCTGTGTCTGGAGCGTATTTGAACTGTATCTGAAAGAGTTTCTAAATGAGTATCAGAATGGCATCTGTGTCTGGAGCGTATCTGAATTGTATCTGAGAGTTGAATGAGTGTCATAATGGCGTCCGTGTCTGGAGTGTATCTGAACTGTATCTAAAAGAGATTCTGAACGAGTATCAGAATGGCATCCGTGTCTGGAGCGTATCTGAACTGTATCTGAAAAGTTGATTCTGAATGAGTATCAGAATGGCATCCGTGTCTAGAGCATATCTGAACTGTATCTGAGAGTTGAATGAGTGTCAGAATGGCGTCCGTGTCTAGAGCGTATCTGAACTGTATCTGAAAGAGATTCTGAATGAGTATCAAAATGGCATCCGTGTCTGGAGCGTATCTGAACTGTATCTGAAAAGTTGATTCTGAATGAGTATCAGAATAGCGTTCGTGTCTAGAGCGTATCTGAACTATATCTGAAAATTGAATCTGAATGAGTATCAGGATGGCATCCGTGTCTGAAGCGTATCTGAATTGTATCTGAAAGAGATTCTAAGTGAGTATCAGAATGGCATCCGTGTCTGGAGCGTATCTGAACTATATCAAAAGTTGAGTCTGAATGAGTATCAGAATGTCATCTGTGTCTGGAGCGTATCTGAACTATATCTGACAACTGAATCTGAATGAGTATCAGGATGGCATCTGTGTCTAGAGTGTATTTGAACTTTATCAGAAAAGCCTTTTCACATTGGTAATAGTAGCTATTTCATTAATCTTATCCTGAAAAGGGTAAAAACATTAGCTGTATACAATGTCATGATGTATGAAATGCATGGTACAATGAGACTGTGATATATGCATTCGTGTTATCGATGTTTATGATATATGGATGCGATGTATGCGTATGTGAGCTAATTTGTTGCACTGTTGTTGGATTGGGGAAAATAAATCACTGACTGCTGCTGAGGATATGGAGTGTAAGCCTTCCTGTTGTGAAGTTGAAGTGTTGATGAATTTCTGTTTAGAGAAATAAACTCTGTTGTAAGGTAAATGATGTGTGCCGCTTGTAAAAATCTGTTGGGGAAACCTGAGAAATTGGATGACTTCTACTGGGGATTGATAACTGGAAGCTTTGTTCCGCTGGGGATTAAATTGCACACTACGGGGGATTTTTATAGCCTAGAGAGATTTCTGTACTTCTTTAAAGCCATCAGTGATTGTCTTTTTATTTTGTTCGTTTGTAAACAGTCATTATGTTTAAATGTATATGTTCAAAAATAAATCAATGGACGTTTTTGTAAATAAAACACAAGAGTAAAGAAAAACAAATAGTTTTGCACTTTCAAAGAGATATCTTTGTATTGACTTTGAGTAAGTATTTTTGTACAATGAGACAAACATTCTAGTAAGAGAATGTCATCGTAAAAAAGAAAATTTGATACAAAGAAAATATAGTTATGTGAAATAATCCCATGGGGTTCCCATTCTGCTATAGCCTTCGTGTCTCTGAGCATCTTGTCTGTTTGTTGCCTTGTCCGAAGCTGATTGAATTGATCAGAACTGTCAAGTTTGCGGGTTGTAGCCAAAGGTTGTCCGTAAGGTGATCCAACATGACATAGTTATACGCTTTAAATCCCTAACTTTTGCCTGGACCACCCTTTCAGGTTGTCAGTCCACCGGGATACCCTTTTTTTCCCAAACCGCCCTTTCGGGTTTTCAGCTTGCCGGGTGTATATATTTTTTTTGTTTTATCCCTAATTTTTGCCCGAACCTTTGTAGTTCGTTGGGATGCCCTTGTTTTTCCTAGGTGTGTCAACCTAGCGGGTCTCTTATGAGTAGTATCTTTTGACTATGTCTGCGTTCATAGGGTGTGGCAGGTCATCACTATCCACGGTGGTCAGGATCATTGCTCCACCAGAGAATATGCTTTTGATTAAAAATGGTCCTTCGTATGTAGGAGTCCATTTGCCCCTGGGATCACCTTGCGGCAATATGATACGTTTGATCACCAAATCCCCGACTTGATACACTTGGCGTCTGACCTTTTTGTTGAAAGCCTTGATCATCTGTTTTTGATACATTTGACCATGACAGACAACAGTAAGCCTCTTCTCATCAATCAAGTTCAGTTGATCAAGTCAAGTTTGGATCTAATCTTCTTCGTTCAGCCCTGCATCCTTCATAATTCTCAGAGAGGGGATCTGGACCTCAATAGGCAAGACAGCCTCCATGCCATATACCAGAGAGTTGGGTGTTTCCCCAATTGATGTGTGCGTTGTGGTACGATATCCGTGGAGAGCGAATGGTAGAATCTCATGTTAGTCTTTGTATGTGACTGCCATTTTCTATATGATCTTTTTAATGTTCTTATTTGCAGCTTCAACAACACCATTCATCTTGGGCCGGTAAGGGGAAGAATTGTGATGCTGGATCTTGAATTGCTCGCACAGGGTTGTGATCATAGTATTGTTTAGATTCGTACCATTGTCTGTGATGAACCTCTCTGGGATACCATACCGACAAATGAGATTCTGTTTAATGAATCAGGCTACAACATTCTTGGTTACGGAAGCGAAAGAGGATGCCTCAACCCACTTTGTAAAATAGTCAATGGCCACCAGGATGAAGTGGTGTCCATTGGAGGATGTTGGTGTGATTTCCCCAATCATATCGATGTCCCACATAGCAAAGGGCCAAGGAGCCGTCAAGACATTCAGAGAAACCGGAGGTACGTGCACCTCGTCAACATAAATCTGATACTTGTGGCAGGTTTGAGAGTGTTGATAGCAATCTTCTTCCATGGTAGACCAGTAATAGCCTGCCCGTAGGATTTTCTTTGCCATTGTATGCCCACTAGAATGGGTTCCAAAAGTGCCCTCATGTAGACCAGCCATGATCTTTTCAGCTTCAAACTTATCTACACAATGAAGCAACACCGAGTCATGGTTGCATTTGTAGAGAATTCCATTAATAAGGAAGAATTTAGCAGAGAATATCCTTAAGAACTTCTTATCATTGACTGAAGCTCCTTCTGGATATTCTTGAGCCTCGAGATACCTCTTGACTTCGTGAAACCAAGGCTGGTCCACTACTTCTTCAATATTAATATCGTGACAGTGAGCTAGTTCATCCATTCGTTCGATGGTGATCTAGGGAGCCTCATTATCCCATTTAAGTTTAAACATAGATGACATTGTGGCTAGTGCGTTTGCTAGCTGATTTTCTTCTCGCGGGAAATGCTCGAAGGTAATCTTCTCAAAATGTGGGAGCAATGTCAACACATGTTCTTTGTAGGGGATAAGGTTAGGATGTTTGGTGTCCCACTCCCCTTTGATCTGGCTGATGACCAAAGCTGAATCTCCGAATACATTTAAGGATTTGATCCCCAAGTCTATGGCAGCTTTGAGACCAAAAATGCACGCTTCATATTCTGCATGTTAATTGTAAAATTGAAGCAGAGTCTTTCCGTGAAGGGAGTATAACATCCTTCAGGAGATATGAGTACAACACCAATACCATTGCCGAGTGCGTTGGACGCCCCATCAAAAACCAGGGTCCATCAGGATCCTTGTTCAGGTTCGTCATATGGTTTGAATTCTTCACAGTTGTTTACCATCATGATGTCTTCATTTGGGAATTCAAACTTCATGGACTGGTAGTCTTCCACAGCTTGGTGAGCAAGGTGATCAGCTAGTACACTGCCCTTTATTGCTTTCTGGGTAGTATACTGTATGTCATATTCTATTAGGATCATCTTCCATCTCGTTATTCTCCCAAAGAGGGAAGGTTTCTCGAATATGTATTTTACTAGATCCATTTTAGATATCAATAAGGTAGTATGGGTCAGCATATACTGTCTTAGCCAGCGAGCAGCCCATGCCAGAGTGCAGTAATTTTTATCGAGTAGTGAATATCTTGTTTCACAGTCGGTAAACTTTTTTCTCAGGTAATAAATAGCATGCTCTTTTTGGTTAGACTCATCATGCTTCCCCAGCACACACCCCATTGAATTTTCCAAAACAGTTAGATACATGATCAATGGTCTTCCCTCTACTGGTGGCATCAAAATAGGAGGATCTTGAAGGTACTCTTTGATCTTGTCCAAGGCAGTTTGGCACTCATCATTCCATTTGACTACTTGATCTTTCTTCAGTAATTTGAAGATTGGTTCACAAGTAGCTGTCAGGTGAGAGATGAATCTGGCAATGTAGTTTAAACGTCCCAATAAACCTCTGACTTCCTTCTCAGTACGTGGAGCAGGCATCTATTATATCGCTTTCTTCTTGGCAAGATCTACTTCAATTCCTTTATTGCTGACGAAAAAGCCTAGGAGTTTACCATACCTCACCCCAAAGGTGCATTTATTTGGGTTCAACCTCAGCTTGTACTTCTTTAGTCTCTCAAAGAGTTTCTGTAAATGGTCAAGATGCTCTTCTTCTGTTTGAGATCTAGCTATCATGTCTTCCACATAGACCTCTATTTCGTGATGTATCATGTCGTGAAATAGAGCTACCATGGTACGCTGATAGGTTGCCCCAGCATTCTTCAGTCCGAATGGCATAACCTTGTAGCAGAATGTGCCCCATTTTGTGACAAAGGTTGTTTTCTCCATGTCCTCAGGCGCCATTTTGATTTGGTTGTAGCCTGAGAAACCGTCCATGAAGGAAAACACTTTATGTTGTGCCGTATTGTCAACAAGAATATCAATGTGGGGAAGTGGGAAATCATCCTTAGGGCATGCCCTATTCAAATCTCTGTAGTCTATGCACATTTGTACCTTGCCGTCCTTTTTGGGCACGGGAACAACATTGGCAACCCATTGCGGATAGGAGGTGATGGCCAAGAATTCGGAGTTGAATTGTTTCATGAATTCTTCTTTAATCTTCTCCGACATGTTTGGTCGCATGCGACGGACCTTCTGTTTCACCGGTGGACAATCTTCTTTTGTTGGTAGACGATGTACCACAATATCTGCATCAAGTCCCGGCATGTCTTCATACGACCAGGCAAAGACTTCAACATAATCGTGTAACAAATGAATTAGATGCTCTTTGATAATGGGTTCCAGATTGGCACCCACCTTGACTTCTCTTTTGTCTTCTTCGGTACCTAGGTTGATTGTGTCTACTGGTTCCTCGTGGGGCTGAATGGTCCTCTCTTCTTGTTGTAGTAACCTGGCGAGTTCTCCTGGTACTTCGCAATCTTCCTCACCTTCGTCTTCGGCTTGGTAGATTAGATTTTCAGAATCACAGAAGGCCATAGTGGAATCGTTACCCATGGGATCCTGAATGGATGTAAACCTGCATTGTGAGTGTGAGTGTGTGTAAGAGTATAGCTATCTTTGAAAGAAATGAAAAATAAAAACAATGAGCACAAAGTTTGTATGCAAAAACATGCATGATTCATTGATGTCATATGGAAATGAGATAATAACCCTTACAAATGGACCATTGTGCCTCGGGTAAGACACAAGATTTTAAGAGTCTGAATTGTTTTAATATTACAGATCCAACAAAATATAAAGACAAATTATTGTGGGATAAAAGTGATCGGGACAAAATCTCTAGCCTCTCAGTTGCTAAGCCCTCCACTGACAGTTGGAAAAATCCAATCCTCCATGTCATAGCTGTCTTCATCATCCTCCACGGCGCTGACTTGGTGGCTGCTGATCTTCAAGGGTGGTCCTCCGGCACGAGCGCGGCGTACAACTTTCTGGGCACCTGAAGTAAAACCCAGACCAAATTTTTCAGATTTGTATGGGATATCTGGGAGCTGTCCCTAAATAGTGCACCCACCTTCTTCTATCACTACCTTGGCATCTTTAAAAGATGACATCTTGAGTAGAGGCCTCATAATCTTAGGGACTTGAGACACAACCTTGGTTACTGCCACATCTTGCGGGACTTCAAATTACTGGAATAGAGTTTCAATAAATTCGCCATCTAGTTCCACATATCTGAAGGAATTTAAATGGCTGACCATACACTCTTCTTCTCCATGAACTGTGATGATTTTCCCTTGAATTGGATATTTCAGCATTTGATGCGATGTCGAGGTAACAACACTAGCATTGTAGATCCACGATCGGCCTAATAAGCAGGAGTATAAAGGGAGAATATCCATTACATAAAAAGTTGAATCAAATGATTGGGTTCCAACTTTTATGGGGAAGTCCACTTCCCCAAGCACCATCCTTTTTGAGCCGTCAAAAGCCCTCATTACTATGTTGCTTGGTTTCAATGTCAATCCTTCACAGTCAAGCCTATTAAGATCCTTTTTAGGTAACACATTCAGAGACGAACCAGTGTCAATAAAAACATGAGCCAAGGTCGTGCCCTTGCACTCGACTGAGACATACAATGCCTCATTATGCTTCCTCCCCCTTGGCGTTAAATCAACATCTGAAAAACCTAGACCATTATCTGCGGTCAAGCTGGCTACGTAGTCTTGGAACTGATCGGCAGATGTTTCTTGGGGTACATGGGCAGTTTTCAGGAACTTTACCAAGGCTTTTGCAAGAGCCTCAGAACATAGTAATAAAGCCAACATAGAAATTTTTGATGGAGTTTTCCCCAGTTGCTCGACTACGTTATAGTCACTTCTTTTTATGATCTTTAGAATTTCCTCCATGTCTTTCCGGGAGGTCTCAGGGATAGCCACTGATTGTGCCTTTGTTCGGACAGGCTCAACCAGAAAATCTTTACCTCGAGTCTCGGTTGACTCGGAAGCAAGAATGTCAGTAGGGGTGATAACAGGGATTGTAACAGTTTTGTCAACAGGAGTATTAGCGGAGATAAATGTAGGACTAGAAATAGCCTTTGGAGGAGAAACAACAACGATTACGGGTCCAGAAATAGCTTTGGGAGGAGCAATTTCTGGAGAGAAAACCCTTCCACTGCAGGTTATCTTACTAGTCCCTGCGATAGAGTTAAGAACATCTGTTGAAACTGGGCATTTTGAGCTTGGAGGCCCTTCACCTTTTGCTCGAGATCCATCTTACTGAAATAAACAGTAGAAAGACGAGGAGACTTGTTGCAAGAAACCTGCTTATGTTATGATGAATCGTAAATGCATATGCAATGATTTCAAGGATTTTAAAGATTCAAATTTGTTTTAGACAAAAAGGAAACACATGTTATATTATTAAATTAAAGCTTGAGTACATTAATTCCTTTTTGGGCAAACAAATACAAAAAATCTAAGGTAAAAAGGTTGTACGATCCTCTTTGGTGTGATGTAGGCATTCAAGTTCCTCTCCTCATGAAGTTTCTTAGTGAGTTCCAAAACCTTCTTCTCGCTTGCATAGAATTGGGATTCGAAAGTATCCCGCTCCCCCTTGAGTTGTATCCAATCCCTTTGTAGGTCTTCAAGAGAGGTTGGCATGTCATGTAGGATAGTGTATAGAGCATCGGCTTCCATAATAGGCTCAATGATTACCTGGAGAATGGAGGGATAAGGCATCATAAGAATTTGAGCGCGAGTTCGTACCCATTTGAGGTAAGGCTCAAGAGGGATGGAATTCGTATGCCTCAATATCTTGCTATATACCTTGTTCAACATCCTCCAAGCTCGCATAAATCTCTGGTGAATACCTTGGTTGTCGTTCTCGTAGTCAAATACCAAACCTTGAATGAGCATCTCATGCGGGCCATCCCCTCGGGCGTAACCAAATTGTCTTAAGGCTAAGCATGGGTTGTTGGTGATACCTCCCCTAATTCCAAGTAAAGGTACATTAGGGAATTCTCCACAAGGTCGACAATGGTAACATTCTCTATGGATCGGGAACACCAATGAATGTCTGAATGTTTGAGCGTCATCAACCTTTGTGACCACCTTAAACCTTGCTCGTTCTTTAATAAAGATTTGGGAAGATTCGAAATAATCCATCTTGCCGAGAGAGGAGTACAACACATAAGGACACCTCTTTTCCTCATAGTGCGAGTGTGAAAAGAATGTAGAATGTCCCCTAGCAAAGTAGGCACCGGGTTGCGAGATATGAAGATTTTGACGGTGTTCACATCCATGAGTTGGTCAGGATTTGGAAACAAAACCATCTCATAGATGAAGAGAGCCACAATTTCCTCAAAGTCTTGCAAATCCAAAGATTTCCAACAATTTTGGGCTTTCTCAAACAAGAACTTTGCTAGGAAACCCTTGACACCACTCCTCGTTTCCCAATTAGTTGTGACATCAGATGATTGCAAGTGTAGAACTTGAGAAATCTATTCTGGCTTTGGGTCTCTTTCCGTAATGTTGAAAGGTAGTTGATTGAGAATGGGAATCCTCAAGAGTTGGGAGAATTCTTCCAGAGTTTATACAAGTTGATACTCGGGAAATGTGAAGAAATTGTGTAAAGGATCAAAGAACTGAAAGAGCACCTTTATCATGTCTTCATCAGTGTTGGAAGTGGCTAGGTTGAGTAGGCGACCATGTCTCTCGGTGAATGGATAATTTTCTGGAATCCTTGAAGCTAGCTCCTTAAGTTGTGGAGGGATCCTTACAAGATTTACTTGAATAGTTTTCCTGCGAATAGAATCCATGTCCTACAAAACAAGAACAAAGATAAACCCCAAAATCCTTGAAATGGTTAGTGAATGTGTATGATGTTATGATGTCCATGATGTTATGTACAAGTATGTATATACAAACAAAGAAAACAAGTCCTTAGGTTTAGGCTTGCATGGGGTCTCATAGGTAAGTACCCTCTTGAATTTTAGTTGGCTCAAACCTGTCCTAGTAATAGTAACTGGGTTCTAAGGAGCTCAATATCACTGGTTTGTTTCCTTGGTCATTGTTTCAGCACAAGCCTCTTTAATGGCGACCGAAATATCCCAAGAAACCAAACCTCGATGAGTGTAGTATCGAGTATCTACCAACGTCGGACTGCACCAAAGCCGGTCATCTCACTTCATCCTAATGGCCAAGTTGGTCAAGTAAAGGTTCTAAAAGTTCATTAGTTCTTCATGACATCACTCAGCGGCTCCGTATTCTCCTTGATTAACTCAAGGGCTACCGGTACCCACAAATATGTCGCACTAACGTAGCTATTTCTTAGACCATGTCGGTATACCCCGCACAGTTTCCACAACGTATTTCTACTTACCTATAAGGCATCCCAAATCCGGGTAGAGGATTCAAACCCAAATAAAGAACATAATGTAAAGCATACAAGTCAAACAATGAAAGCAAGTAAATATGATCTAACCCTAAGGTAACCCCACTTTTAGAATTTTCCCCAGCAGAGTCCCCATTTCTGTGATACGGTGGGAGAACTGACTTGAAGGTTTTGCGTTTGATCGCAAATATTGCCTTTCGCAAGAGTCACCAACAACTTTTTTTTTATCCAAAAGGAAAGGTGAAAAAGCACAGGAAAGACCTTTGAGATTGTTTCTTGAGTTCGGGGGGTAGATTATGAAAAGGGAAGGTATTAGCACCCTTTTCATCCATGGTTTTCCATGGGCTCTTAGTTACTTGCTAGATCACTTGCTTTTGTTTGAAATTATTCTTTGTGTGATTTTTGAAAGTATTTTGTAAAGAGGCCATTGTTTAGGCAAACTTTGTAATGATTCTCGTTCGTAAGAATGTATACAAAGATGTTGATCTTTTGAAAATGTTTTCAAGTTTGTAAGACGTTTTGAAAGTGTAGGTGTTTGTTTTGAAAATAACAAGGATGTTTTGTTTTGAAAGTGAGCAAGTAACTAGGGGTATTCTACCCACTCAAAAGTCTTTCATGTTCATTTCCTCTTTCCTTTGATATTGTTATCTTACCATTAATTTGGTAAGTAACTCTATCTTTGGATGTAAATGGGACGGGCATGGGTCATCGTATAACTATGATTAACAATGTTGCAAGGTATCTTAGCATTTTTCTTTAGGGACTAAGATCATTTTGAAAAGGCAACATAGATAGCGTCATCGAGGGACTATGATCTTGTATTTTGGCTTGTTTTTTTCCTAAGATACCTCACATGCATAATATGTACGTTTTTGTAAGGCAACCAAGTGGATTTTACCCTAGGGGTGCTTGTGTGCAAGTGTATTAATTTTCATGCTTTGTTTAGTCTTTGATTAGGGTTTGCTTCTTGTTGATTTTATCTTTCCATACAAGCCCTAATTACTAGCATTTATATAAAGCAATAAATTGTGAAAAACAAAATTACTACGCTATTACATCATTAGGGGAGGGGGTGTACAAATTAACAAATGGGGATTGTAAGAAAATTAAAGCTAATTAACTATTACAACCATATTGAATAAATGTACAACAATTGAATAAATAAACAAGGAGATAATGGAAAAGAAATGATTTTTGTTTAGATTTTGAAGAAAATGGTTTTAACCAAATTATCTAATAAAATGAAAGAATTTAATTAATTAAAATCCCTAAATTCTAATTTGATTTAATTATAAAAGAAATTCAAAGCAAAAACTAAGTTAAAAACTAATTTAATCAAGAAAAGAAATTTGTTAAGAAAAATGTTTTTTTTTGTTTTTAATAAATAAATAAAAACTAAAAGATGCTACTTTGAATAAATCAGGAATAATGAAAATAAAAATATTTTTGGTGAGATTTTTATATATTCATAAAATAGACCTAATAAACTAGTAGTGTGCAAAAAATTAGTTCAAAATAAGTTAACTTGATGGGTTAAATAAATTGTTGAAGTTTGTTAAAAATGTAAAATGAGTCAAGTGATAAAAATAAGATTTTTGGTCCTGCCAAGGCTTGAACTCAAGACATTCAGGTTGCTGGCTCAAAATAATACCAATAGGCCATGCATGTTTCCTTTTCAACCATGCGCTTGCATAATAATATATGAGAACATTGCTTCTTGAAATCACAAAATAACATAAAATATGCAAATGGGGGTTCACTATGGTTCAAACCCACGCCCTTAAGGTGAAAGTGACATGAAACGCGCGCTGCTTGCCACTGGGGTGGCTGTTACATCCGTTAGTAAAACAGCAATCATTAAATATAAAATGAACTTGGATGTAAAAATTTGAAAATGGTCAGACCCTCCTTCTTCTTCCTCCTGCACACTGTTACTGTTACTATAATAACATGTATTTTCCATTGTTTTTTTAAAACTCTAACTTCCTCATTTCTCAACCAAATTCAAAAATGTAAAAATGAAACTTGCTTAGAATTTCGCAAGGATTTCAAACATGTAATTATTTTTTATTTATTCTTATTATAACTCAAGAATTTCTACCTGTACCAAACTGAAAACCTAAATGTCCAAAAAATTTAGTTTCAAAATTCTCATCCCACAGTCAATTAAAATGAAATTTAAGGATATGGTTAGCTTCATAGACATGATATCTACATTTTATCTTTTGAATGTAAGTGCAAATGATGCTTGTATCAAGATTTCAAAGTTGGAAAAACTTACCTCTTGATGCAAAAATTTAATGGCCTCTACACGACTTCCAGAACCAATATGATGATTGCTTTAGCTTCCTGGGACCTTGGTGAGTATGTTGCAACTTTTAATTTGCCTTGAAAGTGTCTGGATTGATCTACTCAAGTCAAGTTGCAATGGTGGATTTTGAAAATGGTGGATGATGAAAATGATGTTACAGTGAGGAAACAGGGGTATGGATAGTTTCTATATGATATATATATATGAAGTGTTTAGATGATTTATTTGGACAATAATTGCAAGAGTGATGAGTTTCGAAGTTATGGTTTCAAAAGCTTAAAAATGGTGATTTTTGGCCAATTCGGGTTTGATAGTGTATGAGAGGCTTTAAGGGCTTGTAAATTCGTCCCCTCATTTGCATAAAAGTGTCTTGATATATAGGAAAAGGTTTGGAGACTTGAGATGGTCAGATTACCAAGATCACATGTTATGGCATTTTTGCTTGTTTTTGAAGCAAAGTGGAAAACCAAAATCCCAATGTGTGGTACTGATAACACGATTTTATATCGTATAAATCGACTTAATTAATGCAAATAATTCATGTTTTTATTTAATTTATTTTATTTTATTTCCATATTACGCTGGTATTTCTTTGTTTCAGGTATTTTGCCTTAAATAAGCTTATGTGAAGAAATATGAAGAAATAGATGCAATTTAGTACAAAAATGAAGATAATTGAGCAATGTGGTACAGATTAGTAAAAGGGGGTGAAAAGAATGAAATTACAAGGCCCAAAAGACGATTGTACGTGCAAAGGCCCAAGGGAACCCACGTTCCCACTTCAGCATGAAGGGACCGACCGGCCCACTAAGGGGAACGACCGGTCCGGACCACTTCAGCTGAGTGGAACGACCGTTCCTGCCCTAGCCTATTCTCACGCCTTTTCTTTCTCACATGGAACGACCGGTCCCAAGTCAAGACCTACTTTTGCTATTTTTTCGTGCACGTTATGCAACACAGTCCACTTTCAATATTCTTTGGATGTTGAGTTTTACGTGGATTGACTTTTTGGGATACATCATTTTACAAGCATTATAAATAGAAGTAAAAGAAGAATCCCAAGGGTCGGAGAATTTTTGCAAGATCGTATTATTTTCAGCAGAGCAAATTTCCTTTCAGTTTAATTTTTGTTCTGCCTTTTCCTTTATTTTTATTTCATCGCACTGCTTTTATTTTCTTTTTCTTCTCCAAGTTTTCTGCCTTTATTTTTCGTACAACAATTTCTACACCGGAAATTGTTGTGCAATTTTATCCGGTTTAACCTTACGTTAGATCCGGTATTTTTACTTTCTTGTTATTATTAAATTCAAGATTCGACGAGTAGATCCAACCGGCTTGTGGTGGAATACTCCAAGGTTTTTGAAGAACGCATTTAATTGAAGTTATTGAAGTTTTCTACATTTCCAGGTTTTCAATTTAATCGCTTTTATTTACTATTATTACATGTTTATTATTATGGATATGAATTTATATAATTGTTCGCAATTTAATTATCTATGCGTATTTAATTTAATAAACATGTCCGGCTAAACCGATTAAATATCGGTATGTAAATTAACCAAATAACGGGATCCGAGATAAATTGGCTTAATATTATTTTGTAAAAGAAATACCTTTCATGGTTTTAATATTCAATTGAATTGTTTAAGATTTTATAAATCAATAGAACGGAAGTTTGAGGTTTTAAAATTGATTAAGGTTTTTACTAATAAAACGGAAGTTTGAGGCTAAAACCAGATAGTGATTATTAGGCATTGTTTTTGAAGAGGCGGAAGCATTTTAAAAACAATTAAATTTTATTCTGTTTTCAAAAATTACTTTTGAATCCGGCGGAGTGACGGAAGCACACGTTAGGGTATTAATCGTATAACCTGAACTAATAGAACGGAAGTGTGAGGGGAAGGTTTTTAGACAAATAAAGTTTGCGTAAAGATAATTTTTTACCAATTTAAGTAAAGGCCAGTGGAAGTTCGGAACCCAAAATTTAGGTGAAATACATACCGGTATTTATAATTAAAAATTTTTATAACTAAATTTAGTAATTAGATCCCTTTCGTTAATTAAATTAATATTAGCCTTAGCTTTACCCAGTGACCAAAATTACGGTAGATCGATTCATAGTCCCTGTGGATTCGATATCTTTTAAGACTACGCGATAGGACTGTGCACTTGCAGTCTCCAGATTTATAGACATACAAAGTCGCGATCAAGTTTTTGGCACCGTTGCCGGGGAACTATTTAAGTCGATATCGTAACTCTTTTAGTTACATCGTAGAGACTAAGGCCTTCTTCTTTTCTTCTCTTTCTGATTTGTATGCCAAACACTCGCTCTCAAGGCGAACCTTTGCATCTACAAATCAACGACATCGAGCGTTATCTTCGATTGAGACGCCGAATTCAGGAATATCGTCTACTAAACAATTTACCCCCGACGAATATCCCTGATATAACTGATCTTAGACGAGCTGAGATGGCTGCGCCACGACCTCTAAAATCTTACGCAATCCCTTCTCAAGACGAACCTCATAACAGTATTGCCGCTCCGTCAATCGAGGCAAACAACTTCGAGCTGAAACCTTCGCTATTATTTGCGGTTCAACAAAACCAGTTTTCTGGAAATCCAACTGACGATCCGAACCTGCATTTATCCATATTTCTACAATATGCAGATACCGTAAAAGCTAATGGGGTCAGCACGGAAGCTATTCGTTTACGATTATTTCCTTTTTCCCTTAGAGATAGAGCTAGAGCCTGGCTCCAATCTCTACCTTCTAATTCAATCACTACGTGGGATGAATTAAAGAAAGTTTTCCTAACCCGATATTTTCCACCAAGCAAAACGGCTATGCTTCGAGCTCAAATCAACGGATTTAGACAGAAAGACACCGAGTCTTTATTTGAAGCATGGGAATGATATAAAGACATGATAAGACTCTGTCCACATCATGGTCTGGAGGAATGGTTAGTGATACATACTTTCTACAATGGTCTTTTGTACAACACGAGATTAACAATCGACGCTGCTGCTGGTGGTGCGCTAATGGAGAAACCTTATCTACAAGCCTACGAACTGATAGATAATATGGCCCAAAACCACTACCAGTGGGGAAGCGAGAGAGCTACCGTTGAAAAACCTCCGACAAAAGGAGGAATGTACGAAATTAGTAGCCTAGATCAAGTAAACGCTAAGGTAGACGCACTAACTCAGAAAATAGAAAACCTTACGTTAACTCCTGCAGCTACCGTAGCTGCAGTGATTCCTGACTGCGAAATATGCGGAACATCTGGTCACACTCCCGCCGAATGTCAATTTCTGTTAGGTACTCCGACCGATCAAATAAACTACGCTCAGGGAAACCCTTATTCAAATACGTACAACCCAGGTTGGAGGAATCACCCAAATTTTTCCTACAAGAATAAAAACGCATTGAACGCACCTGTTCAGGCGCAAATCGCTCCACCTGGATATCAAAAAGCACCCTCTGCCGCACCGAGCGCACCTAGGAAATCTAATCTCGAAATAATGATGGAAAACTTTATAGCAAGCCAAGCGCAAACTAACAAAGAATTCCTAAACCGAGACATACACACAGACGAGCAAATTAAGCAACTATCGAACAAAATAGATGCCTTAGCCACTCACAATAAAATGTTAGAAACTCAAATCTCACAAGTGGCTCAACAACAAGCGCCTGCTGCCGCACCAGCCGGTACTTTCCCTGGACAACCACAACCTAATCCGAAAGGACAAGCTCACGCAATTATATTACGAAGCGGTAAAGAAATAGAAGAACCATTAGATCCAAGAACCGAAAACCCGGCCATGCACCAAAACTCTGAAAACCAAGCCGAAGAGGATAACGAACCTAAAGGAAAGGAAGATGGAGAAACAATAGAACAAGAAAAACCTTATGTACCTCCACCTCCCTATAAACCACCTATTCCTTACCCTCAAAGACTAGTTAAAACAAAAGACATAGGGCAATTTAAGAAATTTGTAGAACTTCTCAAGCAATTAAACGTAACAATTCCTTTCACAGAAGCGATAACGCAAATGCCCTCATATGCTAAATTCTTAAAAGAGATTCTATCTAATAAGAAAAAGTTAGAAGAAAATGAAACAGTTACTCTTACAGCTGAATGCAGCGCAATAATCCAAAATAAGATGCCACCTAAACTGAAAGACCCAGGTAGTTTTTCTATACCATGTGTAATAGGAAAATTCGTCATAGACAAAGCTTTATGTGATTTAGGAGCAAGCATCAGTGTAATGCCTTTATCCATCAGTAAGAAACTCGAAATGGGAGAGTTGAGACCAACTAAAATGTCTGTTCAATTAGCAGATCGTTCTGTCAAATACCCCATAGGAGTACTTAAAAACGTCCCCGTTCGAATAGGTCAATTCTACATCCCAACCGACTTTATAATAATGGATATTAAGGAAGATACGAACACACCTATCATTTTAGGAAGACCCTTCCTAGCAACTGCCGGTGCCATTATAGACGTTAAAAAAGGAAAACTCACCTTTGAGGTGGGCGAAGAAAAGATTGAATTCATTCTTTCCAAATTTCTAAAAGCACCAGCCATAGATGACAACTGCTACTTTATGGATATGATAGACGAATGTATAAAAGAAGCAGAAGATCATCCAGATAAAACCTTAGATGAGTGCTTAGCAATAACACCCGATCCTACACAAGGTTTACACAAACCAACCATTGAACTCAAAACGTTACCCAAAAACCTGCGATACGAATTCTTAGACCCAGAGTTCGAACGACCAGTAATAATCAACGCAAATCTAGGAAAAATCAAGACTGAAAAATTACTACATATACTGAGGAAATATCCAACTGCTTTAGGATACAATTTGACTGATCTTAAAGGAATAAGTCCTTCCATATGTATGCATCGCATAATGCTAGAGGAAGATAGTAAAACCTCTAGAGAACACCAAAGAAGACTTAATCCTATAATGAGTGAAGTAGTGAAGAAAGAGATATTAAAATTGTTAGAAGCAGGCATCATTTATCCAATATCTGATAGTAAATGGGTAAGCCCCGTTCATGTAGTCCCCAAGAAAGGAGGCGTAACGGTAATCGAAAACGAAAAAGGAGAAACCATAACAAAGCGAATCGAATCAGGATGGAGGATGTGCATTGATTATAGGAAACTTAACAAAGCCACCCGGAAGGACCATTTCCCTTTGCCATTCATTGATCAAATGCTGGAGCGTCTAGCCAGACACTCATATTTCTGTTACTTGGACGGTTACTCCGGATTCTTTCAAATACCAATACACCCCGATGACCAAGAAAAGACTACCTTCACCTGTCCATTCGGAACCTTCGCATATCGAAGAATGCCCTTTGGCTTATGCAATGCACCTGCAACTTTTCAAAGATGCATGATGGCAATATTCGCAGACTTTCTTGACAATATTATGGAGGTATTCATGGACGACTTCTCCGTCTGCGGACGTAGTTTTGAAGGATGTCTTGCAAACTTAGAAAAAGTACTAGAAAGATGTGTAAAGGTAAACTTAGTATTAAATTGGGAAAAATGCCATTTTATGGTTCAAGAAGGTATTGTGTTAGGACATATTATATCTAATAGGGGAATTGAAGTGGACAAGGCAAAGATAGAAGTTATCGAAAACCTTCAACCCCCTAGAACTGTCAGAGAAATAAGAAGTTTCTTAGGACACGCCGGTTTTTACCGACGTTTTATTAAGGATTTCTCAAAAATTTCTAAGCCATTAACAGAACTCTTAATGAAAGATGTTGAATTCATATTTAACGAAAAATGCCTTGAAGCCTTTCAACAATTAAAGAAAGCATTAATTACTGCGCCAATCATGAAGACTCCAGATTGGAGTGAACCATTTGAGATAATGTGTGACGCAAGTGACTATGCCGTAGGAGCAGTCCTAGGACAGAGAAAAGAAAAAAAATTACACGTCATATATTACGCTAGTAGAACCCTAGATGAAGCGCAAATGAATTATGCAACAACCGAAAAGGAACTCTTGGCTGTAGTCTTCGCACTCGATAAATTCCGATCTTATTTAGTAGGAGCTAAGATAATAATTTATACTGACCACGCTGCCATAAGATATCTCCTAACCAAAAAGGACGCCAAGCCTAGACTGCTAAGATGGATCTTGTTGCTACAAGAATTTGATTTAGAAATCAAGGATAAAAAAGGAACTGAAAATGTAGTGGCCGATCATCTATCCAGAATCGAAAATCTAAAACAAGAACGAATTCCAATCAATGACGAATTTCAATATGATAAATTAATCGCCCACTTCGAAGCAAGTGAATCTCAAAACTATTCTGAAACAACCTTAGCAATCTCATCTGTCCCTTGGTATGCAGATTTCGTAAATTATCTAGCTGCCGGCGTATTACCACCAGAGTTAACGTACCAACAAAAGAAAAAATTCTTTCACGATCTCAAACAATATTACTGGGACGAACCTTTATTATTCAAAAGAGGACCCGATGGAATTTTCCGTCGTTGCGTACCCGAAGAAGAAGTCGAAAGCGTGATTAAACATTGCCACTCCGCACCATACGGAGGACACACGAGTACTTCTAAAACATGTACGAAAATCCTACAATCAGGTCTTTATTGGCCAACACTATGGAAAGATGTTCATATCGCAGTCACTAAGTGCGACCGGTGTCAACGCACCGGTAACATCTCAAGACGCGACGAGATGCCACAGAAAGGCATCCTGGAAGTAGAGATTTTCGATGTATGGGGTATAGACTTTATGGGACCATTCCCGTCATCTTTTGGTAACAAATATATACTCGTGGCAGTTGACTATGTATCTAAATGGATAGAAGCTATAGCTTCTCCAACAAACGATACCCGAGTTGTATTAAAGCTCTTCAAAAACGTAATATTTCCGAGATTCGGTATACCAAGATTAGTAATAAGCGATGGAGGTTCTCATTTTATTTCCAAGATATTCGAAAAACTCCTAAGGAAATACGGTGTCCGACATCGAGTAGCTACACCCTATCATCCACAAACGAGTGGACAAGTGGAAGTCTCTAATCGTGAAATCAAGCAAATATTAGAAAAGACTGTAGCAACTTCGAGAAAGGATTGGTCCTCAAAACTATCTGACGCTCTTTGGGCATATAGGACCGCATATAAGACACCAATAGGAACCACCCCGTTTAAGCTTATCTATGGAAAATCTTGCCATTTGCCGGTTGAACTAGAACACAAGGCCTATTGGGCTATTAAAAATATAAACTTGAATTACACAACGGCAGGCGAGAAGCGCATCCTTGATATAAACGAATTAGAGGAATTGAGACAAGATGCGTATGAGAACGCCAAGATTTATAAAGAACGAACGAAAACATGGCACGACAAAAGAATAAATAGAAAACATTTTAAAATAGGTGATATCGTACTACTGTTTAATTCAAGATTAAAATTATTTCCTGGAAAACTACGCAGCAGATGGTCTGGTCCGTTCACAATAACGAACACGTTTATTAACGGGGCGGTCGAAATCAAAGGAAAGATTTCCGAACCCTTTATAGTTAATGGACAACGTTTAAAACCATATCATAACGCGGAGAGTAACGATTACTTTCAAGAAATAACTTTAATAGAGCCACCTGCTCAATTAGAAATTTAAAACTTTGATTTTATTTGTCGAGCTTATGACATAAAACAAAGCGCTTAGTGGGAGACAACCCATCTTTTTATAATTAATTGTTATATTTACCTTTTTGTTTTATTATTCTTCTTATTATTCTTACTATTTTTATTCTTCTTACTTTTCTCTTTATTTCTCTCATTCATAATCACTTATACACATATCTTCTCTAATATTTTATTTCACATATCTCTTCTTCATTCTATCGCTATTATGCTTATTCTTATTTTCTTCTTTTCGGCATCTGGCCAAAAATCTGATTAAATTTCCTGTATCTAATTAATTTCAGGATAACTTAATTAATATAAAAATTAAGCTGACCAACTAACAATGGAAGATACTAAGGAAATAGCTTTCAGAGGAAGAGGCCAAAGAGGCAGATACAATTCATTAGCTGCAAGGAATATGTCCCTGACATATTACCCTGATCTTTTTGCTATGACTACTTTGGGAATTCATGATAGTGTTTTGTTTCTGCTGAATCAAATTGGATGGGAAGATGCTCATATGTTGAGGCGGTTCTGTACCTACCGCAAATTGACTCTGGAATTTCTGAGCTCTTTTAACTACCTCCCACATTCTGGGAAGGGTCTGAGGAGAGGTCTTATCTTCTTTAGGCTATTTGGAATGGAGTATAGGTATAATCTTCATGACTTTTCTGCTTTGCTGGGATTCCCAGATGGATTTGATACTTTTACATCAAAGCAGGAAGAATTGTTTGATTACCGCGAGCTCGACATATTCTGGGAATCATTGACTGGGTTGAGTAGCTTCGAGCATCCTGAGCCACATGCGGATTATATTCATAATCCGGCGTTCCGCTACTTTCACCATATTCTGTCACATACCCTGTTTGGAAAAGAACAGAATAACACTATTGTTTCTCGGGATGAGCTGTTTATTATGCTTTGTGCTGTACAGAACCGGCCCGTGAACGGTGTCGCTTTTCTATTAGTTACCATAGAGAAAATGCTTCAAGATGATAATATGCCCATCGTGATGGGAGGAATGGTAACAATGATAGCAAATGCTTTGGGTCTGCAGCAACCACTGTTGAGTTGCCATCCTTACGGAGGTATCAGACCAATGGATCTCAATTTTTGTTTCAACAAAAGATTGATTGGAAACCATGGTCCACGAAAATTTGAATTGCTGATTAATAATGAGGTAGTTAACCTCTTTACCTTACCTAGTCCACGCACCAGTGTTCATGATAAAGGTAATTGGCTGTATAATTTGGACGGTTTACCATCTCCTGCTCGCTCCACTGAAACACTCCAGGATTATGAGATACCTGAGATTTACGAAAGTGAATCTGATCCTGAGACACCACCTGGGTACCATGACTTTCCCGAGCAACCTTTGTCACCACCGGTAACTCCGGTGATTGAAGAAAATAAGCAAGGATCTGAACCCATGAGCCAAGAAGAAACAATTAAGGAATTGAAGGAAGAAGTGAAGCATCTGAAAGAAAACCTCACAGCTGCGAACAATGAAGTTAATACACTCCGGATGGATCATTCTGGATTCGTCGACACGGTAGCTATGCAGTTTGATGAAGTGTTTCAACATATCTATTCCATGCAGAAGAATAACGGAGACGATAATAACAAAAGTGGCTAATGAGAGAATTAATTTATTTAATTAGTTTTAGTTAAGTTATTTATTTGATTTGCAATTAGTTTCATTTGAATTATGTTTTGCAATTTGGTTTATTTTATGTTCTTTGTAGTACAATTTGAATTATGCAATCTAAAGTTCAACATTATTTATCATCTTGTTTTGTTTCAATGTGATTTATATTAGTTATTAGATTATTAAGTGGTATCAAATAAAAGCTGAAATGATACTGTTTGCAACCACTATGCATTCTGTGCCTGAGTTTTATAACGTACTGTATCAGCAGAAAACAATAGGAAAAGCTGAAACTCCCACGCAGGCACAGGACCGGACGGTCCCACGCACCCATGCCCCCCTGGACCGACCGGTCCCCTTTTTGACTAAAAAGCAGGACCGACCGTCCCCCTGTCCTACCACTGAAGGGACCGACCGGCCCCCTGTAGCATGCTGTAACGCGTGCCTCTTTGTCCCCCACGCCAAACTCCATTCATAATTCATTTTTACCATTTATCTTCCCCATAAACCAACTTCCAACCACTCTTAAATTCCCATTACTCCACTTTCTCATTCTTTTCAAATTTTTACCATTTTCAACTCCCCCATTAACTCTCATTAACTTCTCATTATCACCAACCCAACACGCTCACAATATAAATACCCCTCATTTCTTACTACCTCTTCACACCATTTCTTACTTTCTACTACATTTTTCTAATATTTATCTTCATCTTCTCTATCTTCCTTCTACATCTACCACCATTTTCTTACCCTTACCATGCCTCCAAGAACCATCCGTCCCGAAAGGCAACAACCCGACCTCTCAAACATTATCTTCCGCGATGATAAGCAACGCACCATGTATCTCAACTTATACAAACGCTCGGTGGTGCCGACAAAGTACGTAGATATAAATTGTCTACAAACTTTAGGCCTCACTGAAAGTGTGTCATGGTTGCTAAAAAACACCGGTTTGTACAATCTCTGTACCCAACCAAACCCAACCTTTGAACCTCTAGTGTTGGAGTTTTTGAGTTCTTTTTCTTACACAACTGATATTGAAGATCCATACACTACGGGAACTGCTAGTTTCCGTATGTTCAACCGCTAGTATTCGCTAGATCAAGAACACATTGCTGAGGCACTGGGATTCTCACAAGGGGATGGTATTTATTACAAGCCGTTCGAAGCGGATGATGATATTCCAGCCTGGGAGGAGCAAGGTTTACAATTCTGGGAGGAGATAAGTGGGGAAGCCGCAAATGGTTGGAGACTATTATATGCGTCCCACATTCATAATCCAGCAATACGGTATTTCCATCGTATTTTGGCTCACACTATTTTCGGACGCACCTACAACCATAAGGTAACCAAAAATGAGTTATTTTTCTTATATTGTGCCTTAACTGGGAGCCGTGTCAACGCCGCACCATTTATGCTATCACATTTTCAACTTTGTGCTCAAACCGCCGGAAACAACCCTTTTCTTTTCGGTGGCATTATTACCGCGATAGCTTACTCGCTAGGATTGGCAGACGAGATCCTCACTCTTGCTCAACACCTCATGCCAGCACAATTTCTAGATGAGGTATACTGCAGAGACTCCCATCTAATCCTCCCAAGGCAAGGTGAGAACCGATTTACTTTATTGGTCAATAAAGTTTTAGTACCAAGCATTATTCTCCCATGTCCCCATCTTATTAATGTGCAAAATCGAAGCCGTTGGTTATTCAATTTAATTGCACCCGAAGCTGAGAATAATGCTCCCGTGGATGAAATGGAAGAAGAAATGAATAACAATCAACAAAACCATCTCACCATGGAGACTCTCTACCAAACCATGCAACAGATGCAAAACCAACAAAATGCAACATTTGCATTGGTACAACAAATTCATAATAACTACAACACCTTGAATACCAATGTTATTGACCTTGGAGTTTCTATGCACTCACTACACCTACGCTTGGACGAATTCGTACCTCCACAACGCCAAGATGGGCGCCGTCCACGAACTCGAGGAAGAGGAAGTCGTCCACATCGTACCGATTAATTCTTAATCTTTCTTTTCTTTTTCTTTTTGTATTTTTCGATTCCCCATTTATAAGCATTGAGGACAATGCTCAGTTTAAGTGTAGGGGGGTCAAATTAACTATTATTATCTTTCTTCAAGTAAGCAAATTTCCCTTTTGTAATTTCCCTTTTGTTATTAAAATTAAGTCTTACATACATATATAAGTTCATGATTATCCGAATTCGCCAAATTCTTGAACCATACAAAAAAAATTTTTTATGGTCAGACGCACAATTATACACACTCAAACAGTGTATCAAAGTTGCTCCTTTAGAAGAAAATATTTAGTACCAACGCTTTAAAGTCTCGGGAAAATGAATTAAAATTTTAGTACCCTTTATATACCGAAAATTTAAATTCTAAGTTTTAAAGTAACCTTTAGTAGTTTATACAAGCAGTCAGCACCGTCTAAATAGCAAACTACGTGGAGGATCGATGAATATAAGTGATTGATCGAAAATAATAAAAAAAAAATATATATATATAATAATAATATTTAGAAACGCTCTAACTAAGTTAGATAGTCCTTACCAGACTATTTAGCCCAACGGTCGCGAATCTTATAAATTATCTTAATGAATTCTTTGTAAATTGGTTCAGAGGTTTCTGGTGTTGGACTTGGTAGGACGGACTACGGTTCGATTCCCCGCAATTTACAAAAGAACAAAAAGGAGTTACCAACTATTAAGTACCAGAACTCCTAGCTGGTTTAAAAGATCAAATTCACTAACCGGTCACTCCACTATGTGCGCGAAAGGGCAAAGGGCTTAATGTGATTGCGCCTGAATGAAAAAGGTGAAACAAAATGTAGGATTTAGAGTTAAGTTATAATGGCGTCACTAGAATTGTTTTTCGAGCCTGAGTTTATTTAGTATTGCTACGGTGACTTTAGTATCGAAGTCGAGAGCTCAAGAGCAATGTGCAACTTAATACATCTTTGACTTGTGGCAATTTTTGTTGCGTCTGACCCGCATTTAGAGAGATATATATTTCTTGCTTGAGGACAAGCAAATGTTCAAGTGTAGGGGAGTTTGATAACACGATTTTATATCGTATAAATCGACTTAATTAATGCAAATAATTCATGTTTTTATTTAATTTATTTTATTTTATTTCCATATTACGCTGGTATTTCTTTGTTTCAGGTATTTTGCCTTAAATAAGCTTATGTGAAGAAATATGAAGAAATAGATGCAATTTAGTACAAAAATGAAGATAATTGAGCAATGTGGTGCAGATTAGTAAAAGGGGGTGAAAAGAATGAAATTACAAGGCCCAAAAGACGATTGTACGTGCAAAGGCCCAAGGGAACCCACGTTCCCACTTCAGCATGAAGGGACCGACCGGCCCACTAAGGGGAACGACCGGTCCGGACCACTTCAGCTGAGTGGAACGACCGTTCCTGCCCTAGCCTATTCTCACGCCTTTTCTTTCTCACATGGAACGACCGGTCCCAAGTCAAGACCTACTTTTGCTATTTTTTCGTGCACGTTATGCAACACAATCCACTTTCAATATTCTTTGGATGTTGAGTTTTACGTGGATTGACTTTTTGGGATACATCATTTTACAAGCATTATAAATAGAAGTAAAAGAAGAATCCCAAGGGTCGGAGAATTTTTGCAAGATCGTATTATTTTCAGCAGAGCAAATTTCCTTTCAGTTTAATTTTTGTTCTGCCTTTTCCTTTATTTTTATTTCATCGCACTGCTTTTATTTTCTTTTTCTTCTCCAAGTTTTCTGCCTTTATTTTTCGTACAACAATTTCTACACCGGAAATTGTTGTGCAATTTTATCCGGTTTAACCTTACGTTAGATCCGGTATTTTTACTTTCTTGTTATTATTAAATTCAAGATTCGACGAGTAGATCCAACCGGCTTGTGGTGGAATACTCCAAGGTTTTTGAAGAACGCATTTAATTGAAGTTATTGAAGTTTTCTACATTTCCAGGTTTTCAATTTAATCGCTTTTATTTACTATTATTACATGTTTGTTATTATGGATATGAATTTATATAATTGTTCGCAATTTAATTATCTATGCGTATTTAATTTAATAAACATGTCCGGCTAAACCGATTAAATATCGGTATGTAAATTAACCAAATAACGGGATCCGAGATAAATTGGCTTAATATTATTTTGTAAAAGAAATACCTTTCATGGTTTTAATATTCAATTGAATTGTTTAAGATTTTATAAATCAATAGAACGGAAGTTTGAGGTTTTAAAATTGATTAAGGTTTTTACTAATAAAACGGAAGTTTGAGGCTAAAACCAGATAGTGATTATTAGGCATTGTTTTTGAAGAGGCGGAAGCATTTTAAAAACAATTAAATTTTATTCTGTTTTCAAAAATTACTTTTGAATCCGGCGGAGTGATGGAAGCACACGTTAGGGTATTAATCGTATAACCTGAAATAATAGAACGGAAGTGTGAGGGGAAGGTTTTTAGACAAATAAAGTTTGCGTAAAGATAATTTTTGACCAATTTAAGTAAAGGCCAGTGGAAGTTCGGAACCCAAAATTTAGGTGAAATACATACCGGTATTTATAATTAAAAATTTTTATAACTAAATTTAGTAATTAGATCCCTTTCGTTAATTAAATTAATATTAGCCTTAGATTTACCCAGTGACCAAAATTACGGTAGATCGATTCATAGTCCCTGTGGATTCGATATCTTTTAAGACTACGCGATAGGACTGTGCACTTGCAGTCTCCAGATTTATAGACATACAAAGTCGCGATCAGGTACAAGCTACGTAGAGTGGTTGAATCACTTTAAACATGCTTCTTCTGAGTTGCTAGGTTGAGTGTGTGCCGATGGAGCCATTGAGAGGCTCAAGAAAGGATTGACATTGCGAAAAAGCTTGCTTTACAAGAATGGATATGTTAGTTTTTGCAATTTCAACCATAAATGGTATCAAGACTTGGACAAAACATAAAATCCTTGTGTAATACAATTAAGGTCTGGGTAATTAATTAATTATGGAGATATTTAGAAGCAACATGTCCTGAAAAGTGAGATTAAATGATAAGGTTATGAGATTTGATTATGAGTTCATCACAAAAATGACTTATAATTCAAGTTTATCATGCCAACTTCAAGTCTTCGAATCTCCTAGCTCAAAAATTATCTATTCAAGTTCTTGGGCATTTTGAAAAGCTTGGAATATCCTCTACAACTTTCATGTTGGACATTTTTGAAGAATCAATTTGGAACTAGGTGAAAAAGTTGCCATGAAGTTAGGTCAAAATCCTGACTAAAATACTCAAAATTTCACTAAGTATTTTTAGTTTCATGGACATGTCTTCATAAATTCATAACTTGAAATCCAATCATTTTTAGAAAAATTTATTCCCTACAATGTTTTAGATCTCATTGAGATCTACAAATTTCATGTTGGAAGTTTTCCTTGAATCATCTTGCATCATGATGGAAATTTGGCACAAAGTTATGAAAAAATGTCAACTTTCTAACACTTAGAAAAATTTCTAAGTCTTAGAATTTTGAATTTTCAAAGATAATTTTGACTTTTCAATTTCTTGATGAAAAATTTTCACATTTTCACAAATATTGATGAAATATGATTTTTGAAACTTGATTTTAATCAAAAAGTCAAAGTTTGATTTTTCAGTGCACAGTTGACTTTTCATCAGTTGACTGAAATTCATCTGTCAATCCAATGATCTTGAGCAATGTTTTAGGTCATACCATTAGGTGAAAATGATGCAATTGAACTCTTGATATTATTATTCAAACCAATTGATCATTTGCTAGGTCAAAAATTAGAAATTGCCCCTTCTAAGTCAAAACCCTAATTTTGACCATTTTGCCCTTTTGATGATTTGATCAAATTGTTTGAGGAATTATGGTCCAAACTTTATCAAATCATACATATGAGTTTATAATGTTGATTTGGATAAAAAATTATTAAGTTTGATTGTGAATTGGCCATAATTGACTTTTTCCCCAATACAATTGATTTTTAGGTCAACTGCTCAATTGACTGAGCAAAAGTGTGATCCAAGGCTTGAAACTTGACATGAGTAATCTTGGGGGTCCATAATGATCCATGAAAGTAATATGGAGCATTGGAAGTTCAAAAATCCTTGTTCAATCTTAAACCCAAATTTTGGTCATCAGTGCTTAAGGAGGTGTCTTGAGCTGATCAACCCTAGTGTAGTCTTGAGCTAAGGAGATCTTGTGAGTAAATTCTTAATAAGTGAGAGGAAAAATTTTGGGGTACAACAGTAGGTTTTCCTCATGATGAGTCTGTGTAAAACTTCATCTGGAGATGAGAAGGAACCTAGGTAGGGTTTCCTCAAGATGAGTCTGTGTGAAGATGCATCTAGTAGTCAGAAGGAACCCGTGTAAGATTGCTTAGGGATGAGTCTGTGTTAGACTGCATCAGGATGATGTATGAGAAGGAACCCGTGTAAGATTGCTTCAGGATGGTTATGTAGATAGCTTTCCTGGCTTGTTACAGGTATTAATCCACAGTCGGTCGTCCACAAATAGTTCTCCTGGCTTGTTACAGGTGTTAATCTGGAACTTGAAAATTGTCGGTAGCTAAGATAGTTGTCCTGGCTTGTTATAGTTATTAATCTCTGGCCTGAGAAATAAAAGATAGTTTTACCGGCTTGTTACATGTATTAATCTTCAACCTCCTCATGTAGATAGTTTTCCTGGCTTGTTACAGGTATTAATCTACAATCAGTCGTCCACAAATAGTTCTCCTGGCTTGTTACAGGTGTTAATCTGGAACTTGAAAATTGTGGGTCGCTGAGATAGTTGTCCTGGCTTGTTACAGGTATTAATCTCTGACCTGAGAAAGAAAAGATAGTTTTCCTAGCTTGTTACAGGTATTAATCTTCAACAACCTCATGTAGATAGTTTTCTTGGCTTGTTACAGGTATTAATCTACGGTCGGTCGTCCACGGATAGTTTTCCTGGCTTGTTACAGGTATCAATCTAGAACTTGAAAATTGTTGATGATAGTTATTTGTTGATTGGTTTTTGCTGACAAGGTAAAGGGTTAGATGTATGCAATGTCATGATGTATGAAATGCATTATGTAATGATGTTCTCAAAAATGAGGTTGTGTTGTATGCATATATCATGTATGTTATATGGTGTATGAATGTGATGTGTTTATTGTAGTGTGTCTTTGTCTAGGAAAATAAATCCTTGACAACATGCTGGGGAATCTTTGGAGGCTGAATCCCTAACTGTTGTTGGAGAATAGGTGTATCTTCAACTTTGTTTAGAATATTTCTGTTGGGAATTCATGTTCTGTTGTTTGAGGAGAAACTCCACTGGGGAATATTGTCTTGCTTTAAGAAGACTCTGTGGAGAGTGTTGATCTCTGCTTGGGGAAATAAAATTCAATAATTTTGGTTATTCATTACTCTATTGGGGAATTATTCCTAACTAGAGAGAATAGAAAGTTAACTGTTATCTGGTCGAAATCCAGGCTTGGCAACAATTTGTTGAGGATAATGAAATTGACTGTTATTTGGTCGTATTCCAGGCTTCGTAGCGACTTACTGGGGATGATTAAATTAACTGTTATCTGGTCAGATTCCAGGCTTCGCAGGAAATTACTTGGGAGAGTGAAGTTAGGTTGTTATCTGGTCAGATTCCAGGCTTCGCAATAACTTACTCGAAAGGATGAAGTTGAACCGATATCTGGTCGGGTCCAGGCTTCACAGTAACTTGCTTGAACGGATGAAGTTGAGCTGATATCTGGTCGGGTCCAGGCTTCACAAGAACTTACTGAAGTTAACTGTTATTTGGTCGGTTTCTAGGCTTCACAGTAACTTACTGAATTTGATTGTTATCTGGTCGGATTCCAGGCTTCATAACAAATTCTTGAGAGGATGAAGTTGAACTGATATCTGGTCAGGTCTAGGCTTCATAAAAACTTACTAAAGTTAACTATTCTAGTCGGTTTCTAGGCTTCACAGTAACTTACTGAATTTGATTGTTATCTGGTCGAATTCCATGCTTCATAACAAATTCTTGAAAGGATGAAGTTGAACTGATATCTGGTCAGGTCCAGGCTTCACAACAACTTACTGAAGTTAGTTGTTATCTGGTCGGTTTCCAGGCTTCACAATAACTTACTGAATTCGATTGTTATCTGGTCAGATTCCAGGCATCATAACAAATTCTTAAAAGGATGAAGTTGAACTGATATCTGGTCGGGTCCAGGCTTCACAACAACTTACTGAAGTTAACTGTTATCTGGTCGATTTCTAGGCTTCACAGTAACTTACTGAATTTGATTGTTATCTGGTCAGATTCCAGGCTTCATAACAAATTCTTGAAAGGATGAAGTTAAACTGATATCTGGTCGGGTCCAGGCTTCACAACAACTTACTGAAGTTAACTGTTATCTGGTTGGTTTCTAGGCTTCACAATAACCTACTGAATTTGATTGTTATCTGGTCGAAT
Organism: Vicia faba; assembly: GCA_948472305.1. NCBI lineage: Eukaryota > Viridiplantae > Streptophyta > Magnoliopsida > Fabales > Fabaceae > Vicia > Vicia faba. The sequence continues at coordinate 816,963,162 of OX451738.1, forward strand.
TCCAGGCTTCATAACAAATTCTTGAAAGGATGAAGTTGAACTGATATTTGATCGGGTTCAGGCTTCACAACAACTTACTGAAGTTAACTATTATCTGGTCAGTTTCCAGGCTTCACAGTAACTTACTGAATTTGATTGTTATCTTGTCAGATTCCAGGCTTCATAAAAAATTCTTGAAAGGATGAAGTTGATATGATATTTGGTCGAGTCTGGGCTTCACAACAACTTACTGAAGTTAACTGTTATCTGGTCGGTTTCCAGACTTCACAGTAACTTACTGAATTTGATTTTTATCTGGTCGAATTATAGGCTTCATAACAAATTCTTGAAAGGATGAAGTTGAACTGATATCTGGTCGGGCCAGGCTTCACAACAACTTACTGAAGTTAACTATTATCTGGTCGATTTCCAGGCTTCACAGTAACTTACTGAATTTGATGAAGTTGAACTGATATCTGATCGGCTCTAGGCTTCATAGTAACTTACTGGGGATTGTAGAGCAGTCTACTGGGGAAGAGGAGTTGTGGTCCCTTTATTTGTAGCAATCGGAGAGGCAAACTCAAGCTGGGGAATATGTAGTTTGTTGGGGAAATAAACCTTATCACCAGTCTGTTGGGGAGGTGTCTTCTTTTGGCAGAAATCTTCGAGGATTCTTGAGATCAACTCAGTTGGGGAGAAGTTTTCAGAGATTGAAACCCTGGCTGGGGGCCATCCTATGAACAGGATTTTGGGGGAGATTTATCCCTGCCCCTGGTAGCAGGTGTTGCCACACTGCCAGTAGATTTTTGTTTGATCGTACATGATTCGTTGCTAGACCTCATGTCCAATGCCCCAAGTGATTCAGATGGAGACCTGCCACTGGTATATTCAACATTTCTTGAGAGATTTCTTGGAATCTTGACTGGACTACCCCAGGTGTGTTGGATAGTAACACATCATGCCAACTTGCTTATAGGAGATCTGTTATTGGAAGCATCTTCCCACTTGAAGTGATTTTGTTCATTGAGAGGGTTTTTGTTCACTGGATATTCATCGTGTGAATTTCTCTGCTGTCAAACAAATAGCCAAATGCAAACAACGATATTTGAATAATACAAAGTTTATACTTGTCTTTGAAGTTTTAAAAATGCATTTTAGCAGATAAAAGAATTTGTGTAAGAAAATTCAACTCAAGATTTAGAGTAAAGCCTTACAGGAGTCAAGATACCTTTTGTAACAGTATGCTTTCGGATTAACCCATGCTTCAATTAGGGCTTTTGAAGGGTTGTAGCGTGACTTGGTTCACGGTTTAAGAAACAAAGGATAAGGCTCAAAGTGTATTTGTACCCGCCCATTCTTCGTGATGTTCTTCAGTCCTAAACTCAGTTAATTATGCGTTTGAACTCCAATTGTCTGAAATGACGTCTTGGTGATGGTTCAGACAAGTTATGTTTGTTGGAAAGCAGTCATTTTTGCCATATTTTCCATGTTGTTAAGGATTTGTAGTGACCTCTTTTTTTATTATCCCTGATTTTGCCTGGCTGTTCTTGCTTTTGAGATTACAGTCAGCGGGATGCCCTAGTTTCTCTTAAGTCTCCTTCGTAGGTTTTGACTTAGTGGGTTTTTCTTTTGAGAGATAACGACTGCCTATTTGATGGGGAACCATCACTATCTTTTGGTTCAGAAGGAATGTTTTTGATGTCATTCGTTGTATACGAAGTGAAAGTTTGTGACTGAACGCGCATTTGAATCAACTGAGAGACTACCCTGCCCCCGGTTCTGATTAAAGGTTCCAATTTGTGTGAAAAAGAAAACTTCTACTTCTTTGGCTCGAAGGGATTGACTAGGGATTATCTTTCTTATAACTCCAATGTTTAGGATTTGAAAGAACGCATGTACATCATCAGCAAGGTCTGTCCAAAAGCATACAGTATGGGATTAAAGCATTGTTTTCGTCATCCTCCCTCTAAAGGCTTGCAACTTTTAAAACAAGAGTTGAATATAAAGGGAGTAAAAAGCATAGTTTAAATATAGTGAAAACGAATGGATCAATTCAAGACAAACATATGTGATGCATTAATGAAACAAAGTTTGACATTAATAGATAAGTGTTTGAACAACAAAAGAGATTACAATTGAAAATTCAAAATGAACAAGATGCTCTTAATGAACTTGTCACATCAGATGGTGTGCATTTGAGGGACGGCAGAAGAATTCAGTCTGACCATCTTGTGTGAACTCCAATGCTCCTTCATCGATCAGGTCTTGAATTTTATATTTCAGCATCCAATAGCTATCAGTATCATGCCCCAGACTGTTGGAGTGATACACACACCTTTTATTAGGATGGTAGCTAGGAGCAGAAGTATTAGGATTCTAAGGAGGATCTTTCAATGTGACCAAGTTCAAATTCAACATGTGCTGCAGGACTTGCGACGCCGGTGTCGTACCCCAAATTTTCCCTATCTCTTTTACTTTTTGTCTAACTTTGAACTTTGCATTCCATTTGCATCATTTTATCATTCAGTCATTTGCATATCCCACATCTCAGGGAATCAGGCGCTTTGGTTTAAAGTTTTAGGGTTGCGCCCTCTTTATGTCTAATCTTGTTTTGAGGTTTTCTTATCAGGTAAAAAGGAAACGCATCTGGTTTTCGATTAGTGGATTATGGAATGAATTTTGTCATCACGTTGCAAGGTTAGTTCTCGCTCAAATTTATCGAAGCTTGGAGTAGGGTTTATTTCCCTATGTTTGTTGGTCAAAAGGCTAGGGTTTTCGGGTCTTTGGTTTCCGGGAAGATGTTTCTCTCGCCTGCCTCGAAGATGGCTCAAAGCTCAGTGCGTTAGGTTAAGAATTTCATCTCCTCACATTTCAAGTTTCTTCTTTAAGTCCCTAAGCCATTGAGTCGAGAATTTGAAGTTTGAATTGAGAAATGTGGAGTTCGAGCACTTCAGGAAATGAGGTTAAAGGTTCATGATAATCAAGACATGTTTTTGTTGCTTAAGTCACAAGTTATTATGGGCTGAATATCAAAAGTTAGGTTTCTGGTTGGGAAGTGCAAGTGTGGTTCAGGCATGATATGGAGATCAAGGTTTAAGCGACCGGTGTTTTGAGTTCGGATTAACCAGTGGGATTAAATTCTTAAGCATTTATTTTGTTTGATTGGATTTTGAAAGATAAGGCGCGTGATTTGTTTGGAATACAAATTATATCAATTGCTCACAATTTCTTGAAGTAAGTTACAAAGTCAAAGGGTGCATTCGAATTATTCAAGAGAGAATTTCAGAATTTAAACAAGATGCAAGAGTTATTTGATTTCTACAACAAAGTTCATAATTGATAAATTCATTCAAACTTGTGTTCATTACATTTTGAGACGAGTTACAAGGCATGTCACGAATTACAAGTTACAATTGCTATTTACAAAAACAAAAAGGAAATCAATTCTTTCTCCTTCAATTATTGTTGCTTCTTCTTCAAGATAATCGTCCATGTTCTTACAATCCCACTTGCCGTCCGATACTCGTGCTCATGAAACAAAGAAGACAAAAATTAGCAAGCAACTAATGCATGAAAACTTCCAAACAATTATTTGTTAAGAGAAAATGTCATCATAAGGGTTTGCGTTTGGAATTAGTCAGGGAGTTATTTTAATCATGGTTTATTTTCTCCCAATTGTAAATCATAAAAAGAGTTGTTCTCTTTGGTTCACAAAAAGGAAAAAAGAAAAAATTGCAAATGTTTCCTGTTGCTAAAGCAAATAACCAGCAACGCTACTAAAAAATAGCAAGGAAAAGTCCAGAACAGCAAAAAAATACAAGCAGCATAGCAGAACAACGCAAGAACAACAACCATAGGCCCACAACGTTACAACAAGGCAACACAAACAGCAGCACAACGCTATAACAAAGCTGCATCAACAACAGAACAGGCAGTGCACAGAACAACAACAGCAGGCCAGCAGGCCAAGCAAGTAAAACAACAAGCAACATAAACAACCAACAAATATTAAACAAAAAAATAGTGCAAGCTCATTAGCCCAAACACCCTAGTGCTTCATCATTTTCCAAAAGAGGCAAACCCTTCAGAATTTTCAAAGAAAAAGCACAATAGCTTGGTGTGATACGGTGGCAGAACCGGAACTGTTTAATACTGGTTTGCGTTTTTTGTTCGCAAAATGTCGTGGTAACCAAGATTCGCCACCGACTTTTATTTTATCCAACAAGGAAAGGAAAAAAGCACAGGAAAATTCCTTTTTTGAGATTTTCTGAGTACGGGGGGTAGATTATAGAAAGGGAAGGTATTAGCACCCTTTCTATCCGTGGTTTTCCACGAGCTCTTAGGTACTTGCTCATCATTTTAAAAATTACTTTTGTGTTTGTGTGATTTGAAAAGTTTTTGTTTTACTTCGTTTTAACCCTTGTATCAGTCCTCAAGAGTGTTACGAAGTGTTTTTGAAAACATTGTTTGAAAAGTGTGTAAGTGTGGAAAAGTTTGATTTTGAGCAAGTACCTACTAGCATCTACCTACTCGAAAAAGGAACGTTTCTGTTATTTTTTCCTTTCCTTGTTGGATAAAATAAAAGTCGGTGGCGAATCTTGCTTACCGCGACATTTTGCAAACAAAAAACGCAAACCAGTATTAAACAGTTCCGGTTCTGCCACTGTATCACAGAACTGGCGACTCTGCTGGGGAGAGCTAACACCACTGTCTTTTGGGTGTTTTTTATTCTGCGGGGAGTGTATGCATTTTTAGTCATATTCTTTAGCTAGGTCTATCCCTGTACCTGGTGAATAGAGCAACTATAAGGCTCGGACATTTTTGTTTGCCCCTGTTTCTGAAATCACGAGTAACCGTCTTTTGTCTCTCATGTAAATATTTATGAGCAGCAATTATTGTCAAATGCATATATCAAAAATGACCCATTGGAAGTTCTTGCAAAACAAAACAGAAAAAAGGAAAACAATTTGAAATTTCTTTGTAAAAATGAATTGTATTGATTTTGAAGTTGGCCTGTAAATAGGCGTTTTTTGTACAAGAGGCTGACGTCCTAGTAAGAGAACACCGCCGAAAGATGAATTATACAATTTGTGAAAAACAAAGAAAAAGAGCTATGTGAACGATCCCACTAGGTTCCAACTCTGCTATTGCCTTTATATCTTCGAGCATCTCATCACTTTGCTACTTCGTTGAAGGTAGATCAGATTGATTAGTGCCATCTAAGCTTGATAGTTGATACCGATGTCTGGTTGTAAGATGATCCAATGAGACATAGTGTTACGCTTTGATCCCTAATTTTTGCCTGGACCACCCTTTCGGGTTTTCAGTCCACCGGGATACCCTTTTTTGCCCAATCCGGCTTTTCAGGTTTTCTACCTGCCAGGTGTACAGTTTTTTTTTCATTTTCATCCCTTATTTTTTCCCGAACCCTTTTGGTTCTCCGGGAAGCCCTTATTTTTGTCTAGGCCAGCCGAACTAGAAGGTCTTTGATTATGCGTAGTATTTTTTTCACTATGTCTGCATTGACGGGGTGAGGAAGGTCGTCACCATCCATGATGGTTAGAATCATAGCTCCTTCTGAGAAAATGTTCTTAACCACAAATGGCCCTTCGTACGTAGGGGCCCATTTGCCCCTGGGATCACCTTGTGGCAGTATGATGCGCTTGATTACTAGATCCCCGACTTGATACTCTTGTCGTCTAACTTTCTTGTTAAATGCCTTGATCATCAACTTTTGATACGTCTGACCATGACAAATAGCAGTAAGTCTCTTTTTGTTGATTAATTTCAGCTGATCAAGCCGGGTCTGTATCCAATCATCCTTTCTCAAGCCTGCATCCTTCATAATCCGAAGAGAGGCTATCTGTACTTCAATGGGCAAGACTGCCTCCATGCCATATACCAAGGAATAGGGTGTTGCCCCTGTTGACATCCGCGCTGAGGTACGATACCCATGAAGAGCGAATGGTAACATCTCATGCCAGTATTTGCATGTCACCGTCATCTTCTGCACAATCTTCTTGATGTTCTTATTTGCTGCTTCAACAGCCCCATTCATCTTCGGCCGGTAAGGAGAAGAGTTGTGACGTTGTATCTTGAACTTCTTGCAGAGCTCGGTGATCATCGTATTATTGAGATTTGTACCATTATCCATAATGATCCTTTCTGGCACACCATATCGACAGATCAGATTGTGTTGAATAAACCGTGCCACGACATTCTTGGTCACTGTAGCAAAGGAAGCTGCCTCAACCCACTTCGTGAAATAGTCAATTGCTACCAGAATGAAACGATGCCCGCTGGACGCAGTAGGTCTGATCTCGCCAATCATATCGATGCCCACATTGCAAAAGGCCAAGGAGTTGTCAAAACATTCAGAGGAACTGGAGGTATGTGCACCTTATTAACATAGACTTGGCACTTGTGACAGGTCTGAGAATGCTGATAACAGTCGGCTCCCATAGTAGACCAATAATATCCTGCCTGTAGGATTTTCTTCGCCATGGCGTTTCCACTGGAATGAGTCCCGAAAGTACCTTCATGTAACTCTGCCATGATCCTTTCTGCCTCGTTCTTGTCCATACATCACAGTAAGGTTGAATCATGGTTACGCTTGTAAAGGATACCATTACTGATGAAGAACTTTGCCGCAAACCTCCTCATAAAATTCTTATCATTAACAGATGCACCCTCGGGGTACTCTTGAGCCTCAAGATACCTCTTTACTTCGTGAAACCAGGGTTTATCTGTTACCTCTTTAGTCTCAATGCCACAATAATGTGCGGGTTCGTCCAACCTCTCAATGGTAATCCGGGGAGCCTCATTGTCCCATCTGACCTTGAACATAGAAGACATAGTAGCTAGTGCATCCGCTAACTGATTCTCCTCTTTGGGGAAATGTTCAAAGGTTATCTCCTCGAAGTGTGGAAGCAACGTCAATACATACTCTTTGTAAGGAATAAGATTTAGGTGTTTCGTATCCCACTCGCCTTTGATCTGACTGATCACGAGAGCGGAATCTCCGAATACCCTCAAGAACTTAATCCTTAGGTCAATAGCTTCTCGAAGGCCCATGATGCATGCTTCATACTCCGCCATGTTGTTGGTGCAGTTAAAACATAATCAGGCGGTGAACGGAGTATGACAGCCTTCAGGAGATATGATCACGGCACCAATGCCATTACCCAAAGCGTTTGAAGTCCATCAAAGTACATAGACCATCGGGATCCTTCCTCAGGTCCTTCATTCGGTCCATGTTTCTCACAATCAGTCACCAACATGATGCTCTCATCCGGAAACTCGAAATTCATAGACTGGTAATCGTCAAAAGCCTGATGTGCCAAATGATCTGCCAACACACTTCCCTTGATTACCTTTTGGGTTGTGTATTGGATGTCATACTCAATTAAGATCATTTTCCATCTTGCTATTCTTCCGGACATGGCATGCTTCTCGAAGATATACTTGATTGGATCCATCTTTGATATCAATAGGATAGTGTGAGTCAGCACATACTGTCTCAGTCGGCGAGCATCCCATGCCAAAGCGCAGCAAGTTTTCTCGAGCAACGAGTATCTGGTATCACAGTTGGTAAACTTTTTGCTAAGGTAGTAAATAGCATGCTCTTTTCGGCCAGACTCGTCATGCTTCCCCAGCACGCACCCCATTAAATTATTGAGTACTGTCAAGTATAAGATCAAAGGTCTTCCTTCAACTGGAGGCATCAGAATAGGTGGCTCTTGGAGATATCCTTTGATCCTTTTGAAAGAGGCTCGACATTCATCATTCCATCTTACCACTTGATCTTTCTTCAGCAGCTTGAAGATTGGCTCACAAGTAGCAGTCAAGTGTGAAATCAATCGGGCAATGTAATTCAACCGTCCCAAAAAGCCTCTAACTTCCTTTTCTGTTCGGGGAGCCGGAATCTCCTATATAGCCTTCACCTTTGCAAGATCCACTTGAATACCTTTATCACTAACAACGAAACCCAACAGCTTACCAGACCTCACCCCGAAGGTGCACTTATTTGGGTTTAACCTCAGCTTATACGTCTTCAACCTGTCAAATAGCTTCTGAAGATGGTCAAGGTGTTCTTCCTCAGTCTGGGACCTTGCAATCATGTCATCAACGTATACCTCAATCTCATGGTGAATCATGTCGTGGAACAAAGCGACCATGGCGCGCTAATAAGTATCCCCAACATTCTTCAACCCGAAAGGCATTACCTTGTAACAAAAAGTACCCCACTGTGTAACAAAAGTCGTCTTCTCCATGTCCTCGGGAGCCATCTTAATCTGATTGTAACCAGAAAAACCATCCATAAAGGAGAAGACCTTATGTTGTGCGGTGTTGTCAACCAGAACATCGATATGAGGCAGTGGGAAATCATCTTTAGGGCTCGCCCTATTCAGATCTCTATAGTCCACACACATCTGAACCTTACCATCTTTCTTCGGCACCAGAACCATGTTGGCAACCCACTGCGGGTAAGAAGTAACTGCTAGGAAACCGACATCAAACTGTTTCATGACCTCAGCTTTGATTTTCTCAGACATCTCTGGGCGCATACAACGGACCTTCTGCTTTACCAGAGGGCAGTCTTCTTCTGTACCCAGATTTACTATTTCCACTGGCTCTTCATGCGACTGTATGGCCCTCTCTTCCTGAAGTAACATCCTAGCAACCTCTCCAGGCACCTCACAATCATCCTCACCTTCGTCTTCGGCTAGGTTGATCGGACTTTCGAAGTCATAACTGGCAGTAGCAGAGTCGTTATCAGTGGGATCCAGAGTGGATGTGGACCTGTATTATGATATGTGAGTGTCTGTAAGACAAATAGCTGTTTTGATAAAGTGCAAGATAGAAAAGAAAAACAAGGAGCACAAAATTTGTAATGCAAGAAAAACGTCCAATGCTTTATTTGATGATATATGGAAATGACACATAATAAGCCCTCACAAACAAAGCCACAGTGTCTCGGGCAAGGCACTGGGCCGTAAAGTTTCAAATTCTCTGTTACAAATCTCAAAACAAAAGTCTATTAATGTGTAATAAAAGAAATGGGCACGAAGTCCTTCACCGTCCAATCGTTCAAGCCACCGTTGGTAGTCGGGTAAATCCAGCTGTCGATATCTGACTCTTCATCGTCATCTTTAATTGCATTCACTCCTTGATTATGTTTGGGCATATGAGAAGTTATGACGTTAGGTTTCTCTGGAGCGTCAAACTCAATCTCTTTAGCCTCAATCAAATCTTGCACCTTATTCTTCAAAGCCCAACAGTTGTTCGTATCATGACTCGGGCTATCGGAGTGATAGGCACAATGGGCGTTCGGATTATACAGCAGAGATATGGTGCTGGGATTCTTCGGGGCTTCCCTCAGAGTCGCCAGTTTTGTGATACGGTGGCAGAACCGATTGTTTAATACTGGTTTGCATTTTTTGTTCGCAAAATGTCGCGGTAAGCAAGAGTCTCCACCGACTTTTATTTTATCCAATCATGGAAAAGGAAAAAGAATAGAAAAAACCTTTTTCGAGATGTTTCTGAGTACGGGGGGTAGATTATAGAAAGGGAAGGTATTAGCACCCTTTCTATCCGTAGTTTTCTACGGGCTCTTATGTACTTGCTCATCATTTTAAAAAAATTGCTTTCGTGTTTGTGTGTTTTTGAAAAGTTTTTATTTTACTTCGATTTAACCCTTGCTTCTGTCTTCAAGAGTGTTACAAAGTTGTTTTGAAAACTTTGTTTGACAAAAAAGTGTTTGGTGTGAAAAAAGTTTGTTTGTTTTGAGCAAGTACCTAACAGTTATCTACCTACTCGAAAAAAGATTGTTTCTATTCTTGTTTCCTTTAGACAACGCTATCCTACTATTGAGAAATAGGTAGCACCGTCGTTGGAATTTGTAAGGGTCAATTCGAAAGGGACGTAATGGTCATTGAAGGTAACATGTAAGGATACCTTAGCATTTCGAAGGGACTGTCATCATATATTCGTAGGCAACATCGGGGGACAAGATCATTTCTTGTAGGCAACTTCGAGGGACGTTGAGGGATCATGATCTTTATGATGACTTTAACTGAGGGTCTTTGCTAAGGGTATCCCTACGTTCGAGGGACATGACCATTGTTTTCCGAGGCAACCAAGTGAGGCATACCTAAGAGTGAGCATGTGCATGTGTTTGTTTTCAGTTATTTAATCTTTGCACAATTAAGGTGATCTACCATTTTAATTTTCAATTAGTCTTTCCATACAATCCTATTAACATACATCTAAGCAGTTTATAGTTTGCGAAAATAAAATGCAGAAAGTTTAAAGTCCTAGCTATTACAAGGCTTTTGCAGATACATAATTATTTTGGACTGAAAATAAAAATAAGGAATTTAAACCCTAATTACTATTACAACCCGGAAGCAATTACATAATTAGAAGAAAAAAATGCGTGAAAAGATAAATCTACGCTATTACATTGATAATGCGACCTATACAATTTTTCTAGAAATTAAAATGTAAAAGAATAAATAAAAAGAAATTAAGGAAAAATTAAAACTTAAAATTCTAAGTTAATGTTTTTGGTGATTTTTTTTATGAAAAAGTAATTTAGGATAATTAATTAAATAAACCTAAAAAAACCTAATTAGTTTTAATTAGTAAAAAATGTTAATTTTGAAAAAAAGTTAATTAAAATACCTAAATTCTAATTAATTTTAATTAGTAAAAAAAAAGGTTAATTTTGAAAAAAAATTAATTAAAATACCTAAATCCTAATTAATTTTAATTAATAAAAAAAAGGTTAATTTTGAAGAAAAAAAAGTTAAAAAAATATAAAATTAATTAACCTAAAAATCAAATTTGGTTTTTTTGTAAAAAAAAGGTTTGTGAAAAAAGTTTTGTGGTTAAGTGAATTTAAGATTGAAAAAGACAAATTGGTTAGAAACCAAAAACAAACAATGAAATTAAAAACCTAGAATTGAATTAAAACTTAAAATTAATTATTCGAGTTTAGAAGGAAAAATCAAAGGTTTGTGAAAATAGGTAAAAGGATAAATAGAAAGGAAGAAAACCAATACCAATAGGGGTGGTTGTTGAATCCACGCCCTTAACCTTCTCAGGATGTCTGCCTCGTCATGCATTGGTTGGTTGTTCTATTTTGGCCATTAGTGTTTTGGCCTCAATGTTCCTTAACCTTCTCAGGATGTCTGCCTCGTCATGCATTGGTTGGTTGTTCTATTTTGGCCATAAGTGTTTTGGCCTCAACGTTCTGTAATGAACCTGCATGGGACCCTGTCTAAATCTGCGGTGTTGAATCTCATGTACACATTAAATAAATTACTATATATATCATAAAATACAAATAAAGCAAATATATGAAAAAAAATTAATATTAAAACCGATATGGCATGTATGAATAATTATACCCTTTTGATCATGGAGATCAAACCAACCTTACCCTTACTGGAGAAGTAGTGAGATGTGGATTTGTAACAAGGATGACTTGTTTGTAGTGAGATGAAGATTTGTAATAAGGATTTCAAGGTTTTAGGTTTCTTGAAAGAATTTGATATTCTGACAGCATTGTGACAAAGGTTTTTTTTGTCTCCCCTTGTTTGTGTGGAAAGAATGAGATTATATAATGGAAATTAGAGAGAGAAAAATGGGCTTTGAATGTGCAATTGGACCTCCAATGTTCACTTGAGTCCGTCACGTTCTAGGAAAAATCGCAGGGGCTTAAGTGCAATTTTTGAAGTTGAAATGTGAAAACAAAATGTAGCTGACATCGAGAACTAACTTCTGTCCAAAAATGGGCTCAATCGGATAAACGTTGAATTAGTTATGAATTTTTGAAGTTTCAGCTCAGACAAACTTATTATGGGCTCTAGTGTCGACTCTGACACGTTCTTCAATAAAAAACTGGTAATGATCGGAGCATAATTCGGTCTCGACTTTTGAAGCAAAGTTGTAGACATCTGAGTCAGTGACCTTGTGTAAAACGATGTGCCTAATCCGATAAAAATTGATCGAGTTATGAATTTTCGAAGTTTCGACTCAAATGAAATAATATTCAACATTCAGAATTTTCGGCGCATCACACGCACTCTGAGAAAAAAATGAAGGCCTTTTGAATACCGTTAGAACTCGATACCTCCTGTGAAAACGTAGCCAACTCAATTTGTGAAATTTTGGCGCCGGAACCAGCTCGATACGATGAAAATCAACCAAGTTATGATTTTCTGAACATGATGCAAATAAACTTCTGTCATAAATTTTCTGTACGAAAATACTTGATAAATCCGCATTTTTGAAGACCTTCTGATCGAAATTGGCTTCCAGCCATGAGATATGAAAATGTAGATAACGTCAAGACTGAATTTTAGCCACTGGAGAGGGTTCAAATCGAGCCACGATCTTCAAGTTATGAATTTTTTTAGTGCGTAAAAACTACACTTTTAACACACTTTTTCACCACATTTCTTCGAGAAAACTCACACATTCGAGACCTTCTTTAAAGAATTGACTCTTGATCCGAACCTGAATTTGAGAATACGTTATCAGAGATATCTTGGCGAAAGAACACCTGAATATGACGCGCCGGGTTGGACTTTTGAATCTTTGAACCCTGAATCGTTGCAAAACAGCGAACCGATCTTCGGTACGGAAAATACTCTAAGAATATCCATTGACGAAATAAACGTCACTTGTAACCTGAAGAAGCTTGATAAATATACCTTTATTCCATAACCATAAAACCAATAATATGTGTGTATGAAAAGAGGGAAAATTTTAGGGTACAACACTTGGCATCATTGAAAGAAAAAGAGGAAAGATATAACCTGCTGCAATTTAGCCCAAACCAGTCCAAAATTTCTGCTACAACTATGCTACAGAAACAAGCCATATCAGTCCAAAATGCCCTGTTCAAACCTGCATATCATTCCAAATAATTTTCCCCAAATAAGCAACACAAATCCTGCATCAGAAAGAAAAAAATCAGCATACCACATTTGTTCAAATCTCACCAATCTTCCCCCCAAAACCCTTTTTTAACACTATAAACGCAGACCAACTGCATAACACAGAAAAGACTCTCAGATTCAGAAAATAAAGTTACAAGAAAGATTTTAGAAACTCACCCAAAAAAAAAAGAAATCGAAAACTCTCTCTTCTCTCTGCATAATCTCCGTCAACCTTATGCTAAAACCGCAACCTCCCTGTTATCACTTAACCTCACTCATAAATATGATCCTTCATACAAACTTAACCTTCACTAAACCTATTCACCAACCAACCTTCCACTCACTGCATCATAAACCCAAAACCGTGCACTTCATCCAACCTCACATAACTTCTAAACCGCTCTCTCAGACTCTTAGTTCACAGACCATCATTATATTCAAAATCTACAATACATCAAACATTGACTCGATACAAAATTGACACAACACTTGCATAAATTAATCGCAGTTGCATTCACACCATCGATACCCCTACCTTCCCTCAAATCTGCAACATATCAACACTAACCTAACCATTGTTACCTTTACCCTCAAAAACCGTGACCTTGCAAAAGAACCTAACATTGTAATTTTCGAACCACTCAACCCTCTCCTCTATTTCACGCAAAAAAACAACAGACACAAAGCAGAAATGTTAGAAGAATAAGAGATTAAAAGTTAGCATACCTGAAGAAGCTTCGGTCGGAGCCGCCATCGTCTTCGTGGAGGTAAGTGGTTTTGCTCATTTTTTATAGCACTGTGTAGAGAAGATTTCTTTGAACATTCCCTCCATAGGCTTGATAAGAAATTAGGCTTCATCACCATTTGATTGAGATTCTAATACTTCTAGGGTTGGATTTTGGTGTAGATTTAGGAGGTTTGAGGAATAATATGAGGAAACAAATTTGAGAATTGAGAAAGAGAGAAGGTAGTGTCAGAGAGATTTGAGGTCAAAAGAAATAACGTAAAATCGTGAGAAGAAGAAGAGAGATAAGAGGCCCTAGTTGTTGTTTCGCAGAGAACTTGAAGCGTGAAAGAATCAGAGAGGAAGAAGCAACTTTTCTGAAACTAAGTGAAAGACTAGGTGGTTGAGAGAGAGAATTTGTGTTATCCTCTTTTGTCCTTAGTTAATCGAGTTTATTAGAAATAAAGAAAAATTAATACTGGCCAATTTCCCATGGTGAGATGACTCTTAGTGTATTAGGGTAATTTTTTTAATTATATTTTAACATGGCATCTTGGGCATTAACCTGATCCGCCCAATGCACAATTGCCTCAGCCTAGCCAAATTTCTTTCTCCTTTCAGCCCAGTTTTTATTCACTTGTTTTTATTTTCTAATTATTATGTTAGCTATTGGGCCTCACCCCAACTCATCCATAAGCCCAACGATTTTTAGCATCTTACACCCCCTATTTGCTTGTGTTTCTGGCCCATTTAAATTAGTTAAATCTTTTAATTTTCTAATTTATTTTATTTGTTTAATTAATTGTTTAGATTTTATTTTCATTTTATTTATATGATAAAAATCACAAAAAAGTTAGAATTTTAATTTCTTTTTGTTTTTTTATATAAAAGTAACAAAATATGTTAAGGTTTGATTTTGTTTTGATTTTATTCTTAGTAGAATATTTTTGTTTAATTTCTTTGGTTGATTTCTCACACGTTCCCTTACGATTTTCCATTAGGTGATTAAAATTCATTTTGATCACTTAGTGTTGAATTAGACTTTAGGATCAAACACACTGTATGATAACTAATTAGGTTAGGAATTTCCCTTCTACACTCAATATTAGGTTAACCTTTGTACATAACATACAATTAGATATTAGTTTCCCTCTTATCATTTAAACCTTTTTCCTTTTTGTTAAGAATTATCATTCACAAACCAAAAATAAAAAACACTTAATTATTACTCGAATTTATTCTAAAACTCGCAAAAACACTCAACCAAGCAAAACTCCCCCAAAGGGCATGTCATCTTCGTTCTACCGTGATATCGGCCGTGCCTATTGCTAGAATGCGTGTGTTAACATCGCCCACTAAAAAACACAAATAAACCAACCATTTTCTAGAGGAACTACGGTGTTCTGATTCCTTCATTGGATACGTAGGCAAAGGGTCACGAAACCCTCACGAACGCAATAATCAAAAACCATTCATTTCCCTTTTAGCAAGCATAGTTGTAGATAAATAACCCCTTTAAGACAAACAAACAAAACGGATCCCGTTGAGTATAACGGATGCGAGGGGTGCTAATACATTCCCCTCTCATAACCGACTCCCTTACCCTTTCTCTTGGTTGCAAGACCATCTTATCCATTCCCTTGTGGTTTTATCGATATTTCCCCTTCCTTCGGGATAAATAAAGTTCGGTGGCGGCTCTATGTTTTCTGCCGGTGGCTTCAGTTGGTGACTCAGCTGGGGAAATTTAGCGAGTCTCTCCTAGTTTTGTTTATTTGTCTTTTGGGGTGTTTATTTATTTGCTTTATCTTGCTTTACTGCTTTATTTCTTTATTTATTTTATTCTTTTATATATTGCATATATTGTTTCTACTCACATATTCTGGATACATTGTGATGTTGGGTTTGGTGATTACTTTTGATAAGTCCTCTACCCGGACTTGGGTTACACATAGGATTAGGACGGGCGGTATAGTCAAGTTAACTTTAAGGGAGTAATCCCGAAGAAGGAGGGATGAAAATCCCCCACTCAGTGGAGGTCCCCTTGAAAGTAGTGATGTTTACTGAGTAATCGGGAAGACGTCGTTGCTTTCGACCTGGGAGCTCGAGAAGCTGAGGGCCGTAGAACCATTAACCCATCCTAGCCTTTTAGGTGCAGTGCGGAGACTATAACGGAGTAATCAGGAAGTAGTTGTCACGCGATATTGCACACGGACGAGTTTTTCCTGCGAATATTACTGATTACCAAGTAATTGGGACGTCGGTAATATCCAAAGGAAGAGCGTAGACTTCAAGAACTCTTTAGAACCTTGTTCGGAAAGTGATAAATCCCTAGTACATACCCCGTGGGTGGTTACTTTGACTCCATGCCTGTGACGTCAAACTTTTGATCATGTTGCTTTCAGCATGTGCAACGGACTACGCAATGGTTATCCAGAATATGTGGAGCTGAGACTTCATGTCATAGCATACCATGACATCATATCATCATGTATATACATCTCATATCTAGGGAAATCCAAAGACAAGTCTCGTTGATATAGCTTTTTAAAAAATGGAAATTTTAAAAGATAGATGAGTCTTTGGGTCTCCTCAGAAATGAAGATAAAGCATTCATCCATACTACCGTGCATTCATTTTTCACAATAAAAACTCATTGGGGTCCCCTTTCTCAGAATCCAGTAAACAGCAAAGACGAGTCATCCACATCCTTACCGTACCAGAGGCAACCAGCAAAGGCTAATGGATATTTTTGAAGAGAATCAGAATGCACTCCGTCGGGATATGGACACTATGGGTACTCGCATGGATCAACTCATGGAAACCCTTCATGCCGTGATCAAGGGTCAAGAAGAACTACTTCAAAGTGTTGCTAAGCTTACTACTGCTGCTCCTTTCACTTCTACTAAAGGGAGAAATGACAATGCAAATGTTGAGACTCCTACAGATGCTCCTATGAATGATGCCAATGATCACCATGATGTTATTGATCTTGATGAACCCAAGTGAACCTTTCTGCCGGGGTTGCCGAAATTGCAAAAATCTATCATGCTCTCGAAGAGCGACTTAGAGCCATGGAGGGTATCAAGGCTTCCGGATTCAATACTACTGCAATGTGCCTCGTGCCTGGGGTAGTTATTCCTCCCAAGTTCAAAGTCCCAGAGTTTGACAAATACAAAGGCACTTCTTGCCCAGAGACATATCTTTGTTCCTATTGTCTCAAAATGGTGGCTTATGCTGGAAATGAACCTTTGCTCATACATTTCTTTCAAGACAGTTTGACTGGGGCATCCTTGGATTGGTATATGCAATTGGAAAGATCTCGCGTCAGTACTTGGGGAGAGCTTGCCGATGCTTTTTTGAAACATTACCATTACAATACTTCCATGTCTCCAAGTCGTACTCAGCTCCAGGGGATGGTACAAAAATCTGAAGATTCTTTCAAAGAATACGCTCAGAGGTGGCGTGAACTAGCTGCAAGGATCCAACCTCCTCTCTTGGATCGTGAATTGATTGATCTGTTTATGGGTACTCTACGAGGCCCTTATCTCCAGCATATGCTCAGTAGAACTTCTACTTATTTCTCGGATATGGTCATTATTGGTGAACTTGTTGAGACGTGCATTAAGGGCGGGACGATTCAAGGTGTTGCTAACAATGCTAACAACAATGCAGACATTAATAGGAAACCATTTTCTGGTTTTGTCAAGAAGAAAGAGGGCGAGACCAGTGCCATCACTGTCAACCAAGGAAGATCTCCCACATTTCCTCAAGTCTGATTCCCTTATTTTCCTACACCTGCTGTTCTTCCCAACCAATTTGTTCCTCAAGTATATGCTACTACAACTCCAGCACCCTGAATGGCCCAACAACGACCTTTCTCTCCGCAACCACATTATGCTCCGCAATAACAGTTTGCACCTCCTACAACTTATCAACAACCGAATCAACATCTCCAAGGTCCGAGATCTCCTCAAAGACAGAGAGCCCCTGAAAGAATATTTGATCTCATTCCCATGTCCTATGCTCAGCTTCTCCCACAGTTACTTGCTAGTCAAATGGTTCAATTGCGCGAACTCGGTCCATCGCCAAATCCTCTCCCTAGGGGATATGATATTAATGCTCATTGCGAATTCCATTCTGGGGCTCCAGGCCATAAAATTGAAAATTGTAGAGCATTCAAGTGCAAAGTTCAAGATCTCATCGATGCAAAAGCCATCAACTTCAATCCTGTTGGTCCTAATATTCAAAATAATCTCATGCCTCCTCATCAAGGGGGAACGGTCCATGCTATTGAAGAAGTTAATGAACGGGTTTTGGTATCAAAGGTTGATGAAATTAAGATATCTTTGGAAACTGTCAGAGAACATTTGTTGAAGCATGAAGTGCTACAAGAACTCCATGACTTCTACTTAACATGTTCTTCCAAACCAGGAGAGTGTGCTGAGTTGAAGAAGGCCATCCAACAGTTGATCGATGAAGGTGTCTTACAGATAGAGAAAGTATTCCGAGAAGAAGATATTGATGTCCTGGAAATCCCCTACTATCCGAGAAGCTTTTCATCCACCCCTAGTATTCCGTTAACAATTCAGGTTCCTATTACCCCCATAATGATTCAAGCTCCTATTCCTCCTACAAGCAACGACTCGAAGGCAATTCCATGGGAGTATAATGTAGTCTATATTCATGGAAAGAGGTATGAGTGCCCTCCGGTTGGTGACAAGAATGTTACCAACATTGCAGGAACAAGTAACATGACTCGCAGTGGTCGGATCTTTTCTCCTCCACCACCACATCCTAAGGAAACTAACAGTGAAGCTCTAGATAAGGCCAGGGGAAAGCAAGCGATGGATAATCAACCCGAACTTTATGAAGGACAAGAAGTGGAGCAACTTTTGAGAATTCTCAAGCGGAGTGATTACAAAGTAGTGGACCAGCTCAACCAGGAACCATCCAAGATTTCCATCTTGTCTCTCCTTTTGTGTTCAGAGGCCCACCACAACGCCTTATTGAAGACCTTATGTTCTGCTCATGTTACCCAAGACATATCTGTGGCCCAGTTTGAAGGAATAGTCACCAATATTGTTGTGGGAAATTGTTTGGGTTTCTGCGACGATGAACTCTCGGTTGAAGGCAGAGCCCATAATAAAGCGCTGCATGTTTCTATGAAGTGTTTGGACACTGTTTTATCTCGAGTTTTGGTGGATACAGGTTCTTCACTCAATGTGATGCCTAAGGTTACCTTGTTTAAGTTGAATATGGACGGAGTGATGATGAGGCCCTCCACTCTAAATGTTCGAGCGTTTGATGGTTCGAGAAGATCGGTGGATGGAGAAGTGGATTTGCCTGTCAAGATTGGTCCCCACACTTTCTATTTGTCATTCTATGTTATGGACATTTTTCCATCCTATACTTGCCTTTTGGGTCGTCCATGGATTCATGTAGCAGGAGTTGTGACATCTACTCTTCATCAACGCCTGAAGTTCATTGCGAATGACCAAGTTGTCATCGTTTGTGGGGAAGAAGACATAGTGATTAATAATCTGACTACCTACCGTTACGTGGAAGTGGAAGGCGAGGTACAAGAGTTGCCCTTTCAAGATCTGGAGATTGTTACTATTGACAAAGTCCCTGTCGTGGAATGTAAGAAGTATGAGATACCCCTGGCCTCTTTGAAGGATGACAAAGCCCTCATAGAAGCTAGACCTCCCCATGACAGTTGGGGCAAATTGATTAAAGTTCCAAAGAAGAAAAATCATTTTGGTCTTGGGTATCAACCATCATCCTCTATGCAAGCTGGTTGGGTTCCTCTCAAAGGACAACAGGTTCCCCTAATTTCTGAAGTGTTCGTCAGTACTGGTGTAAGCAAGGAAGGACAAGTGCTCTCCACAGATGCTGAAGGTGACGATGAAGATATTTCAAGATTTATCTATCAAGTTACACCGGACCAGGAGCTCGGCAATTGGACTGCCGTGGACATCCCAGAAGTTGTTTTCCTTGATGTGTAATTTTCTGTTTCCATTTTAAGTCATATGTCATGCCCAAGGCATACTGACAGCTTGTAGAAGAGGCCCCTTATGTTTCAATCTTTGTTTAACATTGAATGAAAAAATCGCACTTTCGCATACAATTTTGTTCTGTCTTTTCTTTTACTTTTACTTTTTCAAAATAAAAATGGCAATACTCTTCTTTTCTTATTCTAAATGTTCTTTTGCACTTTCTAAAAATAAAACATAAAATCATTGATCATGCAGATCCGTCTCGGACTCCGTTGGAAATGATAATGCTATGGCTCCTTATATCCTTGAGAATTCAGTCGGTCGTGCTAACGAAGATAATGAGGAAGATTGTGAAGTCCCTGAAGAACTAGCCAGACTCTTGAGACAGGAAGACAAGGTCATTCAGTCGTATCAAGAGGAAACAAAAGTCGTCAATCTGGGTATTGAAGAGGTAAAGAGAGAAGTCAAGATAGGGGCCGCCTTGCAAAGTGAAGAAAAGAAGGGGTTGATTGAATTGCTTCAAGAGTATGATGACATCTTCGCCTGGTCGTATGAAGACATGCCCGGCTTAGACACTGATATAGTAATGCATAGATTGCCACTCAAGCCAGAATGTCCTCCTGTAAAGCAAAAACCAAGAAGGACCAGACCCGACATGGCCTTGAAGATCAAAGAAGAGGTTCAGAAACAGCTCGAAGCAAGTTTCTTATCTGTGATAAATTACCCACCTTGGATTGTTAACATTGTGCCCATACCTAAGAAGGATGGTAAGGTATGTATGTGTGTTGACTATCGAGACTTGAATAGAGCAAGCCCGAAGGATGATTTCCTGTTGCCTCATATTGATGTGTTGGTTGATAACACTGCTCAGTCTTTAGTGTTTTCCTTTATGGATGGTTTCTCTGGATACAATCAGATAAAGATGGCTCCGGAAGACATGGATAAAACAGCTTTCACAACTCCTTGGGGTACCTTTTGCTATAGAGTCATGCCTTTTGGTCTTAAAAACGCTGGTGCGACATATCAGCGAGATATGGTGACTCTCTTTCACGACATGATCCATAAAGAATTCGAGGTGTATGTGGACGACACGATTGCGAAGTCACAGACTGAAGAAGAACATTTGGTTCATTTGAAGAAGTTGTTTGATCATTTGCGAAAGTTCAGGTTAAGGCTTAATCCCAACAAATGCACCTTTGGGGTTCGATCGGGCAAGTTACTTGGTTTTATCATGAGTCAACGAGGGACTGAAGTAGATCCAGACAAAGTAAAAGAAATACAAGATATGCCGGCGCCGAGAAATGAGAAGGAAGTACGAGGTTTCCTTGGAAGGTTGAATTACATAGCCAGGTTCATTTCCCATCTTACTGCTACCTGTGAACCCATCTTTAAATTGTTACGCAAGAATCAGGATGTTTGTTGGGATGAGAGTTGTCAAGAAGCTTTCGAGAATATTAAGCAGTATCTTTAAGAACCACCAATACTTATACCACCAGTTCCGGGAGACCTCTCATTATGTATTTGACTGTGCTTGAAGGATCTATGGGTTGTGTTCTCGGACAACATGATGATACCGGACGAAAAGAACACGCCATTTACTATTTGAGCAAGAAGTTTACTGATTGTGAATCAAGGTACTCCTTACTCGAGAAAACTTGTTATGCTCTTACGTGGGCAGCCCGAAATTTGAGGCAGTATATGTTGACACATTCCACGCTTCTGATATCTAAGATGGATCCGATAAAGTACATCTTCGAGAAACCATCACTTACAGGCAGATTGGCTCGGTGGCAAATGCTTTTGTCTGAGTATGACATCCAGTACGTCACACAAAAGGCCATCAAAGGTAGCATTCTTGCTGATCATCTCACTCACCAGCCATTGGAATAATATCAGCCCGTGAAGTTCGACTTTCTAGATGAGGATATTATGAAACTTGATGACAATGAAGGACCTGAACCACGGGAGCGATGGACTCTCACGTTCGATGGTGCGTCAAATGCTATGGGTCATGGTATTAGGGTAGTTCTGACCTCTCCACGCAACACTCACATACCTTTCTCTGCCAGATTATGTTTTGATTGCACGAATAATGTCGCTGAATACGAAGCTTGTGTGATGGGCCTTGAGGCAAGCATTGATTTGAAGATCAAGATTCTTGAAGTTTATGGGGACTCTGCCTTAGTGATACATCAAGTACGAGGTGATTGGGATACACGGCACCCTAATTTAGTTCCATACAGGGATTACATAATTGAGTTGTTGCCCGATTTCGATGAGGTCACATTTGAGCACATTCCCAGAGAAGCGAATCAACTGGAAGACGCTCTGGCCACTTTAGCAGCGATGTTCAAAGTCAATTACCCGAATCATGCACCCAGTATAAGGATCTGTCGTTACAAGGAGCCAGCACATATTTTCCATGCTCATTGTCTCACAATTGAAGATGTATCAGACGAAAGGCCGTGGTATTTCGACATCAAAAGATATCTTGAGAAGCAAGAGTACCCCGAAGGTGCTATGATTTGTGATAAGTGGACTCTCAGAAGGTTGGCGTCTAAGTTTTTATTGTCAGGAGACGTTATGTACAAGAGAAACTATGATTCAGTTTTGCTCAGATGCGTGGATAGACACGAAGCAGAATCCATTATACGAGAAATACACGAGGGCTCTTTTGGGACTCATGCCAGTGGTTATTCCATGGCCAAGAAAATCCTACGAGCAGGTTATTTTTGGATGACGATGGAAAGTGATTGTTGTGTATATGCCAAAATGTGCCATAAATGTCAGGTTTACGCAGACAGGATACATGTTCCTCCCACTCCTTTGAATGTGATGACTTCACCATGGCCCTTTGCAATGTGGGGTATCGATATGATTGGACGCATCGAGCCGAGCACCTCAAATGGACACAGGTTTATCCTGGTTGCTATTGACTACTTCACCGAGTGGGTGGAAGCGGCTTCATACAAGAATGTGACCAAGCAAGTTATCACTCGTTTCATCAAAATATAGATCATAGGCCGGTATGGAACTCCTAACAAGATCATCACTGATAACGGGTCAAATCTCAACAACAAGATGATGAAGGAAATGTGTGAAGAGTTCAAGATCGAGCACCATAATCCGTCACCTTATCGACCAAAGATGAATGGGGCAGTCGAAGCCGCTAACAAGAACATAAAGAAGATCGTCCAGAAAATGGTGAGAACATACAAAGATTGGCATGAGATGTTGCCTTTTGCCCTGCATGGCTATCGAACTTCGGTTCGTACTTCCACTGGGGCAACTCTGTTTTCACTAGTCTATGGTATGGATGCGGTACTCCCGGTCAAAGTGGAGATTCCTTACTAAGGGTTTTGATGGATACTAAACTTGATGAAGCAGAATGGATTCAAACGAGACTCGACCAACTCAATCTCATCGAGGAAAAGCGCCTGTCAGCCATTTTTCACGGTCAGTCATACCAACAGCGTCTCAAGAGGGCATTTGACAAGAAGATTCGGCCTCGAGAGTTCCACGTAGGTGACTTGGTCTTAAGAAAGATTCTCCCAATCCATACTGATCCAAGAGGCAAGTGGACTACCAACTATGAGGGACCGTACATCGTGAAGAAAGTTTTCTCAGGAGGTGCTCTGATCCTGACAAACATGGATGGGGAAGACATTTCGCTTCCAGTCAATTCAGACTCAGTCAAAAAATACTACGCATGAAAGGACCCGCTAAGTCGAAAACCCAAAAGGGCGGCTTAGGCAAAAATTAGGGCTAAAAAACAAAAAAAAAAAGAGAGAATAACCCGCTAAGTCGAAAACCCGAAAGGGCGACTTAGGCAAAAATGGGTGTCCCGGTGGATTGAAAACCCGAAAGGGCGATCCAGGCAAAAATTAGGGACAGAAAAGCGAGAGACTGCAGTCTGAAGACTCTTCACGTACACCCTCCTAATGCGGGATGGATCGATCTAACTATTATCCTTTGGGAGCACGACACTAGGATGACCCGGGATATGAGAACTATAACAATGTCAGTTTTAACGGAAGTTTGAGATTTTCTTATTGCCCTTTTACTCGTTGTATTTCTTTTCTTTTCTGCAACTTCCTCATTTAGGAGTTGTTTCTATGTATGAATGCCCATTCACGGGCCAAACTCATTAATAAAATTTTCCCTGCCATTAAAAATCTTTGTTATGTTCTTTTACTTTATTCTTCGTATGCGAATCGTGATTTAAATTCTTTGTTAAGCATTGCATTGAAAATAATAAGTCAATAATAATCACGAGCTAAGATGTGAAACACTACATTACATGGATATGAAGGCATCCCAAGGGAATTTTGTGGCGTTCAAGTGTTCGTTCTTCTGTGCAGGTAGCAAGTCATAACGGTCGCCTCGACCAGGTTTTCATCCTCGTCGCCCCCTTACAATCGACTGAGCGCCCGATTTTCCCACACAGAGAGACTTGGGGAATTTGGAGAGATCCATGTCTCTATTCAGTCATTCACAAGTAGTCCAGCATGTGAAGAATGTCAGATCCAGCTACTCCTCCTCAACAAGATTTAATCCCCAGTAAGCTCGACCAGGATATAACTCAATTCTCCCAGGTTTCAAGCACCAGTCTATATTGGTACCTCAAGATGACGAGCAATAGATCCCAATGAGTTTTTAACATTTTGCATACAATAATCATCACGACATATTGCATTGCATCTTCAAACGCATATCATATCCATGGATCATCATGTCACACTTCAAATGCATATGAAGCATGAGCCAAATTAATCCCAAATCAACAAAACATCCTCACAAAAAATTTCATCCTCATAATTCCCAGTTAACATCTGTTATTACACTACCAACTAAAATAAACTAGGTTGTTAGTATGTCATGCTCCCCAACTCTCAATACTCACTTTATCTCTCTTAGGGTCGTAGGTTGTCTGTAGACTTTACCCTCTCCTCCTCGTATACTTAAGGTCGTAGATCGTCCGTAGATCTTACCGTCGTTTTTAGGGTCGTAGATCGTCCGTATATCTTACCTTCTCTTTATCTTCCTAGGGTCGTAGGTCGTCCGTAGACTTTACCCTCTCATCATCTTTTTTGAAGGTCATAGATCATCCGTAGATCTTACCGTCGAGTCCTCTTTTAGGGTCGTAGATCGTCCGTAGGTCTTACCCTCATGTTATATTTTTAGGGTCGTAGATTGTCCGAGGATCTTACCTTCACTTTATCTTTCCTAGAATCGTAGGTCATCCGTAGACTTTATCCTCTCATCCTCTTAAGGTCGTAGATCGTCCGTAGATCTTACCGTCGCGTCATCCTTCTAAGGTTGTAGATCGTCTGTAGATCTTCCTTTCACTTTATCTTTCTAAGGTCGTAGATCGTCTGTAGGTCTTACCTTCGCTTTTAAGGTCATAGATCGTCCGTAGGTCTTACCTTCGCTTTTTAAGGTCATAGGTCATCCGTAGATCTTACCATCACGTTATCCTTATAAGGTCGTAGATCGTCTGTAGGTCTTACCTTCGCTTTTTAAGGTCATAGGTCATCTGTAGATCTTACCATCGCGTTATCCTTATGGGGTCGTAGGTCGCTCGTAGGTCTTACCCTCACATTATCTTTCATAAGGTCGTAGGTCGCTCGTAGGTCTTACCCTCACGTTATCTTTCAAGTTATAATTTTGTCAAGTAATTCTACTTTCAGTCATTCCACCACCTGCTCCCTCAAAAACCTTGTATCGGCACCGTTACCCCAATACGAGCTACCCTTTTTCAACCATGTTTTATCCATCATGACCGGTCCACCAGAAGACCAGTTTGTCTTTTCCCGGCAGACATTTCCACCAGTGAATAACACTCACCCAATCTCTCCAGGGAAAATTTCAGGTCCTGGTATTTAATCATCTTCCACCTTGAACTTCCGAAAGGCTGACGCCAATCTCACTTTCAGGTTCAAGATGATTAAATAGGGGCAACTGTCGTACCCCAAATTTGCCCTATCTCTTTTACTTTTTCTCTAGCTTTGAACTTTGCGTTCCATTTGCATCATTTTATCATTCAGTCATTTGCATATCCCGCATCTCAGGGAATCGGGCGCTTTGGTTTAAAGTTTTAGGGATGCGCCCATTTATGTCTAATCTTGTTTTGAGGTTTTCTTATCAGGTAAAAAGGAAACGCATCTGGTTCTCGATTAGCGGATCTTGGAATGAATTTTTTCATCACGTTGCAAGGTTGGTTCTCGCTCAAATTTATCGGAGCTTGGAGTAGGGTTTATTTCCCTATGTTTGTTGGTCAAAAGGCTAGGGTTTTCGGGTCTTTGGTTTCCGAGAAGATGTTTCTCTCGCCTGCCTCGAAGATGGATCAAAGCTCAGTGCGTTACGTCAAGAATTTCATCTCCTCGCATTTTAAGTTTCTTCTTTAAGTCCCTAAGACATTGAGTCGAGAATTTGAAGTTTGAATTGACAAATGTGGAGATCGAGCACTTCAGGAAATGAGGTTAAAGGTTCATGATAATCAAGACGTGTTTTTGTTGCTTAAGTCACAAGTTATCGTGGGCTGAATATCAAAAGTTAGGTTTCTGGTCGGGAAGTGCAAGTGTGGTTCAGGCATGATATGGAGGTCAAGGTTTAAGCGACTGGTGTTTTGAGTTCGGATTAACCAGTGGGATTAAATTCTTAAGCATTTATTTTGTTTGATTGGATTTTGAAAGATAAGGCGTGTGATTTGTTTGGAATACAAATTATAACAATTGCTCACAATTTCTTGAAGTAAGTTACAAAGTCAAAGGGTGCATTCGAATTATTCAAGAGAGAATTTCAGAATTTAAACAAGATTCAAGAGTTATTTGATTTCTACAAGAAAGTTCATAATTGATAAATTCATTCAAACTTGTGTTCATTACATTTTGAGACGATTTACAAGGCATGTCACGAATTACAAGTTAGAATTGCTATTTACAAAAACAAAAAGGAAATCAATTCTTTCTCCTTCAATGATTGTTGCTTCTTCTTCAAGATGACCGTCCATGTTCTTACAATCCCACTTGTCGTCCGATACTCGTGCTCATGAAACAAAGAAGACAAAAATTAGCAAGCAACTAATGCATGAAAACTTCCAAACAATTATTTGTTAAGAGAAAATGTCATCATAAGGGTTTGCGTTTGGAATCAGTCAGGGAGTTATTTTTATCATGGTTTATTTTCTCCCAATTGCAAATCACAAAAAGAGTTGTTCTCTTTGGTTCACAAAAAGGAAAAAAGAAAAAATTACAAATGTTTCCTGTTGCTAAAGCAAATAACCAGCAGCGCTACTAAAAAATAGCAAGGAAAAGTCCAGAGCAGCAAAAAAATACAAGCAGCATAGCAGAACAACGCAAGAACAACAACCATAGGCCCACAATGTTACAATAAGGCAACACAAACAGCAGCACATCGATGTAACAAAGCTGCATCAACAACAGAACAGGCAGCGCACAGAACAACAACAGCAGGCCAGCAGGCCAAGCAAGTAAAACAACAAGCAACATAAACAACCAGCAAATATTAAACAAAACAATAGTGCAAGCTCATTAGCCCAAACACCCTAGTGCTTCATCATTTTCCAAAAGAGGCAAACCCTTCAGAATTTTCAAAGAAAAAGCACAATAGCTTGGTGTGATACGGTGGCAGAACCGGAACTGTTTAATACTGGTTTGCATTTTTTGTTCGCAAAATGTCGCGGTAAGCAAGATTCGCCACCGACTTTTATTTTATCCAACAAGGAAAGGAAAAAAGCAGAGGAAAATTCCTTTTTCAAGATTTTCTGAGTACGGGGGGTAGATTATAGAAAGGGAAGGTATTAGCACCCTTTCTATCCGTGGTTTTCCACGAGCTCTTAGGTACTTGCTCATCATTTTAAAAATTACTTTTGTGTTTGTGTGATTTGAACAGTTTTTGTTTTACTTCGTTTTAACCCTTATATCAGTCCTCAAGAGTGTTACGAAGTGTTTTTGAAAACATTATTTGAAAAGTGTGTAAGTGTGGAAAAGTTTGATTTTGAGCAAGTACCTACTAGCATCTACCTACTCGAAAAAGGAACGTTTCTGTTCTTTTTTCCTTTCCTTGTTGGATAAAATAAAAGTCGGTGGCAACTCTTGCTTACCGCGACATTTTGCAAACAAAAAACGCAAACCAGTATTAAACAGTTCTGATTCTGCCACCGTATCACAGAACTGGCGACTCTGCTGGGGAGAGCTAACACCACTGTCTTTTGGGTGTTTTTTATTCTGCGGGGAGTGTATGCATTTTTAGTCATATTCTTCAGCTAGGTCTATCCCTGTACCTGGTGAATAGAGAAACTATAAGGCTCGGACATTTTTGTTTTCCCCTGTTTCTGAAATCACGAGTGACCGTCTTTTGTTTCGCATGTAAATATTTATGAGCAGCAATTATCCACAATGTTACAACAAGGCAGCACAAACAGCAGCACAACGTTGTAACAAAGTTGCATCAACAACAGAGCAGGCAGCGCACAGAACAACAACAGCAGGCCAGCAGGCCAAGCAAGTAAAACAACAAGCAACATAAACAATCAGCAAATATTAAACAAAACAATAGTGCAAGCTCATTAGCCCAAACACCCTAGTGCTTCATCATTTTCCAAAAGAGGCAAAACCTTCAGAATTTTCAAAGAAAAAGCATAATAGCTTGGCATCATTGAAAGAAAAAGCGGAAAGATATAACCTGTTGTAATTCGGCCCAAAACAGTCCAAAATTTCTGCTACAGCTATGCTGCAGAAATAAGCCATATCAGTCCAAAATGCCCTGTCCAAACCTGCATATCATTCCAAATAATTTTCACCAAATAATGAACACAAATCCTGCATCAGAAAGAAAAAATCAGCATACCACATTTGTTCAAATCTCACCAATCTTCCCCCCAAAACCCCTTTTTAACACTATAAACGCAAACCAACTGCATAACACAGAAAAGACTCTCAGATTCAGAAATAAAGTTACAAGAAATATTTTAGAAACTCACCCAAAAAAAAAGAAATCGAAAACTCTCTCTTCTCTCTGCATAATCTCTGTCAACCTTACGCTAAAACCGCAGCCTCCCTGTTATCACTAAATCTCACTCTAATCACAACCACACTCATAAATATGATCCTTCATACAAACTTAACCTTCATTAAACCTATTCACCAACCAACCTTCCACTCACTGCATCATAAACCCAAAACCGTGCACTTCATCCAACCTCATATAACTTTTAAACCGCTCTCTCAGACTCTTAGTTCACAGACCATCATAATGTTCAAAATCTGTAATACATCAAACATTGACTCGATACAAAATCGACACAACACTTGCATAAATTAATCGCAGCTGCATTCACACAATCGATACCCCTAGCTTCCCTCAAATCTTTAACATATCAACACTAACCTAACCATTGTTACCTTTACCCTCAAAAACCGTGACCTTGCAAAAGAACCTAACATTGTAATTTTCGAACCACTCAACCCTCTCCTCTATTTCACGCAAAACAACAACAGACACAAAGCAGAAATGTTAGAAGAATAAGAGAATAAAAGTTAGCATACCTGAAGAAGCTTTGGTCGGAGTCGCCGTCGTCTTCGTGGAGGTAAGTGGTTTCGCTCATTTTTTACAGCACTCTGTAGAGAAGATTTCTTTGAACATTCCCTCCATAGGCTTGATAAGAAATTAGGCTTCATCACCATTTGATTGAGATTCTATGACTTCTAGGGTCGGATTTTTGGTGTAGATTAAGGAGGTTTGAAGAATAATATGAGGAAACGAATTTGAGAATTGAGAAAGAGAGAAGGTAGTGTCAGAGAGATTTGAGGTCAAAAGAAATAACGTAAAATCGTGAGAAGAAGAAGAGAGATAGGAGGCCCTAGTTGTTGTTTCGCAGAGAACTTGAAGCGTGAAAGAATCAGAGAGGAAGAAGCAACTTTTCTGAAACTAAGTGAAAGACTAGGTGGTTCAGATAGAGAATTTGTGTTATCCTCTTTTGTCCTTAGTTAATCGAGTTTATTAGAAATAATGAAAAATTAATACTGGCCAATTTCCTATGGTGCTCACGGAAGCTGACTCTTAGTGTATTAGGGTAATTTTTTTAATTATATTTTAACATGGCATCTTGGGCTTTAACCTGATCCGCCCAATGCACAATTGCCTCATCCCAGCCAAATTTCTTTCTCCTTTCAGCCCAGTTTTTATTCACTTGTTTTTATTTTCTAATTATTATGTTAGTTATTGGGCCTCACCCCAACTCATCTATAAGCCTAATGATTTTTAGCATCTTACACTCCCTGTTTGCTTATGTTTCTGGCCCATTTAAATTAGTTAACTCTTTTAATTTTCTAATTTATTTTATTTGTTTAATTAATTGTTTAGATTTTATTTTCATTTTATTTATATGATAAAAATCACAAAAAAGTTAGAATTTTAATTTCTTTTTGTTTTTTTATATAAAAGTAACAAAATATGTTAAGGTTTGATTTCGTTTTGATTTTATTCTTAGTAGAATATTTTTGTTTAATTTCTTTGGTTGATTTCTCACACGTTCCCTTATGATTTTCCATTAGGTGATTAAAATTCATTTTGATCACTTAGTGTTGAATTAGACTTTAGGATCAAACACAATGTATGATAACTAATTAGGTTAGGAATAACCCTTCTACACTCAATATTAGGTTAACCTTTGTACATAACATACAATTAGATATTAGTTTCCCTCTTATCCTTTTAACCTTTTTCCTTTTTATTAAGACTTATCATTCACAAACCAAAAATCAAAAACACTTAATTATTACTCGAATTTATTCTAAAACTCGCAAAATCACTCAACCAAGCAAATCTCCCCCAAAGGGCATGTCATCTTCGTTCTACTGCGATACTGGCCGTGCCTATTGCTAGAATGCGTGTGTTAACGTCGCCCACTAGAAAACACAAACAAACCAACCATTTTTTAGAGGAACTACGGTGTTCTGATTCCTTCATTGGATACGTAGGCAAAGGGTCGCGAAACCCTCACGAACGCAATAATCAAAAACCATTCATTTCCCTTTTAGCAAGCATAGTTGTAGATAAATACCCCCTTTAAGACAAACAAACAAAATGGATCCCGTTGAGTACAACGGATGTGAGGGGTGCTAATACCTTCCCCTCGCATAACCGACTACCTTACCCTTTCTCTTGGTTGCAAGACCATCTTATCCATTCCCTTGTGGTTTTATCGATATTTCCCATTCCTTCGGGATAAATAATGTTTGGTGGCGGATCTGTATTTTTTGCCGGTGGCTTCAACCGGCATGTTGAGTTTGGTACATTGCCTATTAGATGTATCATGCTTATGCTAATTACCCCATTGTTGTTGGAGAGGTTGTTGTTGGGCTCGTGGTGTAGTAGAAAATTGGAAAGGTCTACTCTCCACCAAGACAACCTCTTGTCTCATAGGAGGCTGAGTAGTGCCTTGATCCCCAATCTGGACCGTTTGTTTCATACGGTTACGACCGTCTTGATGAAGTTTGTTGACGAGGGTTCTTATCTCTTCTTCTCCCCGGGCTAAGTTTTGGAATAGAGCATTTTGTCCCAACATCTGGATTCTCATTGTTGCTACCTCCGCTTGTAAATGTCTTATCTGACTTTCCTTGTCGCCTTCAGGATAGTCATTGGTCACGCTCTTAATGAATAGTGTTTTCAACTCTTCTTGCCCCTTGGATAGGTTCAAGAACATCTGTTATAGTTGAGCATTTTAAATATGAATGTCCTTGATAGTCTGTTCTAGATCCACCTCTACTGAAATAAACAGTAAGCAAATGAGAGACTTATGTGCGGGAAAACCTGTTATGATGATATGCATGAATATGTGGATGCAATGTTTTCAAGGATCTCGCAGGATAAACACAAGAAAATGTTAGAAGTTGAATTTTGATCAACGACTTTGATTGGAGAACTTTGTATTGGTGGATGTCCTTCCACGAGAATCAAGCTCACCATGTCAAGTGGGTCATAGCCCTTGATGCAAGTTATCGTGCTTTGGTCTTGACGACATTTGGTTAGAGGAAAATAAATCCTCTTTCCCCTTAATAGACGTCTGATTCAACGTGACCCTGCATCATAGGCCCTTGAGATCCTTGAAATGGTTAGTGAAAATGCTATGGTGTGATGTTATGATGTTATATACGAATATGAAAAGTAAGCAAGTTGTTATGTACAAATAGTCATATACACAAAATAGACAAGTCCTTAGGTTTAGGCTTGCATGGAGTTTGATAGGTAAGTACCCTCTTGAAGTTCAGTCGGCTCAACCTTCCCTAGAAAGTAACCGGATTCTAAGGGATCTCAACATCACTGACCTTTCTTTTAGGCATTGTCTCAGCTCAATCAATCTTTTCTTGCGTCCGAGATATCCCAAAAGTCCAATCTCAATGAGTGTAGTATCGAGTATCAACCAATTTTCAGCTTTCCACCGAAGCCGCCTATCTCACTACTTCCTAATGGCCAAGTTGTTCAATTAAGGTTCTAAGGTCAGTTAGTGTTTCATGACACCGCTCAGCGGCCCCGTATTCTCCTCGATTCAACATAAGGGATATCGATACCAACAAATGCGTCACACTAAAGTAGCCATTTCTTCAACCATATCGGTCTACGCCGTACAGTTTCCACAATCTATTGCTACTTACCTAAAAGGTGCCCCAGATCCAGGTAGAAGATAAAAAACAAGCCCAAACAAGGAACCATAATGTAAAGCAAGCAAATAAAACAAAGAAAGCAAGTAAAGGTAATCTAGCACTAAGGTAACCCCACTTTTAAGTCATTCCCCAGCAGAGTCTCCAGTTCTGTAATACGGTGGAAGAACTGCCTTGGGTGTTTTGTGTTTGATCGCAATTGTTACGGATAGCAAGAGTCGCCACCGACTTTTCTTTTATCCAATAAAGGAAAGGGTGAAAAGAACAAGAAAGACCTTTGAGATTATTTTCTTGAGTTCGGGGGGTAAGTTATGAAAAGGGAAGGTGTTAGCACCCTTTTCATCCATAGTTATCTATGGGCTCTTAGTTGCTTGTTAGATCAATGCTTTTGTTTGAAAGTGTGCTTTATGGTGTGGTTTTGAAAGTATTTTGAAAACGTGCCTTTATAATGATTCTTGTCTCTATAAGAACGCATACAAAGTGTTATTTGGAAAATAGTTCAAAGAAGTGTTTGTTTTTGAAAGTGATTTTGAAAAGGTGTCTTTGTAATGATTCTATTCTCTATAAGAATTCATACAAAGTGTGGTCTTTTTAAAATGTATCAAAATGAAAGTGTTGGTGTATAAAATATTTTTGTTGTGAGCAAGCGAGTAACTAGGAGCAACCTACCTACTCAAAGGTCTTTAGTGTTCTTTTCCTCCTCCTTTAGATGTTGTTGTCTTACCATTAATTTGGTAAGAAGCTCCATCATTGGATGTGAAGGGACGGGCATGGGCCATCGTATAGTCATGATAGCAATGTTGTGTGATATCTTAACATTTCTTTTGAGGGACTAAGATCATTTGTAAGGAAACATTCGAAGGGTCATCGAGGGACTATGATCTTGTATTTTTTATTGTTTTTGCTAAGACGTTTCACATGCATAACATGACTATTTTTCATAAGGCAACATGTGGAGTTAACCCTAGAGGTGCATGTGTGCAAAGTGTGTTTGATTGCATGCATTTTTGTCTTTTGATCAGGGTGGTCTACTTGTTGATTTTATCTTGCCATACACCCTAATTACTAACATTTTGCATAAACTGAAAAGTGCAGAAAGATAAAACCCTATACTATTACAACCATATTTAATTGCATGAAAATATAGAGGCAAAAATAAGGTAAAAGCAAGAAAAATGGATCTTTCGATTTAGGGCAGCAAACCCTTCAATTCCGCACTTTCTGGCTCTCTTCGATCTGGCCTGAAAAGGGGTGAAGGCATGGCTTTCAATTGGGGCCTGGAGGCCAGATGTTGTGTCTTCCGATTGGGGCCTGGAGGCCATCATGTTGTGTCTTTTGATTGTGGCCTGGAGGCCAGCATGTTGTGTCTTTCGATTGGGGCCTAGAGGCCAGCATGTTGTGCCTTTCGTTTAGGATGAAGGTTAGTATGGAAGCCAGAGGCTTCATTTTTAACTTTATGTCTTCTGTTTCTTTCGTTTGAATTTGAATAGCAACATGTCCCAAAGCTACGCCAACATTACCTTAGGGCCATGTTAGTCTTTAAAGCATGTTTAAATATACAAAGGGCAAAAACTAAGAAGGTTGTTAACCATGAAACATATTAAAAGGATGGAAACAAAAAGAAGAACAATAGTATGTACATGTTTGAAACGAAAAGGAATTATATTTACAAGTTATGTAAGAAACGAAGGGTTCAAAGTTTAGAACAACTTACCTTGCTGGAGGCTGGAGCGTGTGCTGGACCTTCAAGTGGTTGAACTAGATGCTCTTGGATTCGAAGGAAAGAAACATGTGTAGTGTTACTTTGACTTGATTCGAAGGTCAGGAGGTGTGAGGGTGGTGTTTGTTATTTCTGGATTCGAAGGAGAAGAACACGTGTAGTGTTCTTTCTACTGGATTCGAAATAAAAACAAAGTGTGGGGATTATTTCATATTCAAAAGAGAAAAAGAAACAAATGTTGTGTTTCTTTAGATTCTGGGTTTGAGAGTGTATTTAGTGTTCGGGAATCTTGAGAGTTTGAGAGTTTTTTGAAGGTTCTTCCTACACAGACAAAATCTGCCAGCGTTTTCTCTTGTTGCCCCCCAGCATGTCTAGCCCCTTTTGATGTGCAAATGAACTCTCTATTTATAGAGAAATTTTTTTGAATGATCAGCTTTGTGAAAGAATAAAATATAGTTTCTTTGAAAGGCCAACATCCACTTGTGTCAACTTTTTACAATCCCAAGATAAAAGTACCAAAATCAATGGTTTAGATGGGTGGCTCATAGTTTATAGGGGAAAATGTGCAGAAGAGACAGGTGCAAGGCTCAAAAACTTTCTGAAAAGGTAGTGATGTCATCAAAAGCAAGTTGGCTTGAAGAAAAATTTAAATAGAGTGAGGCACAAGTTGGAGGCTTATGTAGCCTGACCTATGGACAACTTGACCCTTTGAATCAAATCTTTCATCTTTCAATAACCTTTGACCAGACTCAACAAAGCAACATTCGTTTCCACCAGTTGTGTGTCCTTCGAATGGACTAAGTGTGTGTTCTTCGAATGTCCCTCTTCAGCTGAATATGCCATTTTGAGTCCTCTTGATTTTGATCACTTAGGCCCAAACCTTCGACCAGACTCCAAAGTAAGCAAAAAAAATTATTACCCAACTATGCAAGTCTTTCGAATGGGACACCAAGTTGTGTGTCATAATGCAACACTATGGCATATTGAAGGGTTTGCAGATGGATTCAAAGGTGATATGAAGGCGCATTCGAATCAAACATGAAGATGAAATCGAAAGCCACGTGAAGATAGCCATTCATCCAATTGAAAACTTATGAATTCAAGGCAAATAGGTGAAGGGTCAATGGTGCAATCGAAGCTTGTAGGCAGGAGCCATTGTCCAAATGAAGCTTGCATGCAGG
This sequence comes from Vicia faba, assembly GCA_948472305.1. NCBI lineage: Eukaryota > Viridiplantae > Streptophyta > Magnoliopsida > Fabales > Fabaceae > Vicia > Vicia faba. The sequence goes on from OX451738.1 coordinate 816,998,395, forward strand.
AGCTATTTTAGTGCATCAAGAAAACCTATAAGAGGTCAAATTCCCAAATGAAACTAATGGACCAAAGTTTGATCAAAGAAACCAGATGCTCAATCGAATAATGTAAAACAAAGCTTGCATCGACGGAGGCCCAAATGTTCAACCGAAGCGTGAGGACCAAAGCTCACTCGAAGAAGGCAGATGCTCAATCGAAGGATGTAAATCAAAGCTTACATCTAAGGAGGCCCAAATGCCCAATCGAAGGATGAATCAAACTTTCTCAAAGGAAGCCTAGATGTCCAATCGAAACTAGTATGAATTGAAGCAAGCTTGGTTTTCTTCAATTTTGTCAAGAAAATTAATTTTTCTGCTTTGCCCCCTTTTTTGTCTGTTTTGTACTTGTGCAAATTTGAGCTTTTTGAAAATCCTTGTGATAAAATGTCTTTGAGAAAAGAGAGGGAAAATTTTGGGGTACAACAACAGCCTAGCAAGCTCTCCAGGTATTTCACAATATTCCTCATCTTCTTCCTCGGCTTGGTAGGTCAGATTTTCGAAGTCATAATTGGCAATAGCAGAATTGTCATCAATGGGATCCAGGATGGATATGGATCTGAAATTTGTTGTGTGGGTGTGCATAAGAATACATGGTTATTTTAGAAGTAAATAAAGTAAAATAAAAATAGAGAGCAAAAAATTTGAATGCAAAACGTCCAATTATTGTATTAAATGAAAATATGCAAATGAAACATGACAACCCTAACAATAGACCATTGTGCCTTGGGTAAGGCACAAGGCTTAAAATTATTGTTCAAATTACATAACCAAAAACTTGGAAATAGAAAACAGAAAATTACATTTACTTCTGACTAAAGGAGATTGGTACAAAGTCTTCAGTTGTCCAGTTGGTGAGCCCTTTGTCAGTAGTCGGGAAGATCCATTTGTCCAGGTCATTGTCGCTATCAGCATCTTCCACAACATTAATAGCATTAACACCCTTGTCATAATTAGGCATAGGTGCAGTGACAATATTAGGAGTCTCATAAGGGTCAAATTTAATATCCTTAGAGTCAATCATGTCTTGGATCTTATTCTTCAGAGCCCAACAGTTGCTAGTGTCATGTCCCGGACTATTGGATTGATAGGCACACCTTGCATTGGGATTGTACCGGGGAGAGGAAGTATTGGGTTTCGGAGGAGGATCCCTCAATGTAATCAGCTCAGCTTTTAAAAGATGTTTCAATGCCTGAGACAACGGTATGTTGATCTTGGTAAATTGTCTCCTGGATGCATCCGACCTATGCTGATTACCTTGTTGATGTTGTTGCACTGGCTCATGATTAGAAATTAGCACAACTCCTACAGATTGGTTATGATCACTTCTAGCATGACCCTTCGAGCCATACACATCATTAGCTTATTTTTTTTGTTGAGCTTCTTCTTCACAATACTCAAAGAGGCAGCCACCTGAATTTTTCCCCTCCTAATTCCACCTTTAACATGTTCCCCTGTTAATATCAACTCCGTGAAACCAGATGAAGAGCTCCCAATCAGATGATTAAAGAAAGGATCTGTCAAATTTCCCATAAACATATCAACCAACTCCCTATCAAACAACGGAGGTTGAACTCTTCCTGCTAGATCTCCCTATTTCTGGGCATATTCTTTGAAGTCTTCGTTTGAACCCATAGTCATACTCTGTAATTGCACACGAGTTGGTGCAAGGTCAGCATTGTATTGGTATTGTTTGAAACAATGGCAGCCAAGTCTTCCCAAATATGAATATTAGTCCCCTCAAGTTGATAGAACCACTCCAATTGTGTTCTCGACAAGCTCTCTTAAAAGAAGCGCACCCATAATTTTCTGTCGGCAGTGTGGGGTTGGATCTTCCAGACATAAGACCTCAAATGAAGCTTTTGACAAAAAACACCACCATACTTCACAAAAGTAGGGACCTTGAATTTGTGAGGAATAACAACCCCTGAGACTAATCCCAACTCTTCAAAATTTAGCCCAGGCACTTTATGGATCTCTATGGAATTCAAACAATCTTCCAGCTATTCATATTTTTCGTCAGTAGGGGTATATTGTTCATCCAAATAATCTTCTTCCTCTTCAACGGAGTATTTGGCAGAACCATGGTTGCTTTTTTCAGTTTCACCACTCTTATCATCCTTATCCTGTTTGTCGTCTTATTCTAATGGAGTATCAGGATTCTGAACTCGCTTGACTGGTCCCCTGAACCTTTTTCCTATGTTAAGGATGCGTGTTGGTTTCTTTGTCTTTCTCTTCTTCTCTTTGGCGATGAGTGCTTTCATTTCCTCTTGCTCCTTGGCTAAGCTTAGGAACATCTCTTGGAACTGAGCATTATGAGCCTGGAGATCTTACATTGTTTGTTCAAGAGCCATTTCTGCTGAAATAAACAACAAGAAGATGAGAAAACCTGTCTTGGGAATACCTATTATGCAATGATATGGTATGTAAATGCATATGCAATGTTTTCAAGGACCTCGTGGGATTTAAATTTTTAAAACAAAAAGGAAACAAAGAAACTTAGTATTAAGTTCAAATTATAATTGCCTTCTAGGCTTACAATGAAAACAAGATAGTTAAATTATAAAGTTCTTGAGGCCTGAGGTATTAAGTCTCCCATGGACGCTTCCTCTTTGTGTTGACATATGCATTAAGGCTCTACTCTTTGTGGAGTTGCTTCGTCAGCTCCAATACTTTCTTGCCACTAGCATAGAACTGAGTCTCAAAGGTATCCCTTTCTCCCTTGAGTTGAATCCAGGATTTCTGTAATTCCTCAAAGTCAGTGGGCATATCGGGATGAAGAATGGTATGAGGAACATCTCCTTCAACAACAGGCTCTACGATCACTGGTAGGATATCAGGATATGGCACTTTAGGATTTTGAGCACAAGATCGTACCCATCTGAGGTAGGGCTCCAAAGGGATGGAGTTCTTATGCCCCAAAGTCTTGCTATCAATCTTATTGATCATGCCCCAAACACATATAAACCTTTAATGGTAATTTTGAGGATCGTTCTCATAATCGAATGCAACACCCTGGATGAGCATATCATGAGAACCGTCTCTTCGAGCATAACTAAACTGACGTAGAGCTATAGAAGGGTTGTAAGTAACACCTCCCCTTATTCCAAAGAGTGGCACATCATAGAATTCCCCACAATGGTCGATAATAATGATTTTTTCCTGAGATCGGAAACACCAATGTATATCTGAACGAGCGAGTCACATCAACCTTTGAGACCACCTTAAACCTTGTTCATTCTTCATCACTGATCGGGGCAGGTGTGAAATAAACCACCTGGAAAGTAAAGGTATGCAACACATGAGAGTTCATCGCTTCTTCATAGTACGGGTGTGATGAAAATGCAGAACACATCCAAGCAAATTAGGCACATGATTATGAGTAAGAAATATTCTGATGGCGTTCACATCTATAAGTTGGTCTGGATTAGGGAACAACATTAAACCATAGATTAGAAAAGCTAAAATATCCTTAAAAGCACAAAAACTCATGGCATCTAGAAACAATTGAGCCTTCTCTACCAAAAATTTAGGAAGAAGACCCTTGGCTCCATTTCTTGTTTCCCAATTAGATAAGATGTATGATCGTTTCAGATGTAAGGCTGCTGCAATATCTTCAGGTTTTGGAACTTTCTCTACACCGGTGAAAGGTATCTGATCAAGAATAGACACTCCGAGTAACTTAGAGAATTCTTCCATTGTGGGTACCAATTGATAATCTGAGAAGGTAAAACAATGATGCTTAGGATCAAAGACCTGGAACAGAGCATTCATCATGTCTTCTTTAAAACCGGGTGTAACCAAACTGAGTAGATGGCCATGTCTTTTGGTAAATTGAGAATTTTCAGGAACCTTTGAGACTAACTCCTCAAGCTTGGATGTTACCCTTACGAAGTTGATTCAGATAGTATTTCTGCGATCGGAAGCCATGACCTGCAATAAAGGACAAAGATAAATCCCTAGATCTTTGAAACGGTTAGTGAAAATGTTATGATGTTTTGATGTCACGATGTTATGTTCATGTTTAGATAAGAAGTAAACACAAACAAATCACACAAGAGCCTTAGGTTTAAAGGATTGCATGAGGTTTGTGATACAGTGGGAGAACTGACTTTGGTGTTTTGCGTTTTATCGCAATTGTTGCGAATAGAAAAAGTTTTCATCGACTTTTCTTTTATCCAATAAAGGAAAGGGTGAAAAGAACAAGAAATACCTTTTGAGAATTTTTCTTGAGTTTGGGGCATAGGTTATGAAAAAGGAAGGTGTTAGCACCATTTTCATCAGAAGTTATCTATGGGCTCTTAGTTGCTATCTCACTTTGAAATGCTTTGTAAAAATGTGTTTGTGTGGGTTTGAAAGTATTTTTAAAAAGTTCCTTCGTTTAAGCGAACTTTGTAATATTTTTTGTTTCGGTGAAAACGTATACAAAGCGCTGACTTTTGAAAATATTTCATGAAGGTGTTTGGTGTGTTTGAAATATGTTTTGTTTTGAAATGTTTGTGAGCAAGAAACTACGAACGTTCTACCTACTCAAAAGAAGTCTTTGTTCTTTTCATCCTCCTTTAGATAGTGTTATCTTACCATTATTTAGTAAGAAACCATATCGTTGGATGTGAAGGGACAGGTGTGGGCCGTCGTACAGTCATAGAAGGCAACATTGTAGGATACCTTAGCAATTTGTCGTAAGGGTCTAAGACCGTTTACAGAAGGCAACGTCGAAGGGTCATCGAGGGACTACGATCTTGTAATCAAGGATCTTTGCTAAAGTATCCCACGTTCGAGGGACATGACTGTTTATTTTAAGGCAACAAGTGTGGGTTAACCCTAGAGGTGCAAGTGTGCAAAGTGTTTATTTTCATGTATTTTTTGTCTTGAATTAGGGTTGTCTATTTGTTGATTTTATGTCTTGCCATACAAACCCTAATTACTAGCAATAATATGGAAAGTGATAAATTGTGGAAATCTAAAGTCCTACACTATTACATCGGGTGACAAGTAAAATAAACCCTAAGTATTACAAGACTTTGACAATTACATCATAATGTGCAAGAATAAAATGTACAAGAAATATGGAGAAGAGAATTTAAAGAGAAAATTGTTTTTATATCTTTTGTACGAAAAGGTTCTAAAGCTAATCTAACTAAACTAACAAAAGAAAGGATTTAATTAATTAAATTCCTAAATTCTAAGTTAATTTAATTAGAGAAAAAAATTAAAATAAAACTAAGTCTAGATTAATTTTAATTAGTTTTAAGAAAGAACACTTTTTAGAGTTTTATGTTTGAAGGAAATAGATTAAAATAGAGATAAAATAAAAGAAAAAGGTTAGTCTAAATATTTAATAAAATATTATTGGCATTTTTTGATTTAAATAAAAAACAATATTTAAAAGAAAAGAAAATGAAAATAAAAATCTAAACTAAGGGTCAGGGGGTTTGAAAAATAGTGAGGGAGGTTTGATTAAAGAAAATGTTTTTGTTTAGGCCCAAGGCCTGTTTTTGTAACCAGAAATAAAACAAAAATAAATAACAAAGGTGATGGGCTGCGTGGTTTAGTAAACAAGGGGGGTGCTGAGAAAAAAAGATGATGGCCCAATGGAGGGAGGCCGAAACATGCATGTTCAAACAAAAAACAGAAACAAGTTAAAATGAAAAAAAAATGCAAAAGGTCTCGCTGGGGCTCGAACCTAGGACCTTCTATAGGTATGCCTTACGTCTGCGCTCTCTACCACTAGGGTGGCTATACATCTGTTTATTTATACAAAACCATCACATTATATTATAAAACAAGTTCTAGTGACAACTTCATCTTCTTCCTCGTGCCATAACCATAGCTCTGTAACTTTCTCATCTCTCAACTATTTCAGAAATTATAAACATCAAACTTGTTAGAAATTTCACCACGATTTCAAATACGTAAATAACTTAAGCAATAGATCAAAGATGAGCACGCATTTTAAATGGTACCAAATTCTGACCTAATTTATTTAGAAAGTTCGGGCTCAAAATTCTCACTACTCAGGAAATATAAATGAATTATAAGGACATTGTTAGTTTCAAGGCTATGATGTCTATATTTTATCTTTTTAAATGGAAGCCAAATGATGCTTGTATAAAGAGTTAGAATTCCAAAAAACTCACCTTGCAGATGGAGATCGTGTTTTGAGTTTGAGCAACCTTCAACATGTTGTAATGATCTGGTTAGCTTCCTTGAACCTCTAGGAAGCTAATGCAATGCTTAGCTTGAACTGAGAGTGCCTGGAATATTCTGGAGAAGTCAAGTTGCAAAGAGTTATTTTTGAAAATGGAGGATGGTGAAGATGGAGTTACATAAGTGATTCAGGTGTTTGAATCACTTCTATATAGTGTATAGATGATGTTTGAAGGGTTAGAATGAAAAAACGCACGAGGGAATTTGAAGCTTGGATTTTAAAACCAGAAATGACAAGTTTTGAGGTATTTTTGGTGATTATGTGTTTGGGGAAGTTTGAGGGAGTTTTCAGGCCAGCAAAATTGTGTCCTAGGCTTGTGAATGAAGGTTTAATTTATAGACAAAGTTTGGAATCTTGGAGGGTTCAGAAGCAACAGTTCACATGTTATGGCCATTTGACCTGTTTTTGAAGCAAGCTTTACAAGCCTTGTTCCAAGGCAAGGCACAATGCTATATAAAGTGGTTATGCACTTTGAACATGCTTATCTGATTGTGTAGAGGATACTTGTGCAGAAAGAACAAGTGTAATTCTCAAGATAAGTTGACTTTGTGATTAAAGCCACTTTACTAGAATGGCAATGTTACTTTGTGCCATTAATGGAAATGCAACTTTGATAATGGTTCAAATGCTTGGACAATGGTTCTAACAGTTGTGTAATCAATTAATTATGGAGTGAAACACAAGTTAGAAGCCTGCAAAGTGAATTTATGCAGCATGGCTATGAGATTAGGTTATGTGTTCTTCATGAAAATGACTTTTAATTCAAGAATCGATGCTCAACTTCTTCTCTTCGATTCTCTTAGCTGAAAAATGATCTCTTCAATTTCCTTAAATATTTTGGAAAGCTTGAAAATCCTCTAAAACTTTTATGTTTTCCACTTTTGTTAAATCAAATTGGAGCTATATCAAAAATGGCCAGGAAGTTGGGACAAAAAACCTGCCTAAACTAGGTCAAAATTTCAATAAGTGTTTAAGAAAAAGTTCATGACTTCATGGGTCTATAACTCAAAATATAAGCATTTTTTGGACATGAGCCCTCAAATACAAAGTTGTATATTTCATCAATATATACAACTTTCATGTTGAAAGTTTTCTTTGAATCATCTTGCATCTTGGTGAAAAATTGGCATGAAGTAGTGAAATTATCATGTACAAAAACACTTAGAAAAATTTCTAATTCTTAAAAAGTATGACTTTTTAAATTGACTTTTGACTTTCTTGATGATCAAGCTTCATATTTTTGAATGTCTTGATGAATCTTATCTTTTGAAACTCAATTTTGATCAAAAAGTCAAAGTTTGACTTTTGGTGTATCAGTTGACTTTTTCCTCAGTTGACCAAATTTCAACTATTAATCAATTGATCTTGAGAGATGAATTGAGTCATGAAATTAGATCAAAATGATGTACTTAAATCCTTGATATCATGTTTCAAATCAATAAGTCATGCATTAGGTCAAAAGTCAAGAGTCAGTCATTCTAATCAAAAACCCTAATTTTGACCATTTTGCCCTTTTGATGATTTGAACATTTTTCTTGGGAATTATTGTCCAAACTTTATAAATTGGTGAATATGACTTCAAAATGTTGATATTGGTCAAAAAATCCTGAGGTTTGATTGTAAGTTGACCACAATTGACTTTTTACCCAATATAGTCGATTTTCAATCATCTGGTCAATTGGCTGAACAAAATTGTGATTCAAGACTTGAAACATGACATGAGTATTCTTAGGGGTCTATAATGATCCAAGAAGGTAATTCGATACATTAGGAGTCCAATTGTCCTTGTGAAAATCAAAACCCTAATTTGAGGCATTAGTGTTTATGAGGTGGTTTTTGACCTAGTCAACACTTGTGCAAACTTGGGCCATTCAAGATCTTGTGAGAAATGTCTTGAAAAAAGAGAGGGAAAATTTTGGGGTATAACAACTGCCCCTGTTCAATATTCTTAAACTTGAAGAGTTAGATTAGCGGGTCCGCCATTCGTAACTTAAAGGTGAAAGATGATTGAACACTAGAGTGTCCATAAATTTACACTCGCACGAAATAATGTTGTCGGTTGATTGTGTCGGGAATGGGATTATAGATGCCATTTGGAGAGGTGATAAAGAGTTATTGGAAATGGGATTAACGATTCCATCCAAAGTGATTGCTGGTAAGTATAAAGCTTGACTGTGACTATTATTTTAACGTATACTGGAAGGAATCTTGTGGTGACTACTACTTTAGTAGGTAATGAATGAATCACTGACGACTACTACTTCAACAGGTAATAAAGGAATCTCTGAAGACTACTACTTCAACATGTAATAAAGGAATCTCTGACGACTACTACTTCAACAGGTAATGAAGGAATCTCTGACGACTACTACTTCAACAGGTAATGAAGGAATCTCTGACGACTACTACTTCCACATGTACCAAAAAGAATCCAAGCTTGATTTTGTCTCGGAGAAGTTTACAGATAGTTGATGATATTCATTCGTGGACTGATCTTTTCCTGAAAAGGTAAAGAGTTAGTTGTATGCAATGCCATGATGTATGAAATGCATTGCTTAATGATGTTCTCAAAACAAATGAGATTATGCTATATGTTTTGTATGCATATGTCATGATGCATGATTGTTATTGAAATGTATCTTTGTCTGGGAAAATAAATCTCTGACTACTGCTGGGGAGTTACGGGACTACTGCTTGAGACGAAGAGTATGTGTATCTTCAACCTTATTTAGAGTAGTTCTGTTGGGAATTCTTGTTTGTTGTTTGAGGAACTTCTGCAAGGAATGTTGGTTTCTGCTTAGGGAGTAGAGTTTAGGAACCTTAGTTGACCATTACTCTACTGGGGAATTTGATTCTTATATACCCTGACTAGGGATGAAAGAGATGATTAAACTTCTGATTTGTCTAGGGAGGCTGAAGTTAACTGTTATTTGGTCAGATTCCAGGCTTTGCAGCAACTTTCTGGAGATAGTATCAATTCTATTGAAGAAGAAGAGTTTTGTCAATTGATTTATAGTAGTCTGAAGAATAGACTTAGGTTGGAGAGACTGTGTTCCGTTGGGGAAATAAACCCTATCGAGGAAATTATTCTGGAGACCTTACAGGGGAAGTGGAATCTTCTAGGGAAGCACTTTTACAAAGTTTCTTTTCTGGTTTTGGAAAACTCGATTGGGGAAGATAATTTCAAGGAGATATGCTGATTGGAACTCTAGATGTGGGGGTAATCTTATTGAAGTAACTCTGTGGGGATATCCCAAATCCTTAAGTAAATGCTTATTACTGTTCTTGTGCGTACATTTGTTTACAGTTAATCATGTTCATATGTATATGTTCATTCAATTTTAGTCATTGAACGTTTTTGCACTCAAAATAGGAAAAAAACAAAAGTTTGCACTTTAAAGTATATTTGTATTGATAATTTGCCTAAAAACAAGCATTTTTGTACAGGGAGACATAAATCCTAGTAATAGGAAGTCATTGAAAAAATGAAAACAATGCAAAATGAAAACAAAAATTGTATAGCCATGTGAAAGTGATTTCATTGGGTTCCAACTATGTTATTGCCCCTATGTCTTCGAACATCATCCATTATCATCGGAAGAAGTTGATTGAATTGATCGTGTACCCTTTGAACTTTTGACCTTGGTAATAAAGCTAGCTGCAGTGATTCAATGGGACATAGTCGTACACTTTAATCCTTAACTTTTTCGGGACCGCCCTTTCGGGTTTTCAGTCCACCAGGATACCCTTTTTTGCCCAAGTCGCCCTTTCAGGTTTTTGACTTGCCGTGTGTACAATCTTTTGTATATATCCCTAATTTTTTCCCGAACCTTTTTGGTTTGTCGGGATTACCTTATTTTTGCCTAGGCATGTCAACCTAGTGGGTCATTCTTTACGCGTAGTATTTTTTTACTATGTCCGCGTTCACATGATACGGGAAATATTCGTCGGCCATAGTGGTTAGCACCGCCAGAGAATACTTTCTTGACAACAAATGGCCATTCGTATGTGGGAGTCCATTTTTCCCTGGGATCTCCTTATGGTAAAATTATGCGCTTTATTACCAAGTCGCCAACCTGATATACCCGAGGTTTGATCTTCTTGTTGAATGCCTTGATCATACGCTTTTGATACATTTGACCATGGAAGACAATAGCCAGTCTTTTTTCATCAATCAAATTCAACTGATCCAATCTAGTCTAGATCCATTCATCTTCGCCTAAGTCTGCTTCTTTCATAATTCTTAGAGAAGGAATCTGAACTTTGACAGGCAAGACGACTTCCATGCCATAGACTAAAGAGAATGGGGTTACCCCAGTTGATGTTTGTGTCGAGGTACGGTAGCCATGAAGAGAAAATGGTAGCATCTCATGCCAGTCTTTGTAGGCCACCCTCATCTTTTGCACAATCTTCTTTATATTCTTATTGGTAGCTTCCACTGCACCATTCATCTTAGGTATGTATGGAGAAGAGTTGTGATGCTTGATTCTGAACTGCACGCAGAGTTCAATAATCATGGCATTGTTGAGGTTGGTTTCATTGTTGGTGATGATCCTTTCAGGGATGTCATACCGGCATATGAGGTTATGCTTGATAAACCGGGCTACAACATTCTTGGTAATTGAGGCAAATTAAGCACCTTCGACCCATTTGGTGAAATAGTCAATGTCGATGAGGGTGAAATGATGTCCATTAGAGGCAGTGGGCTTTAATTCTCCAATCATGTCAATGCCCCACATTTCAAATGGCCATGGAGTAGTCATGACATTTAAAGGTATTGGAGGCACATAGACATTGTCGGCATAGACCTGACACTAATGGCAAGTCCTCGAGTGGTGGTGACAATCAGTTTCCATTATCGACCAATAGTAACCAGCCCTCTGAATCCTTTTTGCCATAGTGTGTTCACTAGAGTGAGTCCTGAAGATACCCTCATGCATGTCCTCCATGATCTTCTCTACTTCCTTCTTGTTCATACAACGAAGCAGAGTAGAATCATGGTTGCGCTTGTACAGGATCACATTGCTTAGGAAAAACTTGGCTGAGAATCTCCATAGGAATTTCTTGTCGTTGATGGAAGCTCCATCAGGATATTCTTGTGCTTCAAGATACCTTCTTACTTCATGATACCAAGGCTTCTCCTCATATGTGTTAATCTCATAATAGTGCGCCAGTTCATCAAATCTTTCGATTGTAATTCTAGGAGCCGCGTTGTCCCAATTGACCTTGAACATAGACGACATTGTTGCTAAGGCATCTCCCAACTGATTTTCTTCCCTCGTGATATGTTCAAAGGTGACCTCCTCAAAATATGGGATCAGGGTTAGCACAAGCTCTTTGTAGGGGATCCGATTTGGATGTTTACTATCCCATTCTCCTTTAACTCGACTGATTACCAGGGCCGAATCTTCGTATATGCTTAAGTATTTGATTCTTAGGTCAATAGCAGCCTTAAGATCCAAGATGTATGCTTCATAATCGGCCATGTTATTCGTACAGTTGAAGCAAAGTCTGGCAGTGAAAGGTGTATGGAAACCTTCAGGAGAAATGATCACAACATTGATTCTGTTACCCAAAGCATTTGACGCTCCATCAAAAACCATAGTCCATCGGGATCCTTGTTCAGGTCCTTCATACGGTCTAGGCTTTTCATATTCGGTTATCAGCATGATATTCTTGTCCGGGAATTCAAAGTTCATGGATTGGTAGTCATCAACAGCTTAATGCGGCAAATGATCCGCCAACACACTTCCTTTGATTTCCTTTTGTGTAGTGTATTGGATATCATATTTAGTCAAAATCATTTTCCATCTAGCTATTCGTCCGGAGAGATATGGCTTCTTGAAGATATACTTGATGAGATCCATCTTAGAAATCAATAGAGTGGTGTGAGTCAAAATATACTGTCTTAGCCGGCGAGCAGCCCATGCCAAAGCGTAGCAAGTTTTCTCGAGCAGTGAATATCTTGTTTCACAGTCGGTAAACTTTTTGCTAAGGTAGTATATTGCATGCTCTTTTTGGACATACTTATCATGTTGGCCCAACACACATCCCATTGAATTGTCTAATACTGTCAAGTGCGTAATCAGAGGTCTTCCTTCAACTGGAGGCATCAGGATTGGAGGTTCTTATAAGTACTCCTTGATCTTGTCAAAAGTTGTTTGGCAGTCGTCGTTTCATCTGACTACTTGATTTTTCTTCAATAGTTTGAAGATTGGCTCACAAGTAGCAGTTAAGTGATATATGAACCGGGCAATATAGTTGAGTCGACTCAGGATACCCCTGACCTCCTTCTCAGTATAGGGAGCTGGAATTTTGTGTATGGCTTTGACTTTTGCGGGATCGACTTCAATAGCTTTTCCACTGACGACAAACCCTAGGAGATTTCTAGACCTTACCCCGAAGGTGCATTTTTTGGATTTAGCCTCAGCTTGTATTTCTTTAACCTTTCAAATAGCTTGTGTAAATGATCAAGGTTTTCTTCCTCAGTTTATGACCTTGCAATCATATCATCAACGTACACTTCTATCTCATGATGGATCATATCATGAAATAGAGCTACCGTAGCCCGTTTATAGGTTGCGCCTGCATTCTTCAAACTAAAAGGCACAACCTTATAGCAGAAAGTGCTCCACTGTGACAAAGGTGGTTTTCTCCATGTCTTCCGGCGCCATTTTAATTTTACTGTATCTAGAGAAGCCATCCATGAAGAAGAACACTTTGTGTTGAGTACTGTTGTCAACCAAGACATCGATATGCGGTAGTGGGAAATCATCGTTGGGGCTTGCCCTATTCAAATCCATGTAGTCTATGCACATACAGACTTTTCCATCTTTCTTCGGCACTGGAACCACATTTTCAACCCATTGGGGATATGACGTCACTACTAGGAAACCTATATTGAATTATTTCATTACCTCGGCTTTGATCTTCTCAGACATATATGGCCGCATGCGACGAACCTTTTGCTTTACCGGAGGACAAACTTATTTTATTGGAAAACTATGAACTACAATATCAGTATCGAGCCCCGGCATATCTTCATATGACCAAGCGAACACTTAAACACAGTCGTGCAACATCTGGACCAATCTTCTCATGACACAGTTTTCCAAGTTGGCGCCGATCTTGACTTCTTTCTTGTATGCCTCAGTACCCAGGTTTATCACTTCGACTGGTTCCTTGTGTGGTTTAATGGCCTTTTCCTCTTGTATCAGAATTCTGGCGAGTTCCCTAGGTATTTCACAATCTTCTTCACCTTCGTATTCAGCTTAATAGATTGGATTTTCAAAGTCATAGATGGCAATAGCAGAATTATCGTCAATGAGATCTGACGCGGATGTGGATCTGCAAATGTGTGTGTGTGTGTGCATGTAAGGTCACATGGCTATTTTGAAAATGCAATAAAGTAAAGAAAGGCAAAGAGCGCAAAATTTAAATACAAAATAGTCTAATGTTTTTCATTAAAATGAGCATATGGCATATGACAATGACAAACCCTTAACAAATGGACCATTGTGCTTCAGGCAAGGCACATGGCTTAAAGTCATTATTTTAATGGAAATTACAGACAAAGTTATCAAAGTAATAAAAATAGGAAAAGGCAATTACTCCTGGCTATAGGAGATTGGAATGAAGTCCTTGGTATGCCAGTTGTTGAGTCCTCCACCAACAGTCGGGTAGATCCAGTCGTCAAAGTCACAATCAGAATCAGAGTCTTCAAGAGCATTAAACTCATGGTTACTAATGCAGAGAGGTGGCTCCCCTGCACGAGCCCACCGCACCTCCTTTTGAGCTTTGGAAGTGAAGCCCAACCCAAATTTTTCTAACTTGTATGGGATATCTGGGAGTTGTCCCCAAATGGTGCAACCTCCATTTTCAACAACACGGGCATCTTTGAGAGAAGCCATTCTCGGTATATCTTTAGCAGCTTTGGGAGTGTCAGGAGCGGCTTTGGAAACAACAATCATGGGGGGAACCACTTAAAAGGCTTGACAGGGAGTTTCAATGAACTCACCATCCATTTCAACATATTTAAATGAGTTCAAGTGAATGATCATAAACCCTCCTCTCCGGTATACGACTGAATTTTGCGGATGTAAGATCTTAGGTGGAGTTTCGGGCATGAAACACCATCGTACTTGGAAAAAACAGGGATCTTGAATTTATGGGGAATGACTACCCCATGAACGAAACCCAAGTCACCAAAGTCCAAGCCAGGAACAACTTGGATTTCTACAGCCTTTAATATGTCTTCTAGTTGCTTATATTTGTCGTTGGCCGATGGATATTGCTCATCAAAATAATCCTCGTCTTCAGATATTTGATTGTTTCCACCCCCAACACGGGTGCTCCTAGCATCTTCATCTTGATTCTCATCCTCGGAGGAGGAGTCTTCTTCCACTAGAACTTGTCGGACGGGGCCTTTGAATCTCTTCCCCATGTTGATTACAACTTTCTTCTTGGTCTTCTTCTTCGTGATAAGAAGTGTAATCATTTATTGCTGACCCTTTGCTAAGTTGAGCAGAGTCTCTTGAAACTGAGAGTTTTGTGTCTGCAAGTCCTTGATAGTTTTCTCGAGATCCATCTTATACTGAAATAAAAAGTAGAAATATGAGGAAACCTGTGTCGGAAAACCTACTTATAATATGATGCATGTTATGAAAATGTGATATTTTCAAGGACTTTTAAGATATTTAAATTTGCTTAAACAAAGAGGAAACAAAAAATTAATTGTATTAATAAATTCAAAGGTTACAAATTCCTCTTGGGCTTACAATGGAAAAAACAAAAAGAAAAAATAAAATCCTAAAATAAAAGGCTCAAGTCTCCCACTAGCGCATCCTATTTTGTGCAATGTAAGCATTCAGGCTTCGCTCAAACAAAGAACTTTGCTAGGAAAACTTGACACCACTCCTTGTTTCCCAATTAGTTGTGATATCAGATGATGCAAGTGTAGAGCTTGAGCAATATCTTCTGGCTTTGGATCTCTTTCCGTACTGTTGAAAGGTAGTTGATTGAGAATGGGAATCCTCAAGAGTTGGGAGAATTCTTCCAAAGTTGGCACAAGTTGATAATCGGGAAATGTGAAGCAATGGTGTAAAGGATTAAAGAACTGAAAGAGCACCTTCATCATGTTTTCATCAGTGTTGAAGTGACCAAGTTTAGTAGGAGACCATGTCTTTCGGTAAATGGAGAATTTTCAGAAATCCTTGAAGCTATCTCTTTAAGTTGTGGAGGGATCCTTACAATATTGACTTGAATGGTTTTCCTGCGAATAGAATCCATGTCCTACAAAACAGAAACAAAGATAAATCCAAAGGTTCTTGAAATGGTTAGTGAATGAGTATGATGTTATGATGGTCATGATGTTATCTACAAGTAAATATACACAAACAAAGCAAACAAGTCCTTAGGTTTAGGCTTGCATGGAGTCTCATAGGTAATACCCTCTTGAAGTTTAGTTGGCTGAAACATGTCCTAGTAATAGTAACCGTGTTCTAAGGATCTCAATATCGCTGGTTTGTTTCCTTGGTCATTGTTTCAGCACAAGCCTCTTTAATGGCGACCGAAATATCCCAAAAAACCAAACCTCAATGAGTGTAGTTTCGAGTATCTATAAACTTCGGACTGCACCAAAGTCGGTCATCTCACTACATCCTAAAGGCCAAGTTGGTCAAGTAAAGGTTCTAAAAGTTCATTAGTGCTTCATGACATCACTCAACGGCCTTGTATTCTCCGTGATTAACTCAAGGGCTACCGGTACTCACAAATATGTCACACTAACGTAGCTATTTCTTAGACCATGTCGGTATACCCCGCACAGTTTCCATAACGTACTTGCTACTTAACTATAAGGTATCCCAAATCCGGGTAGAGGATTCAAACCCAAACAAAGAACCATAATGTAAAGCATACAAGTCAAACAAAGAAATCAAGTAAATGTGATCTAACCCCAAGGTAACCCCACTTTTAGAATCTTCCCCAGCAGAGTCGCCAATTTTGTGATACGGTGGGAGAACTGACTTGGGTGTTTCGTGTTTGATCGCAAATGTTGCGGTTAGCAAAAGTCGCCACCGGCTTTTCTTTTATCCAAAAGGAAAGGTTAAAAAGCACAGGAAATATCTTTGAGATTGTTTCTTGAGTTCGGGGGGTAGATTATGAAAAGGGAAGGTATTAACACCCTTTTAATCCATGGTTTTCCATGGGCTCTTAGTTACTTGCTAGATCACTTGCTTTTGTTTGAAAATGTGATTTGTGTGGTTTTTGAAATTATTTTGAAAAGGCGTCATCGTTTGGGCAAGCTTTGTAATGATTCTCGTTCGTAAGAATGTATACAAAGTGTTTGATCTTTTGAAAATGTTTTCAAGTTTAAAAGATGTTTTTGAAAGTGTTGGTGTTTGTTTTAAAAATAGAAAGGATGTTTTTGTTTTGAAATGGAGCAAGTAACTAGGAACAATCTACCTACTCAAAAGTCTTTCATGTTAATTTCCTTTTTCCTTTGACATTGTTATCTTACCATTGATTTGGTAAGTAACCCTATCTTTGGATGTAAACGGGACGGGCGTGGGTCATCGTATAACCATGATTAGAAATGTTGCAAGGTACCTTAGCATTTTTCTTAATGGACTAATATAATTTTGAAAGGCAACTTAGATAGCGTCATCGAGGGACTATGATCTTGTATTTTGCTTGTTTTTGCTAAGATACCTCACATGCGTAATATGGCCATTTTGTAAAGGCAACCAAGTGGATTTACCCTAGGGGTGCTTGTGTGTGAGTGTGTTATTTTCATGCTTGATTTTGTCTTTGATTAGGGTTTTCTAATTGATTGGTTTTAGTCTTTCCATATAAACCCTAATTACTAGCATTTGTATATAAAGCGATAAATTGCGGAATTTAAAATTACTACGCTATTACAATACTTGTGGGAGGGGTGTATAAATTACAAATGGGTATTGCAAGAAAATAAAGCCTAGTTATCTATTACAACCATATTGAATTTGAATAAATGTACAAGAAATTAAATGAATATAATGTACAAGTATGAATGGATAAGGAATGAATTTTGTTTGGATTTTTGTTAAGAAAAATAGTTTTGACCTAATTAACTTAAAATAAAAGAAATTAATTTATTAAAGAAACAAGTTTTTTAGGGTTTTGTTTGTAAAAAAGTTTTAATTAAATTAAACTAGTATAAAAATTAGTTAATTAAAAGAAAACCAAGATTCTAAGTAAATTTTTAATAAAAGAAAACAAACTTGGTTCTAATTTTAATTTATTTTGAGAAAAGAAATTAATTTGTTTTAATAAAATATTTTTAATGTGTGAAAATAATAATCAAAACCCTAACTTTTAATTAATTTACAAATTAATTATCAAAGATAAAATAAAAGGTGATTAAAATAAATTTATTTTAATGTAAAAAATTAATTTAATTAAATAAAAGCCTAAATCTATTTTTTTATGATTTTTTTATTAAGTAAAATATATTAAAAGAAAATAAAAAAATAAAAAAATAAAAATAGAAAATAAAATGGGATAGAGGCTGTGTAAGTGAAACAGGGGGGTGAGAAATGAAAAAAACATAAAGCCCAAGGAAAGAGACCTAGCGCTGCCAAAAAAGAAAAGTCAGAATGTGAAAAATATGAAAAAATCCAAAAGGGTACCACTGGGGCTCGAACCCAGGTCCCTATAGTCACAGGCGCGCGCTTCTACCATTGGGGTGGCTATACATCCGTTTATATAAACAAAACAATAAATATATGATAGTAAACAAGTCCGTGGCTTGAACTTCATCTCTAACCTCACGCCCAGCCAGAGCCTCTGTATTTTATTCAATTCTCAACAAAAATTAAAAACGTAAACAGGAAACTTGTAGCAAATTTCCTCACGATTTCAAAAATGCAAAGCAATAAAATTATAGATTAAAGACATGAATTTTAATGGCCCTAATCTGAACCCTAAAAATCTCAGCAACTTCAATCTTAAAATTCTCTAAGCTCAAACAAAATTAATGAAAACTATGGACATGGTTAGCTTTAGGGCAATGATATCTACATTTTTCATTCACAAATAAACCGTTAATGATGTCTGTATGAAGAGTTCAAAAGTCAGAAAACCTACCTTGCAAGAGGGTATCAGGTTTGGAGTTTGAGTAGCTTTCAGTGAGTTCCAATGATTGGATTAGCTTCCTCAAGTTCCTAGGAAGCTAATGTGATCCTTAGCTTGAGCTGAAAGTACCTGAGGAGTTCTGAAGAAGTCAAGGTGCAAGGTGTTGTTTTTGAAAATGGTGGGTGATGATGGAGGTGTTACAATGGTGTTACATGTGTTGGGATTGTTTGTGTATGTTGTTTAGAAGCTTTTGAAAGTAAAAGGCCAAGAATCGCACGAGCAAATTTGAAGATTGGATTCAAAACTCAAAAATGACAAGTTTTGAAGTGTTTTTGGTGATTCCGTGTTCTTGGTGTTTTCAGGGCTTAAGCATGTATGGGATTTGTCACAAATGACTTGTGTATGTATAATAAAAAGGGTTTTAGTGCTTTGGATAGTCAGAAGTACAAGTTCCAAGTTATTTGCTATGTTACTTGATTTTCAAGAAAAGTGGGAAAACAAGTTTCAAGAGGAAGTACAAGCATGGGATGGGTGATTGTAAGTGTCTAATAATTTTCTCTTGAGTTATGAGACATGTATGATCAGAAGAGAACAAGTTCAAGGCTCAAGAACAAGTTTTATGCAAAAAGCTACTTTATCAAAATGGCATTGTGCACCTTCTTCCCAAAATGGATATAAAGCTTGGCCTTGCATTGAATGCTTGAATTGAGACCTCTAACATCTGTGCAAGCAATTAATTATGGATTTCCTAACAAGTTTGAGGCCTGCAAAGTAGAGGTTATGCGACATAACTTTGAATTTTTAATTTTGTTCATCACAAAATGACTTGTAATTCAAGTGTAAAAACCCTAACTTCATCTCTTCGATTATCCCTACTCAAAAATGATCTCAAGGAGTTATTGGACATTTTGGAAAGCTTGTAATGTGATATACAACCCATCTTTGAATTACTTTTGAAAATTCTCCTTGGAACTATATGAAAAAGTTCCATGAAGTTACGTCAAAATCCTGACCAAATTAGGGAAAATTTCACTAAGTGTTTTGTTTCATGACCATGTATTATTAAAATTATAACTTGAGATCCAAGAACTTTTGGAAGGAGTTGTGTAAATATAATTTGTAGATTTCATGGAGTTCTACAACTTTCATGTTGAAAGTTTCTTCTGAATCAGCTTGCATCATGGTGAAAATTTTGCTCAAAGTTGTGAAAAAATAAGAAATTTTCAACACTTAGAAAAATTTCTAAGTTTAGAAATTTTAACTTTTCAAAATGAAATCTTGAGTTTTTGATTTCTTGATGAATAAGTTTCATATTTTGACATGCTTTAATGAATTATGATCTTTGACATTTGATTTTGACCAAAAAGTCAAAGTTGGACTTTTCAGTATATAGTTGACTTTTGTTCAGTTGACTGAAAATTCATCTGTTAATCCATTGGACTTGAGCCATGTCATTAGGTAAAAATTATGCAATTGGGCTCTTGATATCATGCCTTAAATAAATTGATCATTTGCTAGGTAGAAATCAGAAATTGCCCTTTCCTAGTCAAAACCCTAATTTTGACCATTTTGCCCTTTTGAAGATTTGATCAAATTTCTTGAGGAGTTGTGGTCCAAACTTGATCAAATGATACATATAAGTTTAAAATGTTGATATGGATAAAATATTATGAGGCTTGGCTGTAAATTGGCCACAGTTGACTTTTTCGCCAATACAGCTGATTTTTAGGTCAATTGCTCAATTGACTGAGCAAAAGTGTGATCCAAAGCTTAAAACTTGACATGAGTAATCTTAAGGGTCCATAATTATCCATGAAAGTCATATGGGGCATTGGGAGTTTAAATATCCTTGTGAAATCTCAAACCCTAATTTTGGTCATTAGTGCTTAAGGAGGTATCTTGAGCTGATCAACCCTAGTGCAGTCTTGAGCCAAAGGAGATCTTGTGAGCAAATTCTTGATAAATGAGAGGGAAAATTTTTGGGTACAACAGATACCTCCCCTAATTCCAAGGAGTGAGACATTAGGGAATTCCCCACACCGGTCAATAATGGTAACATCCTCCATAGACCGGGAACACCAATGAATATTTGAATGCGAGAGTGACGTCAACCTTTGAGACCATCTCATGCCTTGTTCATTCTTAAAAATTGATAGAGGAAAGTGTGAAATAAACCACCTAGACAGCAATGGATTGCAAAACATAATAATCCCTCTTCTCTTCATGGTATGGGCTTGAAGAGAATGCAAATTGTCTCCGAGTAAGGTAGGCACAGGGTTACGAGATAGGAAGATTTTAACCGCATTCACATTTATAAGTTGGTCTGGGTTAGGGAACAATACCATCCCATAAATTAGAAGATCCAAAACTTCTTCAAAAGCTTGAAAATCCAGAGCATCCCAAAACAGTTGAGCCTTCTCAAACAGAAACTTGGCTAGAAAACCCTTAACACCACTTCTTGTTTCCCAATTAGCCATGATGCTAGACCATTGAAAATGTAAGGCTAGAGCAATCTCCTTAGGTATTGGGTCTTCCTCAATACTGGTGAAGGGTATTTGATCAAGAATAGGTACTCCCAGTAGTTGAGAGAACTCTTCCATGGTGGGCACCAATTGATAATCAAGGAATGTGAAACAGTGATGTTTAGAATCAAAGAATTGAAAGAGCACGTGTACCATGTCTTCCTCAAAGTTTGAGGTAACCAAGTTGAGAAGTCGACCATATCTCTTGGTGAACGAAGAATTCTCAGGGACCTTTAATGCTAACTCTTTGAGTTGAGGAGGCACCTTTACAAGGTTGATTCGGATGGTATTTCGGCGAGTGGAATCCATGTCCTATAAAATAGAACAAAGATAAATCTCTAGGTACTTGAAATGGTTAGTGCAAATGCTATGGTATGATGCCATCATGTCATGTAAAAATAGTCATATACAAACAAAACAAACAAGTCCTTAGGTTTAGGCTTGCATGGAGTCCATAGGTAAGTACCCTCTTGAAGTTTAGTTGGTTCAACCTGTCCTAGAAAGTAATCGGGTTCTAGGGAATCTCAATATCATTGATCTCTCTTCATCGGGCATTTTTTAAGCACAAGCCTCTATTTTGGCGACAGAAATATCCCAAAAGTCTGATCTTAATGAGCGTAGTATCGAGTATCAACCAACTTCGGATTGCACCAAAGCCGGCTATCTCACTACTTCCTAATGGCAAAGTTGTTCAACTAAAGGTTCTATGGTCGATTAGTGCTTCATGACACCACACAGTGGCCCCATATTCTCCTTGATTCGCCACAAGGGATACCTGTACCAACAAATGTGTCACACTAATGTAGCTATTGTTTCAACCATATCGGTCTACGCTGTACAGTCTCCGTAATCGTTGCTACTTACCTAATAATGTTCCTAGATCTGGGTAGAGGATCTATACAAAGCCCAAACACCCTTTTAAGAGTAAAACAAGCAAGTCAAACAATGAAAGCATTTAAAGGTGATCTAGTCTCTAAGGTAACCCCAATTTTAAGTTCTTCATCCCCAGCAATGTCGCCAGTTCTGTGATACGATTGGAGAACTGACTTGGGTGTTTTGTGTTTTATCATAATTGTTGCGGATAGCAAGAGTCGCCACCGACTTTTCTTTTAGCTAATAAAGGAAAGGGTGAAAAGAACAGGAAAGACCTTTTGAGAATTTTCTTGAGTTTGGGGGGTAGGTTATGAAAAGGGAAGGTGTTAACACCCTTTTCATATGTAGTTATCTACGGGCTCTTAGTTGCTAGCTCACTTTGAAATGCTTTGTAAAAATGTGTTTGTGTGGGTTTGAAATTATTTTTGAAAAGTGCCTTCGTTTAGGAGTACTTTGTAATATTTTTCGTTTTGGCGAAAACGTATACAAAGCGTTGACTTTTGAAAATATTTCATGAAGGTGATTGGTGAGTTTGAAAGATGTTTTGCTTTGAAATGTTTGTGAGCAAGCAACTACAAACGTTTTTTCTACTCAAAAGAAGTCTTTGTTCTTTTCATCCTCCTTTAGATAGTGTTATCTTACCATTACTTAGTAAGAAACCATATCATTGATTGTGAAGGGGCAGCCGTGGGTCGTCGTACAGTTATAGAAGGTAACATTGTAGGATACCTTAGCAATTTGTTGTAAGGGTCTAAGATCATTTACCGAAGGCAACATCAAACAGTCATCGAGGCAATACGATCTTGTAATCAATGGTCTTTGCTAAAGTATCCCACGTTCGAGGGACATGACTGTTTATTCTAAGGCAACAAGTGTGGGTTAACCCTAGAGGTGAAAGTGTGCAAAGTTTTTATTTTCATGCATTTTTTATCTTGAATTAGGGTTGTCTACTTGTTGATTTTATGTCTTTCCATACAAACCCTAATTACTAGCAATAATATGGAAAGCGATAAATTGCGGAAATCTAAAGTCCTACACTATTACATCACTTTAAGGGATGGGGATACAAATTACAAATAGGGGTGACAAGTAAAATAAACCCTAACTATTACAAGGCTTTGACAATTACATCATAATGTGCAAGAATAAAATGTACAAGAAATATGGAGAAGAGAATTTAAAGAGAAAATTGTTTTTATATCTTTTGCACGAAAAGGTTCTAAAGCTAATCTAACTAAACTAACAAAATAAAGGAGTTAATTAATTAAATTCCTAATTTCTAAGTTAATTTAATTACAAAAGAAAATTAAAAGGAAACTAAGTCTAAATTAATCTTAATTAGTTTTAAAAAATGTCTCGTTGGGGCTCGAACCCAAGACCTTCTATAAGTATGCCTTACGTGCGTGCTCTCTACCACTGGGGTGGCTATACATCTGTTTATTTATACAAAACCATCACATTATATTATAAAACAAGTTCTAGTGACAACTTCATCTTCTTCCTCGCGCCATAAGCAGAGCTCTGTAACTTTCTCACCTCTCAACCATTTCAGAAATTATAAATATCAAACTTGTTAGAAATTTCACCACGATTTCAAATATGTAAATAACTTAAGCAATGGATCAAAGATGAGCACGAATTTTAAATGGTACCAAATTCTGACCTAATTTTTTCAGAAAGTTCAGTCTCAAAATTCGCACTACTCAGGCAACATAAATGAATTATAAGGACATGGTTTGTTTCAGGGCTATGATGTCTACATTTTATCTTTTAAAATGGAAGCCAAATGATGCTTGTATGAAGAGTTAGAATTCCAGAAAACTCACCTTGCATATGGAGATCGTGTTTTGAGTTTGAGCAACCTTCAAGGTGTTGTAATGATATGGTTAGCTTCCTTGAACCTCTAGGAAGCTAATGCAATGCTTAGCTTGAGCTGAGAGTGCCTGGAATGTTCTGGAGAAGTCAAGTTGCAAAGAGCTATTTTTGAAAAGGGAGGATGGTGAAGATGGAGTTACATAAGTGATTCAGGCGTTTGAATCACTTCTATATAGTGTATAGATGATGTTTGAAGGGTTAGAATGAAAAACGCACGAGGAAATTTTAAGCTTAGATTTCAAAACCAGAAATGACAAGTTTTGAGGTGTTTTTTGTGATTCTGTGTTTGAGGAAGTTTGAGGGAGTTTTCATGCCAGCAAAATTGTGTCCTAGGCTTGTGAATGAAGGTTCAATTTATAGACAAAGGTTTGGAATCTTGGAGGGGTCAGAAGCAAGAGTTCACATGTTATGACCATTTGACTTGTTTTTGAAGCAAGCTTGACAAGCATTGTTCCAAGGCAAGGTAAACGGCTATCTAAATTGGTTATGCACTTTAAAAATGCTTATCTAATTATGAAGAGGATGCTTGTGTAGAAATAACAAGTGCAATGCTTAACACAAGTTGACTTTGTGATTAAAGCCACTTTACTAGAATGAAAATGTTACTTTGTGCCATTAATGGAAATGCAACTTGGATAATGGTTCAAATGCTTGGAAAATGGTTCTAAAAGTTGTGTAATAAATTAATTATGGAGTTAAACACAATTTAGAAGCATGAAAAGTGAATTTATGCAGCATAGCTATGAGATTAGGTTATGTGTTCTTCATGAAAATGACTTTTAATTCAAGAATGGATGCCTAACTTCTTCTCTTCGATTCTCTTAGCTCAAAAATGATCTCTTCAAGTTCTTGGACATTTTGGAAATCTTGAAACATCTTCTAAAACTTTTATGTTTTCCAATTTTGTTAAATAGAATTGGAGCTATGTGAAAAAAGACCAAGAAGTTGGGACAAAAAATCTTCCTAAACTAGGTACAAATTTCACTAAGTGTTTTAGAAAAAGTGCATGACTTCATGGGCCTATAACTCAAAATCTAAGCATTTTTTGGACATGAGTCCTCAAATACAAAGTTTTATTTCATCAAGTTCTACAACTTTTATGTTGAAAGTTTTCATTGAATCATCTTTCATCTTGGTGAAAAATTGGCATGAAGTAGTGAAATTATCATGTACAAAAACACTTAGAAAAATTTCTAACTCTTGAAAAGTTTGACTTTTTAAATTGACTTTTGACTTTATTAATTTCTTGATGATCAAACTTCATATTTTTGAATATTGATGAATCTTAATTTTTGAAACTCAGTTTTGATCAAAAAGTCAAAGTTTGGCTTTTGGTGTATTAGTTGACTTTTTCCTCAGTTGACCAAATTTCAACTATCAATCAATTGATCTTGAGAGATGAATTGAGTCATGAAGTTAGGTCAAAATGATGTACTTGAATCCTTTAGATCATGTTTCAAATAAATAAGTCTTGCATTAGTTCAAAAGTCAATAATTAGTCATTCTAATCAAAAACCCTAATTTTGACCATTTTGCCCTTTTGATGATTTGAACATTTTTCTTGGGGAATTGTGGTCCAAACTTAATCAATTGGTGAATATGACTTCAAAATGTTGATATTGGTCAAAAATTATGAGGTTTGACTGTAAGTTGACAATAAATGACTTTTTACCCAATACAATTGATTTTCAATCAACTGGTCAATTGGCTAAGCAAAATTGTGATTCAAGACTTGAAACTTGACATGAGTATTCTTGGATGTCTATAATGATCTATGAAGGTAATTTGAGGCATTAGGAGTCCAATTGTTCTTGTGAAAATCAAAACCCTAATTTGAGCCATCAATGTCTAGGAGGTGGTTTGACCTAGTCAACACTTGTGCAAACTTGAGCCATTGAAGATCTTGTGGGAAATGTATTGAGTAAAGAGAGGGCAAATTTTGGGGTACAAAAATGTGCATAGGCAAGTACCCTTTTCTCTTAGAGTTAAGTTGGCTCAACCTATCTTAAAATAGTAACCGGGTTCTAGGGATCTCAATATCACTGATCTTTCTCACAAGCTTTATTTAGTACGACAACTAATTTGCCACCAAGAAAAACCCGAGAGTAGAATCTCAATGAGCGTAGCATCGAGTATCAACCAAATCCGACTATCTCACTACCTGTTAATGGCCAAGATGGGTCAATTAAGGTTATAAAAGTTAGTTAGTGCTTATGACACCACGCGACATCCCAATGTTATCCTCGACTAACTCAAGGAACATCGGTACAAACCAAAGTGTCGCACTAATGTAGTCATCACTTCAACCATATCGGTCTATGTTGTACAGTTTCCATGATCTATTTCTACTTACCTGAGGCATCCCTAGATTCGGGTGTAGGACCTTTCAAATAATAAACCCAAGCAAACCCTTAAAGTTAAAGCAGACAAAGCATATAATTTATGCAAGTAAAAAGATATAAACTCTTCAGGTAACCCCTCTTTTAAATTCAATTCCCTAGCATAGTCTCCAGTTCTGTAATACGGTGGGAGAATTGACTTGTTTTTGCATTTTATCACAAATGTTACGGATAGCAAGAGTTGCCACCGACTTTTCTTTTATCCAATAAGGAAAATGTGAAAATAACAGGAAATACCTTTTAAGATTTTTGAGTTCGGGGGTAGGTTATGAAAAGGGAAGGTGTTAGAACCCTTTTCATTCGTAGTTATCTACGGGCTCTTAATCGCTTAGCTCACTTTGAAAATTTTCTTTTTATGTGTGTGTTTGAAAGAATATTTTGAAAGTACCAATGTAAGACAAAACATTGTAATGATTCTTGTATCGGTCCTCAAGAATGCGTACAAAGTGTTTTGAAAATATTTTTGAGAGTGTAGTGTGATATGTTTTTATTTTTGTGAGAAAGCGATTAAAAGTATCTACCCAACTCAAAGTCTTTCTTGTACTTTTCCTCCTCCTTTAGATAGTGCTATCCGTACCATTAGTTAGTAGGAATCCCTATCGTTGGATGTAAAGGGAAAGGCATATGGTCATCGTACAATCATTGAAGGCAACTTATAAGGATGCTTTAGAAATTTTGTAAGGGACTAGATCATTTACCGAAACGCAACGTCGAAGGGTCATCGAGAGACTATGATCTTTGATTTGAGGGACTTTGTTAAAGCGTCCCCACTTTCGAGGAACATGACTATTTGTTTTTCCGAAGGAAACAGAGGGAAGTTACCCTAGAGGTGCAAGTGTGTTGATTCGGTTATTTTATCTTTCATTAGGTTTTTCTAGCGTTTGATTATTATATTGCCATACAATCCTATTAGCTAACAGTTATATATGCATACAAGGCATACAAAGCATAAGCGCAAGAAAATAAAATGCGGGAAAGTAAAGACCTACAGTTGTTACATGGCTTTGGGAGATTTACATCATTTACAACTTTGCGGGAATTTTAAACGTTAAGCTATTACAAAAAAAAACTTATGTGACCTATACAATGATTTCTAATAAAATAAATGGCGAAAGTAAACAAAAATATTTGCAAAAAATTATTTCTCTAAGTCTTAACATCTAAAAGATTAGAAACTAATTTTTTATGCATTTTGGTTTGATTTGAATGATAAAATAAATAGACATTAAACCTAAATTAAAGATTTAATTAATTATATAAAAAAACCTATGTCTAATTAATTAATTAAGAAAATATTGTCAAAAATTAAATTCACCTATTAAAAGTCTAAATCTGATTTTCTTTTATTTTTTTATGATTTTTATTGATTAAATAAAAAGATTAAAAGAAAATTAAAATTAAATAAACAAAATAAAAATAAAATAGGAGAAAATTTGAAATATGTTGAAGGAAAAAAAATTAGGTGCAGGGGTCGGGGTTTGAACCCCCGCCCTTCCCTTTACAACCTTCATTCTTTTCCATTTGAGACATGCGCGCTTGGTGTTAGAAAAATAGGATTGAATCATTATAATATAAACATGCAACAATTTGGAAAAAAGAGAAAAAAATATTACAAATGCAGGGATCGAACCCACGCCCCTATGTTTACAAACCTTCTCCTTGACCAGCGGTGTTACGCTCTCATCCGGTCATTTAACACAAATAAATAAACATAATATAAAATTAATTAAAAATATAAATAAAAAAGTGAAACGTGCGCGCTAAGGGTGGGGTCCAAATGATTTTGAATGGAAGAATCAAGATGCACAATTGTGCCACGCATGCCCTCAGGCGAGTCCAACCATCCCTCACGGTGGTCAACTTCATCCTCTCTGGCGAGCAAGAAAATGGAACCTTGGAAATATGAAAAATCAAAACAGAAGAAAGACCCTATCCACCTAACTATAATATTGTGAATTCAATGGTGGTGTCCCCTTACTCTAAAAGTGCCTACAAACAGAGATACAAGCAAACACAAATTTTGTTCCCTATCAATGGCATCTAGTGCATGGGGCATTTATCTTCACATGTGATCGTCCCAACCTTCTCTAAATGGTCTAACAAACACAGTCAATGCACAAAAATAATTTATACTACATAAATATAAAGTTTGAGATCCAAGGATATGAGCCAACCGGAGTAACGTGGTTGGTGATTTTTGGCGCGTTTGAACTTGAGTCAATGACTGGAGCAGATCCCTGAGACTCCAAGGAGACTAATGCACTGCTTGATTTTTCTTTAGAGGTCCTAGAAACAAGGGTTTTCTTCTTCCCTAGCGTTAATAAAGTTTTGGAGAGTTTAGGTTTGTTTTGAGAGTAGCTTCGTCGGTCCTTTGCAGCTAAGTGTTGTATGTATTTATAGAGGAAGGAATGGATCAAGACAAAAGAGGAAAAGGTCAAGTATTCATTACCTTGACAAAACACAAAAAAAAATGTTTTAAAACATTCCAATTTGAGAGGATTATGTCTCAAATTTTGTCTCCCACAATTTGCATGGTTGTTCAAGGGTCTTTGGGCCTCAAATTTGATCCAAGAACCAAGCTCATATGCCTTGGTCCATCATTTACTATTTTATTTAATTTATTTTGTATTTAATTGAATAAAAAATAAAATAAATGAAATAAAAATAAAAGATAAGGCACGAGTGGATTTATGGGTATCTTATCATGTCAAGAACATGTTTAAACTTAAAAAATTAGGTCCATTAGTCCATAATTTCAAAATTGATCAATGTAAGTTTTATGCATTTCTCAAAATTTGCTCAACTTCACCAATCATAAATCTCTCAAATTTCATCATTTGAAGGTGATCTTAGACTTTTTGGAAAGCTCAATATGTCCCCTACAATCTCTATATTTATCATTTTTCATTTGAAGACTTTATCTTGATATAATTTCCTTTGACAAAAAGTGTCTTTTTGTTGACTTTTGAAATGAGATATAATATTTTGGCCCATGTCTCTCAAATGAAGCACTTTTTGGACTTGATCTTAGAGAGATAAAATTTTATAGAATTGAATATCCTTCCAAATGAGATTTGGTTGAGAAAAATCTTATGAAGCATGAGAAAGTTATGCTTGGTCAAAGTTCAGTTGACTTCTCCTTAAGAAAACCTTAATTTGGTAACTTTTGACTTTTGATGAATTGAGAGTTTTCTTGGTTATTCATGATCAACCCTTGATAAAATGATGAATGTGACTTCAAAATATTGATGATGACCAAAAATCTTGAAGTTTGACTGTATGTTGACCATATTTGACTTTTTGTTCAATACAATTAACTTTCACTCATCCGAGCAATTGACTGAGCAAACTTGTGATGCAAGGCTTGAAACTTGACATGAGGATTCTTTGAAGTATATAAGGAACCATGAAACTCACTTGAGGCATTATAAGCTCAATTTTCTTTTAGAAACGCAAAACCCTAGTTGTAGGTCAATTTCTTAGGAGAGGTGCTTGTATGCTTAAACCCTTGAGTATTCTTGAGCAATTGAGAACCCTAGAAGCATGAGGAGGTGTCTTGAATAAAATGTATTGAAAAATGGGAGGGAAAATTTTAGGGTACAACAGTCGCAGAGGGATTTTCGATACTCGGTCGGGGAAGTACATCTTGGATGACAGACTTGTTTCCTTCTATCCTCTTCGCGAGTTTTGACAGTATGTGCGCTTGCGTGTTGTGCTCGCGAGGGACATGTTTCACTTCAGAAGATTAAAATTTCATTGTTATTTCTCGAACCTGGGCTAAATACTAGGAGAGATTTTCGTTTTTGACTTGATATTCCCCTAGTATCTGAGAAGCTACGAGTTGAGAATCAAGGAAATTTTTCATCTCTTCAGCTCCCAAATCTTCGGCCAAATGCAGCCCTACGAGGAAGGATTTGTACTCTTATTAGTTAATCTAGGTTGGGAAGGACAAAGTGATGGAGAATTCAATCAGGATTCCCTCATCATTTTCTAGGATGATGCCTGCTCTGCTCCCTGTCGAGCTGAATGCTCTGTCAATGAAGATGGTCCACTTCCTAGCTCCGTTTGTCGAGGAGGCCGGTGTGGCCATTTCAGCCACGGAGTTAGATAATACTTGGGATTTAAGAGCCTTTCTACTCTCGTTTTAGATTTCGAACTCAGAGAGTTCCAATGACCATTTGAGCATTATGCTTGCCATATCGGGACGGCTAAGTAGCTGCTTTACGGGATGGTCAGTTTGCACCATGATTGTATGGGCCAAAAAGTAGTGTCTCAATCTTCTCGCTGCATTGATGAGGACATGTGCCACTTTGTTAATTTGTTGGTATCTGATGAGAGTCGCAGATGAGAGCGGCGTTGACAGCTTCGGTTGCAATAACGAGGTAAAGGTAAAGGGTTTCACCATTATCTGGTCACAAAAAAACCGGTGGTTGAGAAAGGTATTATTTGAGATGGAGGAGGGCTTTCTCGCATTCCTCGGTCCACTCAAATGCTGCTTCCTTACGAAGAAGTTTGAAATAGAGGAGTGCGTGCTGAATAGATTTTTCCATGAAACGGGATAACAAGGAGACCATCCCATTTAGGGATTAGATCGATTTCTTCGAGTTTGGTATTGGGAATTTGGATAAAGCTCTGCATTTCTCGGGGTTCTCTTTGATTTCTCATTCTATTAGATAGAATCCGAGGAACTTTCCTGCTCGAACATCGTTGAATTGCATCTTTCATTTCCTCGCCTAGTTGAAGACTCTCCTCCGGTGGAGTGAATGGTTGATTTCGTCTTGGAATTTTATGATCATGTCCTCCATGTAGACTTCGAGCATGTCTACAATATCACCTTGGAAAACTTTGTTCATCATCCTTTGGTATGTAGTGCCTAAGTTTTTCAAACCTAAGGGCATTATGTTATAGTAGTAGTTATCCGACTCGGTCATGAATTTCGTGTATTTTTTGTCGCCCTTAGCCATGAGGATATGATTGTACCCAGAATATGCATCAATAAAATACAGTAATTTAAATCCAGCTGAATTATCAACTAGTCTATATATGTTAGTGTTTACCCTATAATTTGGTGAACAAGTGCTAGTCTTCCAAAACAAAGATATTTTGGTTACTCACAGGATTGACTAGATTGATTCTAAGACAATATGTTTAGTTTTTGGTGATTTATGGTTTTTGAATGTTCATATTTTCGAAAGTAATGGTCAATTAGTAACTAATTGTGAAACTATGTGTTGTACCCCAAAATTTTCCCTCTCATTTATTAAGAATTTTCTCACAATATCTCCTTTGACTCAAGACTGCATTAGGGTTGATCAGCTCAAGACACCTCCTTAAGCACTGATGACCAAAATTAGGGTTTGAGATTGAACAAGGATATTTGAACTTCCAATGCCACATATTACTTTCATGGATCATTATGGACCCTCAAGATTACCCATGTCAAGTTTCAAGCTTTGGATCACACTTTTGCTTAGTCAATTGAGCAGTTGACCTAAAAATCAGTTGTATTTGGGAAAAAGTCAACTATGGCCAATTCACAGTCAAACTTCATAATTTTTTATCCATATCAACATTTTAAACTCATATGTATCATTTGGTCAAGTTTGGACCATAATTCCTCAAGAAATTTGATTAAATCTTCAAAAGGGCAAAATAGTCAAAATTAGGGTTTTGATTGGGAAAGGGAAATTTTTTATTTTTGACCTAGCAAATGATCAATTGGTTTAAGGAATGATATCAAGAGTCCAATTGCATAATTTTGGCCAAATGATATGGCTCAAAACATTTCTCAAGGAAAATGGATTGACAGATGAATTTGCAGTCAACTGATCAAAAGTCAAACTTTGACTTTTTGGTCAAATTCAAATGTCAAAGATCACAATTCATCAAAGCATGTCAAAATATGAAAATTATTCATCAAGAAATCCAAAATTCAAGATTTCATTTTGAAAAGTTAAAATTTCTAAACTTAGAAATTTTTCTAAGTGTTGGAAATTTCTTATTTTTTCACAACTTTGAGCAAAATTTTCACCATGATGCAAGATGATTAAAAAGAAAATTCCAACATGAAAGTTGTAGATCTCCATGAAATATACAACTTTCCTTCACACAACTCCTTCTAAAAGTGCTTGGATCTCAAGTTATAATTTTAAGAGTACATGGTCATGAAACAAAAACACTTAGTGAAATTTTGCCCTAATTTGGTCAAGATTTTGACCTAACTTCATGGCACTTTTTCATATAGTTCCAAGGGGACTTTTCAAAAGTGATTCAAATATGGGTTATAGATCACATTTCAAGATTTCCAAAATGTCCCAGAACTCCTTGAGATCATTTTTGAGTAGGGAGAATCGAAGAGATGAAGTTAGGGTTTTATCACTTGAATTACAAGTCATTTTGTGATGAACAAATTCGAAATTCAAACTTATGTTGCATAACCTCTACTTTGAAGGCCTAAAAATTGTTAGGCACTCCATAATTAATTGCTTGCACAACTGTTAGAGTTCTCATTTCAAGCATTCAATGCAAGGCCATGCTTTATATCCATTTTGGGAAGAAAGTGCACATTGCCATTTTGATAAAGTGACTTTTTGCATAAAAATTGTTCTTGAGCCTTGCACTTGTTATCTTTTGATCATACAAGTCTCATAACTCATAAGAAACTTGTTAGACACTTACAATCACTCATCCCATGCTTGTACTTCCCCTTGAAACTTGTTTTCCCACTTTTCTTGAAAATCAAGTAACATAGCAAATAGCTTGTAACTTGTACTTCTGACTTTCAAAACCACTCAAGACCTTTTGCTTATACATACACAAGCCATTTTCCACAAATCCCACGCATGCTTAAGCCCTGAAAACACCTAGAACACAGAATCACCAAAAACACTTTAAAACTTGTCACTTCTGAGTTTTGAATCCAATCTCCAAATTTGCTCGTGCATTTCTTGGCCTTTTACTTTCAGAAGCTTCTAAACAAAATATACAAACAATCCCAACACCTGAAGCACCACATTAACACCTCCATCATCATCCACCATTTTCAAAAACAACACCTTGCACATTGACTTCTCCATAACTCCTCAGGAAATTTCAGCTCAAGCTAAGCATCCCATTAACTTCCTGGGAACTTGGGGAAGCTAATCCAATAATTGGAACTCACTGAAAGCTACTCAAACTACAAACCCGATACCCTCTTGCAAGGTAAGTTTTCTGACTTTTGAACTTTTCATACAAGCATCATTAATGGTTTATTTGTGAATGAAAAATGTAGATATCATTGCCCTAAAGCTAACCATGTCATAGTTTTCATTAATTTTACTTGAGCTTAGAGAATTTTAAGATTGAAGTTTCTGAGATTTTTAGGGTTCAGATTAGGGCCATTAAAGTTCATGCTTGTCTTTAATCTATAATTTTATTACATTGCATTTCTGAAATCGTGAGGAAATTTGCTACAAGTTTCTTGTTTACATTTTTCATTTTTGTTGAGAATTAAACAAGATAAGAGGCTCTGGCTGGACGTGAGGTTGAAGATGAGGTTCAAGCCATGGACTTGTTTACTATCATATATTTATTGTTTTGATTATATAAACGGATGTATATCCACCCCAGTGGTAGAAGCGCGTGCCTGTGACTATAGGGACCTGTATTTGAGCCCCAGTGGTACCCTTTTGGATTTGTTTCATATTTTTTGCATTCTGACTCTTTTTTTGGCAGCGCTAGGCCTCCCTTCGGCCTTTATGTTTTTTTCTTGTTGCTGACCCCCCTGCTGGCTATTCACACCCTAGCCCATTTATTTTCTTTTTTTCATTTTTTTATTTATTTGTTTTCTTAAATATTTTATTTAATATTAAAAAAATCAGAAAAATGTAAAAAAACATGAGATTTTTATTTGGATAAAGTTTATTTGTTTTTTACACAAAAAATTATTTTATTTAATCCTACTTTATTTATTTTTACTAATTGGTTTTGTAAATTTAATTTAAAAAAACTAGGGTATTAGTTATCTTCTTAAGATATTTTATTTTAAAACCAAAAAAGATCAAAAAAATATTTTATAATACTATAAATTATTTTTAAAGACAAAATACCAAAAAATATTCTTCTCATGAACTTAATTTCTTTTTTTAAATTAATATTTAGATTAGGGTTTTATTTAAATTCTTTTCCTAGTAAATTTAGGTTTACTTTTGATTATTTAATTAATTATTTTTCTTTAGTTAATTAGGTTAAAACAAAACCCTTCCTTCTAAAAGAATCCAAACAAACATCCATTTTCTTCACATTTTACACTCTTGTATATTTATTCATTTTGTATATTATTTATTCAATCCTTGTCCAAGTTCAATATAGTTGTAATAGGTAATTAGGTTTTATTTTCTTGCAATCCCCATTTATAATTTATACACTCCCCTCCCACAAGTATTGTAATAGCGTAGTAATTTTAAATTCCGTAATTCATCGCTTTATATACAAATGCTAATAACTAGGGTTTGTATGGAAAGACTAAAACCAATCAATTAGAAAACCCTAAACAAAGAAAAAACCAAGCATGAAAACAATACACTTGCACATAAGCACCCCTAGGGTAAATCCACTTGGTTGCCTTACAAAATGGCCATATTACGCATGTGAGGCATCTTAGTAAAAAACAAGCAAAATACAAGATCATAGTCCCTCGATGAAGCTATATATGTTGCCTTTAAAATGATCTTAGTCCCTAAAAGAGAATTCTAAGAAACCTTGCAACATTGCTAATCATGGTTATACGATGACCCAAGCCCGTCCCATTTACATCCAAAGATAGGGTTACTTACCAAATCAATGGTAAGATGACAATGTCAAAGGAAAGAGGAAATGAACATGAAAGAATCTTGAGTAGGTAGAATGCTCTTAATTACTTGCTCAATTTCAAAAACAAAATAAACTTGCTATTTTTTAAAACAAACACCTACACTTTCAAAACATCTTTCAAACTTGAAAACATTTTCAAAAGACTAACATCTTTGTATACATTCTTACGAACGAGAATCATTACAAAGTTTTCCTAAACAATGGCCTCTTTACAAAATACTTTCAAAAACCACACAAAAGCACAATTTCAAACAAAAGCATATGATCTAGCAAATAACTAAGAGCCCGTGGAAAACCATGGATGAAAAGGGTGTTAATACCTTCCCTTTTCATAATCTACCCCCCGAACTCAAGAAACAATCTCAAAGGTCTTTCATGTGCTTTTTCACCCATCCTTTTGGATAAAAGAAAAGTCGGTGGCGACTCTTGCTAAACCGTAACATTTGCGATAAAACGCAAAACACCCAAGTCAGTTCTCCCACCGTATCACAGAACTGGCAACTCTGCTGGGGATAATTCTAAAAGTGGGGTTACCTTAGGGTTAGATCACATTTATTTTCTTCCATTGTTTGACTTGTTTTCTTTACATTATGGTTCTTTGTTTGTGTTTGAATCCTCTTCCCAGATTTAGGTTACGTTATAGGTAAGTAGCAATACGTTGTGGAAACTGTGCGGGGTATACCGACATGGTCTAAGAAATAGCTACGTTAGTGCAACATATTTGTGGGTTCCGGTAGCCCTTGTGTTAATCAAGGAGAATACAGGGCCGCTGAGTGATGTCATGAAGCACTATTGAACTTTTAGAACCTTTACTTGACCAACTTGGCCTTTAGGACGTAGTTAGATGACCGACTTCGGTGCAGTCCGAAGTTGGTAGATACTCGATACTACACTCATTGAGGTTTGGTTTTTTGGGATATTTCAGTCGCCATTAAAGAGGCTTGTGCTGAAACAATGACCAAGGAAACAAACCAGTGATTTTGAGCTCCTTAGAACCTGGTTACTATTGCTAGGACAGGTTTTAAGCCGACTAAACTTCAAGAGGGTACTTTCCTATAAAACTCCATGCAAGCCTAAACCTAAGGACTTTTTTGCTTTGTTTGTATATATTTACTTGTACATAACATCATGAATATAATAATATCATATTCATTCACTAACCATTTCAATGATCTTGGGATTTATCTTTGTTCTATCTTGTAGGACATGGATTCTATTCGCAGGAAAACCATTCAAGTCAATCTTGTAAGGATCCCTCCTCAACTAAAGGAGCTAGCATCAAGGATTCCTGAAAACTCTCCATTTTCCGAAAGACATGGTCTCCTGCTAAACTTGGTCACCTCCAACACTGATGAGGACATGATGAAGGTGCTCTTTCAGTTCTTTGATCCTCTACACCATTGCTTCACATTTCCCGATTATCAACTTGTGCCAACTTTAGAAGAATTCTCCCGACTCTTGAGGATTCCCATTCTCAATCAACTACCTTTCAATGGTACGGAAATAGATCCAAAGCTAGAAGATATTGCTCAAGCTCTACACTTGCAATCATCTGATATCACAACTAATTGGGAGACAAGGAGTGGTGTCAAGGGTTTCCTAGCAAATTTCTTGTTTGAGAAAGCCCAAAACTGTTGGAACTCTTTGGATTTGCAAGCTTTTGAAGAAATTATGGCTCTCCTCATCTATGGGATGGTTTTGTTTCCAAATCCTGACCAACTCATAGATGTGAACGCCGTCAAAATCTTCATGTCTCGTAACCCAGTGCCTACTTTACTAGGGGACATCCTACATTCTTTTCACACTCGCACTATGAGGAAAAGAGGTATCCTTATGTGTTGCACTCATCTCTTGGCAAGATGGTTTATTTCGCATCTTCCCCAATCTGTATTGAAGAACAAGCAAGGTTCAAGGTGGTCACAAAGGTTGATGACGCTTAAACATTCAGACATTCATTGCTGTTCTCGGTCCATAGAGAATGTTACTATTGTCGATCGTTATGGAGAATTCCCTAACGTCCCTTTACTTGGAATTAGGGGAGCTATCACCTACAACCCCTGCTTATCCTTAAGACAATTTGGTTACGCCTGAAGGGATGGCCCACATGAGATGCTCATTCAAGGTTTGGTATTTGACTACGAGAACGACGATCAAGGTCTTCGCCGGAGATTCATCTGAGCTTGAAGGATATTGAAAAAGGTAGATAGCAAGACATTCGGGCACAAGAATTCCATTCCTCTTGAGCCTTACCTCAAATGGGTATGAACTCGCGCTCAAAGTCTTATGATGCCTTATCCCTCCATTCTCCCGGTAATCATTGAGCCCATTATGGAAGGAGATGTTCCATACATTGTCCTGCATCCTGACATGCCCACCTCTCTTGAAGACTTACAAAGAGATTGGATACAACTCAAGGGGGAGCGTGACACCTTTGAAGCCCAATTCTACGCTAGCGAGAAGAAGGTTTTAGAGCTCACTAAGAAACTTCATGAGGAGAGGACTCTGAATGCCCACATCGCACCAAAGAGGATGCGTACTACCTTCTTATCTTATAGTTTTTGTATTGTTTTGCCCAAAGAAGCATTGATGTACTCAAGCTTTAATTTATTAATATAACGTGTGTTTCCTTTTTTGTCTAAAACAAATTTGAATCTTTAAAATCCTTGAAATCATTGCATATGCATCTACCATTTATCATAACATAAGCAGGTTTCTTGCAACAAGTCTCCTCATCTTTCTACTGTTTATTTCAGTAAGATGGATCTCGAGAAAATAGTGAAGGACCTCCAAGTTCAAAATGATCAGTTTCAACAGATGTTCTTAACTCTAGCCAAAGGACAAGAAGAGTTGAAGACCTTGCTGGTTGAAGAGAAGAAAAAGAAAGAAAAGAAAATAACCGGAGTTCTAAACATGGGAAGAAGATTCCAAGGACAAGCAAGAAGGACCTTAGACTTTGCAACGTCATCTGGTGAGAAAGACAATCAAGATGGGAAAGGCAAGGAAGCAGTTGTCCAGCCAGATTCAGAAGAGGAAGCAGAAGAAGAAGATTATTCTGAAGAACAATATCCTCCAACCGACGACAAGTAT
This sequence comes from Vicia faba, assembly GCA_948472305.1. Classification (NCBI taxonomy): domain Eukaryota; kingdom Viridiplantae; phylum Streptophyta; class Magnoliopsida; order Fabales; family Fabaceae; genus Vicia; species Vicia faba. The sequence goes on from OX451738.1 coordinate 817,036,359, forward strand.
AAGCATCTGGAAGAACGTTAAGTGCAATGGAAATCCAAAAAGTGCCTGGATTGGACTTTGAGGAATTGGGGTTAGTATCTTGGGTTGTCATTCCTCCAAAATTCAAAGCACCGGTGTTCGCCAAATATGACGGAGTTTCATGTCCCAAAATGCATCTCCGGTCCTATGTGAGGAAAATACAGCCTCACACCGCTGACAAGGATTTATGGGTACACTTATTTCAAGACAGTCTTTCTGGAACTCAACTTGATTGGTTTTATCAGCTAGAAAGAGTCAATGTTCATAATTGGGAAGATCTGGCCGCTGCCTTTTACAAACAATACCAATACAACGCTGATCTTTTCTCCCACCCGTACTCAACTCCAGAGTATGGCCATGGTTTCAAGTGAAGGCTATAAAGACTATGTGAAAAAATGGAGGGACTTAGCAGGAAGAGTCCAGCTTCCCCTATTTGAAAGAGAGTTAGTAGATTTGTTTTTGGGCACCTTGTCCGGTCCTTTCTTCAATCACTTAATTGGGAGTTCATCAGCATGTTTTACCGAATTGATATTGACCGGAGAAAGGGTACAAGCCTAGATAAAGAATGTGAAGATTCAAAAAGATGCATCCTCTGCCGCTGTAAGGAAACCATTCATTAGAAAGAAAGAAGTTGTTGTTGTATATCCTCAGAGAAATCAAGATAGGGTTGAATTCCATCCAATGGTGGGGGCTGTCATGATTCCTAAACCCGCACCTTCTCAGCAAAGAAGCAACCAGCCAAGAATGGAAAGACCAGTCAGACAGTTCACCCAAATTAACATGACACTATCTCAAGCATTGCTACATTTGTTGAGATCTAATCTAGTGACTTTGAAATAAGCTCCAAAGAATCCTAACACAACCTCTCCTCACTATCATCCTAATGCCCGTTGTGCATACCATTCTGAGAGTCCTGGCCATGACACTAACAACTGTTGGGCACTGAAAAACAAGGTACAAGACCTTCTTGAAGCCAAAGAGATTGAATCTGATGCGCCAGAAATCCCCAATGTCATCACTGACCCTAAGCCCAAGCACGGACGTGATGTCAATGTCGTTGAGGAAGATATGTTTGTTACTGTGGTTGATGAACTTGTGACCCCACTCCTAACTATCAAAAAGAACTTATTAAATGTCGGTGTATTCCCAGACTATGATGAAAGCTGTCATTTATGTTTATCCTCACCAACCAGCTGTCATTTGTTAAAAGAAGGCGTTCAATGCCTAATAGATGACAAGGAGATTTTGTTCGAGAAGACTTCTATTCCAACTGTTTCTTATAATGATGTTTCATAGTGACCATTTCCGAAAATTCTTCCAGGGTCTCTACCAAAGGACCCGTTAGAATTACATCAGTTCCTAAAATAGCTCCGTTGATAATTACAATGCCTGGACCAATCCCGTATTCGTCAGACAAAATCGTCCCATGGAATTATGGAGGTGATGTCTACTACCACGATATCAAGCAAGATTGGCCAGCTGTTGAAGATTCAAGTTCTAGAAAGTTGACTCTGATATCATTAATATCGCAAGGACTAGCAAGATAACCCAAAGCGGAAGGGTATTCTCTCCTGAAATTTCTCCCCCAAAAGCTATTTTTGGACCTATAATCATTCCTATTGTTATTGCTCCTCCAAAGACTATTTCCAATCCTGCAATCATCTCTGCTAATACTCCTGTTGACAAAACTGTTACAATCCTTGTTATCACACCTACTGACATTCCTGCTGCCGAGTCAACTGAGACTCGAGGTAAAGGTATTCTGGTTGAGTCTTTCCAGATGAAGGAACAATCAGTAGCTATCCCTGAGACCTCCCGAAAAGAGATGGAGGAAATTCTAAAGATCATAAAAAGAAGCGACTACAACGTAGTCGAGCAACTAGGGCAAACTCCATCAAAAATTTCCTTGCTGGCTTTATTGTTAGGTTCCGAGGCTCATGCAAAGGCCTTGGTAAAATTCCTTAAAACGGCCCATGTACCCCAAGAAACATCTGCAATTAGTTCCAAGAATGCGAAGCCAGCTTGACCGCAGATAATGGTTTAGGTTTTTCGAATGTTGATTTAACGCCAAGGGGGAGGAAGCATAATGAGGCATCGCATGTCTCAGTAGAATGCAGGGGCAAGACTTTGGCTCATGTCTTGGTTGACACCGGTTCGTCTATGAATGTGTTGCCTAAAAAGGCTCTTGATAGGCTTGACTGTGAAGGATTGACGTTGAAACCTAGTAACATAGTAGTGAGGGCCTTTGACAGCTCAAAAAGGATGGTGCATGGGGAAGTGGACATCCCCATAAAAGTTGGAACCTAAACATTTGATTCAACTTTTTACGTAATGGATATTCGCCCTTCATATTCCTGCTTATTAGGCCGACCGTGGATCCACAATGCTGGTGCCGTTACCTCTACGTTGCATCAAATGCTGAAATATCCAATTTAGGGGAAAACCATCACTATTCATGGAGAAGAAGAGTATATGGTCAGTCATCTAAATTCCTTCAGATATGTGGAATTAGATGGTGGATTTATTGAAACTCCATTCCAGTACTTTGAAGAAGTCCCGCAGACTTTGGCAGTAACCAAGGTTGTGTCTCAAGTCCCCAAGGTTACAAGGCCTCCGCTCAAGATGCCATCTTTGAAAGATGCCAAGGCAGTGATAGAAGAAGGTGGGTGCACTATTTGGGGCCAACTCCCAGATATCCCATACAAATCTGACAAATTTGGGTTGGGTTTCACTTCAGGAGCCCAAAAGGTTGTACGCCGTGCTCGTGCCGGAGGACCACCCTTGAAGATCAGCAACCACCAAGTCAGCATCGTGGAGGATGATTAAGACAACTATAACCTGGAGGATTGGACTTTCCCAACAGTCAGTGGAGGGCTCAGACACTGGGAGGGTAGAGATTTTGTCTCGAACACATTTATCCAACAGTAATTTGTCTTTAAATTTTGTCGGATCTGTAATATTAAAACAATTCAGACTCTTAAAACCGTGTGTCTTACCCGAGGCACAATGGTCTATTTGTAAGGGTTATTATCTCATTTCCATATGACATCAATGAATCGTGGATTTTTTTTGCATACAAACTTTGTGCTCATTGTTTTTATTTTTACATTTTCATTTCTTTCAAAGATAGCTATACTCTTACACACACTCACACTCATAATGCAGGTCTACATCCACCCAGGATCCCATGGGTAACGGTTCTGCTATGGCCTTTTGTGACTCTAAAAATCTAATCTACCAAGCCAAAGACGAAGGTGAGGAAGATTATGAAGTGCCAGGGGAACTCGCCAGGATACTACAACAAGAAGAGAGGACCATTCAGCCCCACGAAGAACCAGTGGACACAATTAACCTAGGTACCAAAGAAGACAAAAGAGAAGTCAAGGTGGGTGTCAATCTGGAACCCGGTGTCAAAGAGCGTCTGATTAAATTACTACACGATTATGTTGAGGTCTTTTCCTGATCGTATGAAGACATGCCAGGACTTGACGCAGATATCGTAGTACATCTTCTACCTACAAAAGAGGACTGCCCACCGGTAAAGGAAAAGGTTCGTCGCATGCGACCAGACATGTCAGAGAAGATCAAAACTGAAATCATGAAACAGTTCAACATCAGATTCTTGTTTGTCACCACCTATCCGCAATGGGTTGCCAATGTTGTTCCCATGCCTAAAAATGACGGCAAGGTACGAATGTGCATGGACTACAGAGATTTGAATCGGGCGAGCCCTAAGGATGATTTCCCACTTCCCCACATTTATATTCTAGTTGAAAATACGGCACAACATAAAGTGTTTTCTTTCATGGATGGTTTCTCAGGCTACAAACAAATCAAAATGGCGCCTGAGGACAAGGGGAAAACAACCTTTGTCACACAGTGGGGCACATTCTGCTACAAGGTTATGCCATTCGGGCTGAAGAATGCTGGGGAAACCTATCAACATTCTATGGTAGCTCTAATTCACGACATGATACATCATGAAATAGAGGTCTATATGGACGATATGATAGCCAGATCTCAAACAGAAGAAGAGCATCTTGGCCATTTACATAAACTCTTTGAGAGACTAAAGAAATACAAGCTGAGGTTGAACCCAAATAAATGCACGTTTGGAGTGAGGTATGGTAAACTCCTAGGCTTTGTCGTCATCGGAAAAGGTATTGAAGTGGATCCTGACAAGGTGAAAGCAATATAAGAGATGCCTGCTCCTCGTACTGAGAAGGAAGTCAGAGGATTCTTGGGACGATTAAACTACATTGCCAGATTCATTTCTCACCTAACAACTACTTGTGAACCAATCTTCAAATTACTGAAGAAAGATCAAGTAGTCAAATGGAATGATGAGTGCCAAACTGCTTTCGACAAGATCAAAGAGTACCTGTAAGAGCCTCCTGTTTTGATGCCACCAGTCGAGTAAAGACCATTGATCATGTATCTAACTGTTTTGAAAAACTCAATGGGTGTGTGCTGGGGAAACATGACAACTCTGGACGAAAAGAGCATGCTATTTATTACCTGAGCAAAAAGTTTACCGACTGTGAAACAAGATATTCACTGCTCAAGAAAACTTGCTGCGCTCTGGCATGGGTTGCTCGCCGGCTAAGATAGTATATGCTGACCCATACTACCTTATTGATATCTAAAATGGATCCAATAAAATACATCTTCGAGTAACCTTCCCTCTCTAGGAGAATAGCAAGATGGCAGATGATCCTAACAGAATATGACATACAGTATACTACCCAGAAAGCAATAAAGAGCAGTGTACTAGTTGATCACCTTGCTCATCAAGTTGTGGAGGACTACCAGTCCATGAAGTTCGAATTCCCAGATGAAGACATCATGATGGTAAACAACTGTGAAGAATTCAGACCATATGATGGATCTGAACAAGGGTCCCGATGGACCCTGGTTTTTGATGGGGCGTCCAACGCACTCAACAATGGTATAGGTGATGTACTCATATCTCCTGAAGGATGTCATACTCCCTTTACAGAAAGACTCTACTTCAATTGTACAAATAACATGGCAGAATACGAAGCGTGCATTTTTGGTCTCAAAGCTTCCATAGACTTGGGGATCAAATCCTTAAATGTATTCGGAGATTCAGCTTTAGTCACCAGCCAGATCAAAGGAGAATGGGACACCAAACACCCTAACCTTATCCCCTACAAAGAACATGTGCTGACATTGATCCCACATTTTGAGAAGATTACCTTCGAGCATTTCCTGCGAGAAGAAAATCAGCTAGCAGACGCACTAGCCACAGTGTCATCCATGTTTAAACTTAAATGGGATAACGAGGCTCCCCGGATCACCATTAAACGAATGGATGAACCAGCTCACTGTCACGAGATTAATACTGAAAAAGTACTGGACCAGACTTGGTTTCACGAAGTCAAGAGATATCTCGAGGCTCAAGAATATTCGGAAGAGGCTTCAGTCAATGATAAGAAGTTCTTAAGGAGATTCTCTGCTAAGTTCTTCCTTAGTAATGGCATTCTCTACAAACTCAACCATGACTCTGTTTTGCTTAGTTGCATAGACAAGGTTGAGGAAGAAAAGATCATGGCTGATCTACATGAGGGCAATTTTGGCACCCATTCCAGTGGGCATACGATGGCAAAGAAAATCCTACGGGCAGGTTATTACTGGTCTACCATGGAAGCAGATTGCTATCATTATTCTTGAACCTGCCACAAGTGTCAGATCTATGCTGACAAGTTGCATGTACCTCCAGTTCCTCTGAATGTCTTGACGGCTCCTTAGCCCTTTGCTATGTGGGGCATCGATATGATTGTGGAAATCAAACCAACAGCCTCTAATGGACACCGCTTCATCTTGGTGGCCATTGATTATTTTACAAAGTGGGTTGAGGCAGCCTCTTTAGCTTCCGTTACTAAGAACGTTGTAGCCCGGTTCATTAAACAGAATCTCATTTGTCGGTATGGTATCCCAGAGAGGATCATCACAGACAATGGCATGAATATAAACAATATGATGATCACTGCCTTGTGCGAGAAATTCAAGATCCAGCATCATAATTCTTCCCCTTACCAGCCCAAGATGAATGGTGTTGTCGAAGCTGCAAATAAGAGCATTAAAAAGATCATACAGAAAATGACATTCACATACAAAGACTGGCACAAAATGCTACCATTCACTCTCCACGGTTATCGTGCCACAATGCGCACATCAACCGGGGCAACACCTTACTCTCTGGTATATGGCATGGAAGTTGTCTTGCCTATTAAGGTCCAGATCCCCTATTTGAGAATCATGAAGGATACAGGGTTGAATGAAGAAGATTGCATCCAGACTCGACTTGATCAACTGAACTTGATTGATGAGAAAAGGCTTACTGTTGTCTGTCATGGTCAGATGTATCAAAAATGGATGATCAAGGCTTTCAACAAAAAGGTCAGACGCCAAGTGTATCAAGTCGGGGATTTGGTGATCAAACGTATCATACTACCGCAAGGTGATCCCAGGGGCAAATGGACTCCTACATATGAAGGACCGTTTGTAATCAAAAGCATATTCTCTAGTGGAGCAATGATCTTGACCACTATGGATGGCAACGACCTGCCGCACCCTGTGAACGCGGACATAGTCAAAAGATACTACGCATAAGAAACCCGCTAGGTTGACACACCTAGGAAAAACAAGGGCATCCCGGCGAACCAAAAAGGTCCGGGAAAAAATTAGGGATAAAACAAAAAAAATGTACACCCGGCAAGTTGAAAACCCGAAAGGGCGGCTTGGGCAAAAAAGGGTATCCCGATGGACTGAAAACCTGAAAGGGTGGTCCAGGAAAAAGTTAGGGAATTAAAGTGTATGATTATGTCCTGTTGGATCACCTTACGGACAACCTGCAAACTCGACGATTCTGATCAATTCAATCAGCTTCGGACAAGGCAACAAATAGATAAGATGCTTAGAGACATGAAGGCTATAGCAGAATGGGAACCCCATGGGATTATTTCACATAGCTAACTATGTGTATCAAATTTTCATTTTTTTTACAACAGCATTCTCTTACTAGAATGGTTGTCTCATTGTACAAAAATACTTACTCAAAGTCAATACAAAGATATCCCTTTGAAAGTGCAAAACTATCTGTTTTTGTTTACTCTTACGTTTGTTTAGGAAAACGCCCAATGATTTATTTTTGAACATATGCATTTGAACGTAACTACCATTTACAAATGAGAAAAATAGAAAAACAATCACTAATGGCTTTAAGAGATAGGGCAATATCTTTAAGCTATTCCATAAAATCCCCCGCAGTGTGCAGTTTAATCCCCAGCGGAACAAAACTTCCAGTTATCACTCCTCGTAGAAGTCGCCAAATTTCTCAGGATTTCAAAAGCAGTACACGGCGTTTCCCTTACAACAGAGTTTATTTCTCTAAGCGGGAATTCATCAACACTTCAAAACATGAAGACTTGCACTCCGTATCCTCAACAGCAGTCGGGGATTTATTTCCCCAATTCAAACAAGCAGTGTAGCAAATTAGCTCACATATGCATACATCGCATCCATATATCATAAACATTGATAGCACGAATGCATGTATCACAATCTCATTATACCATGCATTTCATCGAATATGACATTGCATATTAGCTAACATTTTACCCTTTTCAGGATAAGTTTAATCAATAGCTACCATTAACAATGTTCAAATGCCTTTCAGATACATTTCAAATACGCTCCAAACACGGATGCCATCCTGATACTCATTCAGATTCAATCTTCAGATATAGTTCAGATACGCTCCAGACACGGATGCCATCCTGATACTCATTCAGATTCAATCTTCAGATATAGTTCAGATACGCTCCAGACACGGATGCCCTCCTGATACTCATTCAGATCCAACTTTCAGATACAATTCAGATACACTACAGACACGGATGTCATCCTGATACTCATTCAGATTCAATCTTCAGATACAATTTAGATATGCTTCAAACACGGATGTCATCCTGATACTCATTCAGATTCAACTTTCAGATATAGTTCAGATACGCTCCAAACACGGATTCCATACTGATACTCATTCAGATTCAATCTTCAGATACAGTTCAGATACGCTCCAGACACGGATGTCATTCTGATACTCATTCAGATTTAGCTTACAAATATGGTTCAGCAATAATTTCTGGATGGCATCTACAAGGCCATCTCTAACAACTTTCCATCATCCCTCCAAATGGAATCTTTAAGCCCATTCCCTATACCATCAACCATCACATCACCGAGTGTAAATTTCTAGGCACTCTAATGTCCAATCATCTTCCACCTTCGAGTCACGAATGGAAAAAACTCGCCAATCTAACTCTTTGGGACTAAAAAGATTGAACAGGGTAAGCTGTTGTACCCCAAAATTTTCCCTCTCATTTATCAAGAATTTTCTCACAAGATCTCCTTTGACTCAAGACTGCATTAGGGTTGATCAGCTCAAGACACCTCCTTAAGCACTAATGACCAAAATTAGGGTTTGAGATTGCACAAGTATATTTGAACTTCCAATGCCCCATATGACTTTCATGTATCATTATGGACCCTCAAGATTAATCATGTAAAGTTTCAAGCTTTGGATCACACTTTTGCTCAGTCAATTGAGCAATTGACCTAAAAATCAATTGTATTGGGGAAAAAGTCAATTATGGCCAATTCAAAGTCAAACTTCATAATTGTTTATCCATATCAACATTTTAAACTCATATGTATCATTTTTTTCAAGTTTGGACCATAATTCCTCAAGAAATTTGATCAAATCTTCAAAAGGGCAAAATAGTCAAAATTAGGGTTTTGATTGGGAAAGGGAAATTTCTGATTTTTGACCTAGGAATGATTAATTGGTTTAAGGAATTATATAAAGAGTCCAATTGAATCATTTTGAACAAATGATATGGCTCAAAACATTGCTCAAGTCTAATGGATTGAAAGATGAATTTTCAGTCAACTGATCAAAAGTCAACTATATACTGAAAAGTCAAACTTTGACTTTTTGGTCAAATTTAAATGTCAAAGATCCCAATTCATCAAAGCATGTCAAAATATGAAACTTATTCATCAATAAATCAAAAATTAAAGATTTCATTTTGAAAAGTTAAAATTTCTAAACTTAGAAATTTTTCTAAGTGTTGGAAATTTCTTATTTTTTCACAAATTTGAGCAAAATATTCACCATGATACAAGATGATTCAAAAGAAACTTCCAACATGAAAATTGTAGATCACCATGAAATCTACAACTTTTCCTCACACAACTCCTTCCAAAAGTGCTTGTATCTCAAGTTATAATTTTAAGAATACATGGTCATGAAACAAAAACACTTAGTGAAATTTTGCCCTAATTTGGTCAGGATTTTGACCTAACTTCATGGAACTTTTTCATATAGTTACAAGGGGAATTTTCAAAAGTGATTCAAATATGGGTTGTAGAGAACATTGCAAGCTTTCCAAAATGTCCAAGAACTCCTTGATATCATTTTTGAGTAGGGAGAATCGAAGAGATGAAGTTAGGGTTTATTACTTGAATTACAAGTCATTTTGTGATGAACAAATTCAAAGTTCAAACTTATGATGCATAACCTCTACTTTGCAGGCCTCAAACTTGTTAGGCACTCCATAATTAATTGCTTGCACAGCTTTCAGAGGTCTCATTTCAAGCATTCAATGCAAGGCCATGCTTTATATCCATTTTGGGAAGAAAGTGCACATTGCCATTTTGATAAAGTGGCTTTTTGCACAAAACTTGTTCTTGAGCCTTGCACTTGTTCTCTTCTGATCATACAAGTCCGATAACTCATAAGAAACTTGTTAGACACTTAAAATCACTCAGCCCATGCTTGTACTTCCCCTTGAAACTTGTTTTCCAATTTTCTTGAAAATCAAGTAACATAGCAAATAGCTTATAACTTGTACTTCTGACTTTCAAAACCACTCAAGACATTTTGCTTATACATACACAAGCCATTTTCCACAAATCCCACGCATTCTTAAGCCCTGAAAATACCTAGAACACAGAATCACCAAAAACACTTTAAAACTTGTCACTTCTGAGTTTTGGATCCAATCTCCAAATTTGCTCGTGCGTTTCTTGGCCTTTTACTTTCAGAAGCTTCTAAAAAACATATACAAACAATCCCAACACCTGCAGAACCACTGTAACACCTCCATCATCACCCACCATTTTGAAAAACAACACCTTGCACCTTGACTTCTCCATAACTCCTCAGGCACTTTCAGCTCAAGCTAAGCATCCCATTAGCTTCCTGGGAACTTGAGGAAGTTAATCAAATCATTGGAACTCAGTGAAAACTACTCAAACTCCAAACCTGATACCCTCTTGCAAGGTAAGTTTTCTGACTTTGGAACTTTTCATACAGGCATCATTAATGGTTTATTTATGAATGAAAAATGTAGATATCATTGCCCTAAAGCTAACCATGTCCATAGTTTTCATTAATTTTGCTTGAGCTTAGAGAATTTTAAGATTGAATTTTCTGAGATTTTGAGGTTTCAGATTAGGGCCATTAAAGTTCATGCTTCTATTTAATCTAAAATTTTATTTCTTTACATTTCTTAAATCGTGAGGAAATTTGCTACAAGTTTCTTGTTTACATTTTTCATTTTTGTTGAGAATTGAACAAGATACAGAGGCTCTGGTTGGACGTGATGTTGAAGATGAAGTTCAGGCCATGGACTTGTTTACTATTATATATTTATTGTTTTGATTATATAAATGGATGTATAGCCATCCCAGTGGTAGAAGCGTGCGCCTGTGACTATAGGGACCTGGGTTCGAGCCCCAATGGTAGCCTTTTGGATTTTTTTCATATTTTTTGCATTCTGACTCTTTTTTTGGCAGCGGTGGGCCTCCCTTGGACCTTTATGTTTTTTTTCTTGTTGCTGACCCCCCTGTTGGCTATTCACACCCTGGCCCTTTTATTTTCTTTTTTCTTTTTATTTATTTATTTGTTTTCTTATATATTTTATTTAATATTAAAAAAATTAGAAAAAATGTAAAAAAAAAACATGAGATTTATATTTGGATAAAGTTTATTTATTTTTTACACAAAAAATTATTTTATTAATCCTACATTATTTATTTTTACTAATTGGTTTTGTAAATTTAATTAAAAAAAAACTAGGATTTTAGTTATCTTCTTAAGATATTTTATTTTAAAACCAAAAAAGATCAATAAATATTTTATATTACTATAAATTATTTTTAAAGACAGAATACCAAAAAATATTCTTCTCATGAACTTAATTTCTTTTTTAAATTAATATTTAGATTAGGGTTTTATTTAAATTATTTTCCTAGTAAATTTAGGTTTACCTTTTATTATTTAATTAATTATTTTTCTTTAGTTAATTAGGTTAAAACAAAACTCTTTCCTTCTAAAAAAATCCAAACAAACATCCATTTTCTTCACATTTTACATTCTTGTATGTTTATTCATTTTGTACATTATTTATTCAATCCTTGTCCAAGTTCAATATGATTGTAATAGGTAATTAGGTTTTATTTTCTTGCAATCCCTATTTATAATTTGTACACCCCCCTCCCACGAGTATTGTAATAGCGTAGTAATTTTAAATTCTGCAATTCATCGCTTTATATAGAAATGCTAATAACTAGGGTTTGTATGGAAAGACTAAAATCAATCAATTAGAAAACCCTAATCAAATACAAAACCAAGCATGAAAACAATACAATTTCACACAAGCACCCCTAGGGTAAATCCACTTGGTTGCCTTACAAAATGGCCATATTACACATGTGAGGCATCTTAGTAAAAAACAAGCAAAATACAAGATCATAGTCCCTCGATGACGCTATATATGTTACCTTTTAAATGATCTTAGTCCCTAAAAGAGAATGCTAAGATACCTTGCAACATTGCTAATCATGGTTATACAATGACCCACGCCCGTCCCGTTTACATCTAAAGATAAGGTTACTTACCAAATCAATGGTAAGATGACAATGTCAAAAGAAAGAGGAAATGAACATGAAAGACTCTTGAGTAGGTAGAATGCTCCTAATTATTTGCTCAATTTAAAAAACAAAATATCCTTGCTATTTTCAAAAACAAAAACCTACACTTTCAAAACATCTTTCAAACTTGAAAACATTTTCAAAAGACTAACATTTTTGTATACATTCTTACGAACGAGAATCATTACAAAGTTTGCCTAAACAATGGCCTCTTTACAAAATACTTTCAAAAACCACGCAAAATAACAATTTCAAACAAAAGCAAGTGATCTAGCAAGTAACTAAGAGCCCATGTAAAACCATGGATGAAAAGGGTGCTAATACCTTCCCTTTTCATAATCTACCCCCCGAACTCAAGAAACAATCTCAAAGGTCTTTCCTGTGCTTTTTAACTTTTCCTTTCGGATAAAACAAAAGTCGGCGGCCACTCTTGCTAAACCGCAACATTTGTGATAAAACGCAAAACACTAAAGTCAGTTCTCCCACCATATCACACTATGTGAAGTAACAATATGAAAGTAAAGAGATTTCTACTTGAAGTAAAAGGAATTAAAAGAACTTTTGTAAAGATAAATTGAAAATTGAATAAAACTTGGTGATTCATACGTACATTCTCAGAAACTCATTTCTCGGTAAATGTTGGTACTTTTAGTTAACTGAGTATTTGTACAGAATTTAAACACACTAAAATCCTAACACTAAGATTCTAATTTATACTAGTTCGACCATGACGGTCTCCTCCTAGAAGAACGCCACGTTCGATGTTTGCATGCCTTTCGAATCCTCAGACTTCCATACATCCTTTTGGATAAGATCAAATCTTTTGAATTCAAAATATTCTTCTTTTTTAGGCTCCAAATCAACCAACGTGACTGTCGAAGCATTCCTCTTCGAAACTTTACATATCCTAAGACCCACTTATTCAAAAAAATAGGACTTTCACCAATACTTAGCAAGATTAGATCGTCAGTTGAAATCTTCATGAAATATTCTTATACTTCTTTTAGAACTAACTCTCCTTTGACATTCTTCGTATTACCTTAATATTTCCATGTTGTCGAAATTTCCAGCTAAAAAATTTCCCCCAAAAAATGTTTATTTTGAAACACTTGAAGAAATGGACAATTTTTGCAAATATTCAATTTCGATGCATAAGCCACCTCATGATGTCTTTATTGTTGTGACGTCATAGTCATGGTGACCATCTTTCCAAATGTCTTGTCGAGACGTGTGCATTTAAGCTTCTCATCATTTCTACACTAAGTAGGATTAAATCATGGCCTTTTAAAAAAAACAACCATCTTGTCAGCTTATCAAACAACAACACGTGCCCCACAATCTTCTTTATGAACAAAAAGAAAGTGAACTGTTTGTTATTCTATCACTATAAATAACCTTTTCTTCTTCAAACAATCACTATTCCTGCTCTCATTCTCCAAAACTCTTGCAATTTTCCTTCAACTTTTCTTCTTACAAAATCATTCATCCTCAAAAACTCTTCATCAATGGCGCCCCCTAAGAAGAACACTAAATCTGCCAAGGATGTGAAGAACACAAAGGATGCCACTTTCATTCCTAATGCTCATGAAGCAAAGTCAATTCTATTTGGGAATTGTGATCGGTGGATTTAGAACTGACTGTTTAACGCTGGATCGCGAAATGTCGCGGTAAGCAAGAGTCGCCACCATCTTTTATGTTCTCCAACATGGAAAGGACAAAAGCACAGCAAAATTCCTTATTGAGAATGTCTCTCGGTTCGAGAGGTAGATTTATAGAAAGGGAAGGTATCAGCGCCCTTTCTATCCGTGGTTATCCACGGGCTCTTAGGTACTTGCTCTTATGTTTTCAAAAATTGTTTGCTTTCCAAATATGAGTGGGTTTGAAAAAAGTTTCGTTTTTGAAAAATTTCTAAGTGACTCTTGTATCTGTCCTCAAGAGTGTTTGAAAAATTTGTTTTGAAAACTTTTGAAAGTGTCAGTGTGAAAATATTATTTTGTTTGTTTTTTAGAGAGCAAGTACCCATGAGTCATCTACCTACCCTAAGGAATTAGGCTGTGTAAATGTCCTTAAGGTAGTGCCATCCCACCATTGAGAGGTAGGTAGCACCACCGTTGGAGGTGTTCGGGTCAATTCGTTTGTAGGGACAGTGTGGTCACCAGAGCAACAGTAGGATACCTTAGAAGCTACCCTTACGTCCTTGATCCCTTTTTTATTCCGAGGCAACCGTTTCGAGGCAACTAGATCATGGACATAAGGACTTACTAAAATGTCCTATACTTGACGACCACGTTTCGAAGGCAACAGGTGAGGCGTACCCTAAGAGTGGTGTGTGAATTTGTGTGTTGTTTTCATGTTTAGCAATTATCTTTGATCATGACATGGTGAGCTACGCATTGTTTTTAATTAGCCATTCATTCTTTCATACAAAGTTAGCAGTTTAAGAGTGCGGAAATTTAAATGTGGAAAGATAAATCCTACGCTATTACAAGGCGCGGGTCTATACATCGCCAAAATACAAAGACCCGTTTTTATAAAAGATGCGGAAAGTAAAATGACCTAATTACTATTACAAGCCTTGAGCAGTTACATAATATTCGAAAGAAAAAAGAATAACGTGCGAAACAGAAATAAAAACTGACAGTCCGAGGGTTTTGACCCTTTTGAGATTAAATTGGAATTAAAGTCTAATTATTATTTAATAAAAAAAGAAATTGTTTTTTTAGGTTTTTGGTATTTAATGAAGAATTTACAAGGAAACCCTAATTCTAGATTGTTTTTAATTATTTAAGAAAATATTCAAGTTAACCTAATTTACACTAATTAATTAATTTACATGTTTATTTACAAAAGTAATAATTAATAATAATAATAATGAGAGAAAATTATTTATTAAGAAAAGGATGAAAATGTCAAAAACCCTAAGTCTAGATATTTTATTTATTTAAGAAAAAATTAAAGTTTGAAACCTAAATTAACTAAATTTATTACTTAACATTTATTCACAAAAATATTCAAATGGTGAAATTAATAAGAATTAAATATTAAATATTTTTTGGTTTCTGATTTTTTATTATGAAAATTATTTTAGGTGAATTAAATAAAACAATTAAAAAAACAAATTAATACAAAAATAAAAGAAAAGGGAATTAAAAAATAGAATGCAAACATTGGGGGGTATCTGGCCCATTTTGGAAGTTTTTTGGAAGCAATCTGGCCCATGAAATAAAGGCCTTGTTTGACTTTCTACGCCTGCGTGTGGGATGGTTGACTGAGTGTACCATGGACCTCATCCTGCAGCCTTCAGATTGGACCTTGAAGCCACTTGTCAGGCCTTAGCATGTGCGTGCATGGTGAACCTTTGATTGAACGATGCATAGGAATACATTGAGACAAAAATTATTGAACCTATGGGGGGACCTGAGAATCGAATCCAGGTCCCAATTCCTGCAGGACAACTCACCAACCAACTGAGCTAACGCGTGCCTTTGTAATGTTAATGGAAAACAAATAACATAAAAGAAACAAAAGCTAATGATATGGGACAAACGAAAACGCGCCAGATTTCAAATGCTCCAGTCATCATAAGCCACGTCCATCTTCTTCCTTGTTTTACCTGCAATTATAAAACAAAAAGCGGGGGTTTTAAACCCCCACTAAATAGCACAGTGCATAATAGCGAATAGGCGTACAGGTAACATGAATTAAGCGCAAGGAGATGGTTTGCTTCGTCTTGATGCCACGAATTCAGTTGTACCAGTTTGAAGGTCTAATTTTTCCATATGTAAGAACCCCTAATTTGGAGCTTCTGAAACCCTAGGTTTCATCAATGGTGAATTTCGTTTCAGGCATTTTTAGGACAATTAAACTATGTCAAAAGTTTCAGAAGATCATTAGTAGCAAGAATCAATAATTAAAACATATGAATAATGCATGGAAATTAAAAATCGATTATGGACATATTCATGAAAAGTGCAATGTTGTTCTACCAATTCTTGGAGTATGGGGACTTGTTCTTGATTGCAATCGACTCCTAGCAATGTCAGGAACGTAATGGAGTACTTGTTATGCTTTGAAACGTGCTCTCACTGTGATTTCAGATTTCAAGTTTTGGTGAAAATTTTGCAATTTGGTTATGGCCTCCTGAGCAGTTTTTCGTGTCTCTTTGCACTAGGTTAGGTTGTGCCTTTGTATCTGAATGAAATTAGGTCAAGAAAACAAGCCCAAGGTCCATCCATTTATGATTTCAATATTTGATTTTTCCCATATCTTTTTACATCTTTTTGCCATGAAAACCTTGCCAATTATGGGAGATTTTCTCTTGTTGATTGATGCACGAAATCCTTAGCATGTGTGGAAGGTTTTTGCTGCATAAAAACATTTAAAAGGCATGATTTGATATTTTCTCATATTTAAAACTAACTAAATGAATTAATAATAATAAAAACTCAATTAATTAATTAAAAAATAAGAAAATAAATCCCTTTGAGCTTAATGGGTCGTGCATATGCTTTGGGTAATGATTCAAGGAAGAATTTGAGGCCCATTAGCATTTTTGAAGCTTTTGAAGCAAAGTTGACTTTTCAAAATTCCCAAAAATTTCCCAACTTCTTCAAGGCATATCTTGCTCAATTTTGAAGATATGAACATGTTCTTGGACATTTTGGAAAGGTCTTGAAGTCCTCTAACCAATGTATTTGGTCCCATGTCATTTTGATTTACCAATCTCAAGTTATGGTCTTTGACTTAAAGTGCCTTTTTGTTGACTTTTGAAAATGACCTATAATGTTGAAATTGATAACTTTTTGTGAGAGCATTTCTTGGACTTGGAGTGTGAAGATGAGTTGTAGGAAATTTCATTCTCTTCAAAATGAGCTTTGGATGGAATTTTTATGATAAACCATGAGGAAGTTATGCCTTGGTCAATTTGCAGTTGACTTTTCCAACTGTCCAAAAATAGAAACTTTTGCATCTTGAGACTTTTTGAGCCATTCTTTGAGAATCATGATCAAGAATTGATCAAATGATGTTTGTGGCTTCAAAATAAGATGTTGACCAAAAATTTTGACTTTTGACTATCAAATGACCATTTTGCCCCTGCAGTTGACTGTGGAGCATTTAGGGTTTTTGACTGTGTAATTTGATGTTGTGAGTCTTGAAACTTGGCATATGGATGCTTGGCAATGTATGTAGGCATGTGGGACTTGATTGGACCCTTGAAAACCTCAATTTCTTTGCAAGAGCCAAAACCCTAATTTTGACTGGGTTAGGAGGTAATTGGACAGTGCAATCCTTGAGAGATTTTGAATCATCTGAAGATTGATCTTGGTAAATCTTGAAGAATATGGGAGGGCAAATTTTGGGGTACAAAAGTTGCCCCTGTTCAATCTTCTTAGACCTGAGGATGTAGATTGGCTGGCGTGCCTTTCGTAATCCAAAGGTGGAAGATGATTGAACACTAGAGTGCCCAGAAATTTACACTCACATAGTAGAGTGTCAGCAGTGTAATGTAGGGAATGGGCTTACAGATGCCATTTGGAGAGATGGTGGATAGGAGGATGGGCTTATAGATGCCATCTGGAAGTGTGACAGAACTTTGTCGGGAATTGGCTTATAAATGCCATTTGGAACCGTAATGGTAGTTGTGGAGATGGGCTTATAGATGCCATCGGGAGGTTGTCGATCGCGTAAGAGATTCCTTAGCGAGAACTTGCGTACCTGAAAAAGAAAGATAATTACCTGGCCTGTTACAGGAGTTGATCTTCAAATTCTTTACATAGATGTGCCCTGGCTGGATACAGGTATCGAATCTCTAAACTCTTCATGTAGATGTGCCCTGGCCGGATACAGGTATCGAGTCTACACTCAGTTACTCACAGATATGCCCTGGCTAGATATAGGAATCGAATCCGGGAAATAGTCTTCAACAGATGCACCCTGGCAAGATACAGGAATCGGATCTTCAAACTCTTCAGACGTGCCCTGGCAAGATACAGGAATCGAGTCTGGAATACAGTCGTCAATAGATACACCCTGGCAAGATACAGGAATCAGATCTTCGAACTCTTCAGACGTGCCCTGGCAGGATACAGGAATCGAGTCTGGAATTAGTCGTCAACAGATACACCCTGGCGAGATACAGGAATCGGATCTTCAAACTCTTCAGACGTGCCCTGGCAGGATACAGGAATCGAGTCTGGAATTAGTCGTCAACAGATACACCCTGGCAAGATACAGGAACCGGATCTTCAAACTCTTCAGACGTGCCCTGGATGGATACAGGAATCGAGTCTGGAATTAGTCGTCAACAGATACACCCTGGCAAGATACAGGAATCGGATCTTCAAACTCTTCAGACGTGCCCTGGCAGGATATAGGAATCGAGTCTGGAATATAGTCGTCAACAGATACACCCTGGCAAGATACAGGAATCGGATCTTCAAACTCTTCAGACGTGCCCTGGCAAGATACATGAATCGAGTCTAGAATTAGTCGTCAACAGATACACCTTGGCAAGATATAGGAATCGGATCTTCGAACTCTTCAGACGTGCCCTGGAAAGATACAGGAATCGAGTCTGGAATTAGTCGTCAACAGATACACCCTGGCAAGATACAGGAATCGGATCTGGAATCACGACGGTTGATAGTAATTATCTTTGTATTGACCTTTGTCCTGAAAAGACAAAACGTTAGTTGTATGCGATGTCATGATGTATGAGATGCGTGATGGTCTCAAAATAAATGAGATTGTATGTTTGTGATGCGTATGTGCATGCTACAATGTATGAAGATGTGATACTTGTGAATGTATTTTCGTCTAGGAAAATAAATCCCTTACGGGCGCCGGGAAGTCAAATCCTGGGCTGATGTTGAAGAATAGTGTTCTCTGTTTCCGCTGGGGATGATGGCTGCAAGAATACTGGTAGGAGAAGATGACTCCGTTGAGGAATAAACTTTACGAATAGATTACTCTGCGGGGAATGCTCTGTGGGGAGAGAAATACTTTGCTGAGATGTTGATGATAACTCCGCTGGGGGTACCATTGATAAGCTTTGTTGAGGAATTTGACGAACTCCGCTGGGGATAGGAAGACTTCGTCGAGGACGATCTTTCTGTGGCTTTTAGCTGAGGATAACCCAGTTATATCCTGGTGGGGAAATAACCTTTGAATAAAGTCCGGGGAGACGCGTTCGTGCTCTGCAGGGGATAGCTTTCCAGAATTTACTGGGGATAAGCTTTAAGACCTGCTGGGGAGATTGATTGAACTCTCCTGGGGGAACCTTTCAGCTTGGACTGGGGGAATGGCTCCGCTGGATGTCTGATATTCTGCCGGGGAACAATCTTAGATCAAGACTGCCGGGGATGCTTGTTAAGAATGTTTGTAATACCGCTGGGGAATGTTGAGATCTGCTGGGGATACCCAATTTCCTTAAGGTTGGCAGTGGACTAACTCTGCTTGGGGAGAGTATCGTTGACTTGCTGGAGAACTCTCTAGGGAATTAAGATATCTTGGTTACATTTTTCAGCCGAACTTACCTTGGTACCTTGGTGGACAGAGTAATTAGATCGCTTAGACAACTCATTATTGCCCCTGTTTCTGATGTCACTTGTAATTAATCCTTTGTTTCGTATGCAAATATTTATGAGTTAGCAATTAGTGTCAAATGCATATATCACAATTTGAACATTGGACGTTCTTCGCAAAACAAAACAGAAAAGGAAAAACAATTGGCAATTTAGCTGAAAAGTGAATTTGTATTGATTTTGAATTTGCCTGAAAATAGGCGTTTATGTACAAGAGGCTGACGTTCTAGTAAGAGAACGCCGCCGAACAAACATAGAGTTTACAATTTTGTGAAAAGGGAAACAAAAATAGCTATGTGAAAAAGACAATCCCACTGGGTTCCAATCTTCTATCGCCTTTATATCTTCGAGCGTCTCATCACTTTGCTGCTCGGTTGAAGATGAAGCTGACTGATCAATGCCATTTGAACTTGATGTTGATACCGGATTCTGGATGCAAGGTGATCCAATGAGACATAGTATTACGCTTTATCCCTAAATTTTGCCTGGACCGCCCTTTCGGGTTTTCAGTCCACCGGGATACCCATTTTTGCCCAAGCCGCCTTTTCAGGTTTTCGACTTGCCGGGTGTACAGATTTTTTTCATTTCATCCCTCATTTTGCCCGAACCCTTTTGGTTCGCCGGGAAGCCCTAATTTTTTCCTAGGTATGTCAACCTAGCGGGTCTTTATCATGCGTAGTATCTTTTTACTATGTCTGCATTGGCGGGGTGAGGAAGGTCGTCACCGTCCATGGTGGTCAGAATCATGGCTCCTCCTGAGAAGACATGTTTAACCACAAATGGCCCTTCGTATGTGGGGGTCCATTTTCCCCTGGGATCACTTTGAGGAAGGATGATGCGTTTGATTACCAGGTCCCCAACTTGATACTCTTGTGGACTGACTTTCTTGTTAAATGTCCTGATCATCCATTTTTGGTACGTTTGACCATGACAAATAGCAGCGAGTCTCTTTTCATCAATTAGGTTTAATTGATCAAGTCGTGTCTGGATCCAATCATCTTCGCTCAGACCTGCATCCTTCATTATCCGGAGAGAGGGTATCTGAACTTCGATAGGTAAGACTGCCTCCATGCCATAGACCAAGGAAAAGGGAGTTGCCCCGGTTGACGTCCTTGCTGAGGTACGGTACCCATGAAGCGCAAATGGTAACATTTCGTGCCAATCTTTATAAGTCACTGTCATCTTCTGTACAATCTTCTTGATATTCTTATTAGCTTCTTCGACAACCCCATTCATCTTCGGCCGGTAGGGAGAAGAGTTATGGTGTTGTATCTTGAATTGCTCGCAGAGCTCAGTGATCATCTTGTTATTGAGATTGGTATCTTTGTCCGTAATGATCCTTTCCGGGACACCGTATCGACAGATCAGATTGTGCCGAATGAACCGTGCCACGACATTCTTGGTTACTGTAGCGTAGGAAGCTGCTTCAACCCACTTCGTAAAGTAATCAATCGCTACCAGGATGAAGCGATGCCCGTTGGATGCCGTAGGTTTAATCTCGCCGATCATATCAATGCCCCACATTGCAAAAGGCCAAGGTGCAGTCAAGACATTCAGAGGAACTGGAGGGACGTGCACCTTATCAGCGTAAATCTGGCATTTATGACATGTCCGAGAATGTTGGTAACAGTCAGCTTCCATTGTGGACCAGAAATATCCTTCCCGAAGGATCTTCTTTGCCATAGTGTGCCCATTGGAATGTGTTTCGAAGGTACCTTCATGTAGCTTTGCCATGATCCTTTCTGCTACAGTCTTATCCACACAACGCGGTAAGGTCGAATCATGGTTTCGCTTGTATAGAATGTCGTTGCTGAGGAAGAACTTTGCGGCGAACCTTCTCAGAAACTTTTTGTCATTGATGGATGCGCCTTCAGGGTATTCCTGAGCTTCCAAGTACCTTTTTACCTCGTGGTACCAAGGTTTTTCAGTTACTACCTCAGCCTCAAGATCACAACAGTATTCAGGTTAGTCCAGTTTCCAGATGATGATCCGGGGAGCCTCGTTGTCCCATTTGACTTTGAACATGGAAGACATCGTAGCTAACGCGTCCGCTAACTGATTCTCCTCTCTTGGGAAATGTTCAAAAGTTATCTCCGTGAAATGGGGGATCAATGTCAACACACATTCTTTGTAAGGAATAAGATTCAGATGTTTCATATCCCACTCGCCTTTGATCTGATTGATCACGAGAGCGGAATCTCCGAAGACACTCAGAAACTTGATCCTTAAGTCAATCGCAGCTTGAAGACCCATGATGCATGCCTCATACTCCGCCATGTTGTTGGTGCAGTTGAAACATAGTCGGGCAGTAAGTGGAGTATGAGTGCCTTTGGGGGATATGATTACAGCACCGATGCCGTTACCCAAAGCGTTGGAGGCTCCATCAAAGTGCATAGACCATCGGGATCCTTCCTCAGGTCCTTCATCCGGTCCAGGTACTTCGCAATAAGTCACTATCATGATGCTCTCGTCTGGAAACTCGAAGTTCATTGACTGGTAGTCATCCACTGCCTGGTGTGCCAAATGGTCTGCCAACACACTTCCTTTGATAGCTTTCTGAGTTGTGTACTGGATGTCGTATTCTGTCAAGATCATTTGCCATCTTGCTATTCT
Organism: Vicia faba; assembly: GCA_948472305.1. Taxonomy (NCBI): domain Eukaryota; kingdom Viridiplantae; phylum Streptophyta; class Magnoliopsida; order Fabales; family Fabaceae; genus Vicia; species Vicia faba. The sequence continues at coordinate 817,058,597 of OX451738.1, forward strand.
CCCAGAGAGAGAAGGATTTTCGAATATGTACTTTATTGGATCCATTTTAGAGATTAACAAAGTAGTGTGAGTCAGCATATACTGTCTTAGCCGGCGAGCAGCCCATACCAAAGTGCAGCAAGTTTTCTCGAGCAGTGAGTATCGGGTCTCACAGTCGGTAAACTTTTTGCTAAGGTAATAAATGGTGTGCTCTTTTTGGCCAGACTCGTCATGCTTCCCCAGCACACACCCCATTGAGCTGTCAAGTACTGTCAAGTATAGTATTAGAGGTCTCCCTTCAACCGATGGCATAAGAATGGGTGGTTCTTGGAGATACTCTTTGATTCGGTCGAAAGCGGCCTGACATTCATCACTCCAACGTACTACCTGATCTTTCTTCAGCAGCTTGAAGATTGGTTCACAAGTAGCAGTTAGGTGCGAGATGAATCGGGCAATATAATTCAGACGTCCCAGAAAGCCTTTGACTTCTTTCTCTGTCTTAGGAACTGGCATCTCTTGTATGGCCTTAACCTTGGCAGGGTCCACTTGAATACCCTTGTCACTTACGACGAAGCCTAGCAACTTTCCAGATCTTACCCCAAATGTGCACTTGTTTGGGTTCAACCTCAACTTGTATAACTTCAGACGGTCAAACAGCTTCTGTAGATGGTCAAGGTGTTCCTCCTCAGTTTGGGACCTTGCAATCATATCGTCGACATACACTTCTATCTCATGATGGATCATGACATTAAATAAAGCAACCATGGCACGTTGGTAGGTTGCCCCAGCATTTTTCAACCCAAAAGGCATGACCTTGTAACAGAAGGTGCCCCACTGAGTAACAAAGGTAGTCTTTTCCATGTCTTCAGGAGCCATCTTGATTTGATTATAACCTGAAAAGCCATCCATGAAGGAGAACACCTTGTGCTGAGCAGTATTGTCAACAAGTACGTCAATGTGCGGCAGAGGGAAATCATCCTTGGGGCTTGCCCTGTTCAAATCCCTGTAGTCAACACACATTCTGACCTTACCATCTTTCTTCGGCACTGGAACCACGTTGGCAACCCACTGGGGGTAAGAAGTCACTGCTAGAAACCCGGCATCGAATTGTTTCATAACCTCAACCTTGATCTTCTCGGACATCTCTGGACGCATACGGCGGACCTTCTGCTTAACTGGAGGGCAGTCTTCCTTGGTAGGCAGGTGATGAACCACAATGTCAGTATCCAACCCAGGCATGTCTTCGTAAGACCAAGCGAAGATTTCCACATAGTCATGCAACATCTGAATCAACCGCTGTTTCACACTGAGCTCTAGATTGGCACCAATCTTGACTTCCTTTCTATTTGTCTCAGTACCCAGATTTACCGTTTCCACTGGCTCTTCATGTGGATGAATGGCCCTCTCTTCCTGGAGTAACAGTCTTGCAAGCTCACCAGGTACTTCGCAATCATCTTCACCTTCGTCTTCGGCTAAGTTGATCGGATTTTCAAAGTCATAACTGGCAGTAGCAGAGTCGTTACCAGTGAGATCCAGAGTGGATTGAAACCTGTATGGGTGAGTGTGTGTAAATATAGTTGTTTTGCAATATATAAAGAAAGAAAGAAAGGGAGCACAAGATTTGAAATGCGAAAAACGTCCAATGTATTTATTCATGATATATGGAAATGACAAGTAATAAGCCCTCACAAATGAAGCCAACGGTGCCCCGGGTAGGACACCGGGCCATAAAGTTTCAATTTATTGTTCATTACAAATAAAAACAAAGGGAATTCATTACTGCGTAACAAAAGTAATGGGTATGTAGTCTTTTGCAGTCCAATTGTTCAGTCCACCGTCAGTCGTCGGGTAGATCCAGCTATCAAACTTTGATTCCTCCACATCGCCCTCAATAGCATTCACTAATGGGTTGGTGATGAACACGGGAGGTCTTCCTATCCTTGCTTTGCGTACAGCCCTCTAAGCCTCTGCAGTGAAACCCAGCCCAAACTTGTCAGTCTTAGGAGTAAAATCAGGGAGCCTGCCCCAGTTAGTACATTCACCTTTCTCAATTACAGCCCGGGCGTCCTTTAAGGAGGCCATCTTCAAAGGAAAGTCTTCTTCAATCACCGTATCCGCTGACGCCAATGTTGGAGGCACCTCTTCAAAATGTTGAAAGGGGGTTTCAATAAACTCCCCGTCCATCTCAATATACCGGAACGAGTTCAAATGACTAACCATGTATTCTTCCTCCCCCTGCACAGTAACAATCTTCCCTCTGACAGGGTATTTGAGCTTCTGGTGTAGAGTGGAGGTCACAGCCCTAGCTTTGTGAATCCAGGGTCGACCCAGCAAACAGGAATAAGATGGACGAATGTCCATCACATAGAAAGTTGAATCGAAAACTTGAGAGCCAACCCGAATCGGAATATCCACTTCACCACGAACCATCCTCTTCGATCCGTCAAAGGCTCGAACCACGATGTTACTAGGCTTCAACTCCAGGCCCTCATAATTCAACCTGTCCAAGGCCTTCTTGGGCAATACATTCAGCGAAGAACCGGTATCCACCAACACGTGTGCAAGAGTAGTGCCCCTGCATTCAATGGAGACATGCAGGGCATCATTGTGGTTCTTTCCCTTAGCGGTAAGATCAGCATCCGAGAAACCTAAACCATTGTCAGCGGTCAAGTTGGCCACACAGTCAGTAAATTGATCCGCGGATGTCTCTTGTGGCACGTGGGCCGTCTTTAGAAATGAAATCAGGACCTTGGCATGGGCCTCTGAGCACAGCAGCAATGATAGCATAGAGATCTTGGAGGGGGTATGCCCCAGTTGTTCAACGACATTAAAGTCACTTTTCTTAATGATCTTAAGGATTTCCTCCATCTCTTGCTGGGAGGCTTCAACATTGACAGTCTTTGGTGCCTCCATCCGGGCAGGCACATCATCAATCCCCTTGCCCCGAGTGTCAGATGACTCGGCCGCAGGGGTAGAAACTTGGTCGGAAGGGGAAACAGGCGCACTTGTAGGTGTGATTATAAGAGGTCTTCGGATAACTGGTGGCGCAATGTCGGGCGAGAAGAGCCTGCCACTGCGAGTAACTTTAGCTGGACCGGTGATGTTGCTGATACCGGTATTAGCATTGAACTCCTGCTTCACTCCAAGTACATACACATATGCCCCGTAATGCCATGGGACAGCCTTGTCAGATTCATAGGGGAGGGGCCCCGGAACAGTAATGATAATGGGTGCAACGGACACGATTTTGACTGGCTTCCTTGGGGGAGCCTTGGTAGAATTATTGAAGATGGTGACAACGGATACTTCTGCAGTAGGAACAAAAGGAACAGCGGTCTTCTTGAACAAAATTTCCATGCTGTCCATCAGGCTTTGGATGCCTGACTTCAGCAACGGGCAACCAGTAGGGGAAACAGCACACAGAAGGCAATCCTTGCTACAACCCGGAAATAAACCGGCTAGCAACAGGTTCCTCTTAACAGTCAACAAAGGGGTAGCAACATCATCCACAGAAACTGCATACAAGTCTTCATCAACAACATTTACTCCATGCTGGGGCATAGGAGCAGTCACAACGTTGGGCCTTTCGGGCGCCTCAAATTGTATTTCCTTCGCATCAATAAGGTCCTGAACCTTATTTCTCAGGGCCCAACAATCATCGGTAGAATGCCCCGGGCTATCAGAGTGATAAGCACAGCGGGCATTTGGATTATACTTCGGAGAGGTTGTATTTACCACCTTCGGAGCCTCTCTGACGGTTACCAAGTTGGTCGATAGCAGTTGCGGCAAGATCTGTGACAAGGTCATACTAAGCCGGGTATATTCTCTTCTAGGTCTCTCAGCCCTTGGTTGGTTAGGTTGCCGCGGAGCGGCTGCAGGCTTTGCAATTACCACCGCGTTGACAGCTTGGTGGCGTTCTGGTTTATTTTGCCTTCTAGGCCCATACACAGCACTGGCTTCCTTTTTGAAAGGCTTTTTCTCAGAACTTGAGGACGCACCCTTCTGAATCTTCCCTGATTTCAAACCCGCTTCTATCCTTTCCCCAGTCAGAATGAGATCTGTAAACCCTGCAGATGAATTGCCAATGAGATGATTGAAGAACGGCCCGGATAGGGTCCCCAAGAACATGTCCACTAATTCACGGTCGGTTAATGGTGGCTGCACCCTGCCAGCCAGGTCCCTCCACTTCTGTGCATACTCTTTAAAACCTTCTCCCGATCCTAGCGACATACCCTGGAGTTGGGTACGTGTAGGAGCGAGGTCGGCATTATACTGATACTGCTTGTAAAAAGCAGTAGCCAATTCCTCCCAGTTACGAACCTTGGTTCCATCCAGCTGATAGAACCATTCGAGATGAGTCCCTGAAAGACTCTCCTGGAAGAAATGGATCCATAAGTTCTTGTCCACAGTATACGGCTGAATCTTCCGCACATAAGATCTGAGATGTAGCTTAGGGCAGGACGCCCCGTCATACTTTGCGAAAGATGGTGCTTTGAACTTGTGTGGGATCACCACACCAAAAGATAGACCCAAGTCTCCGAAATCCAAACCAGGAACCTATTGAATTTCCATGGCATTCAGACGGTCTTCCAACTGCTTGTACCTGTCTCCAGCTGGAGGGTACTGCTCCTCATTAAAATCAGTCTCGTTGTCAAAGACCACCGGACTAGGAACCCTTCCCCCTTGGGGACTGCCTTTTCCTACAGAAGAACCAGCTTGATCAACCTCATTCTGCAGTGTGTTACCAAACCTCCGGCCCGTTTTGAATAGTACAGTTCTCTTCTTCTTCTTCTGCTTGACCAGCAGAGCCTTCAATTCCTCTTGACCTTGGGCTAAACTCATGATCAGCTCTTGGAACTGGGCGTTCTGAGCCTGGAGGGCCTTGATGGACAGCTCAGTAGATGATTCAGGGTTCATGATGCTGAAATAAACAGCAAAGAACATTAAGCAACCTGAAAAGAAGAGTACCTGCTATGCACATGATGCATGATATGTGTTTATGCAATGCATTCAAGGGTTCGAAAGTTCAAATTTGTTGTAGACAAAAAGGAACACACATTATCATTAAGAGATAATTGTTCAATACATCAAGGCCTCATGGGCAAACATTACAAAGCAAATCAATCCCAAAAGACACTACGCATCCTCTTTGGAGCTATGTAAGTGTTGAGAGTCTTTTCCTCGTGCAGTAAGCAGGTGAGTTCCAAGACCTTCTTCTCACTAGCATATAGACTGGACTCAAGAGAATTACGTTCTTCCTTAAGCTGGATCCAGCTCTTCTGCATTTCTTCCCAGGATGTGGGCATGTCGGGATGTTGAATGGTGTAGGACACCTCTCCTTCCAAAACTGGCTCTTTGATCACGGGGAGAACATGAGGATATGGCATCACTAACTTTTGGGAACGGGCTCGTACCCACTTGAGATAAGGCTCCAACGGGATGGAATTCCTATGCCCCAGTGTCTTGCTGTCTATCTTGTTGGGCATCCTCCAAGCTCTGATAAATCTCTGGCGAAGTCCTTGTGCATCGTTGTCGAAGTCAAAAACTATGTAAGGAATTAACATGTCATGAGGGCCGTCCCTCCGAGCATAACCAAACTGTCTCCAGGCAAGACAGGGGTTGTAAGTAATACCTCCTCTGATTCCAAGTAAAGGAACATTAGGAAACTCCCCGCAACGATCAATGATAGTGACATCCTCTTTGAACCGAGGGCACCAATGTATATCTGCATGTGTAAGAGTCATCAATCATTGTGACCATCTCAAACCCCGCTCGTTCTTCAAAACTGATTGTGGAAGGTGCGAAATAAACCACCTTCCCAGGAGAGGAGTGCAACACATAAGAACACCTCTTTTTCTCATGGTTCGAGTGTAACATGAGTGAAGGATGTCCCCAAGCAACGTGGGTATAGGATTCCTGGACATGAAGATCTGGACAGCACTGATATCTATAAGCTGATCGGGATTCGGGAACAACACCAATCCATAGACAAGGAGAGCCACAATTTCTTCAAAAGCTTGTAGGTCAAGGGAATTCCAACATTCTTGGGCCTTCTCAAACAGGAACCTGGCCAAGAACCCTTTGATACCACTTCTAACTTCCCAATGTCCCTTGATGTCAGATGGTTGTAGGCGTAATGCTTTAGCAATCTCTTCAAGTTTGGGTTCCTTTTTCGTACCGTTGTAGGGTAGTTGACTAAGGATAGGGATCTTCAGAAGCCGGGAGAACTCTTCCAATGTAGGCACCAGTTGATAATCCAGGAAAGTAAAGCAGTGGTGCAGAGGGTCAAAGAACTGGAAGAGGACCTTTATCATGTCTTCCTTAATGTTGGTGTTGACCAAGTTGATGAGTCTTCCATGCCTCTCACTGAAAGAATAGCTCTCGGGAATCCGGGATGTAAGTTCCTTAAGTTGAGGAAGGATCCTTACAAGGCTGATCTGAATTGTCTTTCTGCGAACAGTTTCCATGTCCTACAAAACAAGAACAAAGATGAAGATTCGAACCCCTGAAATGGTTAGTCAATGCATATGATGCTGTATGATGTTATGATGCTATGGTAAAAACACGCCACAGGTATTCACAAAAGCACACATGGTAAGGCACACAAGTCACACCACAGCCCTTAGAGTTTAGGCCAGCATGGGGTCTGGGTATTACCCTCTTGAAGTTGGTGGGCTCAAACCTGTCCTATCAGAAGTAACCGGGTTCTAAGGGTCCCAATATCATTGGATTGCTTTCATTGTTCATAGTTTCGATTTAGCCACTGAACTGGCGACCGAAATATTCCAAGAAAACAACCCTCAATTGAGTGTAGTATCGAGTATCAACCAACCTCGGACTGCACCAAAGTCAGTTATCTCACTACCCTAAAGAGGCCAAGATGGTTCAATTAAGGTTCCTAAGGTCAGTTGATGCTTCACGACACCACGCGGCGGCCCCGTGCTCTCCTTGACTGAACTCAAGGGTTACCGGTACTCACCAAAGTGCCACATCAATGTAGCAGACTGCTTCAACCATGTCGGTATACCCCGCACAGTTCCCTCACAGTCTTGTTTCTACTTTCTAAGAAGGTATCCCCAGATCCGGATTAGGATCTATAGAACTCCCAAGACAGTACCCACAATAATAAAGCAAACAATTCAGACAATTGAAAACACAAGTGATCTTAGTCCTAAGGTACACTCACTTTATATAATTCCCCAGCAGAGTCGCCAATTCTGTGATCGGTGGATTTAGAACTGACTGTTTAACGCTGGATCGCGAAATTTCGCGGTAAGCAAGAGTCGCCACCGTCTTTTATGTTCTCCAACATGGAAAGGACAAAAGCACAACAAAATTCCTTATTGAGAATGTCTCTCGGTTCGGGAGGTAGATTTATAGAAAGAGAAGGTATTAGCACCCTTTCTATCCGTGGTTATCCACGGGCTCTTAGGTACTTGCTCTTATGTTTTCAAAAATTGTTTGCTTTCCAAATATGAGTGGGTTTGAAAAAAGTTTCGTTTTTGAAAAATTTCTAAGTGACTCTTGTATCTGTCCTCAAGAGTGTTTGAAAAACTTGTTTTGAAAACTTTTGAAAGTGTCAGTGTGAAAAGATTGTATTGTTTTTTTTTTAGAGAGCAAGTACCCATGAGTCATCTACCTACCCTAAGGAATTAGGTTGTGTAAATGTCCTTAAGGTAGTGCCATCCCACCATTGAGAGGTAGGTAGCACCACCGTTGGAGGTGTTCGGGTCAATTCATTTGTAGGGACAGTGTGGTCACCAGAGCAACAGTAGGATACCTTAGAAGCTACCCGTACGTCCTTGATCCCTTTTTTATTCCGAGGAAACCGTTTCAAGGCAACTGGATCATGGACATAAGGACTTACTAAAATGTCCTATACTTGACGACCACGTTTCGAAGGCAACAGGTGAGGCGTACCCTAAGAGTGGTGTGTGAATTTGTGTGTTGTTTTCATGTTTAGCAATTATCTTTGATCATGACATGGTGAGTTACGCATTGTTTTTAATTAGCCATTCATTCTTTCATACAAAGTTAGCAGTTTAAGAGTGCGGAAATTTAAATGTGGAAAGATAAATCCTACGCTATTACAAGGCGCGGGTCTATACATCGCCAAAATACAAAGACCCGTTTTTATAAAAGATGCGGAAAGTAAAATGACCTAATTACTATTACAAGCCTTGAGCAGTTACATAATATTCGAAAGAAAAAAGAATAACGTGCGAAACAGAAATAAAAACTGACAGACCGAGGGTTTTGACCCTTTTGAGATTAAATTGGAATTAAAGTCTAATTATTATTTAATAAAAAAAGAAATTGTTTTTTAGGTTTTTGGTATTTAATGAAGAATTTACAAGGAAACCCTAATTCTAGATTGTTTTTAATTATTTAAGAAAATATTCAAGTTAACCTAATTTACACTAATTAATTAATTTACATGTTTATTTACAAAAGTAATAATTAATAATAATAATAATGAGAGAAAATTATTTATTAAGAAAAGGATGAAAATGTCAAAAACCCTAAGTCTAGATATTTTATTTATTTAAGAAAAAATTAAAGTTTGAAACCTAAATTAACTAAATTTATTACTTAACATTTATTCACAAAAATATTCAAATGGTGAAATTAATAAGAATTAAATATTAAATATTTTTTGGTTTCTGATTTTTTATTATGAAAATTATTTTAGGTGAATTAAATAAAACAATTAAAAAAACAAATTAAAACAAAAAGAAAAGAAAAGGGAATTAAAAAATAGAATGCAAACATTGGGGGGTATCTGGCCCATTTTGGAGGTTTTTTGGAAGCAATCTGGCCCATGAAACAAAGGCCTTGTTTGACTTTCTGCGCCTGCGTGTGGGATGGTTGACTGAGTGTACCATGGACCTCATCCTTCAGCCTTCAGATTGGACCTTGAAGCCACTTGTCAGGCCTTAGCATGTGCGTGCATGGTGAACCTTTGATTGAATGCTGCATAGGAATACATTGAGACAAAAATTATTGAACCTATGGGGGGACCTGGGAATCGAACCCAGGTCCCAATGCCTGCAGGACAACTCACCAACCAACTGAGTTAACGCGTGCCTTTGTAATGTTAATGGAACACAAATAATATAAAAGAAACAAAAGCTAATGATATGGGACAAACGAAAACGCGCCAGATTTCAAATGCTCCAGTCATCATAAGCCACGTCCATCTTCTTCCTTGTTTTCCCTGCAATTATAAAACAAATAGCGGGTGTCTTAAACCCCCACTAAATAGCACAGTGCATAATAGCGAATAGGCGTACAGGTAACATAAATTAAGCGCGAGGAGATGGTTTGCTTCGTCTTGATGCCACGAATTCAGCTGTACCAGTTTGAAGGTCTAATTTTTCCATATGTAAGAACCCCTAACATCAATGGTGAATTTCGTTTCAGGCATTTTTAGGACAATTAAACTATGTCAAAAGTTTCAGAAGATCATTAGAAGCAAGAATCAATAGTTAAAACATATGAATAATGCATGGAAATCAAAAATCGATTATGGACATATTCATGAAAAGCGCAATGCTTTTCTACCAATTCTTGGAGTTTGGGGACTTGTTCTTGATTACAATCGACTCCTAGCAATGTCAGGAACGTAATGGAGTACTTGTTATGCTTTGAAACGTGCTCTCACTGTGATTTCAGATTTCAAGTTTTGGTGAAAATTTTGCAATTTGGTTATGGCCTCCTGAGCAGTTTTTCGTGTCTCTTTGAATTAGGTTAGGTTGTGCCTTTGTATCTGAATGAAATTAGGTCAAGAAAACAAGCCCAAGGTCCATCCATTTATGATTTCAATATTTGATTTTTCCCATATCTTTTTCAATCTTTTTGCCATGAAAACCTTGCCAATTATGGGAGATTTTCTCTTGTTGATTGATGCACGAAATCCTTAGCATGTGTGGAAGGTTTTTGCTGCATAAAAAGATTTAAAAGGCATGATTTGATATTTTCTCATATTTAAAACTAACTAAATGAATTAATAATAATAAAAACTCAATTAATTAATTAAAAAATAAGAAAATAAATCCCTTTGAGCTTAATGGGTCGTGCATATGCTTTGGGTAATGATTCAAGGAAGAATTTGAGGCCCATTAGCATTTTTGAAGCTTTTGAAGCAAAGTTGACTTTTCAAAATTCCCAAAAATTTCCCAACTTCTTCAAGGCATATCTTACTCAATTCTGAAGCTATGAACATGTTCTTGGACATTTTAGAAAGGTCTTGAAGTCCTCTAACCATTGTCTTTGGTCCCATGTCATTTTGATTTACCAATCTCAAGTTATGGTCTTTGACTTAAAGTGCCTTTTTGTTGACTTTTGAAAATGACCTATAATGTTGAAATTGATAACTTTTTGTGAGAGCATTGCTTGGACTTGGAGTGTGAAGATGAGTTGTAGGAAATGTCATTCTCTTCAAAATTAGATTTGGATGGAATTTTTCTGATAAACCATGAGGAAGTTATGCCTTGGTCAATTTGCAGTTGACTTTTCCAGCTGTCCAAAAATAGAAACTTTTGCATCTTGAGACTTTTTGAGCCATGCTTTGAGAATCATAATCAAGAATTGATCAAATGATGTTTTTGGCTTCAAAATAAGATGTTGACCAAAATTTTTGACTTTTGACTGTCAAATGACCATTTTGCCCCTGCAGTTGACTGTGGAGCATTTAGGGTTTTTGACTGTGCAATTTGATGCTGTGAGTCTTGAAACTTGGCATATGGATGCTTGGCAATGTATGTAGGCATGTGGGACTTGATTGGACCCTTGAAAACCTCAATTTCTTTGCAAGATCCAAAACCCTAATTTTAACTGTGTTAGGAGGTAATTGGACAGTGCAATCCTTGAAGAATTGATCTTGGCAAATCTGAAGATTGATCTTGGCAAATCTTGAAGAATATGGGAGGGAAAATTTTGGGGTACAATAGGAATCAAGAGTTTGTGCCACCACCTACTCTTCTTATAAAACAACGTGCAATTTATGAATCTCAGTTAATTATTCCTTTTACATTTGCTAATGAAACTTTAGGATATATGAGTCCTATGTTCAATGTTGGTGATTTGGAGAAATTTAAGGAGTATTTTCTAACTTATCGTGTAACAAAACCCATAGCTAGCAAGATTGGTTATTCTCAAAATGTAGATGAAAACACTGATAAAAACCCTAAGGTAGGAAATGTAGAAAATGCTCAGGAAGAAACCTCCTCAGGATCTGTAGATGTAGAAAAACCATTTCACTTAAACTACACGACTGGTGCCCCAAGGCCTTTTAGGTCATGTCCAACAAAAGATAGCAAATTGTATCTTAAGTGGTTAGCTAAGGTCGAAAAGAAAAAATCCCAAGTCTGGAAAGACATGGGTATTTTTGGCTTGATTAAACTATCAAAAGTTGGGCCAAGTTATTGTCAACATATGCTGATAGTCTCCCGATACTTCTGGGATGGAACTTGCAACACCTTTCACCTTCCATATGGAATGGTCACCCCCACACTATTCGATGTTGCTGCCATCACTGACCTTCGACCCACTGGGGATACTTTTGATCCCTATGAGTAAACTGAGAACACCATTGGCTTCGAAGTTAGGCACACCAGCTTCACTAACTATATTGACTGCTACCATGTCGAAGAAGACAAAGTGTCGGATGTGAAGCATATTGCTTTCCTTGATTTGTGGTTGTATCGATCCATATTATGCTACAAATCACATCAAGTAGCTAAGAGGTTCTTAACTCTGGAGAATCAACTTCATTCTGTACAAAATATCACCCTCAGCGAACAAATCTTGGATGGACTAAATGAGTGCCTTAGGGAGCTACTACAAATTTGAATAAGTATGAAGCATGTACAAACTTATTTCTAGCTGACACGTATTGGCTTCTCCAGTTGTGGCTTTATGCCACATTCAAACCCTCGCTCTCTACTTCTGGAACAGTAGATGAAACGGATCCTGAAATCCATAATAAAACTATCGAATGGACTAGACTGGTTTGATTAACTCTAGATGATGATGGAAAAAGTCTAAAGGAGTATTTCATGAACTATGGTATGATGTTTTCCAAACGTCATAACTTCACTTCTTCGATGGCTCCTTTTTCCCAAAGAACTCATGGCCCCTAATGGTTTACAAGATCATTTTTTGCTACTTTGCCAACTCAAGAAGGAGAGATTCTGGCTATCTGGAAACCCTTCTTACTCCTCAGGCTAATTATAAAAAGACTTATGCCCATCAAAATCCATATTGTCTTTCTTTCTTACCAACCTAACTTTGTCTCTCGATAATTTGGGCTTTGTCCGCTTATTCGTGAACCAATCTTTGAAAGGAAAAACGATCTTTGCTTTTGTGGAATGCTTTTCACCACCTCTGATCGAGATGAACGCATGGCCCGCTACTCTAACTTTGCTGAATTCACACCCATTCCTTTTCGTCCATCTTTCTATTGCACTAAAGCCTTTGATGCTTGGTGGAGGAAACACTATTCTTCAAACATGTTCAAATCAACCCTCTTTTCTCAGCATCTGACTAAAGCTTTTGCCTCTGTGCAGGACCAATTCAAGAAAGGTACGGAGACTCATATCAAGGATATCCACACGTTCCAAAAGTACTTTGAAACTGTTTATAACCCAAATTATCTTAGTCGAACCATACATGATGTGGAGAAAAATTTAAAAGAGAAATTCACAAAGATGCTTCCTCATTTGAAAATTCCCTCATATGTCAAACTTGAGGACATGTATGGCCTAGCTTTCAAGCTTGAACCACTAAAATTCCCAAAATTACCCAGTGTTGATTTTGTCCTAGCATTTTACCCTCCTTATCTAGACTGATTCATCTGTGGGAATTATCATAACTTTTTTAAACAATAGACTAAAAAACCTGTTGAATGGATAGTTTCGACTAAGCATACATTGGACAGTTTCAAACGCTTCCTTCACTGTGATCTAAAACATGTCACCATGCTTTCCCCAGAATATGAAGGTGTGGAACCAAAGGATCTCTTGATTACTTAAATCATATTTAACCCTTTACTTTTGTAATTGATACTAATATGTACCATCTCGTGACGTTCTTTTAGCCGTCAAAAATAAATAACCGAAGAAAGAAAAACTCGCTTCGATGACAAGATCAACGATGGTAACTAAACAAGCCACTACGTCATTGAAGAGTGCCATTCCAGAGATTGAGAAGCCAAAGATAGTGTCCAAGGTATGACCTGGTATTTTTGTTTCCTTATTTATTGTATTATTCTGCTAATCGCTTTGATTTTTTACAGGCTAGTCGAAAGCCTCCCACTACTCCCATGAAACGGAAGAAGACTATAAAGATCACAAAGTATGTCGAAGATGATGAAGATGTGTCATCCACTACTTAAAAGACAAAAAGACAAAGAATAAGATGAAAATGAAGCTATTTGATGCAGCTGCTTAACCATAAAATAATGTTACAATCAAAATATTTCCCACGACAACCAAAAAGACAAGCACTTTCCAACCATCTGGAAATGTAGCTCTTGAACAAATTGAGAGTGACAATTCGAGTCCTGGAGTTGAAGGATCAAAGGTACGGACTATTCCACATTATTTTCCTTAACAACCATTTTTAATTATTCAACTTAACCAATATTCTTCTTACAGGACATTCGAACCACTCCTACTGAATCTCCTATTCAATATGAAGTTTCTCCCAGCAACAGTACTCCTTCCATCCATCCCTTGTTTGCCAAAGATTATAACAATGGATCTTCTACTGATGTGATTAAGTTAGACAACATCCAGCCTAATGAAAACCTTCTCCTCATTCGCCACAGAAATCAAAAATAAACGATTCTGAGAGTGATCATGAGGAAACCCATTCAGTAGACATGAGAATTCATGTCAATGAAGGACAAGATGATGACATTTCGACTGATTCTTCCCAAAAATGGAAAAATATGATGAAGAACTACTTGATAAGGATGAGAACATGTATGATAATGTTGAAAAATACTTCCACAAAGAAGAGGAAGAAGAAGAAAATGACAATGTTGGCTCAAAAGGTGTCGCCACTCTTGCTTGTCAGCAAGATGACAATAATGCTCAAAAGAAACCCTCTGGGGTTGGTGTAGATCCTCGAACTTCTCCTAAAATCATGTCTTCTCTTCCTTCTCGAGAAGAAATGGAAGCTTTGAAGAAAAGCAAACCTCTTGAATATATGAAATTAATGATGACTAAAATAGGACCTCCCTCAAATAAAGGTTGTTTCGGCCTTTCGACTACCTCAAGTGGAAGCTCAAATGTCGAAACCTTTGAACAACTTCTTCAGAAAGTTAAAGAAAAAATATTTGAAACATATTTGTTCGATACCCCGAAGAATGATGCCACCGCATGTTATGGGCTGAAGAAATTGGTAAACCAAATCGACATAGTCCCCTGTCCACCTGAATTTGCTGAAATCTTGATAGACATAAGCACTTTGATTGGCCAGATTAGTGCAGACTTCAATCAAGAGTGAGATTCCATGTTGAAGCTTCAAGATAAGTAGGCTACTCAAGCGGCTGAATGGGAGAAATCTCTCAAAACTTCCAACAAAGTTGAGAAGATGGAGAAGTCTTTCAAGACAGCGTAAGAGGACTTCGACGGCTGTACTCGTTCCATCTCTTTTTAGAAGGGACAAATCCAACAATTACAATATAAGATTTCTCAAGCAGAGGCTCTCCAACAAGAAATCAAGAAGATAAATCCCACTAAAATCGACAAGGAGATTGCACAGAGCGTCCAACATATTGACAAGGCTGAAAAACTGGGGGAGGAAGTTGCCACTTATTGTACCCTAAAATTTGCCCTCTCATTTCTCAAGAATTCTCTCACAAGATCTTCCATGACATCAAGTTTGCAGTGCTGATACATCAATTTAGGTTTGGAATTGGCACAAGGGTGAAATGGTCAATTGCATACTAAAAAGTCAAACTTTGACTTTTGGATCAAAATCAAGTTTTAAGAATCATATTTTATCAAGACATGATAGGATATAAAGTTTTGTTTCATTAAGAAATTCAAAAGTCAAATTTGCTTTGGAAAAGTCAAAATTCTAAATACTTAGAAATTTTTCTAAGTGTTCAAGAAATATGACAAGTTTGGAACTTTTGACCTGATTTTCACCATGATGCAAGATGATTCTGGAAGAACTTCTGACACAATAAGTGTAGACCTCAATGCGATATCAAACATTATAGAATAGAACTTCTCCTAGAAATGTTGGGATTTCAAGTTATACATCCTTGAAGACACGTCCATGAAACTGAAGCATTCAGTAAATTCTGGGCATTTCCAAGATAGAATTTGGTTAGAACTTCTGGGCCAATTTTCACGAAGGTTCAGCCAGAGTTAGCAAGAATAATTCAAAGAAAGTCTACAAAGCGTATTACAAGCTTTTTGAAAAGTCTGAGAACTCCTTCTTAATATGCTGGAGCAGAAAGATTCAAAGATCAGAAATTGGATGTTTGTTCTAAGTTACGCTGATGTTGAATTTCTGATCCAGATTAAGCTTTGATACATAATCTCATATTGCAAGTTTTCTATTTTTATAAATCTCATCATCATTTAATCCTCACACCCACTTTTGAGTCTTCATCCAAAGGATTTCCCCACGTGTGACATAGAAGTACCATTGTTGTCCTTGAAAAGCAAACTTTTATACAAGTTTATGCTGGGCCCATGCTTTACTTTTTCCTCTGAGGGTACTTTTCCTTAATTCATGCTTACAAATTCAGATTAAGCGCGGCTAAAGCTGCTAACCACCATACTTGTTTAAACTTGCTTCAAGAACAAGTCAACACCCTAGCATATGATGGATGTACTCTTTACTTCTCCAAGCTACTAAATTCTTTCCTATAAATTGAACTTCATTTGCAACTATAAAGAGTTCGAAAAAATTGAAAAGAAAGCCTTGAAACCTTGCTAAAATCTCTCAAGAACCTGAAGCTGCAGCCCAAATACGAAACCTGCTAAACTTCTATTTTTACACCCAAACTCTAATTTCCTTGCGCATCTGTTGACCAAATCACCCATTCAGTTTCTAACATACATTTAGAAACAACCCCAACTTCTGTTTACAGCCTGTAATTCAATCTCCACCAACTTCCATTTCAAAAATCAGAACATTGCTTCTTGGCTGTTCTAGAATTTCCATCCATTTATAGCTCAAGTTAAAGGTTGTTCCAGCCTTCTGAGCACGTGAGAAAGCTAACCAAAATATCACAGCAGCCTGAACCAGACTCTAATTTAGAACAATCTCCAGAAGCAAGGTAAGTTCCTTATGACTATTATCTCATTACTTATGCATTGATAGACTTCGTTGTCCAAAAATACAATGTAGACATCCTCACTCTGATTCTGTACATATTCATAGATTTCTTGTATTTTTTTCTTAAGTAGAGAGAATTTTAGTTCAAAACTTCTTGAGGGAACTAGGATTTAGAATTAGGATTAGCAAATTCATGCTTGTTTCTGATTTACAATTCTGATACTCTATGTTTCTAAAACCATGATAAAACCTGCCATAACTGCTATGTTTGCATTTTATGTCTTGTTGAGAAATGGCTAAGTTGCAGATGCTCTGATTGGCATGGAGAAGAAGATAAAGTTCATCATCAGAACTTACTTTATGATATGTTTATGTTTTTGCTTCTAATATCGTATGTATAGCCACCCCAGTGGTAGAGAGCGTGGGCATAAGACATTAGTGCTAAGGGTCCTGAGTTCTAGCCCCAGAAACAAATTTTTTTTATGTTTATCTCTGGACATTTTTACCCCATTAGTTGGATTAGAACTTATATATATTCTCATCCAACAACGTTGAAACCTCACATATCCATTATCAGAACTTCTAGCTTGTCAGTGACACTAGAACCTCTAGTTTTCCAGCTACATCAGAATTTCCAAACTCTTTCAATAACCAGAACTTCTGACCCTCCAGTAGCATTAGAGCTTCTGGACCCCTTCAGCAATCAGAACTTCTAGGCTTTCCTTTATTCCCAGCAACCACAAAACTTCAGTGTACCCAGACCCAGAACTTCTGACCTTCCCCATTTCTGCCAACATGTTATTTCTGATTTGCAGCGTACCATAGTCAACTTCTACTCCCCCCTCCTTAAACAATGCGCTGATTCTGATTCCTTTCCCTTTTATTATTTTCATCATCACTTCTATTTTCATTAATTAAAAACACCAAAAAATATTTTTATATTTATACACTTTGTTTTATTTCCTTTTAAAACAAAAAGACTAAAAATATTTTCTTAAGCCAATTTCTTTCTTTCTCTTAACCAAAAGAAAACAAATCCATTTTTACATTTCTTGTACATTATTTCAATATGGTTGTAATAGATAATTAGGACTTTAGTTTCTTGCAATCCCCATTTGTAAATTTGTACGCCCCATCCCCATAATGATTGTAATAGCGTAGAATATTTACTTTCCGCAATTTATCGCTTTCATATAAATGCTAGTAAAATAGGATTTGTATGGGAAGGTAAAAACAACAAGTAGACAACCCTAATCAAAGACTAAATTCATATAAATCAAATACACTATTCACACATGCACCCCTAGGGTTAACTTCACTTGTTACCTAAAAAATGGTCATGTTATGCATGTGAGAAGTCCTAGCAAAACAATCAAAAATACAAGATCATAGTCCCTCGATGACGCTTTAAATGTTGCCTTTCAAATGATCTTAGTCCCTCAAAGATAAATGCTAAGGTATCTCACAACATTGCTATCATGACCATACGATGACCCTCGCCTGTCCCTTACATCCAAAGATAAGTCTTCTTACCAATCAATGGTAAGATAGCAATATCAAAGGAAAGGAGGAAATGAATGAAAGACTTTTGAGTAGGTAGGAACGTTCTTAGTTGCTTGCTCACTTTCAAAACAAACATTCTTGCAAACACACACCAAACACTTTCAAAACATGAAATATTTTCAAAAGTCCAACACTTTGTATACATTCTTATAAGACGAGAAACCTTACAAAGTTTTCCTAAACGAAGGCACTTTTCAAAAATACTTTCAAAAACAACCATAAAGCACACTTTCAAACAAAGAAAGTGATTAAGCAAGCAATTAAGAGCCCATAGATAACTATGGATGAAAAGAGTGCTAACACCTTCCCTTTTCATAATCTACCCCCCGAACTCAAGAAAATAATCTCAAAGGTCTTTCCTGTTTATTTCACCATTTCCTTCATTGGATAAAAGAAAAGTCGATGGTGACTCTTGCTAACCGCAACAATTGCGATCAAACGCAAAACATTCCAAGTCGGTTCTCCCACCGTATTACAAAACTGGCGACTCTGCTGGGGATATTTCTAAAAGTGGGGTTACCTTAGGGCTAGATCACCTTTACTTGCTTTTCCTTGTTTGACTTGTTTGCTTTACATTATGGTTCCTTGTTTAGGCTTGTTTTGATCCTCTACCCGGATCTGGGACACCTTTTAGGTAAGTAGAAATAGATTGTGGAAATTATACGGTGTAGACCGATATGGTTGAAACAATTGTTGTGTTAGTGTGAAGCATTTGTAGGTACCGATATCCCTTGTGTTGAATCAGGAGAATATGGGGCCGCTGAGTGGCGTCGTGAAGCATTAACTGAACTTAGAACCTTAATTGAACAACTTGGCCATTAGGACGTAGTGAGATAACTGGTTTCGGTGGAAAGCTAAAAAATGGTTGATACTTGATACTACACTCATTGAGATTGGACTTTTGGTCCTTATGATTTACTCATCCAAGGGTTAGTGTTCGATTACGAGAGTGATTATCAAGGCTACCGTCATAGGTTTGCGAGAGATTGGATGATGGTAAATAAAGCAGATAGAGGGACACGAGGACGCAAGAATTATATTCCCTTTGAACCATATCTTAGGTGGGTACGAGCTCGTGCTCAGAAACTCATGATGCCTTACCCCTCCATCCTACCAGTTATTATGGAGCACGTTGTTGAAGGAGAAGTCTCGTATACTGTCCTCCATCTCAACATACCTACTTCTCTTGAAGACTTGCAAAAGGGTTTGATTCAGCTAAAGGAAGAACAAGACACTTTCAAAGCTCTGTTCTACGCGAGTGAAAAAAAGGATTTTGGAGCTTACAAAGCAACTCCATGAAGAACAGAGCTTGAATACCTACCTTGCACCAAAGAGAATGTGTTCGACCTTTTTATCTTAGAAACTTACTTTGTAAGCCCAAGAGGCACGTTGTAACCATTTTGAACTAATTAATGCAATTTGGAGTTTGTTCATTCTTGGCCTAGACAAATTTAAATTTCATAAATCCTTGAAAACATTGCATCCATATAACATGCATCATATCATGAAAGGTTTCTCCTGTGCAGGTCTCCTTATCTTCTTACTGTTTATTTCAGTAAGGATGGTGTAGCGATAGAAATGTTTAAGACTAAGCCATTGGATTGACTAGACTTTATACAAATCAAAATAAAAATCGCCACCGTGCTTTATTGTTTCCAATGGAATGGGAAAAGAGCGAATAACCCAAAAAGAAGGGAAAAGATTCAAGGTAAGGGGGTTGGTTATGCAAAGGGAAGTTATTAGCACCCTAAACATCTACGTTACTCCGCATGAGCTTCTTTGTAAAATTTGTATATTTTGCTATGAAAAAAATGTTGTATATAAAAATGGATGGTGGAGGTGAGAAAAGAAATATATTTATTTTATAATTTTTGCACCCTCCGAGGTTCTGAACCTTTAGTGCCTACGTACCACCTTTTCGTACAATAGGGGATCAGGGTACACGTAGTTCCTCTTTTAAAAATTTAAAACATAAATGTGTTGGTTAATTTTATGAGATAAAACATCATCGTCACTACCCGTGTGGAAAACATACCTACTACCCACAATTATGAGAAAAGAGAATTTGCATCATCTCAAAGTGAAGGATATGGCTTGGATCTTAAAATCAACAAGGCCTCACTAAACACCCAAGTGGAAAATATCTCTCTTCACTACATATTATAGAAGTATAGTTGTTTGCATCACTACAAGGATTGACAAGAGTTCAATCTTCTGAGAAAAGTTTAAAGATAAAAGCCAAAGTGAAAAAATGGTTTGAAATGATATTGATTGACTTTTAGTCTTCTCACAAAAAATGTCAAGGTATTATTAAGTTGATTAGAGTTTATTCATGAAAATATTTTGAAAATGCATGGACATAAGTCCAAGTTTATTATGAAAGTAGTTCAAGTTTAAAAATAAGAAGATTTTTTTTTAAAGGAGGAAGAAGATTTTTGAAATTAAAGAAAATGGAAGGAGAAGAAGGGACTATCCTAAAGTATAAGGTAAAAGCTAGGGATAAGAACCATCTAACCAACAAGAAGCCAATACTTGACATTATGAGCCAAGATAGAATTCCCATTCCTTGGGTTGAAACCAATCAAGCAAAAAAACACTAGACCTCTTGAGAGAACCAAAACTTCAAGTGTATTAAGTCTTCACAAAAATTGGGCAGAGTAACGGTTGTATACGGGTGAATTCTATATTACAAGCAAAGGGTGTAATCACAAAAACCTGCACACAAAACACAAATAAGCAACCCAATGTCTTGAGGTAAACCTCAATAACTCCAGACAGAATAATTAGATAAGATCACAAGGTCTCCAAGATAGGCCAAAGCTTCTAATCCTAAGTCCAAGAAAAGTCCCATGCTCCATAATGCCAAGGATAGTAACCAAATAATCCAAGTACCATTAAAGATTTTTTAGGGTTTATGTTGATTATTAAGTATCTTAAGAAAGGAAAAGAAAAGCTCAAGTGAGCAAAATAAAAATGGCAAGAAAGTAAATGCTCAACTGAGCAATGATGAAAATGGCATGAAATGTAAATGCTAAAAGTAAATGGTACATAAAGCATAAAAAAGAATAAAAGCATAAAGTAAGACAAGTCAATAATTAGTGGTTAGTTGGATAACCATCTTGAAGCTTGCATTTGGAACTCATTAGAGGATTGGTAGAACCAAAGCCTCCACACAACAAGTTGCATTTGCTTTTTGTCAAGTATATCATCCATTTGGAATTCTCACAAGTGCCATTTAATGATCAACGATGTTTAAGTGATCCGCGTTGACCAAAGGTGTTATAGATCCATTAGAGGATTGATAGAACCAAAGCCTCCACACAATGAATCTCAAGGTTATTGGATCAAAGAGATCAAATTAACTTACTTGGGCTTGAAATTATAAGTTTGGGCCACGAATGATCATTTATTCGAATCGGGACAAAATTTAGCGTTATGTTAAGCAATCGTAAGTGGACATATATAGAAGTCGCACCTATTTTGAGGCCGGTGAATAGCAATCTATGCACCATTTGTTTTGAGACATGATATAGAGATCATGCTCCAACAACATTTAGTGCAATAAGAAAGGGATGAGATGAAGAGGGATGGGGAAAAAATATACAAACCACATTTGAATTAATATTTTAATCAAACTATTATTAAAATTATTCATCCATTTTTGTGGAGTTTAACTCAACACCATGGATCCAATGATGTTAATAAAGTTCATGATCCAAAATCTAACCCAAGATCAGCCCGAAAATTGTCACAAAATAATATCACATTTTAATATACACAAAAGGGTTTAAAAATAATGTTTAAAAATATAATGGAAAAGATACATTGAGATTCAATGACCACTATCCCTTCTAACAACTTTTGAAATCCTGAGCAGCAGCTTCTGTTGAAGTATGGTGAGGATCCGAGAAGATTTTTGCTTCAATGATCAAGTCTTGTCTGACGTAGTTACTTGCCAAGAAAGTCCCTAAATTTTGCCTAAGCTGCCCTTGCGGGTTTTCAAATTAGCGGGAAATTTATTTTATTTAGGTCTCTAATTTTTTCCTAGACCGCCCTTTCGGGTTTTCGGCCTACTGAGACGCTCCTTTTTGCCTAAGCTACCCATTTGGGTTTTCAACTTAGCGATTTGTTCTTTTATTTCTTTAGGCGAAGTATTTCTTGACTGCGTCAGCATTTATGGGACGTGGGAACTCCTCGCCATCCATAGTTTCAAGAATTAATGCACCGCCAGAGAAGGCTTTCTTGACAACATATGGGCCTTCAAAATTGGGAGTCCACTTGCCCCTAGAATCAGTGTTGAAAGACATGATCTTCCTGAGCACGAGGTCGCCTTCTCTGAATTCACGAGGTTTAACCTTTTTATCAAAAGCTTTCTTCATTCTTTTCTGATATAACTGCCCATGACATAAAGCTGTCATCCTCTTCTCCTTAATCAAATTCAATTGGTCAAACCTGTTCTGGACCCATTCAGCCTCTGTCAACTTGGTTTCCATTATCACGCGCAACGAGAGAATCTCTACCTCGACTGGGAGTACAACTTCCATTCCATACACCAGGGAGAACGGGGTTGCTCCTGTTGAAGTGCGTACAGATGTTCGATATCTATGCAGAGCAAAAGGGAGCATTTCATGCCAATCCTTAAAAGTAACAACCATTTTCTGGATAATTCTCTTGATATTCTTATTAGCAACTTCAACAGCCCCATTCATCTTTGGCCTGTATGGAGATGAATTGTGATGGACAATCTTGAATTCTTCACACAGTTCTGTCATCAACTTGTTGTTTAAATTCGAGCCATTGTCAGTGATGATTCTACTTGGCACACCATACCGACATATAAGGTTATTCTTAATGAAGCGCATAATCACCTGCTTAGTAACATTGGTATATGAAGCAACCTCCACCCATTTGGTGAAGTAGTCAATTGCTACCAAGATAAAATGGTGCCCATTCGAAGATTTGGGTTCTATCATCCCAATCATGTCAATACCCCACATAGAGAAAGGCCACGGGGAGGAAATCACATTGAGAAGTATGAGAGGCACATGGACCTTGTCTGCATAAATCTGGCATTTATGGCACTTCTTTGTAAATTTGTAACAGTCAGACTCCATTGTCAGCCAATAATAACCTTCCCTTAGCATCTTTTTAGCCATCGAATGTCCATTGGCATGAGTGCCAAATGAACCTTCATAATCTCATGCATCAACATGTCTGCTTCGTGTCTATCCATGCATCTGAGCAAGACCATGTCATGATTTCTCTTGTACAACACATTTTCACTGAGGAAGAAACTGCCTGCCAATCTTCTCAATGTCTTTCTATCTTTCTTCGATGCACCAATCGGGTATTCTTGAGTCTGAAGAAAATGCTCGATATCATAATACCAAGGTTTTTCATCTGCTACCTCCTCTGCTGTAAACACATGAGTGGGCCTATCCAGTCGTCAAACCGTAATTCGGGGTATATCATTCAAAGTATTCACTTGGTACATAGAAGCCAGAGTTGCCAGAGCATCCGCCATTTGATTTTCATCACTAGGGATGTGATGGAATTCAACTTTATTGAAGAATGGTAATAATCTTCTAGCATAATCTTTGCAAGGGATCAAGTCGGGGTGAAGAGTATCCCATTCTCCTTTAATCTGATTTATCACCAAAGTTGAATAACCATACACATCTAGAATTTTAATTCTGATATCAATAGCTTCTTCGAGACCCATGATGTAAGCCTCGTATTCTGCCATATTATTAGTACAGTCAAATGTTAACCTTGCAGTAAAAGGAATGTGTGATCCATTAGGAGTTACAATCACAACACCAATTCCTTTACCATAAGCATTCACAGCTCCATCAAATATCATACTCCAACGAGATTTAGGGTCAGGACCTTCCTCAGGCAATAGTTCATCACAATCCTTCACTTTCAGGAACATCACATCCTCACTGGGGAATTCATATTCTACAGATGGGTGATCCTCCACTGGTTGGTGAGCAAGATAATCTACCAACACACTACTATTAATATCCTTTTGAGTGTGGTATTCGATATCATATTCAGATAACAACATCTTCCAGCGGGCAATTCTCCCAGTAAGAGCAGGCTTTTCAAAAATGTACTTGATTGGATCCATTTTGGAGATCAACCAAGTAGTGTTATTCAACATATACTGCCGCAATCGCTTTGCCGCATAGGCCAAAGCACAACATGTCTTTTCTAGCATGGAATACCGCAACTCACAATCAGTGAATTTTCTACTGAGATAATAAATGGCGAACTCCTTCTTCCATGTTTCATCATGTTGTCCCAGAATACAACCCATGGATTTATCTAACACTGTCAGATACATAATCAACGATCTTCCTTCTACAGGAGGGAGCAAGATAGGAGGTTCAAGAAGATATTCTTTAATACTTTCAAATTCCCTTTGGCAGTCATCCGTCCACACACAATCTTGATCTTACTTTAAAAACTTAAAGATCGGTTCACATGTTGCAGTCATGTGGGAAATGAATCTGGAAATATAATTCAAACGCCCGAGGAAGCCTCTGACTTGCTTTTCAGTTCTTGGTGCTGGCATTTCTTGAATTGCTTTGACTTTATTAGGGTCAACTTCAATTCCTTTCTGGCTAACAATGAAACCCAACAATTTCCCTGATCGGACACTGAAGGCGCATTTATTTGAATTCAAACGTAGACGATACTTCCTCAAACGCTGAAACAACTTCAATAAATATTCTATATACCCTTTTTAAGTCTGGGATTTGGCAATCATATCATCAACATATACTTCAATTTCCTTGTGCACCAGATCATGGAATAGGGTTGTCATAGCCCTCTGGTACGTTGCACCAGCGTTCTTCAACCCGAAGGGCATCACTCTGTAACAGAATGTTCCCTAGGGTGTGATAAACGTTGTTTTTTCCATGTCCTCTAGAGCCATTCTTATTTGATTATACCCAGAAAATCCGTCCATGAACGAGAATACTTTGAATTGTGATGTGCTATCCACTAACATATCAATGTGTGGTAACTGAAAATCATCTTTTGGACTAGCTTTATTTAGATCTCTGTAATCTACGCACATGTGGACTTTTCCGTCTTTTTTCGGTACTGGGACAATATTGGAAATCCATTGAGGATACACTGATGTCACAAGAAAACCAGCATTAATCTGCTTTAGAACCTCCTCTTTGATTTTTACTGCCATATCTGGGTGAGTTCTTCTCAACTTCTGTTTGATTGGCAGATATTTTGGCTTCAACGATAAATGGTGCTCTACGATATCTATATCTAGACCAGGCATATCTTGGTAAGACCAAGCAAAAATATCCATATACTCTTTCAACAGCTCAATCAACCTTCTCCTCACATCGGGATGCAGCAACGCTCCAATCTTGACTTCCTTCAGATCTTCTTCTGAACCCAAATTGATCAATTCCATTGGCTCTTTATATGGCTAAATGGTATTTTCCTCGTGCTCAAGCAACCATGAGACCTCTTCTGGAATCTCGTCATAATCTTCTTCTTCGGCCCCATACACAGGACATTCAAAGTTGGGAGAGGGCGCAGGGTCATTGTATTCAACGGGTTTTTTAATTAATCTGCACATATGATTTATGATTGCTTTTAGAAACTGACACATATAACAAGTGATCATGCAGATTGAATTTCAGTTATTTTTTATTTTGAAAGGTTTTTTCTAATTACCATTTTCCAAGAAAAAGTATAAAATAAAGACATAATTCGGGAAGCAAAGACAACTTTTATTATTGATTTTAAAAGTCACAGCAAACAGATAAGCCCTACAACATTAATACTTCCACCTGGGGCAGAGTGAAAGCTTTTTCAAAAAGATTAACAAATCAAATTACTTTGAAACATGTATACAAGAGGGAACATCAATGGTGATCCAGTTCTGAACCCTAACTTCGTGTGTCACATAATTCGGCCTTTCCTGTTCTGCTTCATCTTCCACAATGGCATTAACCCTGGAAACAGTAGGATGAAGATAACCCCTGTTGCGGAAAATGTCTTGATACCTGCCTGCAGCAGACTTCGGCTTCATGCCCTTACCTTTGTCATTCTTCAAAGAGTACCCCAAGCCAGTCCTGTTCTTGTTCACAGGTGGATCCATAATTCGTCCCCAAACTTCATTATGACCATTACGCACAACCTGTTGCGCGTCCTTCAGCGAAACCATGTAATTCTCATTTCCTCTTATGTTGTCAATGGATAAGGCTTGGAACTGGGTTCCAACAGCAGCTTCATCTGCTTCTACAATACTGAAAGAATACAAATGAGACATTCAACGTGCAAACTTTATCTTCTGGTGTAAAGTTGAAGTGACAACTCTTGCCTCATGTATCCACGGCCGTCCTAGCAAACAACTATAAGCGGGAACAGTGTCCATGACCTGGAAAGTTATCTGAAACAAATGTGGTCTTATATGAATAGGCAGGTCCACTTCACCAATGACAGATTTCCTTGACCCATCAAACGCTTTCACAATGATGCCACTAGGGCGCATAGGCGTTCCTTGATATTTCAACTTCATAAGTGTACTCCTCAATATAACATTCAACGTGGATCCATTATCAATCAGCACATTGGATAGTGAATCATTCTTGCAGTTCATAGAGATGTGGAGGGCCAGGTTGTGATTCCTTCCTTCATCTGGTAATTCATCATCGCAGAAAATCAAGTTATTACATGAAGTAATGTTTCCTATTACGCTGCTGAATTGGTCTATTGGCATATTACTCTCCACAAAAGCTTGGTCCAATACCCTCATCAAGGATTCTATGTGAGTAGAGGAGTTCATTAATAAAGCTAAGATAGATATTTTTGAAAGAGTCTGCAGTAGCTGATGTACAATTATGTAGTCGCTCATCTTAATTATCTTCAAAATATCATCCACTTCTTTCTCTAACGTAGCTCCACTAGTATCAACCGTAGCCTTCTTAGGTTCATTATTCTCATCAATTTTCTTTCCAGCACCAAAATCTCTTCGAACAACTGGTGCAAACACACGACCGTTGCGGGTCACCCTTCTATTTTTAGCTATATTTCCAACATCAGTCATTGGCTGGATGGGAACTTCCACTCCATCCTCTAAGATTGTAGCGTTGTATTGGTAAGGCACAGCCTTATCTAACTTGTAGGGGATAGAACCCAGTAAACTAATCACTAATGGGGTAACAGCTAGCTTGCTATGATACTCAACTTCAAAATGGGCGGGTTCACTAAAACAAGGCACAATGACGTTTACCCCTTCTTCAACACAATCAATCATTAATAAGCCATTTCTGGAAAACAAATCTTCATCTAAAGAGAAATACTCATCTGCGGAGGCATACTCTTCATCTGACTCTTCTTCAGTCAAATAAACCCGAACCATATCAACTTCATGGTAATCATCCCTCTGACTTGTGACCTTGATAGTACCATTGTCTAACAACAACTGAACACCCTTCTTCACGATTGAACATCCTCGGGGGTCTCGACAGCAAACTAGGCAAGATCCATATTGGTGTTCCACCTGACCAGCCATATGGCAGAAGGTAGCATGCAACTGTACGAGGTCCTCATTCATATACTCTACATCAAATATTATGAATTCACCAGGACATCTAGAAACCGTATTCACTTCCTCTTCATACTCTGCCCTAGGCCTGATTATATGGATTAGGCCCTCATCCATCATCTCCTGTAAATCAGCCTTTATCTTATCGCAACCTTGTATGTCTGTACTGCAAGTAGCACAACCAGCATGGTCATGCATATAGTAGCTAAATTCACAGAGGTCTGCATGCATTTTCACCAAATCTCCTCTAACCTGATTAACATCAAAAATCTGGAAGTCGCTTGGACAACCAGCCACCATATTCACAGCATTTACTTCCCCATGCTTGGGTAGAGGATTATCTTTCACATTAGGTCCCACGTCCTTGAAAGATAGAACACCGGACTTTACCAATTTATGTACCTCAGTCTTCAAAGGACAACAATTCTCAACATTATGCCCTGGTGCTCCCTGATGAAAAGCACATGTTTGGTCTGCCTTGTAATACCAAGGCAATGGTGACGGTATGGAGGGAGGTGGGCGGGTTTGAACCAACTTCTTCTGAATCAATGCCGGTAGTAGCTCTGTATAGCTCATGGGAATAGGGTCATAAATCTCCCTTCTCTGATTATACTCTTGATTCCCCTGCTGGGACGGTCTCTGATAAGCAACGGTAGTTGGAGCGGCATTCATAACGGGAGTAACTGAGGCGACTTGTTGATGACGCTGATAATTCCTTCTATGAGTGTTTACCCTGTATAACAGCATTTGCATCTCCTTCTTTCTTCTTGGTAAATCCATAAGATGGCTTCTTCACACCTCCGGATCCTTCACTCTTCGTCAAACGGCCTTCTCTTACAGCCTCTTCTAAGCGGATACCTATTCCTACCATTTCAGTAAAGTCACTTGGCGCACTTGCTACCATCCTCTCGTAGTAGAAAGCGCCCAGCGTATTCAAGAAAATCTTAGTCATATCCTTCTCTTCCATTGGAGGAATCACCTGGGAGGCTACCTCATGCCATCTCTGTGCATACTCTTTGAACGATTCCCTGTCTTTCTGAACCATGGCCCTGAGTTGATCACAGTCCGGCGCCATGTCCATGTTGTACTTGTATTGTTTGATGAATGCTTCTCCCAAATAATTAAAAGTATGGATATTGGCGTTGTCCAAACTCATATACCACTTCAGCGCAACACTAGTCAAACTATCCTGAAAAAAGTGAATCAGCAGACGCTGATCATCAGTATGGGTAGACATTCTCCTCACGTACATCACCAGATGAGCACGAGAGCAAGTGTTTCCCTTATACTTCTCAAACTTTGGGACCTTAAACTTAGCAGGTATCTTAACATTCGGGACCAAACATAGCTCATTCACATTCTGCCCAAATAGCTCTTTTCCCCTGAGGGCCTTTATCTCTCTTTGCATCTTGTCAAACTGCTCTTGAAAATCATCCATTATGTCATAAAGACCCAAGTCTTCACTCGGTGGAGGGAAAGGACGACACACATCATCATTAAAAACGGAACCATATTCATCGAAGGAGGTGTAGTAGGAACATGCACCATAGGAGGTGCAGGAGTAACAATAGTCTGAACAACTGGAGTATCTTGAGGACCAAGATTGAAACCTTCAGGTGCAAAATTCTCTGGCATTCTCCATGGATAACCTTGAGGCATGAGATTCTGAATAACAACGGGAGTAGCAGATACGGGAACAGTCGGAGCTTCAGTAGTAACCCTTGTCTATTGAGGTTGAACACTCGGTGGCTGATTCTGAGCAGCCACCAGAGCTTCCATCAAAGTAGTCAGATTGGACATGTCGGCCTTAAAAGCAGAAACTTCCTCGTGCAGCTTGCAATTCTCTTGTTCTAAGTTGTCCATCTTCTTTCTGAAATTAACCCGAGTTTTGTAGTGATGAGTCAGCTTGCTGAACAAAGTAAAGAAGCTTGGTAAGACACCTGGATATGCATAACGAATGCAAGAAAAATGTGCAATACGATGCATGATATGTAATGCACATGATTGTTTTTACTTTATTATTTAATATTTCAAGGGATTTAAAGTTTATAGACATATTGCAAACATCAAAGTAATAACGCATTTGAAATACTGAAAAATTTTATTATAACAACTCCAAAATGGATTACAAGTTTCAATGATCCCAAGTACAAGATGAAAATAAAATCTAAAACCCTGAGAAATAGAACTGATGGAGATCACTCTATACATTGACGCTTCCCCGTGAGGCTAGAAATCTGAGCCTTCAACCTCTGGTTTTCTTCCGTATATCTGGTGGCAACCTCCTTCCAATCATCTGAATCAGGAAGTGAGTTATCAGCACCTGATTAAGGCTTAGGAGAAAATAAATCTCCTTGCCTCTCCATAGACTCTATCGCTCGACTCTCAAGGATCTCAATCAAGTCGTCTTTCTCCTTCAGGTCTACTTTGTAGGAACTCTCTAAAGTTTGGAACTTGTTCTTCCAAGCATCCTTTTCATGTTGCGTCCTAACCAAAGCAAGTTGCAGCTCTTCTAGATCATCTAATAATGGAGGAGTGGTCTTCATAAATAGATCAGGCATGAGTGTCTCCCGAGTATACAACATCTTTAACTGAATGGCTCTCGATTGGACCCACTGAAGATATGGCTCCAACGAAACAACACCCCTGGGTCCCAAATCCTTCCTACTCTTCTTATGAATGTGTCGCTAGGCCTTCGCAATATTCTTTCTAGGTTCCCTATGGTCTTCTCCTTCCTTCAGAAAGAAACTACTCAAATGAATACTATTCGGTTTATCCCTCATAGGATAACCAAGTTCTCGTCGTTCAAGAACAGGGTTATAGTTAATTTCTCCCTTTGCACCAAGAAGAGGCACATTGGGGAAACTACCACAACTGTCAATAATCTCTATATCCTGGTAAGCCTGATGATACCAATCAATATCCCAGTGAGTAAGTGCCATGATCTTAGGAGCCCAACAGGGTTCCTTCTTGACATCCCAAAAAGCATCATACTGAGGCGTATGAGAGATAAACCACCAGTACAACAGAGGCGTGCAACAGATAATCATCCCCCCATGATAAGAACTCCGAAGATGAATAGAGTAATAAGCATCACCCAACAATGTAGGAACTTGGTTTCCAATCATGAAAATCTTGATAGCATTAATGTCAACAAACTTGTCCACATTAGGAAATAAGAACAACCTGTAAGCAAGTAGAGAAAAGATGGCCACAAAAGTAACTGTACTCTTCATTTTGGCAAAGTAACGAGCTTTCTCCAATAAGAACTGAGCTGGTAATCCTCTAATCCCTCCTTTGGTAGTCATATGGGCTTCCACCTCAGACTTCCCCAGGTGAATCAAAGCAGCAATCTCATGTGATTTTGGCTTACCCTCCAAACCAGTAAAAGGAACACGATCGGTAACAGGTAGATCCAATAGATAAGCATACTCCTCCAGTGTGGGCATCAACTGATAGTCGGTAAAAGTAGAGCAATGATACATCAGATCATAGAACTGGACCAAGGTCGAGAGAATACCCTCCTTCATCTTCAGATTCATGAGAGGAATAATGGATCCATACTTCTTCCGAAAGTCTGTAGAACACTCGATCTCAGGAATTAGACTGATCAACTCATCTATCTTGGGATCCTTGAAACTGTATTTCCCGGTCTTTCTCTTTCCAGAATCCATGGTTAGAAAGTACCTGAGATATTCACAAATGGTCAACCTTTAAATCGCTTAAAATATGGTTTCTTCAAAAGATGCTTATGAGTGCATGGATGCATGATGCAGAAATCACACATAAGATCACACATATAGGGCTCATAGGTTCAATGTCACGAGCATGAGGTCGAAGGTACTACCCATAAGGTATTGGTCTAAAAGTTATCACCTGCCGAACAAGGTTCTAGAGGTTCCTAGAGTCTACATCCTTCCTTCGGATATTACCAACTTCTCGATTAACTCGGTAATTAGTAATATTCTAAAGAAAGACTCGTCCGAGCGTAGTATCGCGTGATAACTATTTCCGGATTACTCTTTCATAGCTTCCGCACTACACCTAAAAGGTCAAGATGGGTTTGGTATTCTACGGTCCTCAGTTTCAGCAGGCTCCCAGATCGAAAGCAGTATGTCTTCCCGATTACTCGGTAAACGACACCACAGTCAAAGGGGCCTCCACTGAGTGGGGGATCTCATGCCTTCTTTTTTTGGATTACTCCCTCAAAGTTAACATGACTATACCTCCTGTCCTATCTTAAAGTTTTCCCAAGTCCGGGTATAGGACTTATGAGTAATCACCAAGCACCTTGAAAACCAGGAAAATCCAGACTAACATGTTACAACATATAACACAAAAAATAGTAATAACACATATACAGATATAAACAAAGATAGGCTTAACCCACTTAGGGATGGACCAGCAAGAGGTCAATCTTTCCCCAATGAAGTCTCCATTTTTCTGTAGCGGTAGAAATGTTTAAGACTAAGCCATTGGATTGACTAGACTTTATACAAATCAAAATAAATATCGCCACCGCGCTTTATTGTTTCCAAAGGAATGGGAAAAGAGCGAATAACCCAAAAAGAGGGGAAAAGATTCAAGGTAAGGGGGTTGGTTATGCAAAGGGAAGGTATTAGCACCCTAAACATCTACGGTACTCCACAGGAGCCTCTTTGTAAAATATGTATATTTTGGCTATGAAAAAAAATGTTGTATATAAAAATGGATGGTGGAGGTGAGAAAAGAAATATATTTATTTTATAATTTTTACACCCACCGCAGTTGCAAACCTTTAGTACCTACGTACTACCTTTTCGTGCAATAGGGGATCAGGGTATACGTAGTTCCTGTTTTAAAAATTTAAAACACAAATGTGTTGGTTATTTTTATGAGATAAAACATCACTGTCACTGTCCGTGTGGAAAACATACCTACTACCCACAATTATGAGAAAGGAGAATTTGCATCATCTCAAAGTGGAGGATATGGCATGGATCTTAAAGTCAATAAGGCCTCACTCAACACCCAAGTGAAAAATATCTCTCTTCACTACATATTGTAGAAGTATAGTTGTTTGCATCACTACAAGGATTGACAAGAGTTCAATCTTTTGAGAAAAGTTTCAAGATAAAAGCCAAAGTGGCAAAATGGTTTGAAATGAGATAGATTAACTTTTAGTCTTCTCATAAAAAATGTCAAGGTATTATTAAGTTGATTGGAGTTTATTTATGAAAATGTTTTGAAAATGCATGGACATAAGTCCAAGTTTATTATGAAAGTAGTTCAAGTTTAAAAACAAGAAGAGTTTTTTTTTAAAAGGAGGAAGAAGATTTTTGAAATTAAAGAAGATGGAAGGAGAAGAAGGGGCTATCCTAAAGCATAAGGTAAAAGCTAGGGATAAGAACCATCTAACCAACAAGAAGCCAATACTTGACATTATGAGCCAAGATAGAATTCCCATTCCTTGGATTGAAACCAATCAAGCAAAAAAACACTAGACCTCTTGAGAGAACCAAAACTTCAAGTGTATTAAGTCTTCACAAAAATTGGACAGAGTAACGGTTGTATACAGGTGAATTCTAGATTACAAGCAAAGGGTGTAATCACAAAAACCTGCACACAAAAAACAAACAAGCAACCCAATATCTTGAGTTAAACCTCAAGAACTTCAGATAGAATAATCAGATAAGATCACAAGGTCTCCAAGATAGGCCAAGGCTTCTAATCCTAAGTCCAAGAAAAGTCCCATGCTCCATAATGCTAAGGATAGTAACCAAATAATCCAAGTACCATTAAATATTTTTTAGGGTTTATGCTGATTATTAAGTATCTTAAGAAAGGAAAAGAAAATCTCAGGTGAGCAAAATAAAAATGGCAAGAAAGTAAATGCTCAAATGAGCAAAGATGAAAATTGCATGAAATGTAAATGATAAAAGTAAATGGTACATAAAGCATAAAAAAGAATAAAAGCATAAAGTAAGACAAGTCAATACTTAGTGGTTAGTTGGATGACCATCTTGAAGCTTGCATTTGGAACTTATTAGAGGATTGGTAGAACCAAAGCCTCCACACAACAAGTTGCATTTGCTTTTTGTCAAGTATATCATCCATTTGGAATTCTCACAAGTGCCATTTAATGATCAACGATGTTTAAGTGATCCGCGTTGACCAAAGGTGTTGTAGATCCATTAGAGGATTGATAGAACCAAAGCCTCCATACAATGAATCTCAAGGTTATTGGATCAAAGAGATCAAATTAACATACTTGGGCTTGCAATTCATAAGTTTGGGCCACGAATGATCATTTATTCGAATCGAGGCAAAATTTAGCGTTATGTTAAGCAATCGTAAGTGGACTTATATAGAAGTCGCACCTATTTTGAGGCCGTTCAATAGCAATCTATGCACCATTTGTTTTGAGACATGATATAGAGATCATGCTCCAACAACATTTAGTGCAATAAGAAAGGGATGAGATGAAGAGGGATGGGGAAAAAATATACAAACCACATTTGAATTAATATTTTAATCAAACTATTATTAAAATTATTCATCCATTTTTGTGGAGTTTAACTCAACACCATGGATCCAATGATGTTAATAAAGTTCATGATCCAAAATCTAACCCAAGATCAGCCCGAAAATTGTCACAAAATAATATCACATTTTAATATACACAAAAGGGTTTAAAAATAATGTTTAAAAATAAAAAATAAAGAGAAATATATCAACTATGTTCAAATTAATTAAGAAATAAAAGGTAAGACCATAGAAAAATCAAAAAAGGACTCAAATAATTTTACAAATTTTTTGGTAATTTTTTAAAGTCAAAAACTATTTTTAAAATTAAAATAAATGGGGAAAATAAACAAAAAATGATAAAAAAATAGTAAAGTCAGAAACAAAAATAAAATAAGGTCACCAATATTTGTCATAATATCATTGGATCATTCCATAATTTTTTCATAATTTTAAAATGTATAAAAGTATTTTTAAACATTTAAAACAAATCAAATAAAGTGTAAATATATAAAAAAAATACCAAAACACAAAATTAAATTATGAAAAAATAAAAATCAGAAAGAGAATAATCAAAAATATTTTTCATAATTTTTCCAGATTTTTTGGACTAAAAATGAATTTTCTATGATTTTTTGAAATTTAAAACAATTAAAATATAAAAATAAGAAAAAGAAAATAAAAGTAAAATATGTGGACCATTGGATGAGAGTCAAAACGCGTTAGTAATCAAATCCAAGGGATCTGGCACGCTTTACATATCATGGTCATTAGTGAATAATGTACAGAATAATTAATTAAATCAGATTTTAAAAAAAAACAGATAGCGCGCCTTCATTGGTTGGAAGATGACACGGTTGTCATCTTCAACCTCCAGCCAACACGAATTTCAGGTCTCTCAAACTGTAAAATCAGAAGCTCAGACCTATGCATTCGCTTCGACTCTTCAAGACGAAGACAACCACACCCTCGCGCCAAATTTATATAAATTGTAGCTCAAGCAATTTGGAAGGAAAGTTTTGAAAAGGGATTTGAAATTTCATGGTCAAAACGTGTTTCCAGTAAAAGGTAAGTGTTGCAACTAGAACCGGGGAAATGAGAGCAACACAATGATATCAGAGTTTTGAAGAATTGATGAAGGAATCTACTTGTTGAAGTTGAGTTGCAGAGCTCGGAAACTGGACTTCTATGGAGCAGTATAGAGCACGATTCTTGAATGTAATTATGTGGTTAGCTTCAGGGAAGATCAAGGAAGGTGAATTGATGGAAAAATTGGATTGAAAAAGGCTCGAGAATGGATTTTGAAGTTACTGAATTCTGAGTTTTGAAACAAGTTTGGCAGGGTGATTCTGGCTATCCAAGCATGAGAAAATGAATGGGATAGTTCATGTATTTATAGGAGAAACCAATGGAATCAAAAGGAAGAGTGAATGATGCGTTTTGGAGGGAATTCGTGCAAACCTGATGCACGAGTGAAGTGTGATCTAAACTTCATCAAAACTCATCCAATTCTTGTGTTTTGATGCGCTAATCCACTTGGGAAAATTGGCTAATCATGTTTAGACCCAAAACACATGCTAATTTGAGGTTTAGAGGTTGTAACATAAAATTCAAATTCTGGCTTACAATGAAACTTCAATTCCAAGTTACCACTTTTGAAACAATGGCATTCTCAGCTCAAGGGGTCTTAAGGCATGATTCTTGATGCTTTATAAAGATGGGGTTACAAGATTTGCAATGGAAAAAGAATGGATTTAAATGGATGCCTGAGATGAAAGTTGTATTGAGTCAAATTTGAAGAAAAAGGGTTGACTTTCCATACTTAGAAATATTTCAAATTCTTCTTCAAAAATGACCTATAATGTCTTGCATCCAAACATGGCCTTGCACTTGGAATTTTCTCTTGACCAAAAAGATGGCATGAAGTAGATATCTTGAATGACATTTTGAAACTTGAACCATTCAAAATCTCCAAAAATTGATAGAGTTATGAATTGTTGAAGTTGGCAAAAAAATCATGAAATGACCTATAATCTTTTGAATCTTTAAGGCAACTTTCATCTATTTTCTCACTTTGCACATAAAAAAAGGCATAAAGTTCACACATTCAAGATAATTATGGAAAAAGAATGGGCTCAAGGTGATAAAAATTAGCCACGTTATGATCATTTGAAGTCACACATGGAAAATTGGGGATTCATCTGGAGGACTTGTAATCTTTCTTCCTCATCAAGTCTCTTCCTCATGAAAACTCCTTGAAACTTTTGAAGTGATTTGCTGATAACCATTTGAAGATAAGTATGTCTTTGGAATCACTCAAAAATAACAAAAGATGAGCAAGAAATATTCCTTTGAAGTTCAAAACCCTATCTCCTTAGACCAAGAGAATGCTTTGAGGAACTTTGACAAGCTTGAACAAACTTCTTGTACCAACATTCTTGCTTTGTGAATAGAAGTTGTTGAGGATGATAATGAGAACTCTTATCAACAAAAACCAATTCCATATCTTGAAAAATGAGAGAAATATTCTCTTGTGACCAATAGGAACAAGGCCTTGTTCAAACATGACAACTTCTTCAATCAACCCCTTGTACTTTTGAACCAAATTTGATAATCTTGAAATGTGGTGAACCAAAATAACCTTATCATGCCAATTATTCCAAAACCAATACAATGGTGAGGTCTGAACTTCTCAAGCTTTATTGACTAGGGCATGGAAATAAACTCAAGAACCCATGGGGTAACTTGTTAAATCTCATTGCCTTTACCTACATGGATAACAAGCAAGACAAACCAACATTGCATTTTATTAGTTAAAAGAAGAAATCAAGACAAAAACAATATTCTTAATCACAAAAGGAACGTAAGTCAAGGTGCTTGGTAATCCCTCAAAAGGGGAAAACTAAATATAGGGAGGGGAACCAAGAATCCTAGTGTGATCTTGTTGTGAATGAATCAACATGGTATGATGAAGGGATCTTAGGGGCAAAAATTGGGGTACAACAGATGGCCCTAGAACAGACCATCAAGAGCATTCAGATTCAAAACACTCAACTTCAAGAGATGTTCTTGAACCTATCTAGGGGACAAGAAGAGGTGAAGGCACTCCTTGCTAGGGGCATGATCATGGGAAATCCCGAGGGCGACAAGGATAACCAGCTAGAGCGGCTACAAACCGAGATAGCCATAATGAAGGTCTAAATGATGGGACAACTGGTGGGCCAGATGGCTATTATCCAAAACATGGCTCAAAGACAAGAAGAGTTGAGAGCCCTTGTCAACCAACTTCATCAAGACGGTTGCAACCGTATGAAACAAACGGTCAAGATTGGGGATCAAGTAACTACTCATCCACCCATGAGACAAGAAGCTGGTTCAGGGGAGAACAGGCCTTTCCGAATTGCTGCCACGTCACAGACCCAACAACGACCTCGTCAACATCAACAGGAAAATCAGCAAAGGTAAAATAAGCCCGAGAGACAGTTTACTAATATCAACATGTCATTGGCTCAATTATTGCAACACGTGTTGAAGATGGAGTTGATTATGTTGAGGGATCCTCCTCGAAATCCCAATACCTCCGCTCCTAACTATCATCTGATACAATGTGTGCATACCATTCCAATAGTCATGGACATGATACGGATAGCTGTTGGGCATTGAAAAATTAGATTCAAGATTTGATCGACAAAGGAGTGCTGGAGTTCACACAAGATGGTCAGACTGAATTCTTCTGCCATCCCTCAAAGGCTCACCACCTGAAGTGACAAGTTCAGACAAAGAGGCTTTTGTTCATTTGAATTTTTAGTTGTAATTTCTTTGTTTATTCAAACATTTATCTATTAATGCCAAACTTTTTTTCATTAATGCATTGAATATATTTGTCTTGAATTGGTCCATTTATTTTCATTACATTTAAACTATGGTGTTTACTTCCTTTATGATACTCAGCTCTTATTTTTAAAAGTTGGAAGCCTTTAGAGGGAGGATGAAGAAAACAATGCCTTAATCTCATACAATATGCTTTTGAATAGACCTTGCTGACGATGTACAGACGTTCTTTCAAATCCTAAACACTGGAGTTATAAGGAAGATAATCCCTAGTCAACCCCTTTGAGCCAAAGAAGTAGAAGTTTTCTTTTTCACACAAATTGGAACCTTTAATCAGAACCTGGGGCAGGGTAGTCTCTCAGTTAATTCAAATGCGCGTTTAGTCGCAAACTTTCACTTCGTATACAACGAATGACATCAAAAACATTCCTTTTGAACCAAAAGATAGTGATGGTTCCCCATCAAATAGGCAGTCGTTATCTCTCAAAAGAAAAAGCCCACTAAGTCAAAACCTACGAAGGAGACTTAAGAAAAACTGGGGCATCCCGCTGATTGTGATCTCAAAAATAAGAACAGTCAGGAAAAATCAGGGATAATAAACCAAAAAAGATGTCACTACAGATCCTCGACCAACATGAAAAGTGTTGCAAAAAATGACTTCCTTCCGATAAACTTGTCTGAACCATCACCAAAACGTCATTGGAGTTTGAACGTACAATTAACTAAGTTTAGGACTGAAGAACATCACAGAGAACGGGTGGGTACAAATAAAATTTGAGCCTTTATCCTTTGTTTCTTAAACCATGAACCAAGCCACGTTACAACCCTTCAAAAGTCCTAATTGAAGCATGGGTTAATTCAAAAGCATACTGTTACAAAAGGTATCCTGACTCCTGTAAAGCTTTACTCTAAATCCTGAGTTGAATTTTCCTGCAAAAATTCTTTTATCTGCTAAAATGCATTTTCAAAACTTCAAATACAAGCATAAACTTTGCATTATTTGAATATTGTTGTTTTCATATGGCTATTTGTTTGACATCCGAGAAATTCGCAAGACAAATATCTAGTGAACAAAAAAACCTCTCAATGAACAAAATAATTTCAAGTGGAAAAACGCATCCAATAACAGATCTCTTATAAGTAGTGGGCATGACGTGTCACTATCCAACACACTTGGGGCAGTCCTATCAAGATTCTAAGAAATCTCTCAAGAAATGCTGAATAACCGGGGGCAGGTCTTTATCTGAATCACTTGGAGCATTGAACGCGAATCCTAACAAAGGGTTACATACAGTCAAACATTTCCTGGCAGTGCCACAAACACCTACTACTAGGGGCAGGGACAAATCTCCCCCAAAATCCTATTCATAGGATAGCCCCCAGCCAGAGTTTCAATCTCTGAAAACTTCTCCCCAACTAAGTCAACCTCAAGAATCCTCAGGGATTTATGCCAAAAAGAAGACATCTCTCTGACAGACTGGTGACAGGGTTTATTTCCCAACCAACTCCTCATCTCTAGTAGACTGCTCTACAATCCCCAACAAGTTACTGTGAAACCTAGAAACTGACCAGATAACAATTAACTTCAATAAGTTGTTGTGAAGCCTAGACCCCACCAGATATCAGTTCAAATTCATCCTTTCAAGTAAGTTACTACGAAGCCTGGAATCCGACCATATAACAGCCTAACTTCACTCTCCCCAAGAAATTTTTTGTGAAGCCTGGAATACGACTAGATAACAGTTAATTTAATCTTTCCCAAGATAGCTCCCCGGTAGAGCAACAGAAAACTAAAACTTTTGAACTCCTTTCCCAAAGCATAAATCAATACTCTCCACGGAGTTTTCTTTCTCAAGATCAACATTCCCCAGCGGAGTTCTCCTCAAACAATAAAACAGAAATCCCCAGCGGAGTTCTCCTCAAACAATAAAACAGAAATCCCCAGTGGAAACATCCTAAAATAAGGTCCAAAGAGGAACATACTCTTCATCCACAGCAGCGGTACGGGATTTCATTTCCCAAAGCTCCCCAGCATTTTTCAAGGATTTGTTTTCCAGACAAAGATACATTTCAACAATGCTTCAGATTCATACATCGTATAACATACATGATATATGCATACATCATAGCTTCATTTTGAGAACATCATTACATAATGCATTTCATACATCATGACATTGCATACAACTAACGTTTTACCTTTTCAGGAAAAGGTCGATCAACAGATAGCTATCATCAATAATTTTCAAAAGTTCCAGATTAATACCTGTAACAAGCTAGGAAAACTATCTGTGGACGACTGATTGTAGATTAATACCTGTAACAAGTCAGGAAAACTATCTACATGTGGAGATTGAAGATTAATACCTGTAACAAGCCAGGAAAACTATATTTATCTCTAAGGTCAAAGATTAATACCTGTAACAAGCCAGGAAAACTATCTACATGAGAAGATTGAAGATTAATACATGTAACAAGCCAGGAAAACTATCTTTCTTTCTCAGGTCAGAGATTAATACCTGAAACCAGACATGACAACTATCTCAAACGACCTAACCTTTTAAAATTCCATATTAACACCTGTAACAAGCCAGGAAAACTATATGTGGATGACTGATTGTAGATTAATACTTGTAACAAGCCAGGAAAACCATCTACACGAGAAGATTGAAGATTAATACATGTAACAAGCCAGGAAAAATATCTTTCTTTCTCAGGTCAGAGATTAATACCTGAAACTAGACAGGACAACTATCTCAAATGACCTAACCTTTTCAAGTTCCAGATTAACACCTGTAACAAGCTAGGAAAACTATATGTGGATGACTGATTCTAGATTAATACCTGTAACAAGCAAGGAAAACTATCTACATGAGGAGATTGAAGATTAATACTTGTAACAAGCCAGAAAAACTATCTTTCTTTCTCAGGTCAGAGATTAATACCTTAAACCAGACATGATAACTATCTCAAATGACCTAACCTTTTCAAGTTCCAGATTAATACATGTAACAAGCCAGGAAAACTATATGTGGATGACTGATTGTAGATTAATACCTGTAACAAGCCAGGAAAACTATCTACATGAGGAGATTGAAGATTAATACTTGTAACAAGCCAAGAAAACTATCTTTCTTTCTCAGTTCAGAGATTAATACCTGAAACCAGACATGACAACCATCAACTCGACCAACTTAAGTTACCCTACCCGGGTTCCTTCTCATACAATTCCAGATGAAGCTTCACACGGGCTCATCATGAAGAAACCCTACCCAGGTTCCTTCTCATTTCCAGATGAATTTTTACACTGACTCATCCTGAAGTTACCTTACCCAGGTTCCTTCTCATACAATTCTATATGAAGTTTTACATGGACTCATCCTGAAGCAGCCCTATGCAGGCCCATCAAAAATTAAAGAATCAAAGACCTCTTCTGGTTAGATTTATTTCTTCCAGTTAATAATAGGTGAATCGAAGACCTCTTCTGGTTAGATTTAGTTCTTCCGGATTAAAAACAGGCAAAAAGAGATATATTATTTCAGTATAAATCAACCAAAAGATTTATCCCGATACTTTCCCCCGGCCATGCTGGATGGCATCTATAAGCCCATCTCTAACAACTTTCCGTCATCCCTCCAAATGGCATCTTTAAGCCCATTCCCTACACGATCAACCACCATATCATCGAGTGAAAATTTCAGGGCACTCTAGTGTTCAATCATCTTCCACCTTCAAGTCACGAATGGCGGACTCGCCAATCTAACTCTTCAGGTTCAAGAAGATTAAACAGGGGCAGCTGTTGTACCCCAAAATTTGCCCTCTCATTTCTCAAGAATTCTCTCACAAGATCTTCCATGACATCAAGTTTGCAGTGCTGATACATCAATTTAGGTTTGGAATTGGCACAAGGGTGAATTGGTCAATTATACACTAAAAAGTCAAACTTTGACTTTTGGTTCAAAATCAAGTTTCAAGAATCATATTTTATCAAGACATGATAGGATATAAAGTTTTGTTTCATTAATAAAGTCAAAAATCAAATTTTCTTTGGAAAAGTAAAAATTCTAAATACTAAGAAATTTTTCTGTGTTCAAGAAATATGATAAGTTCAAAACTTCTGACCAGATTTTCACCATGATGCAAGATGATTCTGGAAGAACTTATGACACAATAAGTGTAGACCTCAATGAGATCTCAAACATTGCAGAATAGAACTTCTCCTAGAAATGTTGGGATTTCAAGTTATACATCCTTGAAGACACGTCCATGAAACTGAAGCATTCAGTAAATTCTGGGCATTTCCAAGACAGAATTTGGTTAGAACTTCTGGGCCAGCTTTCACGAAGGTTCAACCAGAGTTTGCAAGAGTAATTCAAATAAAGTCTACAAAGAGTGTTACAAGCTTTCTGAAAAGTCTGAGAACTCCTTCAGAATATGCTGGAGCAGAAAGATTCAAAGATCAGAAATTGGATGTTTGTTCTAAGTTACGCTGATGATGAATTTCAGATCCAGATTAAGCTTTGATACATAATCTCATATTGCAGGTTTTCTGTTTTGATAAATCTCATCATCATTTAATGCTCACACCCACTTTTGAGTCTTTATCCAAAGGATTTCCCCACGTGTGACATAGAAGTACAATTGTTGTCCTTGAAAAGCAAACTTTTGTACAAGTTTATGTTGGGCTCATGCTTTGCTTTTGCCTCTGAGGGTACTTTTACTTAATTCATGCTTAGAAATTTAGATTAAGCACGGCTAAAGCTGCTTACCACCATACTTGTTTAAACTTTCTTCAAGAACAAGTCACCGCCTTAGCATATGATGGTTGTACTCTTGACTTCTCCAAGCTAGTAAATCCTTGCCTATAAATTGAACTTCATTTGCAACTATAAAGAGGTCGAAAAAATTGAAAAGAAAAGCCTTGAAACCTTGCTAAAATCTCTCAAGAACCTGAAGCTGCAACCCAAATATGAAACCTGCTAAACTTCTGCTTTTTACACCCAAACTCTAATTTCCTTGCGCATCTCTTGACCAAATCACCCATTCAGTTTCTAACATACATTTAGAAACAATCCCAACTTCTGTTTACAGACTTCAATTCAATCTCCACCAACTTCCATTTCAAAAATCATAACATTGCTTCTTGGTTATTCCAGAATTTTCCAGCCATTTGTAGCTCAAGTTAAAGGTTGTTCCAGCCTTACGAGCACGTGAGAAAGCTGACCAGAACATCACAGCAGCCTGAACCAGACTCTAATTTAGAATAATCTCCAGAATCAAGGTAAGTTCCTTCTGACTGTTATCTCATTACTTAGGCATTGACAGACTTTCATGTCCAAAAATACAATGTAGACATTCTGACTCAGATTCTATACATATTCATAGATTTCATGTATTTTTTGCCTAAGTAAAGACAATTTAGTTCATAACTTCTTGAGGAAACTAGGATTCAGAATTAGGATTAGCAAATTCATGCTTGTTTCTGATTTATAATTCTGATACTCTATGTTTCTAAAACCATGATAAAACCTGCCATAACTGCTATGTTTGCATTTTCTGTCTTGTTGAGAAATGGCTAAGCTGCAAATGCTCTGATTGGCATGGAGAAGAAGATAAATTTCATCATCAGAACTTACTTTGTGATATATGTTTAATTTTTTCTTCTAATACCGGATGTATAGCTACCTCAGTGGTAAAGAGCACGGGCATAAGACATTAGTGCTAAGGGTCTTGAGTTCTAGCCCCAGAAACACCTTTTTTTACGTTTATCTCCTGGCATTTTTACCCCATTAGTTGGATTATAACTTCTAGATATTCTCATCCAACAGCATTGACACCTCACATATCCTCTATCAGAACTTCTAGCTTGCCAGTGACACTAGAACCTCTAGGTTTCCAGCTACATCAGAATTTCCAGACTCTCTCAATAACTAGAACTTCTGACCCTCCAGTAGCATTAGAGCTTCTTGACCCCCCTCAGCAATCAGAACTTCTAGGCTTTCCTTTGTTCCCAGCAACCACAGAACTTCAGCGTACCCAGACCCAGAACTTCTGACCTTCTCCATTTCTGCTAACATGTTATTTCTGATTTGCAGCGTACCAGAGTCAGAACTTATGCTCTCCCCTCCTTCAACAATGCGCTAATTCTGATTCTTTTCCCTTTTATTATTTTCATCATCACTTCTATTTTCATTAATTAAAAACACCAAAA
Organism: Vicia faba; assembly: GCA_948472305.1. Taxonomy (NCBI): domain Eukaryota; kingdom Viridiplantae; phylum Streptophyta; class Magnoliopsida; order Fabales; family Fabaceae; genus Vicia; species Vicia faba. The sequence goes on from OX451738.1 coordinate 817,102,576, forward strand.
AATATTTTTATACTCATACACTTTGTTTTACTTCCTTTAAAAACAAAAAGACTAAAAATATTTTCTTAAGCCAATTTATTTCTTTCTCTTAACCAAAACAAAACAAATCCATTTTTACATTTCTTTTACATTATTTCAATATGGTTGTAATAGATAATTAGGACTTTAGTTTCTTGCAATCCCCGTTTATAAATTTGTACGCCCCATCCCCCTAATGATTGTAATAGCGTAGAATATTTACTTTCCGCAATTTATCACTTTCATATAAATGCTAGTAAAATAGGATTTATATGGGAAGATAAAAACAACAAGTAGACAACCTTAATCAAAGACTAAATGCATGCAAATTAAACACACTATTCACACATGCACCCCTAGGGTTTACTCCACTCGTTGCCTAAAAAAAGGTAATGTTATGCATGTGAGACGTCCTAGCAAAACAATCAAAAATAAAATATCATAGTCCCTCGATGACGCTTTAAATGTTGCCTTTCAAATGATCTTAGTACCTCAAAGAGAAATGCTAAGGTATCTCACAACATTGCTATCATGACCATACGATGACCCTCGCCTGTCCCTTACATCCAAAGATAAGGCTTCTTACCAATCAATGGTAAGATAGCAATATCAAAGGAAATTAGGAAATGAATGAAAGACTTTTGAGTAGGTAGAAATGTTCTTAGTTGCTTGCTCACTTTCAAAACAAACATTCTTGCAAACACACACCAAACACTTTAAAAACATGAAATATTTTCAAAAGTCCAACACTTCGTATACGTTCTTATAAGACGAGAACCCTTACAAAGTTTGCCTAAACAAAGGCACTTTTCAAAAATACTTTCAAAAACAACCACAAAGCACACTTTCAAACAAAGCAAGTGATCTAGAAAGCAACTAAGAGCCCATAGATAACTATGGATGAAAAGGGTGATAACACCTTCCATTTTCTTAATCTACCCCCCGAACTCAAGAAAATAATATCAAAGGTCTTTCCTGTTCTTTTCACCCTTTCCTTCATTAGATAAAAGAAAAGGCGGTGGCGACTCTTGCTAACCGCAACAATTGTGATCAAACGCAAAAATCCCAATTCAGTTCTACCACTGTATTACACCACTCTTCTAGATGACAAATCCTCAATTGAATATAGGTTGAAGTTGGCGAAATCCAAATCTGACAGAATGAAAACCAAGCTTCCATTTTAAATTCTTGGAATTTATAATGTTGTTACTTTTGTTTTCATGCACTTTGATATGTAACTTTGAAACATAACCATTTTGGCATTTTGTGACAACACAGTGTTAGCTTTCTATTTTAATTTTTATTATTCTGTTATCATCTTTAATTCCTGAGGTATAGGTTTATACTTTTTAAGTACTTGTCATTTATCTCCAGGGTTCTCTATCTTCTGCCAATTTTTCTATTTCATAAGCATTGTTTGAAAATGTTTGAATGATTCGAAAGGGTCCTTCCCAATGTGGGGACCATTTTCTTAATAGTTTTTTCTTTCGATCCATTGGTAGTATTATCTTCCAAACCAAATCCTCATTTAAAAATACTTTGACCCTAACTCTTTTGTTGTAAGCCTTAATTATTCTTTTTTTCTGTCTCCTTAGGATTTCCAAAGCATGCAATCTTTCTTCATCCAAGTTAACTAGTTCATTCATTATCATTTCCCAATAATAGTCAGGGGGATTTCGTTTTGCCTCTGGATCCTTACTGATTGCATATGTATTTCTACTGGAAGATTTGCATCATGCCCAAAGGTCAATCGAAATGGTATAGTATTGGTTGCTTCTTTGAGTGACGTTCAAAAAGCCCACAAAGCTTGATTTAAGGTCTTATGCCAATTCTTTGGCTTCCTTCCCACATTCCTTTTTATTAATCCAATAATTACTTTGTTCGCAACTTCAACTTGTCCATTTTCCTACTTCTTTAGAAAGTACCTGCATCTTTCAACCAGTGAAGACTGATCCCTGTTCAATTTTAATGGTATCTAGGATTCCAAACCTATAAATTATATGTCTTTAGATGAATTCAATAATAATTTCTTGATCAATAATCACCAAAGGTATTTCCTCAATCCATTTTGTAAAATAATCAATTCCCACTAGAATGTACCTCTGACCTTTGGATGAGGCTGGTCAAACTTCCCCAACCAAGTCCAGTTCCTAACCTCTGAAGGAGCATGTTGAATGCATGCATGAATTTAGAACTCTTGGCATCCCTTGGCGAATTCTATACAATCTTCTAATATGGTGGGCCAATACATACCATATCAAAACAAAAGGCACTTCATCTTGTGACTTACTTGATGCACTCCACATGCCCCACCATGTACATTTAATAACACCAAGTAAGCTTCGCTTTCTCATAAACATTTAAGTAGGATTCCTTTTGGTGTTTTCTTAAATAATTTACTTCCCATTAACACATATCTTAACACACGATCTTGACTTTCCTTTCTGCATTCGTTGTTGGATTTTTCAAGTAATCTATTATTGGGTTCCTCCAATCTGTATCTTCCAAGCTATTGATGGTCAATACTTCGAAACTTTCTTCATTTGTATATCTTAAACTTGAGTTTTCTAAATCTGATAGAGACAGGTTGGTAGCCAATACCTTTCCTCGTACTTCAATCAAATCCTCCAACTTTTCTTTTGATACTTTGTATCTTGAGGCAACTTGGGCCAGGTCATTGGCTTCTTGGTTCTTCAGTCTAGGGATGTGCCAGATGTTCACATATTCAAATTTTTGAAGCAGTCTATTTGCTATAAAGAAGTACATTATCAAATTTTCTTTTTATGCACCTATACTCCTTGGTTATTTTCTTTATCACCAGTTCAGAATCGCATCTCATTTCGACCCTAGTTTCCCCCAAATCCAACAAGGCTTCAATTCCTGCTATCAAAGCCTCATATTTAGCTTCATTATTCGAACAAGGGGGGCCTCCAAGTTTATACTTGAATTTTTCTGGAATTTTGTTAGGAGAAATAATCAAACTCCAACTCCAGTTCCATCTTTATAAGTAGAACCATCGAAGAACAACTTCCAAGGTTCTAGTTCCACATAATTCTGAGGAACTTCGACCATTGCATGGTCGAGAATGAAATTAGAGACCACTTGTCCTTTCATAGCTTTTAAAGGCATGAAAATCAGAATACTCTGTCTGGGCAAGTGTCTATTTTCCAATTCGATTGTGCAGGATTGGCTTCAAAAGGATGTTCTTAATAACATTTAAATGAGAAGAAACATACACATCAACTGGTTTTATATAGACACAATTTTTCTACAATATTGTACCTAGTTTCTGCATCATTTAGTACTCGACTAAGGTAATAGGTGGCTCTTTCGATGCCATTCGCATCCTCTTGAGTGAGCATACTTCCTAAGGTTACATCATATGCAGATATGTATAATCTCATGCTTTTGTTCCTACAATGGGGTGACAATTTGGAGGTTGAACAAGGTATTATTTGATTTTGTCAAATGCCTCTTGATGTTCTTTCCCCCATTCGAAGCCTCCTTGTTTCAAACGCGGAAGGGGAGACAAGGCCTGAGTGTGTCCACTTAAGTTTGAAATAAATCTTCTCAAGAAATTTATTTTCCCAAGTAAAGATTTCAAATCTTTCTTCGTTGATGGTGCTTTTACCTCCATGATGGCCTTCGTCTTATTCTGGTTAATATCTATTCTCTTCTTATGGACCACAAAGCCAAAAAAGTCACATGCCTGCACAAAAAAGGCACACTTAAGGGGGCTCATATTCAAACCATGTTTCCTCATTCTTTCGAATGATTGGCGAAGGTGATCTAAATGATTTTCATCTGACACAAACTTTACAACTATGTCATCAATGTAAACATGCATGAATGTCTCAATGAAATCATGAAATATAGAGTTCACTTATCTTTGGTAAGTTGCCCCAGATTTTTTTAATCCAAAAGGCATAACCACCCATTTATAGGTGCCTAATGCTCTGAAAAGCCGTTTTTGGGTACATCTTCTTCAGCAATGAATATCTAATTATATCCAGAGTATACATAAATCATGTTAAGATACTCGAAGCCTGCAGCTGAATCAATAAGCATTTCTTCCATAGTCATTGGGCATTCATCCTATGGGGTCGTTGAATTCAAATCTCGAAAATAATGCAAACCCTTAAGGATCCTTTCTTTTTAATAACAGGTATTATATATGCGATCCATTCGACATACCTTGTAGTAAGGATGAACTTACATCAAAAGGAGTATTTCGATTTCTTCCTTTGTTTTTGAGAGAATCTCTAGCGTGAATCTCCTTGGCATCTGCTTGATAGGCTTCTTGCCATCCTTTATAGGCAGCTTCAATTCGACGAGATCTCAGCTCAACCTATACATTTCGTCATAATCCCAAGCAAAGGAATCCTTGTATTTTGATCTTACCGGTTGATCAGTACCTATAAAGTGGCCGGATGATGATCTGTAATCGGGTTGTGATGTCGAGGAGGAAAAAGGGGGTTGTACCTGCAAGGCACTCCAACAATCAAGTAAGAGTGGGAACAAGGAGATACAAGCAAAGTGTTAAGGTATTGTTGGTGAATAGTGAATATTCAATACCTGGCCCTCAAAGGTGTGAGGGTTTATATAATTCCACTGGCGCATGGCCATTGGTTCTTGATTTTACACCTGGATATGCGGGTCTGTAAAATCAGGTAACTGTCAGTACTTGGTCAAACCGGATAGATTTTCCTATAACTAGTCATTGGTTCCAATGAGGGGGGCATTTACGGGAGTCTCTCTGGTCGGTTCCTGGTGGCCTGCACAACTTTGATGTCGGGCAGGCTGAGAGATGCTCGTCGATCATCCTAGGCCAATGCTAGCTTGGGAGGGAAAAGGGTCGATATTACCCGACGGAGAGTGGGTGGTTCGGGTCATGGACGTGTGGGCCATACCAAAATAAAGGGTTAGACTGGGCTCATTCAAGCTATCTGGTCAGTCCAGAATAGTAGCCCCCCAAGTAGTTGCTTCTGGGTACAGGAGTGATGACTTTAACACTTGCTCGTAGAACAAGGCACATCTTACGAGGAAATGAGTGTTTCCTGTTGCACCTTTCTTATGAGGAGATAAGGAGTTGGTCGTTAGGAGTCTTGAACTTGAAGGAGGTAGCATGTTTCGGATAACATGCTAGCGAAGATGTGTAATGATGACCTAGGGGCTATGGTGTAATGATGATGACCCTAGGATTTCCCAGGCGCATGTCTCGCATGCACGGATGGTCTCAGCTATAAATACGAGAGGAGCAAGGTGTTTAGTGTTTTTCGTCTTCTCTCTCAACTACTCTTAATAGCTTGACCGTCGACCACCATCGTTCCTTGAGTTTTGTTGCTTGCTGTTGCTACTTCTATCCCTTCCTCTTCTATTAACTGGTAAGTTTTTAGTTTTCCATTGTCGTTCGCTTTCAGTAGTTCATATTTTCGCCATTTTATTTCTAGATATGCATGTGGCTAGGGTTTAGCGTTTCGTGTTTAAGGACGCATTGGGGAGTGTTGGTGGCAGGCGGAGGTTCTATAGTTTAGAATCGCCAGAGCCATCGTGGAATCTCCTCGGGCACTACATAATGTGTTGTAGATGGTCCCTTAGGGCCTACTTCTTTTTCTTTAACTTTTTTCTGTTTATGCGCCTTAGTGAGGGTTCTGGTTGAGGATATTATCCTTATTTCCCAGCGCCCTTTCGCTTGATTAGTGGTGGAAGTGTGGTTCTGGAATTGATGTCGAACTCATCTTTACCCTTTGCTTTTTAGGTACTATGGCCGACAACGCCCAGGTAGATCTCTCGAGAGAGTTTTCACAATCTTCAAAAAGTTCCTCAGACGAGACGAGTAGCTCGTCGAGCATCCTGGAGGTTTCCGAGGATGCACATAATCAGTCGGAGAAGAAAACAGGGGGAGGCGATGTGGAGATGACCTTCGCGGATTAAGGTTGCCTATTTCCCCCTGGGGACGAGGAGGATCCATGGGCTTGGGTCACAAATGATCCCTGGGACTGGCCCTCGTATTTCTTTGAGCATCGGGAGGATGTTTTTACAGATGTGTATACTTACGAGAAGGGGAACCAAGGAGAATGGTCGCTATACATCCCCGAGAAAGAGAGAAGAATATGCTCGAAATACGATAGGAGATGGATTCCCATATATGACATCGTATTTTGGGAGATGGGTCTTAGGCTCCACTTCTTTGATTTTGAGGTGGCCGTATACAGGCACCTGCGCGTGGCTCCCTCCCAACTGCACCCGATCAACATCGCGATCATACGAGCATTCGAAATAGTTTGTGATTACTTGAAGATAGGGGACACAATTCCCTTATTCTTCTACTACTTCCACCTCCATAGGAGCAAGGTCGACGGTAAATGGAGATGGGTTTCCCTGAAGCAAGGAAACAAGAAGCTATTTAAAGCTTATTTGGAGTTCGTCCGCCACTTCAAAGACATATACATATTGGTGTAACCTTCTTCGAGCAAGGCGATGTTGAACGTCTTCAGGGTCGTGTAGGCACACAATGAGGATGGTACTCCCTGTCTAAACGAGCTAGGAGACCTCGTTGTAAAACTAGTTTACAAATTCTCATTCAAGTGGATGAGAAAACATTTTTATAGTGAATTGGGCTCCTATGTCTGGAGGGAGGGGGAGCTCGGAGTCGAGGACTTGGAGAGCTTCGCTGTCTTGACTGCATTCGTGACTCGAATCCCTCGTGTTCAGTGGGTCAGTAAGGGAGGCATGCCAGTGATCGACAAGAACGGTGAGCCTGTATACGAGTCGGGCCTCATAGTCGTCAAAGAGCTCCTCGAGAGTGAGGATCCCGTTAAATACTTGGGTATATATGTTTTAAACAGTAGTATGTGGTCGTCGTTTATTTGAATCCTTGTTTACTAACTATGTTTCTTTTTGTTTGTTTTGCAGGTAGCATGAATCCACTCAGGAGCGCTTAGCCAAGACTCCTGTTTCCAGAGCGAGGAGGGCTCAAAAGGATGCACATACTGGCCCGGGGTCTGCTACTACCTCGGGGTCGGGCGAATCATCATTGGCCCAAGCTAGGGTCGCTCTTTCTCCTGCCGTTGTTTCCTTGAAAGCGAAGAGGCCGCATCCCGAGGGCAGCGTCAACCTGACTAAGGAAAAGGGGAAGGGAAAGTACGACCTGCCCCCTTGCTGGCTGGAGAAGTCTTTCTTCGAGGGCACAACTCTTTGTCTTCCCCGAGCCAAATCCCTTCATCTCGAGGGAATGGGTCGCCCAGAGAAGAGGGTGATGTTGGTGCAAGATGTCGGGGTTTAATGCAAATCCTGGAGATAGAGGTCGCCTATACCGAGGGAAGTTCCTCTCAAGAGGTTGAGCTGAAGAATCTTCGGGCCAAGCTGGTTGCGAGCGAGAAGGCCCGTATCGAGGAATAAAAATCCTGGAAGCTATTTGACGAAGAAAGGGGGAGGCTCTCCAAGGAACGTAGGGTCCTCTTGCTCGAGAAGAAAGACCTTGAGGAAAAGGTGGTGGCCCTGACTGTTGAGGTTGCGCCTGCTGAAGACGAGTCGGGGGACACTAAAGATTTGAAGACTCGGGCTGAGCTTATTGCTCGTTTTCAACTAGCGGTGGATGACGCCCAAGCTGCTTCCGAGGGGAGCTTTGAAAATTCTATAAAGCAAATGCATGTGTTAAACCCCGGTGTCGAACTCAACATTTCAAGAATAGGGGCCAAATATTACGTGGCCGTTGGTAAGATTCTGGTTCCCGACTATCTCAAGGAGTTCGTCGCTCAGCCTGCTGGGGGTCCTGCCAAATTGTTGCCTGTCTCTAAATAGGAAGCTGGAGGATGGTTGTTTATTTTTTATTTCGGCCTGCGTGTCATATTTGTTGTATTATTGTTTCTCCAGGCTTTTGCCCGTTTATGTAATTTTCTAACAAGTGTGGTATTTGGCCACAAATTTATTCTTTTTTTGGATGGGGTGTTAAAAGCCTCTTTATTGTAATATTTGCACACTAGCGATCCAAGTGGTTGTTTTGTTTAATTTTCCAGCTATGATGGTCATTTGTTTCAAATATTTAACTTGTGTTATTTGCATGTTTGTTGATAATCTCGCCCATTTGGGACATTTTTTATTTTGCTAAGAGTTTGTAGCAGGGATTTGCTCGTCTAGTTCGTATGTTTGTCAGTGTGGGGAAACTGATCAAATGGCCAGGGGTATACCGGGCACCGGCTGGAACTTAGGTCTCGTTTCGAGGGATATGGGTTCGGCGGCGTGAATATCCCATTGCGAGAAGGACGTTCTACCATCATGGCATGAGGATAATGGAGCTCGATCGATTTATCCACGTCGGGCTGAAGGTGCGCTCGTTATAAGAGCGGAGCTTCGCCCCTTCTGAATATTTTTGGTGCTATGCTTGTGCCTAGGCATGCATGTGTGGTCGAGCCTGGGTGAGTTTGTCTTGTCGACCAAACTCGCTGACTGATCAGTGTTTTTAACTATAATATTGTTTTATCTTTTCAGTGTTCCATGATCAAACAAGTTATTCCCCTTGTAGTTTTTCCAAGTAGTATGCTCTAGTACCCGTTTTCGTGTAGATATTGGTCGTTGATGCCTTTGTTGATTTAAAGCAAGACACGATCTGCCCCACTTTAGTCGACACATTTGATAATGGGAATGGAAAATCCTCTCCTGTTAAGTGTGCCCTCGATCAAAACGTACGAGCAAGCTCTTCGCTTGACAACGGTCGCTTCTTTCGGACTGTCAGGGAGTTTTCCCTTGGTGAGGTAGTCGTGCACGGGGTCATCCAGCAATCGCTGTCCTCAATGTGCTTGGTCGAGGAATGATTTCTTGTTTCACTAACTTATTCCCCCCTTTCCTCTTTGTGCTTGCCAACTTAGATAGGATATCTGCGCAGGCGTTATGCTCGCGAGGAACATTTTGTACGTCCACAAATTTAAATTTATTTTTCATCTCCTGGACCAGGGCCCAATATTCAGCGAGTTGGTCGTTTTTGACCTGATATTCGCCTCGGACTTGAGAAGTGACCAGCTGAGAGTCGGTGAAGGTTTTTACTTCCTCGACTCTCAGATCTTCGGCCATTCATAAACCCGCGAGGAACACCTTGTATTCGGTTTGATTGTTGGAGGTCAGAAAAGAGAGAGCAAAGGAGACCTCGATTAGAGTCCCTTCCTCATTTTCCAATATGACACCAGCACCGATTCCAGCCGAACTGGAGGCGCCATCGACAAAGATCCTTCAGCAATGTGATATGTTGGGATCTACGGGCGAGGTCATTTCAGCTACGAAGTCGGTCAAGGCCTGAGCCTTAAGGGCTTCTCTGCTATCGTATTGGATATCAAATTCAGAGAGCTCCAAGGACCATTTCAACATTGTGTCAGGCATGTTTGGCCTTCTGAGCAGCTGCTTTATTGGTTGATCTGTTAGGACGACTACTGTGTAGGCTAGGAAGTAGTTTCTAAGTCTCATCGCTGCATTAACAAGGGCTAGAGCTACTTTTTCGATTTGTTGATATCTTGCCTTTGGGCCCTGCAGGGCCTTGCTCGTGAAGTAAATTGGCCTTTGTCCCTCTGGAGTTTCTCTAATCAGAGTTGCGCTTATTTCCTCAGAGGCGACGACCAGATAGAGGTAGAGGACCTCATCTTTCTTGGGCCGAGAAAGGACGGGTGGCTACGACAGCGCTCGTTTTAAATGAATGAGGGCTTGCTCGCATTCGGGCGTACATTCGAAGGCAGCTTCCTTGCGCAAGAGTTTGAACAAGGGAAGCGCGTGCTGGGTGGACTTTTCCATGAATCGAGAGAGGGAAGTGAGCATGTTGTTTAAGATCTGGATGGACTTTTCGAGGCGGGCGTCAGAAATTCGAAAAATGCCTAACATTTGTCGGGGTTCGCTTCAATGCCTCGTTCTATTAGGTAGAATCCGAGGAACTTTCCTGCCCATACGCCGAAGGTACATTTTTATGGGTTGAATCAAATTTGACGTTTTCGAGCCTGCTCTAACAATTTATTCAAGTGGGCGGCATGGTCGAGCTCTTCGGTGGACTTGACGATCATGTCGTCCATATAGACTTCGAGCATGTCGTTTATCTCGTTATGAAAAACTTTGTTCATCATACGCTGATACGTAGCGCCCTCATTTTTCAGATCGAAGGGCATTATGTTGTAGTAATAGTTTCCCGACTCGGTCATGAAATCGGTGTATTTTTTGTCCGCTTTCGCTATTGGGATCTGGTTATAACCAGAGTACTTGTCCATAAATGATAGTAATTTGAAATCGTCCGAGTCATCGACCAATTTGTCAACATTGGGAAAGGGATAAGCATCTTTCGGGCAAGCCCGATTAAGATCAGTATAATCAATACACATGCACCATTCTCCGTTAGATTTTTTCACAAGAACTACATTTGAGAACCAGGTTGGGTATTGGGCTTCATAAATAAAATGTGCCTCTAGGAGGTCTTTTACAGCTAGTTCTGCAGCCTTCGTTTTCTCATAAGACTATTTTCGTTGCGTTGTGCAACCACCTTTAGGGAAGGATCTATAGTCAAGTGATGGAATGCAACTTCTAGATCTAATTCGGGAATCTCGGCCGCACTTCAGGCGAACAAATCAGCATTCTCCCTTAGGCAAGCTTTGAGTTTCCTTCTTGCCAAGTCGGGGAGGTCTTCTCCAATCTTTACTCCTCTGGTGGTATCTTCTCCGAGGGGAACTAACTCAAAGTCGCCGTCCAGGATTGGCCGTGCGTGACTCGAGAGTTCGTCGCGATCAGTAGAGGGGGTCAAACCTTCTCCTTCGACCATAGGCTCATTTCTCTTCCTTCTTTGATCGACACAATCTTCCATGGAAAAGCGGCTGTCAAGGTCAATGGTGTTGACTCTGGGCAACAGCTTGACTTCCTCGGAGCTGGAGGGCAGTGTGGCTCCGATGGACGTTCAAGGTCGAATACTGATGGAACTAAGGCCTTTGGATGAAGCTTCAAAACACCTTCTTGTTTCTTGGATGTCTCCGTGGAGGGTGGAGACCAAGCCTTCGACGGTGTAGTACTTCATTGAGATGCACTGTAGAGGGAACCGCGATGAGTTTGGAGAGAGTGGGTCTCCTGAAGATGCATTGGTAGAGAGACGGGAAATCTACAACTAGGAATTGGGTCTTGGTGGATCTGGTTGTTACCCTTCTCTCGAAGGTAACGATCAGCTCGACATATCCCCAAGGTTTTTTACTGGCTCCATTGAAGCCCTGGAGATCTGATCCCACGTATGAGGTCAGATGGCTTTCATTCAGTTGCAAAGTGGTGAATAGCTGGGCGTACATGATGTCCATCGAGCTGCCTTGGTCGACCAATATGCGTCGCACATCAAAATTCTCCATGCAAGCTCTCACGAGTAGTGGGATGGTCGAATTTGGAGCTCTGTCCGGCAGTTCCTCTCTGTAGAAGGCGAGGGGATGAGAGCCTTCTCGAAATTTTTCGAGCATGGTGTCCATATCCAATTTGGCCGATGAGCTGGTCAAATATCCTCTTTACCGACCCAACCGTGTGCCTATTGAATCCTCCGTCGGAGATGACCATGGTTGCGGGGAAAGATTCCCATGGAATGTGGGTGGAGAAGTACAGGGAGACGTTCCCGAGTAATAGATATCTTCTGACTGTAAGATGCTCACAGGGACCGGAACGACGTCAATGTCGGGGGACATCTTCCCTTCCTCTACGTTTTTGGTTTCAGGCGCTTCTTCGTGGGCCCCCTCCTTCTTTTTGTATTGTTTGAGGTACCCATCTCTAATAAGTATTTCGATTACATCCTTGAGATGAATGCAATCCTCAGTGTTATGCCTGTGACTTTTGTGGAACCTGTAATATTTGCTTTTGTCGGTTTCCAGTTTGGACGGTGTTTGTCGAGGGAAGTGCACCTCGTCCTGCTTAAATTTAGAATTAACGCATTCAGATAGAATATGCTCCCTTGAGGTAGTCATAGGGTGTAGTCTTAGGAACGACCAGTTGGCCCCTTGTTGTCCTTAGAATCCCGTGATTTGTCTTCCCGTTTATTTTCTCCCTGATGGGATGTCGATGGCTCGTCATTCCTCGAGGACATGGCACTCACTCTGGGCCTCGATTCCCTGGCGTTGTTGGCTACTTCCTTCTCCTCGTACTGGATATACGCATGGGCCTTGAAGAGGAGGCAGTCAAGCATGGTCGGTGTCTCAATGACCCCAGCTTTGGCAAAGTCACCATAGGGACGGAGCCCTCACTCGAGGAGATATTTCTTCATGTTGTCGATCGTTGAGACCTGGACTTCTTCCTTGTTGAAGTGTTTAATGTATACCCGCAGAGACTCGTCTCTTCCTTGGATGATTACTTCGAGTGAAGCCTCCAACTTCGGGTGTCAACAGGAGGCAGTGAAGTGCCTAGGAAATAACCTCTCGAGCTGCTTCCAGGAGGTAATGGATTCTTTGGGGAGGCTCTTGTACAAAGACATCGCCCCCTTCCTGAGAGTGGTTGGGAAAAATTTGCATTTGATGGCCCCACTGACTCCTCGGTAGTCGAGGAGAGCGTCAATGTTCTTGATGTGCTCGTCAGGGTCTGTTGTTTCGTTGTAGGTTCCCAATGGAGGTGGCTTCTCCAAGCTGACTGGGAGTGGGGCTTCTGTGGTTTCCCTTGACAGAGGGCCACGGGGCTCGCCGTCTTCACTATCCACGGGGGACGGAGAAGGGGAGTGATAATTTCTTCCCAGTCGATCATCGTGGTCTTGTCGGGGAGAAGGACTCCTTTGTTTCTGTCTTGGTTCAGGAGAATGAAATGGATCATGGTCGATTTGACAGTTGTCTTTCCTCTTCTTGGATGAAGGGGATTCTTGATCTTTCGTAAGAGGTGTACGGTTGCGTTTCTTGAAGAAAGAAACATCACACATCTCCTTTCTTGGTGGAAGGCCACGCCTGGGTGGTGATATACTAGGGGAGTTTTCATCGCTGGGTTCTCCGGGGAGGAGATCTTGACCACTAGTTCTCCCAGACCCCTATCCTTTGATTCTGTTGTAGGATGAGGGCATTGGTCTGATTGATATCAGCGAGCAACGCTTGCATGGTCGGGTCGGTGTTGAGAGGGATGGGAACTGGTTGCATGATTTTTGGAAGTTCCTCGGTGGGATTCTTGGGTCGTGCCTTGTCCAAGAATTGGTCGTCTCCGCATCGGGCGTCAGTTGAATCTGGAGATGCAGTCTGTCCATCTCGAAAACCCAGGTTGTCCTCGAGGTGAGGATGTTCCCGACTTACGTCGATTTTGTGAGCAAGGGAAAGAATAGTCTTTTCGGGAAGATGGAGATCATCATGGTTGGTCATGATTTGTGAAAGTAATCTTGAAAAGTTGCTTTGATCTTTAAGTTTTAAGGAAAGAAATATGGGGAGAGCAGTTTCCCACAGACGGCGCCACTGATCTTACTAGTTGATCAGAACCTGTAAAGTAGTCGAATGAGGATCTATAATTGGGTTGTGATGTCTAGGAAGAAAAAATGGGTTATACCTGTAAGGAACTCTGGCGATCAAGTAAGGGTGGGAACAGAGAGCTACAAGCAAAGTGTTAAGGTATTGATGGTGAATAGTGAATATTCGATACCTGACCTTCACATGTGTGGGGGTTTATATAATGCCCCTAGTGCATGGCCATTGGTTCCTGATTTTACGCTTGGATATGTGGGTATGTAAAATCAGATAACTACCAGGACTTGGTCAAACTGGACAGATGTGCTAGTAACTAGTCGTTGGTTCCGAGGAGGGGCAGTTACATGCATCTCTCTGGTCGGTTTCTTGTGGCCTGTACGAATTTGATGTCGGGCAGGTTGAGAGATGCTCGTCGATCATCCTAGTATAGTGCTGGATTTGGAGGGCAAAGGGTCGATATTCCCTAACGGAGAGCGGGCGGTTCGGGTCATGGACGTGCGGGCCAAACCAAAAGAAAGGGTTAGACTGGGCCCATCCAAGTTGTCGGGCCAGTCCAAAACATATTCCTTCAGTAGTTGGATCACCTTGACTTTCATCTCTGGGTTAAGTTTTTTAGTGGTGTAAGTTGATCTTTTGTTGGACCCATCGCCCAAATCAATTTCTTCCAGAGGATCTTACGCCATTACTTTCACACTTGGCGTTGTTGGATCTTTCTTAAATCCCAAAGGCTTTTCATCGTATGTTGCGTCCAACCTTTGATCTTTTTCTTCGAAGGGTGTTACTTTGTCAGGGGGCTCTGGTTTGAAATTGACCCCAGGTCCCTTGGCATGAACTCCTTCATTATTGGCTTTGACAGCCATGTACTTCACTTCATCCTCCAAGGTCGTTTTTAATTAGTTTTCGGCTAATTAAGCCGAAATATTTTTAAAAAAACATGGAATCATAAATATTCACCGTCTTCGTCACCCCAGCCAGTTGGTCAGAGTCCTGGTACTCCATCTACATCATTCTCTTCCCCCGTGATTTCTCTATCCCATTGAAATACATGGGTTGGGTGCAAGGTGAGGAAATAGAGGGAATTCTTTATTAGTGAGTAGGAATCACCTGCAGGATTGCATGGTCCTATATTGGAAATATTCCTGTTGAAATTTATTATGTCGACATGATTAACCTCACCCATATATTAGCTTTAGTCAGTTTCGTGTTTTCAACGATTCAATCTTCTCTATAAATTGCAATCTTTTGGCGAAGTGGGGATGAAACTGCCCTCACGCTATGAATCCACGGCCAAGCAGCAAGTTGTAGTTTGCCCTTGAGTAAATTACCATAAACATAGAGGGTATACTAATAGATCCCACAATAATATCCTCTTGGATTACTCCTAGAGTGTGGCATACTTTGCCTTTGAAGTTTGACAAGACCACACTGTGCGGCTTAATGTCTGTATCAAACATTCCAATCCTTTTGAGCATGAACTGTGGCATCAGGTTGACTGATACCCCTCCATCCAATATTATCTTATTGATCCCAAAACTCTTCACTTTACCCCTTATGAATAAGGGTTTCATATGATTCTTCATGCCTTGATCTGGGTATTCCAAGAATGCATTATGTTCTTCGACTACACTGTTGTTCATGACGTAATAACACACTGGCCTATGTTTGGCCATTTTGACTTCATCAACCTCTTCAGTTTCGTCAGCCTCAGTCATTTGGTTATACTCATGAGGTAGTACACAAACCACATTACAATTTAAACCCAGAGATAATACCTCCTCTGATTCAAAATTGTCAGTTAACATGTCCTCATCTTCTATTGGCCTTGCTTTCCTCCTTTCGTTGGTTTTCTCCTTTATTGAGGAGAAAAGCTTCCTCCCCACTGGTTGTTTCTCTTCGGTTTTGTTTTGAGGAGGAAGTTGGTTGGTGCTATATTCCCCTAAGTCCTTCTCAGCCATTTCTCTTTGTGCCTTCTTGATTCTCGGATACCTCCTCCACTGAGACCTCGACATTGGGTTTTTCCCTTTGTAGTTCTCAGACTTATAGGCATGTTATTTTGACACTTGAAATTATCTCCTATAGGCTATATATGAGCCTCTTCCAAATTCTAAACTTCTCCTCTTCTCTTGCCCTTGCCCTCTATTCTCAGTTGGCATTACCCATTTGCCAGTTGGAGCATTGACAGGTGGCTTGAAAGTTGCCCTTCAATTCACCTGAGGATAAGAATTGTCTGGACTTCGAGGGACTCATCATTTGTAAAATACAAACCCGCTCTTGGCATCTCTCCAATTGTCCCTTTTTCGAGTAATTTAAACCCTTTTGTAGTTCTCCGCAGCTTTTCTATCATACATTGCACTATGTTGTACCCCAAAATTTACCCTCTTTATTTTGACCTTTTTAGCTTACACGCATATCATTGGTTCTATGGTTATGGGATCAAGGTATATTTAGCAAGCTTCGTCAGGTTACAAGTGACGTTTATTTTGCCAATGGATGTTCTCAGAGTATTTTATATGCTGAAGATCGGTTCGCTGTTTCGCAATGATTCGGGGTTCAAAGATTCACAAGCCCAACCCGACGCGTCATATTCAAGTGTTCTTTCGCCAAGATATCCCTGATAACATATTCCTAAATTCAAGTTCGGCTCGAGAGCCAATTCTTTAAAGAAGGTCTCCGAATGTGCGATTTTTCTCAAAGAAATATGGTTAAAAAGTATGCTGAAAGTGCAGTTTTTACGCACTAAAAAATTTATAACTTGAAGGTCGTGGCTTATTTTGAACCCGTTCCAGTGGCCAAAATTCCGTCTTAATGTCATCTATGTTTTCCTCTCTCACGGATGGAAGCCAATTTTGATCAGAAGGTTTTCAAAAATGCGGATTTATCAAGTATTTTCGTACATAAAATTTATGATAGAAGTTTATTTGCGTCATGTTCAGAAAAGCATAACTTGATCAATTTTCATAGTATTGAGCTGGTTCTGGCGCCAAAATTTCACAAATTGAGTTGACTACATTTACACAGGATATATCGAGTTCGAAAGGTATAAAAAAGGCCTTCGTTTTTTACCCAAAGTGCGCGTGACGCGCCGAAAATCCTGAATTCTGAATAATATTTCATCTGGGTCGAAATTTCGAAAATTCATAACTCGGTCAATTTTTATCGGATCGGGTCCATCTTTTTACACAATGTCACTGACTCAGAGATCTACAACTTTTCTTCCAAAGTAGAGACCGGGTTATGCTCCGATCAATACCAGTTTTTTATTGAAGAACGTGTCAGAGATGACACTGGAGCCCAAAATAAGTTTGTCTGAGGCAAAACTTTAAAATTTCATAACTAATTCATTGTTTATCTTATTGAGCCCATTTTCGGACAGGAGTTAGTTATGGATTTAGGATACATTTTTTTTTCACATTTCAACTACATAAATTGCACTTAAGTCTCTGTGATTTAGCCTAGACCGTGTCAAACTCAAGTGAATAAAAATCTCCACTATTGTTTGTGGTTAATGGAGGCCCAATTGCACATTCAAAGCACATATATTTGCTCTAATTTCCATTATATAATCTCATTCTTTTCACACAAACAGGACACAAAAAAAACCTTTGCCGCAACCCTGTCAAAATATCAAATTCCTTCAAGAATCCTAAAAACCTTTAAATCCTTGTTACAAACCCCCATCTCACTACAAACAAGTCATCCTTGTTATAAACCCTAATCTCACTACTTCTCCAGTAAGGGTAAGGCTAGTTTGATCTCCATGATCAAAAGGGTGTAGAAACATTCATACATGCCATATCGGTTTTAATATTACAAAATTTCATATATTTGCTTTATTTGTATTTCATGATATAGTAATTTATTTTATGTGTTCATGACATTCAACACTGCAGATTTAGACAGGGTCCCATGCAGGGTTATTACAAAACACTGAGGCCGAATCATAACAACCACCAATGCATGGCAATACAAACATCTTGAGGAGGTTAAGGGCGTGGGTTCAACACCCACCTCTATTGGTTTTGTTTTTCTTCCTTTCTATTTATCTTTTTAATTATTTTCATTCTTTCTGTTTAAAACATTTTCATAAAACTTAACATTTTTCATAAACCTTTGATTTTTTATAATAAACTCGAGTAATTAATTTTAGGTTTTTTAAAAATTTAATTTTAGGTTTTAAATTAATTTTTGGTTCAACACTCACCCCTAACATTTGCATTATTTATATTTTCTAACCCTATTTTTCATTAATGTTTCTTCTCCTATCTATTTTTTGGCAAACTTAATTCTTTCTTTTTAATCATTACACATAAACTTTTTTTTAAATTTTTTTTTTAAATTAAAATTAATTAGGTTTTAAGTTTTTTTAATTAACCTTTTTTCAAAATTAACCTTTTTTTAATTAAAATTAATTAGGTTTTAGATTTTTTTATTAACCTTTTTTTTCAAAATTAACCTTTTTTTATTATTAATTAAAACTAATTAGGATTTAAGTATTTTAATTAATTTTTTTTTAAATTAACATTTTTTTATTAATTAAAATTAATTAGGATTTTTAGGTTTATTTAATTAATTATCATAAATCATTTTTTTATAAAAAATCACCAAAACATTTTCTTTACTATTTTCATCTTATTTTTATTTTCCTAGATAAAGTGTATAGGGCGCATTCAACTGTAATAGCGTAGTTTTATTTTTTCTACTTTTTTCATCATTATCATATAATTGCTTCTAGGATGTAATAGTTTTATGATTTCTTTTCCGCACTCTTCACTATTATGTAACTGCCCCAAAGCTCTGTGATAGCTTAGGTTTATATTTCCGCCATTACTTCCTGCTATTATATTTTATGCAATGCTTAGATTAATAGGATTGTATGGAAAGATAAAAATGAACGATAGAAAACCCTAATTGCAAGATAAATGTAACTGAAAAAACACACTCTTGCACACTTGCACCCTTAGGGTATACCTCACTTAGTTGCCTCGGAAAACAATGGCCATGTCCTCGAACGTAGGTATATCTTAGCAAAAGACCCTTAATCTAAAAGTCATCATAAAGATCATAGTCCCTTAACGTCCCTCGAGTTGCCTACGAGAAATGATCTTGTCCCTCGATGTTGCCTATATGATGACAGTCCCTTCGAACTGCTAAGGTATCCCTATATGTTGCCTTCTATGACCATAACAATGACCCGCGCTTGTCCCTCATACATCTAATGATAGGGCTACCTACTCACTAATAGTAGGATAGCACTGTCTAAAGTATAGGGAGAAAAGAATGACATTTTCGAATATAAGTAGATAAATTCTTAGATGCTTGCTCAAAACAACTTTTTGCACCTATACAAAAATATTTCAAAACACTTTCAAAAACATTCGCCTTGTCAACACTCTTGAGGACTGATACAAGAGTTATCACAAAGAGAATCGTTGCACTAAGGCATTTTCAAAACAATTTTCAAAATACACAAAGCACAAGCAATTTTCAAAACATGAGTTAAGCATCTAAGAGCCCGTGGAAAACCACGGATGAAAAGGGTGCTAACATCTTTCCTTTCCATAATCTACCCCCTTACTCAGAAAACTCTTGAAAGGTCTTTTTCTGTTCTTTTTACCCTTTCCTTTATTGGATAAAAGAAAAGTCGGTGGCGACTCTTGCTTACGGCGACATTTGCGAACAAAAACCGCAAACCAGTATTAATAGTCGGTTCTTCCACCGTATCACAGTACTGGCGACTCTGCTGGGAAATATGATTTAGAAAGTTGGGTTTACCTTAGGATCTAGGTCATTTTAATTTCTTCTTTGGCTTGTCTTGTTTGATTTACTTTTAAGGGTATCTGTTTGGGTTGTTTGGATCCTAAACCCGGATCAGGGAATTCCTTTTAGGTAAGTAGCAATAAACTGTGAGGGAGTTGTACGGAGTATACCGACACGGTTGAAACAGTAGCTACGTTGATGTGATACTTTGGTGTGTACCGGTAGCCCTTGAGTAATCAAGGAGAATACAGGGTTGTTGCATGGTATCATAAAGCGTAAACTGACCTTAGCACCTTAAAATCGCGCGGCTGGAACCTGTCATCTGGATGTTAATGGAACATCAATAAAGTCGCCACCGAACGTCTTTTATCCCGCCGAAAGGAAAAGGTAAACATCGAGAAAACCTAAAAAGGGAGAAATCACGGTCTTTCGACCGAGAGATCGGGTAAGGGTGTCTGTTAGGCGAGGGGAAGGTTTTATCACCCCACACGCCCGTAGTACTCTATGGTATTCACTCTTGTTGTCTAATCTAATGGGTGTGGTCAAATCCTATGTTTATGGCTTAAAACTGAAAAGGGAATGCATGCGAAAGGAAAAAAACAATGTAGGGAAAATAAAAGTTGTGCTCGATCAGGTCCTACCCCAATGCCTACGTATCCCTTTTAAGGAATCAGAGCATCTGTAGTTCGACTTACATATTTTGGTTGGTTTGTGTTTTTTAGTTAAGACAACAAAAACAGTCAAGATGGCGAAACATCAAATGAAACAACAAACAAATGAGATGGTAAAACATCGACTAAATAATAACAAGGTAACATTTCAAAGATGGAGAAACGTCAAATAATAAAATGGATGATGAAACATCACACCTAGCAATGATATTGAGAATCAAAGCAGGATAACAAACAGATGCGATGGCGAGACATCGGCTTCAAACGAATGTGAGATGGCGAAACATCGGTTAAAAGATAACAAGGTATCATGGAAAAGATGGCAAAACATCGATAAAACAGATGACAAAACATCACACCTAACAATGATATTGAGAATCAAAGTAGGATAACAAACATGTGCAACAGCGAGACATCGGCTTCAAACAAACGTGCGATGGTGAAACATCGGTTGAAAGATAGCAAAGTATCATGGCAAAGATGGCGAAACATCGATAAAACAGATGACAAAACATCACACCTAACAATGATATTGAGAATCAAAGTAGGATAACAAACATGTGCGATGGCGAGACATCGGCTTCAAACAAACGTGCGATGGAGAAACATCGGTTGAAAGATAGCACAGTATCATGGCAAAGATGGAGAAACATCAATAAATCGGATGACTAAGCATCACACCTAAAAATGATATTGAGAATCAAAGTAGGATAAAAAAACATGTGCGATGGCGAAAAATCGGCTTCAAACAAATGTGCGATGGCGAAACATCGATTAACCAGGTTTAAAAGCATAGCCAAGAGGCACATAGACAAAGTAAGATTGGTTTGTATATTTTATTCTGAAGAAGGGTTTAAGTTTATTAGAAATGTTTTTATGATTTGCCAAGAAAACAGTTTTAGTTTTAAGATGCAAAATGCAAAGGAAGGAAAAACAACTAAGGGAAACTAGCCTAGCATTATCCCTAGTGTTATCATACAATGATTGATCCTAAGGTTGAGGATAAAGGAAACCCTACCTTAATTAACATGTTAAAGGAAGCTTAACAAAACTATCCTATAGGGAACATGCAATGAGAGCGAAGTTGTGATCTCAATTTCTAAATTGAGTGACTCATCGATCAACAATTAAAGAAGAAAAACAAATAAACATCCTATAGGGAACATGCAATGAGAGCGAAGTCGTGATCTCAATTTCTAAATTGAGTGACTCATCGATCAACAATTAAAGAAGTAAAGCAATAAACATCCTATAGGGAACATGCAATGAGAGTGAAGTCGTGATCTCAATTTCTAAATTGAGTGACTCATCGATCAAAAGCAAACACATGTATCAGACAAACAACCAGAGGGTCTCCTGACATATATCAGCAACAGAGGTCCCATCATGCAATCAGAGAACTATGCAAAATGAAAATGGAAGAAAGGAAATGGTGCAATACCAAACGGATAACTATCCGTAGAAACTGAGAAAGAATAAAAGAAACCCAAAGAACTTCAAGCAAGCTGGCATCAGTAGACAAATCGAGTCAGAAATTACACCATCAGGATGTAAGTAATTTATCAGATATGAACAAATACCATGGGTAATGTATAGCATTCACAATCATATATATATATATATATATATATATATATATATATATATATATATATATATATATATATATATATATATATATATATATATATATATATATATATATATATGTCCTGCATAAACCATCAAACATGCCAAGCACAAGAATGGTGCCAATATAATAAATTGTGCTCCACAAATAAAGTGAAATACAATAGCCTCAAGCCAAAAGTGGAAAATTTCTCAAAGTACCTCGCACATTCAACAGACAAGTTAGTATTCCATAAGGTGAATGATGACTCACATAAGGGATGGATGAAACATGGTGAAGTGAGGAAAACATGATGACAATTATCAAAGTATTAGGTATGATAGACAAAAGGAAACAGGCACATGCACAATTAGGTTAAAAGATTTAGAGTAATGTTGCTCCTTTCTATCACCAAAGTGAGTTGACAATTGAATATCAATCAAGGAGAATAGGATCTTGAAAAGAATACAATTAAAGACCATGGAGATCAGGGGAAAACACATTTCAATCATGTACAATTAATTCAACCATAACTCACAAGCACAATAGCAGATGAATCCCACACAATGCATTAGAAGGTTCAAACATTCAAACATGAGGCATCAAATGAAATGACTTGAGCTATCATGGATAATCAGAATCAATATGATCATTAGGTGCCCAATTATAGGCCTCACTCAAGTTCATTGGCCATCAAACAAATTGCAACAAGATATGCAACATTAATTGGGTACCTTCACTTCAAAAATACATCAAAAATAGAAACAAGGATCCATAAATCAAACCAAAAAAATATTATCATCCTTGAAGTTTGTATAAGTCAGAAAGCAAGTCTTATGTTCATGAATGATTGAGGAGGGAATCAAATGCGGCCCAAAGTTCAAGACTAGTTGGCAAAACTACCAAACTAGACAAGTTTTCAAAGTAATTTGTGGAAAAATGTCAAACCAAGTTAAATAATTCAAGAAAAATGGTTTTCAGATCCTCAACACATTCATGAACCCTAATCAAGACTTGATTCTATTGAAAATCCAGGGCATAGTGGTTTTGAAAATGAAACTTGCACCATAAGCAACAAAACCCTAATTTTTGACTTTTAATCTTAAATATTGATTAAGTAAGACCAAAGTTCAAACAATTTAAGTCAAGGTTATACAAATCACCAAGAAACCCTAAATGTCAAAAAAAAAATTTCACATTTCTTTGAATTAAGGAAAAGTCAAAAATGAAATTAAATTCAAACAAATAGTCAATTAACAAATATTCACATTTCAAAAAAACATTTTAACCAAAAAGTCAGAAAAATGTCCAACCAAAATTATATTCAAATATTAGAATTAAAAACACACATCTCTGATTTTTTATGGAATTTTTGAATTAGTGGAGGTATTAAAATAAAAAATTGAACAAAACGATTAACAATTAAACTATTATTTAAGGGCAAAAATGCAAACCCTAGCCAAAAATCACAAAAAGGTCAAAATGAAAATATGTTCAGATTTTATGACTAAAAACAAGCTTGCATGATATTTTTGAGAATTTTTGAATCAATGGAAGTATTAAAGTAAAATTTAAACAAAACAATTAACAATTTAACTTTTGAAATCAAATTTAACATCAAAAATAGAAGGAAAAAAAACTAAACAAATTTCAGAATCAAATTCCACATGATTTTATGAGTCAAAAATATTTTTTGTTGAATTTTCCAAATCAAAGAAATATTAAAACAAAAATAATCACTTAACAAACAAATAATTAAACTCATTAATTTTTGAACTAATCAAAACATTTTCAAAAAAATTTCAAAAAAATGCACAAGGGGAGGCCACGTAATCAGAATTTTCCAACCATTTTTGAGCAAGAAATAAAATTATGGAAATCAATTTATAAAACAAAATTCAAATGAATTAAAGAAATAAGCCAGCCAACCAGAGGAGGCCACGTAATCATCTTCAACCTCTGGCTAGGGCAAAAACGCGCGCGTGATCAGCTTCATCATCTCATTTTCCAGTCAACATAACATGTTCAATTCTACACCATTTTTCATGAAATTTCGTGCAAATTAAAGACAACATTTCA
Organism: Vicia faba; assembly: GCA_948472305.1. Taxonomy (NCBI): domain Eukaryota; kingdom Viridiplantae; phylum Streptophyta; class Magnoliopsida; order Fabales; family Fabaceae; genus Vicia; species Vicia faba. The sequence continues at coordinate 817,126,125 of OX451738.1, forward strand.
TACTTCAACATGCAATTCGAATGATATCAAATAATTAACCATGGATCAAGAACAGATCGTGCAAAAATGTCAAAAACTCACTGAACAGAAAAAATTCAGATGCATCATTCATGCATATCTCATCAAATTGTAAGCTCTGAAGCTACAAAAACACTTAATGAACTTCAAACAACATGATTATGAACTTAAATCACACAATGCACGGCTAGAAATCAAAATCCAAAGTTAAGAATTCAAACCTTTAAGAAAAAACAGATCTACTGTCTCCTTCACTCCAGTTGCAAACCAAGCCTCGGTCTACAATCCTTATCACTTGGAGAAGAGAATGCAAGAAAAATTAACCAAATCGTGCAAGGGAAATGGAAGAATCAAAGAAAATTGCAGAGCAAGTAGCTATGGAGTTTTCTGATTTCAGGGATGAAACAAAGCACGAACCACGCTCAATGAGGCTTGCTTCTCAATATATAGAGTATCAAGAGGAGGGTAGGATAGGTTTTTCGCACTGAAAGCTCTTAGAAAGAATGAAATCTTCTATTTGCCAAAATCAAGTATGCACATGCAGCCCTCAAACCCCTCGTGTGTTGGCCTGCATTTTATGTGCATTTCAGTCCATTTTATTTCAGGAAGAGATTATCAAAAGAATTAAGACTTAAATCCTTGTATTAAGCAAGTGTTGGTGATTAGGCATTTTCATGCCACTTTTGGCAAAATCACGAGTTGCCCTTGCATTTGCCCATGTGCAGCTTAAGCTTTGGCATGATGGGCCTTGGTACGTTGCATATTAGTCATGGTCCAAGTTTAAAGTGAAACAAAAGGCCACAACTCAAGTTATCAAGAATTTGCAATTTGCATGGCATGCATGAATTCAATGAAATGCCTCAAAATTCTAAGGCCCACAACTTGCTCATACTTTTGAATTTTGATACAAATGAGTACAATTTGGAAAGGTGTTGAAAACATCTAAAATCCCTTAGTTTTTAGTTTTTGCAATTGAGTCCATTAAGTTTATCAAAATTGAGCTTGAAATTCACTAATTTTGGAAAATGACCTATAATTTTGTGACTTCTAAAGACCATAATTCTTGATTCCTTGCCAATTTGGACATGAGACCAAAAGGAGATGAAAGATCATCCTCTTAGATTTCCAAGCATACTTCATTTGTATTCTCTTGATCAAAGGTGAATAAAATATGAATTTTTGAAATTAATTCCTTATTTTCCAAAATTAGAAACTTTAAGGGTTTCTTCAAGAACAAGTTTCAACCCAAACCTCAATCTCTTTGATCCAATGACCAAAATGGACTTGAAATATGAAAAGTGCATCCTTGAATTGATGGTTGGCCAAAAATTCACTTGGTCAACTTTGTCTTTGACTAATTTTGACCAAAATGACCATTTTGCCCTTTTGAATCAATTGATCCACTTCCCTTCAAAATTGATGATCAAAACTTCAAACATATGATATTTCAAACAAATAGAGGCCATGTACAAAGTTTCACTTCAAAATTCTCAAGAAATCCTGATAAAAACCCAAACCCTAGTTTTGGTTAATACATCAGGAGACAGATGAACCATCTTCAAAACTTCAAATCCTCTAGATATCTTGACCAATTTCTTGTACTAAGACCTTCCAAATATCAATGAGATGATATAGCTTCCAAATCAAAACTTGTATGTTGATCAATATTCTTGCTCAAACAAAACCCTAATTTGACTGGTGAATCAAAGGAGTGGTTCCTTCTCATAATCAAACATAAACTTCAATCCTCTGATGGTCCAAAGAGATGGATAAAACATCTTGAGATATGCAATAAATTTTGAGCTTGAAAGATCCAGAGGTTTAGATGATAAGGCTCTACTTGAGTAACTTTTCAATGCAATCAAATTTTCAAAGCTTGAGGAAGTCTTGATAACCAAAGTAATTTGATCCCATCACAATGTATGAATGCAATGCAATATGATATTCATGATGAAACATAAGCCAAAATCAAGAGGCTAAATTTTGGGGTGCAACAGCTGCCCCTATTCAAACAATTTAAACATGATAAGTGAGAAAAGTGACAACTTTCGAGCGTTCAGAGTTGAAGATGATTGAATACAAAAGAACCCGAAAATTTACACTCTTGAAGAAGAAAGAAAAAGAAACAAAAAAACCCCAAGACATGCGTCAGAATGAAGCTGTAACGCAGGTTGAAACAGAACGAAAACATAAAGAAGAGTAGACGCAACTAAACTTCCGGAAAAAGTGCCAGGGCAAAACTGGGCTTCAAGAAGGGTAAAATAAAACCCAAACCAGGGTATAGGCGAAATTAAGCTCTGGAAAAGAAAGCGTACGCGGGTGAGGAGGCAAAACTCTAAGCTCGACCCAAAGAAAAATGGCTAGAGTGTGTGATTCTAGGAGCACTTGCTAATCTCAACTAAGATAGCCAGTATGAAGGAACTGAAAGAATCTCAGAAATGAGGAACAAAAGCGAGACGAAACTTGACTCAATAACCAGTTAGACGGAGCTAAGCCAGATGAGTACCAGGACGAAACTGGATTTCACGCACGGGTAACGAGGCGAAACTCGACCCATAACAAAGTGGTGAGAGTTCATGTTTCTCAAAACACTTGCTGGTCTCAGATCAATGGATAAACAGTGACGAAAACTGATAGAAGCATCCAAGGAACAAAGGAGACTGATCTCAAACCAGGGATGCAGTACGAACACTGCACTCGGTAAACAAACACCGTTAAAGGGTCCAAGGTATGAAAACAAAGACGAGACGAAACTCGACTCAATAACTAGTTAGGCGAAACTAAACTAGATGAGTACCAGGACAAAACTGGATTTCATGCACGGGTAACGAGGCGAAACTCGACCCAAAACGAGGAGATTAGGGCGTACACCTAAAAACCTGCTGAAAGCGGATATCAGGATAAAAATGGTATTCAAAAGGTGCATCAATAGACATTGGAATGAACCAGAGAGGGTAGTGAAGACTAAACCCGAGAAGACCGCGCCAGGGCGAAACTGAACTACAGTCAAGAGTAGACACTCAAACAAACAAATGATTGACATGGAAAGGATATTGTTATGAGGGGAAAACTGAGATAAAGAGGACGAAGACCTCGCTGGGGATTTAATCCGAAGTATTTATCAAATTCACTGGGGACAGCAAAAACAATAATGGCTTATATTCCGATGCATGTTTGAATTCTTTTTATATAGCGCAATGCTCCATATAATGGAGATGCTACGTGTTTTGGTAGATGCAATCTGGTGATGCATGTTTAAAAGTTCCACTAGGGAATGGCCAATGACCAAGAAATCAGAATCTGACATGACTTGCAAAAATAAATTGCAAAATCCAAAGGAGAGGAGAAAATATGGGGAACCACTAGAGAGGGAACCTCGGAGAGATGAAGCTTCGCGGGGAATAAAAACCGAGCAACCAGTAGAAACGGGCCACAAACATTGAGATGAGCTGCAAAAATAAATTTCAAACTCCTAGAGAAGATCAGATCGACACTGTAGCTTTTGGAGAAGATTAGACATTGAGGCAGAAGATCAGGACAAGACTGTAATCTCTGGAAAAGACAGTTGCGGCCATGTTGAGGATGACACCAAGACAATAAACTCGACGTGAGGGGTGAAAACCTTTGCTGAGGGAACAAAGCTCTGCTGAGGAGACGGGACTTCACCGGGGAGACAGAGCTTTGTTGAAGATTTTTGTTGGAGAGAGATTTTTTTGAATGCAACCAATGGACGGATCATGCAGATAGTCACACAGTATCGGCCTTACTGGGGATAGGGAAGGACCTTAACATAAGGATTCCCCAGTCAGTAGATCAGCTGGGAAATGAGAGATCAAGGCGAGGGATCTCTGTTGGAAATTATGTTGGGGAGTTGAAACTCCTTCAAAATGTGAGTTCCCATTTAAACGATTCCACTGGGGATGTGCGACTTATTCAAACTTGAAGTCTTAGAATGAAACTTTTGAAAGAAGATTCCTGGGGCCATAAAACTTTTCTGCAGAAACGAAACTTCATTGGGGAAACGAAACTTCATTGGAGATAAGTAGAGTCCTAATCATACATGGGACCTATCCAAATATTCCCTTCTTGACAATCATTAAGCTCTTTACAGGCGTTCGACGTGTAAACTCTTTTCTTGATGTCTGACAAATGTTTTACTCGCAGGAAGATGTTTATTTTGGGAATGACAGACCTGATGCGACGACTATTTAAGCCTTAGAAGTTGAAAATCTTAACAAGGTGCCGTATCTCTGTTGTGAATGAATCACTGGCTAGAGTGCAAAAATTTCAAAACTTTTCTTCTTTTTTTTTTGAAAAACGAGTCAAGATGCGGGTGATAATATACCAACATGGATGTGCAACACATATTTTGGAGTTTAGGAAATGTTATCCCATTGTAGTATGCTTTCGGTTCAAACCCTTGTTTCAGTTAGGACTTTTAAAGGTTGTAACATGGCCTAGTTCGAGGTTTTTTTTTTAAAAAAAGTTTTTCAAGGCTCGAGTTATTTGGTGCCCACCCCCTTCGTGATATTCTTCTGTCCTAAGTTTAGTAGACTCATCACAAGTATTCCTCTTTCAAAAGGATTTAAAATGGTTGAACGATCACGACAAATCCTCCAACATGATTGTCACTTAACTTTTGCTGCTTTTGTTCTTTGATATTATTGTTCCTCTTCTTTTGATGAAAATTTTATTGAACAATTTTCTTTTTGGCCTTTTAGGCTCTCTTTTCCCTAACTTTTGTCTGGACAAAATCTTTTGAATTGCAATTTTGGAAGTCCAGCGGGATGCCCTAACTTTTGCCTAAGCGACTTGTTTTCAAGTTCTGACTTAGCGGGGCTTTTTGTTTCTTTCTTATCTATGCTTTCCAGTTCGAGAAAGTCAATGTGACTCTCTTTTTTTCCTCTCTTTCTTTTTTTTGAAGAGAACAAATGCCTCATTCCTTGGTCGGTGAGGGATAGCCATTAATATATCGATTCGATCTCGACCTCGAGACTTTTTGAGGAAATGAACATCGTAGTTTAGACATTTTTCATGATCTCATGATGCGACAGATAAAATGTGGTGATCCTCAGATGGGACATTCCTTCTGAAATTTGAATGCTTGGTAAAATCAACTGAACATCTACCCTTCCCCTGGTCTAAAAAAAACAAGGTTTTTTTTAACGAAAAAGAAACTCCTACTTTGAAGGCTCAGAGGGGTTAATGAGGGTCTAACTCCCTTATATCTCCGGTGTTTGGGGATTGAAATAATGCATGTACATTTTCAACGGGGTTCTACTCAAAAGCATACCAATACATCCATTGTTTTTAGCTAAACTCCTTCCTCCAAACTCTTGGCTAAGCAAAAGAATTGGCACAATTGGTATCAAAATGCTCGAAAAATCGATTAAAGAGTGATACTGGATGGATTAAGTAAAATGAAACACTTTTTTTTCAAGGCAAAAATATTTAACACATCAAGACTGACATTCAGCTATAAACAAAATCCTATATGCAGATAATGCTAAAGCAATCAATCAAGATAACACGTGAAAGTGCGGCAAAAAAACGTAATGAAAGCTATTATGGGGAAGAAAATATCTCCAACCAGGTTTGCCGATCTTGCCGGCCTGCCATAATCGTGATATTACCCTGACCCATGACCTTTACTAACAGCACGGAGCTGTGAAACAAAATTGGCAAGGCATCCGCCAGCCAAGTGATTGAAAAAAACATCAATCAGAGAAACAAACGTGCCCCTCACACAGGTAGTAGTTGTGTTTGTTATCCGCATTTCAAGTGATCCACCAACCATGACTTGTATTACCATTTCCGTGTAAGGCCCACAAAGTTTATATGCACATGCTTATCAAAAATATTGGACGTTTTTGCAAATAAAATAGTGAAAAGGAAGAAAAGAAACATATATGTATACTTGAAAGAAGATATTCTATTGATTTTAAGAAATCAGCCTGTGAAAAAAGGCATTTACATTTGGAAGTAAGCAATTACAAAATAAAAGCAAACAAGTATTTACAAATGGAAATGTGAATGTGAATATCCATCAAGTTCTGACTCTGCTATGACTCCTATAACTCTCACACTTCCTGCTTTCAGACTCATCATCTTGGATTGGCTTCGAGCTTATGCCAGGTGACGGAATGAAGGAAAGAAACAAAGGATCTCATGCTGAGCATAGTCGTTTGCTTTAAGTCTCTAACTTTTGCCTGAATCGCCCTTTTGGGTTTTCGATTCACCGGGACACCCTCTTTTTGCCTAAACCGCCCTTTCGGGTTTTCAGTTTAGCGGTTTTTTTTTGTTTTTTTGTTTTTTTTATGCAAAGTATTTTTAACTACGTTAGCATTCACAGGGAGAGGGAAGTACTCTCCATCCATAGTTGTGAGCATTATCGCTCCTCCAGAGAAAACTTTTCTGACCATGAAAGGACCTTCATAAGTCGGAACCCACTTGCCCCTTGGATCTCCCTGGGGGAGAATTATCCTTTTTAGCACAAGATCACATGGCTTGTAACACTGAGGCTGTACCCTCTTATCAAAAGCTTTCCTCATCCTCTGTTGATATACCTGACCATGACATACAGCCGTCAGCCTCTTCTCGTCAATGAGTTCCAACTGATCCAGCCGATTATGTACCCATTCACTTTCATCCAACTCAACATCCCTCGTGATCCTAAGAGAAGGAATCTCGACTTCTACTGGCAATACTGCTTCCATACCGTAAACCAATGAAAATGGGGTCGCCCCAGTTGAAGTACGCACAGTGGTGCGGTAACCATGCAAAGTAAAAGGCAGCATCTCATGCCAATCTTTATAGGTTACCACCATCTTCTGAACAATTTTCTTAATATTCTTATTGGCCGCTTCGACAGTGCCATTCATCTTTGGTCGGTATGGGGAAGAGTTATGATGCTTGATTTTGAAAGACTCATAAAGCTCCTTCATCATTTTGTTGTTCAAATTAGACCCATTATCGGTAATGATCTTTTTAGGCACTCCGTAGCGATAAATAATATTGTGCTTAACGAACCGAGTTAGCACTTGCTTGGTGACATTGGCATAGGATGCAGCTTCGACCCATTTTGTAAAATAATCGATGGCAACCAGAATGAAACGGTGACCGTTGGATGCAGTCGGTTCAATCTTGTCGATCATATCAATTCCCCACATCGCAAACAGCCAAGGGGAAGTCAATACATTCAAAGGTACTGGCAGCACATGCACCTTATCAGCATAGACTTGACATTTGTGGCAAACCCGTGCATGATTGTAACAGTCGGTCTCCATGGTGGACCAATAATAACCTGCTCGCAAAATAGTTTTAGCCATGGTATGCCCGTTGGAATGGGTCCCGAAATCGTCTTCATGTATCTCTTCAATAATTCTAGCTGCTTCTTTCTTGTCAACACATCTGAGCAGTAAACCGTCATGATGCCTTCTATACAACACACCACCACTGAGAAAGAACTTGGCTGAAAATCTTCTCAAGAACTTCTTATCTATGATGGATGCCTCTTCAGGGTACTCTTGTGTTTCCAGATATCGTTTAACGTCATAAAACCAAGGGTTACCATCTAGTTCCAAACTGGACTCAAAACAGAAAGCAGTCTCACTCAAACTTTTGATGGTAATGGCAGGTACCTCATTAGCCCACTTAACCTTGAACATGGAGGACAAAGTTGCCAGTGCATCAACTAGATTGTTTTCTTCTCTGGGAATGTGCTCAAACATGATCTCTTCGAAGTACGGAATCAGCTTCATAACATGCTCATGATAGGGAATTAGGTTCTGATTGTGAGTCTCCCAATCTCCATTAATCTGGATGATAACAAGATTGGAATCCCCGTAAACTTTCAAAAACTTGATGCGCAGGTCAATCGCCGCCTCAATGCCATAAATGTAAGCCTCATATTCGGCCATTTTGTTAGTGCAATCGAAACAAATACGAGCCGTGAAGGGAATGTGGTATCCCTCAGGGGAAGTGATAACATCTCCGACGCTGTTTCCCATGGCATTAGAGGCACCATCAAAAACAAGCATCCAACGTGATCCCGGCTCGGGTCCTTCGTCTGGGTCTGGTATGTTACAATCTCGAATATACACAATTTCCTCATCTGGAAAATCAAACCTCCTCGGTTCATAATCGTCCATGGGCTGATGAGCAAGATGGTCAACCAGTACACTACCCTTAATTTCCTTTTGAGTAGTGTATTGGATATAATATTCAGTGAGTATCATCTGCCAACAGGCTACCCTGCCTGTAAGAGTTGGCTTCTCGAAAATGTACTTGATTGGATCCATTTTGGATATCAAGTAGGTGGTGTGAGTTAACATATATTGCCTCAAACGTTTGGCGGCCCAGGTAAGCGCACAATAAGTCTTTTCCAGCAATGAGTACCTTGACTCGCATTCCGTAAACTTCTTACTCAAGTAGTAAATAGCCTGCTCTTTCTTCCCTGTCTCGTCGTGCTGACCGAGGACACAACCCATTGAGCTCTCCAACACAGTTAGATACATGATTAGTGGCCTTCCTTCCACTGGAGACATGAGTATTGGAGGTTCCTGCAAATACTCTTTTATTTTGTCAAAGGCCTTCTGACAATCCTCATTCCATTTCACCGTCTGAATTTTCTTCAACAACTTGAGCAAAGGTTCACAGGTGGCTGTGAGATGAGAAATGAATCTAGAAATGTAGTTTAACCTTCCCAAGAAACCACGTACTTCCTTCTCTGTCCTTGTCTCAGGCATTTCCTGTATCGCTTTTACCTTGGTCGGGTCCACCTCGATACCTTTTTCACTTACAATAAAACCCAATAGCTTGTCAGATCTCACCCCGAAGGTGCAGTTATTCGGATTCAACCTCAGCAAGAACTGCCTAAGTCTCTCAAACAAATTTTCCAGATGAACAAGATGTTCCTCTTCCGTGTCAGACTTAGCAATCATATCGTCCACATATACCTCAATCTCTTTGTGAATCAAATCATGAAAGAGAGTGACCATGGCGCACTGATATGTTGCCCCAACATTTTTTAAACCAAATGGCATCACTTTATAATAGAAAGTTACCCAAGGCGTGATGAATTTTGTCTTTTCCATATCCTCCGGAGCCATCTTAATTTGATTGTAACCCGAAAAGCCATCCATGAACGAAAACACTTTGGAATGAGCAGTATTATCGACCAACACATCAATATGCGGAAGAGGGAAATCATCTTTAGGGTTGGCCCTGTTCAAATCCCTATAATCCACGCACATCCTAACTTTACCATCCTTCCTGGGCACAGGCACAATATTTGCAATCCATGGCGAATAATTGACGACCTTTAAGAAATTCGCGTCCAACTGCTTCTGGACCTCCTCTTTGATCTTCTTGGACATCTCAGGGTGAGTTCTTCGGAGCTTTTGCTTGACAGGAGAACAACCTTCTTTGAGTGGTAGTCGATGAACCACTATGTCTGTATTCAACCCATACATATCCTCATAAGACCAAGAGAATATATTAGAATACTCACGGAGTAGCTCAACCAATCTGACCTTTATACTTTCTTCGAGATCTGCCCCTATCTTGACTTCTCTTCTTACCTCTTATGTGCCAATATTCACCACCTCAATCGAATCCTGATTCGGCTGGATAACATTCTCCTCTTGTTTTAATAATCTTGCTAATTCCTCAAGGAGATCACAATCCTCATATGCTTCTTCTTCAGCTTGATAAATAGGAGTATCAAAGTCATAATGAGCCATAGCAGAGTCGTTATCAATGTGATCGGTGGTGGAAGTGCATCTGCATGAATGACATTTTGGCGTTTTTTAGTGACAGTGTGTGAAAAGAGAAGCATTGCCAAAATAAAAAGAGATGGAACAAAATTTTGAATGCAAAAACGTCCTTTATTTCATGATAAACTTGAAAAAATAAACATGGTGGCCCTACACAAATGATCCACTACGCCTTGGGCAGAGCGTAGGAATTATGATATGATAATAAATAAAAACAAGAAAATTACTCCTCAGCGCTTGATACTTGGATAACATCCACATAAGTCCAATTGTTGAGTGTCTGGCCTGGAATACTCGGACGAATCCAATCTTTGATATTGTAACCATCAACCCTATCGTCGCCAACTGCATTGACGTGTTCTTCTCGAGCAGCACAAGGACAGGAAAACTTCACAGGAGTAGATAAACTAGATGCTCTAGGGGTTGCACTCTGCTGACCCGGGCTAAAACCAAGACCAAATTTATCAAATTTTGGAGTAACGTCCAACACCTGACCCCAACCTTCAGGGTTACCATTTTCCACCACAGCTTTCGCATCCTTGAGAGAAGACATAACAGTTTCCGTTTTCCTTTTCTGCTCTGGAGGAGGAAAATTTATGGCATGAACTATCTCAAATGCCTGAAATGGATTCTCATCTATCTTGCCTTCAACTTCAACATAGCGGAATGATGTCAAATGACTCACGATGTACTCTTCCTCGCCGCACACAGTTATCACCTTTCCTTCTGCAGGATACCTGAGTTTCAGATGAAGAGTAGAAGTGACTGTTCTTGCTCTATGAATCCACGGCCTCCCCAACAAACAACAATACGCTGGCTGTATATCCATCACAAAAAATGTAGTTATGAAGGTGCGAGGACCGACCTTGACTGGTAACTCCACCTCCCCATACACTGACCTTCGAGACCCATCAAACGCCTTCACCATCAAATCACTAGGGCGCAGCTCCAGTCCAGAATAATCAATCTTCATCAATGTTGACTTGGGCAATACATTCAAAGACGATCATGTATCTACCAAAACCCGGGATAAAGTAGTGCCCCTACACTCCATTGAAATATGCAACGCTTTGTTATGGTCTGGCCCTTCCGGAGGAAGATCAAAATTTGTAAAGCCCAGACCATTCCCGGCAGATATATTAGCACAAACATTCTCAAACTGATTGACTGTTATTTCATGTGGCATGAACGCATTCTTAAACAACTTTATCAAAGCATTTCGGTGAGATTCTGAATAAATCATCAGAGACAAGATAGACATCTTAGAAGGAGTGTGGCTCAGATGATCAATTATGCTATAATCACTCTTTCTGATAATTCGCATTAACTCTTCAACCTCATCGGGAACTGAAGAAGCTTCCGGTATCGGAATTGACTGAGTCACATTGGCTGGCATAACCCTTGGATTACCAATTATTGCCTGCTGTTTTCCTTTTTCTCTTGCAGAAGCATCTGCCGCATCTTGCACATTGGAAGGACCAAAAACTCTCCCGCTTCTAGTCATTCGACTCACACCAGAAAAGTTATGAACTTCCTCTTCATTATCTTCGGCGCGTTCTTCCTCAGATACACGGGTACTAACCTCCTGCTTCACCCCATGGTAATAAACATCAGCACCGTAGTGCCATGGGATGACCTTCTCACTAGTATACAACATGGGACCAGGTACCGTAATCATCAAAGGAGGTGCCCTAGATGGGGTAGGAATGCGCACAGGGGTGTAAGGAATAGATACTACATCAACATCTTCTTCGGTAACCTTGCGGTAGCTCGGTTTCCTATCAAACTGCACGGAACCTTCCTTTATCAACAACTGGATGCCGGCTTTTAAATCATCACATCCCTTCGGTTGCTCTCTACACTTGGCACACTCTGAAGTACAACCCGGGAAAATAGAATTGTCAAGTAAATACCTCTTAACATGGCATAACAGAGTAGTTACTTGTTCCATATTCATGATTAAATTCAACATTTCACCATTATCATCAATCATATTAACAACACCCCCTCCATGCCTATGAATTGGGTTCTGAGTAACATTCGGACCAGTCACTGGGGTAAATTCAATTGCCTTAGCATCCAACAAGTCTTGTACTTTGCATTTCAACACAAAGCAATTGTTCGTAGAATGACCAACTCCGCCTGAATGGAATTCACATCTTGCATTAGCATCATAGTTAGGAGGAAGTCTTGTGGGTGGTGGTGGCATATTTCTCAAACTAATCAACTTCAAATCAAGCAGGTGGTGGAGTGCTTCAGTAAGAGATATTAGCAAGGGATCAAATTTTCTGGGCTGTCTCTGCTGTTGATTATTATACTGACGGGGAGAATCTTGCTGCCTTTGTTGCTGAGGCACTGTATTCGGTCTCTAATGTGGAGGAGCATTAACAGGAATAGAAACAACATTGATTTGTTGGTGCAGACGATCCTCTCTTCTTCCTCTAGGAGAGTAAACCGTGCTTGCGTCGCCTTCCCTTTTCTTAGGGTAAGTGTTGAATGGTTTCTTACTGCCTCTTGATGAGCCACTAGAACCTCCAATCTGAATTTTCCCCAATTTCAAACCCACCCCAATTCTTTCACAAGCCATAACCAAGTCTGCAAATCCTGATGAAGTGCTTCCGATCATGTGCTCATAGAATGGACCTTGTAGGGTACTCATAAGCATATCAATGAGTTCTCTCTCCATGAGTGGAGGTTGAACCCTCGCAGCCAACTCATGCCACTTCTGAGCGTATTCCTTGAAATATTCTTTTGGTCCCTATGACATATTATGTAACTGAGTGCGATTAGGCGCCATATCCACATTGTACTAATAATGTTTGACAAAAGCCCGAGCAAGATCATTCCAGCAACGAATATGAGTTTTCTCCAACTTCATATACCCCTCCAAGGATGCCCCAGATAGGCTATCTTGGAATAAGTGAATCAAAAGCCCCTGATCCTCAGTATGCACCGACATCTTTCGGAAATAAGCAGTTGCATGAGTAACAGGACATGATGTTCCGTTGAATTTTTCAAATGTGGGAGGCTTGAACTTTGGAGGAACTTTCACCCCTGAAACCAACTCGAGATCATTAGAATCCATACCAAGGACTCCTTGCCCTTCCACAGCCTTCAGACGCTCTTCCAATAACCGATACTTCATATCCTCAATCTAAACCTCCGGCTCTGAACGCCGAACAGAAAACTGATCTTCGTCCTGATCAAAGTCATAATCCTGCTCCTTATAATTCCTTACACCGCCTTGATTAACTCTTTTGTTCCCCGCAAGACGAGGTCTAGGAGACGGAGGAAACTGCCCTACGTTACGCACAAAAGGGTTTCCAGGCATCCCGTGAAAATTTCAAGCAGGCTGATCTTGCACATCCCCCAATCCTACAGAAATGTCCTAATAGAGCCCTTGATTTCCACCATCCCCTGGATAGCGGCGCTGGTTGTTGAAAATGGTAGCCAGTTCCTCCTGTCGGCGATTCACATTGGTGATGACCTCCATGAACTGAGTCATCTGAGTAGCCATCTGGGCCCTCATTTCAGCGAGTTCAGCTTGAACCTGTTCCATCTGTCTTGGCAAATTGTTTCTGGTGGAATACCGATGAGTGGTCGTCTTCAATTCTGAATAAGAAAAGCAGCAGAATAAGAAAACCGTCTTGAGATAACCTGTAATGTTATGAAATGCATGATGTGCATGATATGTTTGTCATTTCCAGGTATTCAAGAGTCTTTTTATTCTTCAATCATGGCGCGCAACCAAAGATCAAACATACAATCAAAGGGAAAAAGGACAATAAGACAAACACTTCAATTATTTACAAACAAAAGAAACGATGTTTCAAATGATTGCGGACTTTTAAGAGTATAATGATAAACAACTAAATACATGTCTTAACAAAAAACAAAACAAAAACTGAATAATAAGAACAATCAAATGGTCCCTTCCAACAATTCTGGGGGTGACCAATACACCAAAAGTAAATAATATAACTAAATCTCCGGAACAAGACATGCTTCAAGATGTTGACAGTACTCTTCAAGTCTGGCTTTCTCCTTTAAAAGTTGTGATGTGACTACTTTGCTTTCTTGAAACTGATCCTCTACGACACGCCTCTGGGCTACTTCCTTCTTAAGCTGAGAATCCTTGTCTTTGAGATGTTTCTCCAAGTTTTGAATCTTCTTCCTGTAGCTATTCTCAGATACCTGAAACTTCTGGCACTCTCGCTGGGTCTTACTCAATTCTTCTTCCATTTCAGCATGATATTTCTTCCTAAAACTGGTTGCATCAGAAGTTTCCCCTTGAGCTTCTTTGAGTTTGCGAGCTAAGTCGGCCCTTTCTTGATCTACCCAATAAAGTTTCATTCCTGCCTCGCGGCCTTTTGCACGAAGTTGAATGTTCTCAACATGAACCTGGGTGAACACCTCGGTAGGCACCGTGTTACTCAGAACAGTAGGAGGTTGCTCACATATAGGAGCCAACCTTACGAATGGTAACCGTAAAACCTTAACCCTGGCTCTGATCCATTCCAAGTAAGGAACTCTAGCAATAGGAACCTTCTTTCCCAAAGTAGTTCTATCCTTCTTGTGAATTCCCTTCCAAGCACTTGTCACTCTTTTCAACATTACAGGATCACTTCCTCTAACAAAATACACTGATTCAGACACCTCTTCAGCCTTTGGCGGTCCATCTATTGCATATCCCAATTGACGATAAGCAAGCACAGGATTATAGTTGATACATCCCTTAGTTCCTATGAGGGGAACATTAGGGAAATCTCTGCAGCTAGTGATAATACTTCGTACTTCCCCCATGTCATAATTCCATCGGATATCAAATGAAGTAAGGTTGACAAGCCTTGATGACCATCGGAGAGAATGCCTGGTATACACGAAAGGACCACTTACCGGTAGATGCAACTTAAACCATTGATATAACATTGAATGACATAAACTTACATTACCACCTTTTCCATGCCTGAAATGAATGGTGTAAAGAGTATCTGCCAAGAGTGTCGGTACCGGGTTCTTATTTCTAAAAACACAAATAGCTTCCAAATCCACAAAATTTATCTTGCGAGGGAAGAGGATGATCACGTATATCATGAGACAAAACAGAGTGTTGAAGTCTTTCTAATTCCCTTTCTTAGCCCAGTCTTCAGCTTTCTTCACTAAGAAATCCAAATAAAACCCTGCAGTATCCTCACTTGATTTCCAATTTTCTTTCACCTCTTTCCAACTCAAATGAAGAATTTCAGCAATAACTTCGAACTTCGGCTTCTCCGGCACTTGGACAAAAGGGACTTCATCGGACAACTTGATATTAAGTAGGTACGCGTAATCTTCTAGTGTGGGAACCAGTTGATAATCTTGAAAAGTAAAACACCATAATTCCTTGTCATAGAACTGGAAGAGAGTGATCAAAGCCATTGGGTCAACTGGAGTGTTAAGGACTAGTAACAAATTGCCATAATTTTTGTTGAAATTATTCAGAACATCACCCTTCAGATAAGAACTCAACCTCTTCAACTCGGACACATCAATGGTAGGAATCTGATAAGAGAAAGTATGCCTGGTGGGCTCTTTAACACGAACTGAATCAAACTCATCTGACGGGAGGCCAGCCATTTTTGATGGAAAGAAGACTCTTGAATGTCCCTGGAAAATGACATGCGCATGCTAGTTTTTTTTTTACATTAGTTTTTTAGAAATAAATATGCTATGATGCAATATGACAGGATAAAAGTTTCACACTGGATCATGGCTGGACCATTACAGAACAGCACCATTCAAGATCAAAAGAGAATCCCAAAGCTTCAAAACTATCATGGGAACCTGAGTCACCTTCGTAACACAAAGTTACCAACAGTACCTGTACCTGTAAGAAAAGTTTTCCCGCACCTCTTACGGGTGTAGTCTAGGTCAAGGTAAGGTTAAAATCCAAATTAGAGTACGAGATATCGAATGTTGGTATCATCATACGATAACACCTATCTGAACTACCTCTGAAGTCATGGGTATCATGGTCAGGTCTACAAAGCATCTGCCTCATAGCTGCCATGGCCACTATATTCCTAGTTCCTATGGAATTCACTCATAGCCTGGGTATGAGGCCTTTTACCTCATGGAACAACCCACCCACCAAGAAATCCAGAATCCAATTAGTCCAGCCAAATCCAGTATGCAGAAAGTAAAGCGCACATAGGATGCAATGCAAATAGATAAATATGCAAAGCGGTAAAAAATAAACACCCAAGAAGAAAACAAACAAGAGCTAGGATCGACTCTAGGATGGACCAGCAAAAGGTCAACCTGTCCCCAGTGAAGTTGCCAGCTGAAACCGCGCGACCGGAACCTGTCATCTGGATGTTAATGGAACATCAATGAAGTCGACATCGAACGTATTTTATCCCGCCGAAAGGGAAAGGTAAACATCGAGAAAACCTAAAAAGGGAGAAATCACAGTATTTCGACCGAGAGATCGGGTAAGGGAGTCTGTTACGCGAGGGAAAGGTGTTAGAACCCCACACACCCGTAGTACTCTACGGTATCCACTCTTGTTGTCTAATCTAATGGGTGTGGTCAAATCTTATGTCTATGGCTTAAAACTGAAAAGGGAATGCATGCGAAAGGCAAAAAACAATGTAGGGAAAATAAAAGTTGTGCTCGATCGGGCCCTACCCCAATGCCTACGTATCCCTTTTAAGGAATCAGAGCAGTCGTAGTTCAGCTTACATATTTTGGTTGGTTTGTGTTTTTTAGTTAAGACAACAAAAACAGACAAGATGGCGAAACATCAAATGAAACAACAAACAAGTGAGATGGTAAAACATCGACTAAATAATAGCAAGGTAACATGTCAAAGATGGCGAAAAATCAAATGATATAACGGATGACGAAACATCACACCTAGCAATGATATTGAGAATCAAAGCAGGATAACAAACAGATGCGATGGCGAGACATCGGCTTCAAACGAATGTGTGATGGCGAAACATCGGTTAAAAGATAACAAGGTATCATGGCAAAGATGGCGAAACATTGATAAAACAGATGACAAAACATCACACCTAACAATGATATTGAGAACCAAAGTAGGATAACAAACATGTGCAACGGCGAGACATCGGCTTCAAACAAACGTGCGATGGAGAAACATCGGTTGAAAGATAGCACAGTATCATGGCAAAGATGGCAAAACATCGATAAAATAGATGACAAAACATCACACCTAACAATGATATTGAGAATCAAAGTAGGATAACAAACATGTGCGATGGCGAGACATCGGCTTCAAACAAACGTGCGATGGCGAAACATCGGTTGAAAGGTAGCACCGTATCATGGCAAAGATGGCGAAACATCAATAAATCAGATGACTAAGCATCACACCTAACAATGATATTGAGAATCAAAGTAGGATAACAAACATGTGTGATGGCGAAACATCGGCTTCAAAAAAATGTGCGATGGCGAAACATCGATTAACCAGGTTTAAAAGCATAGCCAAGAGGCATATAGACAAAGTAAGATTGGTTTGTATCTTTTATTCTGAAGAAGGGTTTAAGTTTATTAGAAATGTTTTTATGATTTGCCAAGAAAACAGTTTTAGTTTTAAGATGAAAAATGCAAAGGAAGGAAAAATAACTAACGGAAACTAGCCTAGCATTATCCCTAGTGTTATCATACAATGATTGATCCTAAGGTCGAGGATAAAGGAAACCCTACCTTAATTAACATGTTAAAGGAAGCTTAACAAAACTATCCTATAGGGAACATGTAATAAGAGCGAAGTCGTGATCTCAATTTCTAAATTGAGTGACTCATCGATCAACAATTAAAGAAGAAAAACAAATAAACATCCTATACGGAACATGCAATGAGAGCGAAGTCGTGATCTCAATTTCTAAATTGAGTGACTCATCGATCAACAATTAAAGAAGTAAAGCAATAAACATCCTATAGGGAACATGCAATGAGAGCGAAGTCGTGATCTCAATTTCTAAATTGAGTGACTCATCGATCAAAAGTAAACACAACACATGTATCAGACAAACAACCAGAGGGCCTCCTGACATATATCAACAACAGAGGTCCCATCATGAAATCAGAGAACTATGAAAAATGAAAATGGAAGAAAGGAAATGGTGCAATACGAAACGGATAACTATCCGTAGCTGTGATACGGTGGGAGAACTGACTTGGGATTTTACGTTTGTGTTTGCACTTGTGCGGTTTAGCAAGAGTCGCCACCGACTTTTTATTTTATCCAAAGGAAAGGTCAAAAAGCACAGGAAAGACCTCTGAGATGTTTTCTTGGGTTCGGGGGGTAGATTATGAAAAGGGAAGGTACTAGCACCATTTTCATCCATGGTTTTCCATGGGCTCTTAGTTACTTGTTTTAGATCACTTGCCTTTGCTTTTCAATTGTTTGAAGTGGTGCTTTGTGTGTGTAGTTTTTGAAAATGCTTTGAAAAAAGATGCCTTGTCTAGGCAACCTTTGTAATGATTTTTGTTTGAATATATACAAAGGTGTGTGTCTTTTTGAAAAGATATTTCAATGTTTTGAAAGTTGTTTTGAAATTGTTTTGAAGTTGTATTGTGAAGTGTGTTTGAAAATGGCAAGGTTGTTTTGCAAGTTTTTGATCAAGTAACTAAGAGTTGTCTACCCTATTTTACTCAAAGATCTTTCTTATGTTTTTAACCCTTTTTAACAGTGTTGTTTCACCATTGTGTTTGATGAACAACCTTGTGTTAGGATGTTAAACGGGACAGGCGCGGGTCATCATATACAATCATTGAAAGCAACTTGTGAGACGCTCTAGCAATTTTGTAAGGGACGGGATCATTTTATCGAAGGCAACATCGAGGGTCATCGAGGGACTACAGTCTTTATTTATCGAAGGGACATTTGCTAGAGTGTCTCATACTCGAGGGACATGATTGTGTTTCCGAAGCAACGAGTGAGGTTACCCTAGAGGTGCAAGTGTGCATTGTGTTTGTCATTTTCATGCATTTGTCTTGTATTAGGTTATCTAGCGATTGATTTTAAATCTTCGCATACAAACCCTAATTACTATACAGTATATTGAAAGCAATAAATTGCAGGAATTTAATGTCTAAGTTATTACAAATGAGTATCCGGGGATGGGGGTACAAATTATTTACAAATGGGGATGAGTCTTATCAGAATAATAATGTCCAAGTATATGTTACAACCAAATCGAACTGTCGCAATTCAATGTAAAAATTATAACAAAGTATAAGATAAAGAAAATCAAAGAAATATGAGATGCATGTATTTATTTACAAATGAACAAACAAAATTTAACCTAGTGAAGATTAAGTATGATTATTATTTTTGTGTTTTTTATGAATTATGTAAAGGAAAAGTTTTAAAGAAAACCAAGAATTATTTAAATTAATGTTTCTATCATTTACACATTTTTATTAGTATAACAAATATTAAGAAAATTAAAACTATGTATATATGAAAATCAAAACAGTTAATCGAAATAAGATTTTAATGCATTGTTTGGTTTTTTTTTATTATTAACAAAACAAATTATTTTAGAATAAAAATTATTAAAAAGAACAGTATTGGTTTAAAATGATATTAGTAAAGAAAAGAAAGAGTATTAGTTTGAAAATTGAAAAGAGAAGGATGATGGGCCTAGGATTATGGCCCAAAAATAATAAAAAGAAGGAGAACATGAATCAGGGGGGGTGCGTTTAGTAAGAACATGGGCCTATGGTTTTGCTTGGGCGAAGGCCCAGCTGAAGTGTTTGACAATTTTTAGGGTTTGCTCAATTTAGGGTTTGTAATTTTTTGGTCTCAACGGCGCCGCTCTTGCTTCTCTCGTTCTCTTCGTCTTTCTCTGCTTCATCTTTCTTCGGTCATCGAGCGTTGATTCTCACCTCCATGCCTTAGCCACCGGAGCTTCGCCTCCTTCTTCTCTCGTTCTCTTCACAGTGGTCCATGTTGTTTTGTTTGAACGGTACGCATGGTTGTCCTTAATGTTTTAGGGTTTCACAGTTATGTTTTCGTTTTGCTTGATTATTACATGCATGTTCTAATCCATGGTTTTTGATGTTTGATGTGTAGTAAAAGAGGGTTGAGAACAAGCTTACCTTGAACGTTTTGCTTCTGAAAAGTGAGAGAGGGAGGATGAGTTGGTTGGTGGTGCTCCCAGGAGGCTAGGCGGAGGGACGAAGATGATGCTCTTCTGGTATTTCTGTGTTTTCTTTATTGTTCTTGTGATTTGTTTGATGATGAATAATCTTCTGAAAGCTTGCTTCTTCCTTGTTAATGATGAGTATTTTTTGAAACTACTCTTGCTTCTGAATCTCTTCCCCTTTCTGGTTTTGATATAGATATCGATGATGATGATACTCTGAAATTTGTTTGTATTTGTTAGTGATGATGTATAAAGTCTGAAACTTGTTGTTGATTTGATTTTGTTGATTCTCTTCCTTCCTCTGAGTGTTTGTTAATGATGAAAGATCTGAAACTATTTTGTTTTTTTTTTCACTTCTGAACCTCTTCCTCTTCTTTGTTATGTTGATGATGAGTGATGATCTTTAGCTTCTGAAAATTGGCTTATGTTGATGGACACAAACTGAAACTTAGCTTTGCTTCTTCTGGAAACCCTTTGAATGTTGATGTTGAATATGTTTCTGGAATTCTTCTGAAATTCTTCCTTTCTCTTTGATATGTTAATGATGATCACCTCTGAAACTATTTTGTTTTGATTTTTGTTGATGGACACAACCTGAAACTTGTTTGCTTGCTTTGGCAAAACTTGGTGATTTTGTTACAGGCTGCGTGTTTCAGTTTAGTTTTGACAGGTTTTAGCTGTTGTAGCTTTGGCTTTGCAGTTTGAGATGCAAGTTTGCAGTTTGTAATGCAAGCTTGTTGATTGCCGTTTTGGAAGTGTTTACAGGTTCTTGTAATTTGGCATGTGAGCAGGTTTTGGAATTTGGCTTTACAGGTTTTGATTTGCAGCTGTAGTTTGCAGTTTTCCAAGCTTGGTCTTACAGGTTTTGACTTGCAGCTGTAGTTTGCAGTTTTACAAGCTTGGTCTTACAGGTTTTTGACTTGCTTTGGCTAGCAGGTTTGCTATACAGGCTGAGCTTTTATGGTTGCAAGCAGGTCTGTAGCTTTGCAGCTTACAGTTTTGCAGTTTGAGATGCAAGTTTGCAGTTTGTAATGCAGGGTTGTGTTTTGGTTATTTACAGGTTTTTGTAAGTTTGGTAAGTTTTGGTTTTTATAGTTTGAGTAAAGTAAGCAGGCTTGTTGGTCTGTAGCTTTGTAATGCAGGTTTTAGTTGTTTTGTGGGTTCTATGTCCTCTTTTTCTGGACTGTTATGCAGTAGCCTCTTTATATCTTTTTGTTTTCTTTTTGCTGTCTTGAAAAACCTGCTTTTTCCAAAACAGCAAACTCTCACTGAGGTTCTCTCTTTCTTCTCTCTCTCTCATAAGCATTTTCTTGCTTAATATATTTAATTCTGAAAAGTTTTTTCTAGTGCTGGAAAGTGATGATGGCTATTGCAAGCCTCTTGCTTGTAACTTGGTTTATCTCTGTATTGTTGTACTTTTGAGTGCATGTTTCCTGCATTATGTACTTTGTTGCTTTTGCTAGTTGCTATGCTTCTTGTAACTTAGTTTTGACATGCTTGGTTACTGCAGTTTGAAACTCAGTTTGCAGTATAGTTTGCTTTGTATGCAGCCTTGTACCTTTGTATTTGAACCATGTTTTTGCATCTAGTTTGACATGCTTGCATTTTATATCTTTTATTTTTCTCTCTGTGAACCGAGAAGAGCGATCTTCTTGTGATTTGCAGAGAGGAAAATAATAATATGATGAATATAGCATTCTGATTCCAGCCGACAAACTTTAATGATGATTTATTTTTATCTGCTTGAAAACTCTTTTCAGTTAATTGCGCTGATTTCTTTTTCTTCTGTCTTTTGCAGGTAAGTACCAGTTGGATGATAGAGGGAGCAATAGAAGTAGAAGTCAAAGATATTAGGAGATTAGGCTTAGATTTATTTTTCCATTTATTGTAAACAAATATTATTGTAAATACTATAAGTTGTAATCTTACAATATTCGAATAAAATTTGTAACAACATTTGAAATAAATAAAAAAAAGTCTTTGTCAAATATCTTCCAATCTTTCCTTGCATTATTTATTTAATTATTTAAGACTCTTAAATCAAAATAATTGAAATTGTGTCTCAATAATTCTAATCCAGATAAAATAAATAATCAACAAACTTTGTAGTCTCGTAACCTTGCATTACTCACAACACGCATGATACTCCAATTAACACACGCCTTGTACAGTTAGACAAACAAAGCATTCCATTAAACGGTAAACCTTTCAGATGCCTTAACGTTCCAAACAAAAGTCTCAGCTTTTATCCCAGATAATCAGGCCTTGAGAAATAACCAGTAAACTTGAACAAACGTGAAAATAATGTAACAGTTAACTGAATTTCTGAGGATTCAGTTTCTTCTGAGAAATGCGAGCGAAAACCCTAATTCCGGATTTGTTTCCAAAGAAAGATATGTCTGATCGATTCCTGAATCAATCTTAACAAGTCAGAGAAAACCCTAATTCTGGATTGACTGATAAAGAAAAGTCTGTTTGACCGATTCTCGAGCCAATCTTAAAAATCAGAGAAAACCCTGGGGTTGTGATTTCTTGTGAAAAAGGGAGGGCAAATTTTGGGGTACAACAGTAGCAACTGAGCAAGAATAAAAGAAACCCAGAGAACTTCAAGCAAGCTGGCATCAGTAGACAAATCAAGTCAGAAATTACACCATTAGGATGTAAGTAATTTATCAGATATGAACAAATCCCATGGCTAATGTATAGCATTCACAATCATATGTATATATGTCCTGCATAAACCATCAAACATGCCAAGCACAAGAATGGTGCCAATATAATAAATTGTGCTCCACAAATAAAGTGAAACACAATAGCCTCAAGCCAAAAGTGGAAACTTTCTCAAAGTACCTCGCACATTAAACAAACAAGTTAGTATTCCATAAGGTGAATGATGACTCACATAAGGGATGGATGAAACATGGTGAAGTGAGGAAAACATGATGACAATTATCAAAGCATTAGGTATGATAGACAAAAGGAAATAGGCACATGCACAATTAGGTTAAAAGATTTAGAGTAATGTTGCTCCTTTCTATCACCAAAGTGAGTTGACAATTGAATATCAATCAAGGAGAATAGGATCTTGAAAAGAATACAATCAAATACCATGGAGGTCAGGGGAAAACACATTTCAATCATGTACAATTAATTCAACCATAACTCACAAGCACAATAGCAGATGAATCCCACACAATGCATTAGAAGGTTCAAACATTCAAACATGAGGCATCAAATGAAATGAATTGAGCTATCATGGATAATCAAAATCAATATGATCATTAGGTGCCCAATTATAGGCCTCACTCAAGTTCATTGGCCATCAAACAAATTGCAACAAGATATGCAACATTAATTGGGTACCTTCACTTCAAAAATACATCAAAAATAGAAACAATGATCCATAACTCAAACCAAAAAAATATTAGCATCCTTGAAGTGTGTAGAAGTCATAAAGTAAGTCTTATGTTCATGAATAATTGAGGAGGGAATCAAATGAGGCCCAAAGTTCAAGACTAGTTGGCAAAACTACCAAACTAGACAAGTTTTCAAAGTAATTTGTGGAAAAATGTCAAACCAAGTTAAATAATTCAAGAAAAATGGTTTTCAGATCCTCAACACATTCATGAACCCTAATCAAGACTTGAATTCTATTGAAAATCCAGGGCATAGTGGTTTTGAAAATGAAACTTGCACCATAAGCAACAAAACCCTAATTTTTGACTTTTAATCTTAAATATTGATTAAGTAAGACCAAAGTTCAAACAATTTAAGTCAAGGTCATACAAATCACCAAGAAACCCTAAATGTCAGAAAATATATTTTTTCACATTTCTTTGAATTAAGGAAAAGTCAAAAATGAAATTAAATTCAAACAAATAGTCAATTAACAAATATTCACATTTCAAAAAAAACATTTTAACCAAAAAATCAGAAAAATGCCCAACCAAAATTATATTCAAATATTAGAATTAAAAACACACATATCTGATTTTTTATGGAATTTTTGAATTAGTGGAGGTATTAAAATAAAAATTGAACAAAACAATTAACAATTAAATTATTATTTAAGGGCAAAAATGCAAACCCTAGCCAAAAATCACAAAAAGGTCAAAATGAAAATATGCTCAGATTCTATAATTAAAAACGAGCTTGCATGATATTTTTGAGAATTTTTGAATCAATGGAATTATTAAAGTAAAATTTAAACAAAACAATTAACAATTTAACTTTTGAAATCAAATTTAATATCAAAAATAGAAGAAAAAAAAACTAAACAAACTTCAGAATCAAATTCCACGTGATTTTGTGTCAAAAAAATTTTTGTGGAATTTTCTAAATCAAAGAAATATTAAAACAAAAATAAACACCAAACAAACAAATAATTAAACTCATTAATTTTTGAACAATTAAAACATTTTCAAAAAATTATCAAAAAAATGCACAAGGTCAGGAATATTATTTTGAATTTGTGATAATTTTTTCAGAATTTTCCAACCATTTTTGAGCAAGAAATAAAATTATGGAAATCAATTTATAAAACAAAATTCAAATGAATTAAAGAAATAAGCCAGCCAACCAGAGGAGGCCACGTAATCATCTTCAACCTCTGGCTAGGGCAAAAATGCGTGCGTGATTAGGTTCATCATCTCATTTTCCAGTCAACATAACATGCTCAATTATACACCATTTTTCATGAAATTTCGTGCAAATTAAAGACAGCATTTCATACTTCAACATGCAATTCGAATCATATCAAATAATTAACCATGGATCAAGAACAGATCGTGCAAAAATGTCAAAAACTTACTGAACAGAAAAAATTCAGATGCATCAGTCATGCATATCTCATCAAATTGAAAGCTCTGAAGCTACAAAAACACTTAATGAACTTCAAACAACATGATTATGAACTTAAATCACACAATGCACGGCTAGAAATCAAAATCCAAAGTTAAGAATTCAAACCTTTGAGAAAAAACGGATCTACTGTCTCCTTCACTCCAGTTGCAAACCAAGCCTCGATCTACAATCCTTATCACTTGGATAAGAGAATGCAAGAAAAATTAACCAAAACGCGCAAGGGAAATGGAAGAATCGAAGAAAATTGTAGAGCAAGTAGCTATGGAGTTTTCTGATTTCAGGGATGAAATGAAGCATGAACCGCGCTCAATGAGGCTTGCTTCTCACTATATAGAGCATCAAGAGGAGGGTAGGATAGGTTTTTCGCACTGAAAGCTCTTAGAAAGAATTAAATCTTTTTTTTGCCAAAATCAAGTATGCACATGCAGCCCTCAAATCCCCCGTGCGTTAGCTTGCATTTTATGTGCATTTCAGTCTATTTTATCTCAGGAAGAGATTATCAGAAGAATTAAGACTTAAATCCTTGTATTAAGCAAGTGTTGGTGATTAGGCATTTTCATGCCACTTTTGGCAAAATCACGAGTTGCCCTTGCATTTGCCCATGTGCAGCTCAAGCTTTGGCATGATAGGCCTTGGTACGTTGCATATTAGTCATGGGCCAAGTTTGAAGTGAAACAAAAGGCCACAAATCAAGTTATCAAGAATTTGCAATTTGTATGGCATGCATGAATTTAATGAAATGCCTCAAAATTCTAAGGCCCACAACTTGCTCATACTTTTGAATTTTAATACAAATGAGTACAATTTTGGAAGTTATTGAAAAGATCTATAATCCCTTAGTTTTGATTTTTTGCAATTGACTCCATTAAGTTTCTCAAAATTGAGCTTGAAATTCACTAATTTTGAAAAATGACCTATAATTTTGTGACTTCAAAAGACCATAATTCTTGGTTCCTTGCCAATTTGGACATGAGACCAAAAGGAGATGAAATATCATCCTCTTAGATTTCCAAGCATACTTCATTTGTATTCTCCTGATCAAAGGTGAATAAAATATGAATTTTTGAAATTAAGTCCTTATTTTCCAAAATTAGAAACTTTTAGGGTTTCTTCAAGAACAAGTTTCAACCCAAACCTCAATCTCTTTGATCCAATGACCAAAATGGACTTGAAATATGAAAAGTGCATCCTTGAATTGATGGTTTTCCAAAAATTCACTTGGTCAACTTTGTCTTTGACTAATTTTGACCAAAATGACCATTTTGCCCCTTTGAATCAATTGATCCACTTCCCTTCAAAATTGATGATCGAAACTTCAAACATATGATCTTTCAAACAAATAGAGGCCATGTATAAAGTTTCACTTCAAAATTATCAAGAAATCCTGATAAAAACCCAAACCCTAGTTTTGGTTAATACATTAGGAGACAAATGTACCATCTTCAAACCTTCAAATCCTCTGGATATCTTGACCAATTTCTTGTACTAGGACCTTCCAAATATCAATGAGATGATATAGCTTCCAAATCAAAACTTGTATGTTGATCAATAATCTTGCTCAAACAAAACCCTAATTTGACTGGTGAATCAAAGGAGTGGTTCCTTCTCATAATCAAACATAAACTTCAATCCTCTGATGGTCCAAAGAGATGGATAAAACATCTTGAGATATGCAATAACTTTTGAGCTTGAAAGATCCAGAGGTTTAGATGATAAGGCTCTACTTGAGCAACTTGTCAATGCAATCAAACTTTCAAAGCTTGAGGAAGTCTTGATAACAAAAGTAATTTAATCCCATCACAATGTATGAATGCAATGCAATATGATATTCATGATGAAACATAAGCCAAAATCAAGAGGGTAAATTTTGGGGTGCAACACACCTTAATTGACCAACTTGGATTTTTAGGACGTAGTGAGATAGCCTTCTTTGGTGTAAACCCAAAGTCGATTGATACTCGATGCTACACTCATTGAGGTTTGACTCTTGAGTTCTGTTTGGTGGAAAGTCAATTGTCTATCGGAATGAAATTTGGGGAAAAGATCAGTGATATTGAGATCCTTTAGAACCCGGTTACTATATTTAGGACAGGTTGAACCAACCCAACTTCAAGAGGGTACTAACCTATGGAATCCATGTAAGCCTAAACCTAAGTTTACTTGTGTGACTTGTTTGCTTTCTTTGCCTAACAATTGGAACTCATTGCAGGGCTTTGTTTGTATTCCTTGCAGGACCTTGTTTGTATAAATCTAATAAATTGGTTTCTTACCCTGCATTCTTGCTTGATGCATAGCATACACATCATAGCATCATAACATGACATATCATACTAACAATTTCAAGGATCTCGAGGGCCTGTGATACAGGTTATGATGAACCAGACGTCTAGCAATGGGCAAGGGGATTTATTTTCCTCTAGCCAATGTCGTCAAAAGATCAAAACACGATAACTTGAGTCAGGGGCTATGACCCACTTGATATGGTGATATTGACTCTCGTAGAAGGACACTCAACTATACAAAGTTCTTCAATCAAAGCTGCAAATTTCAATTTCTGACATTTTCTTGTTTACCCCGCGAGATCCTTGAAAACATTTGCATATCATACGTGTCATTTCATAACACGTAGTCTCTAGTACATGTCTCTCATGTTCTTGTTGTTTATTTCAGCAATGGCTCTCAAACAAGACAACCGAGATCTCCAAATTCAAGAGGCTCAGTTCATGGAAATGTTCCTAAACCTATCCAAGGGGCAAGAAGAGTTGAAAGCACTCCTCGCTAGGAACCTGGCCAAGAAAAATCCTGAAGACAATAAGGACGAACGGTTGGAACAACTGCAAGCTGAGGTTGAAGTAACGAGAACCCAGATGTTGGGGCAGATGGCTCTTATCCAAGGTCTAGCCCAGGGACAAGAAGAGCTGAGAGCCATTATCAACAAACTTCATCAAGACGGATACAACCGTATGAAGCAAACATTTGAGGCTGGGGACCGAGTCATTGATCGACCTCCGATAAGACAAGAGGTTGGTTTGGTGAAGAGTGGACCTTTCCAAATTGCTACTACATCACGAGCCCAATCACAACCTCGCCAACAACGACAGAGTAATCGGCGTAAGCGGGATTCACTTACTAGGAAATATACCAAACTCAACATACCAATGTCGCAAGTCTTGTAACATATGTTGAAGTTGAATTTGGTCACATTGAAGGACCCTCCTTCGAATCCTAATACTTCCGCTCCTACTTACAATCCTGATGCAATATGTGCATATCACTCCAACAGTCTGGGGCATGACACTGATAGTTGTTGGATGTTGAAATACAAAATTCAAGACCTGATTGATGAAGGAGCATTGGAATTCATAGAAGATGGTCAACTAGAATGTTTCTGTCATTCCTCCAAGGCCCACCATTTGAAGTGACAAGTTCTGACAAGAAGGCTTTTCGTTCATTAGAATTTTCAATTTGTAATTTTCTTTTGATTGTTCGAACATTTATTCATGTTAAACTTTGTTACTTTATCAATGCATTGCATATGTCTATTTTGAATCAATTCATTCGTATTCACTATATTTAAACTTCTTTCCTTTTTGTGATATTCAACTCTCGATTAAAAAGTTGTAAGCCTTTAGAGGGAGGATGACGAAAATGATACCATAATCTCTACAGTATTTTTTTGAACAGACCCCGCTGATGATGTACAGGCGTTGCTTCAAATCCCAAATAGTGGAGTTATAAGGAATATAATCCCTAGTCAACCCCTTTAAGCCAAAGAAGTAGGAGTTTTTCTTTTCACTAATTAAAACCCTTAATCATAACCTGGGACATGGTAGTTTTCTCAGTCAATTCAGACACGCATTCAGTCGCAATCTTCCGCTTCGTATACAATGAATGGAATCGAAGACGTCCTTCCAAATCAAAATACGGTGATGGTTCCGCATAATCATCAAGACAGGCAGTCATTATCTCTCAAAATAAAATCCCGCTAAGTCAAAACCTATGAAGGAGACTTAAGAAAAAAACTAGGGAATCCCACTGATTGTAATCACAAAAAGAAACAGTTCAGGCAAAAGACAGGGATAGTAAAATCAAAAAGAAAGAGGTCCTACAAATCCTCGACAAAAAAGATGACTGCCTATTCAAAATAAACTGTCAGTATCTGAACCATCACCAGAACATCAAGGACAATATTCTAGAACTCAACTGGGATTCTAAATGCACAATTAACTGAACATAGGACTGAAGAACATCACGAAAAGCGGGTGGGTATAAATAAATTTTGAGCCTTTATCCTTTGTTTCTTGAACCGTGAACCAGGCCACGTTATAACCCTTAAAAGTCATAGCTGAAGCATGGGTTAGTTTGAAAGCATACTGTTATAAAAGGTATCCTGACTCCTGTAAGGTTTGCTATAAATCACGAGTTGATATCACTCTCTTGCAAAATTTGTTTTACTAAAAAATTGCATTTTCAAAAATTTTTTCAAGACAAACATAAGCTTTGCATTCTTTAAATGACATTGTTTGCACATGGTTAATTGTTAAAACAGTAGAGAAATTTGCATGATGAATATCTAGTGAACAAGAACCTTCTCAATGAAAAGGATCACCTCAAGTGGAAAAGCACTTCCAACCAAGGGGCATGGCATGATCATTGTCCATCATCTGGGGCAGTCAAGTCAAGATTCAAGGAATCTCTCAAAATGCCAAATAGCCAGCGATAGATCACCATCCGAACCACTTGGGGAATTGGACATGAATTCCGACAACGGATCTTGTACGATCAAATAAACATCTTCTGGTAGTGTGGCAACACTTACTACTATGGACAGTGACAATTCTCTGTACCCGGTGAACATGGACATATTCGGAAAATACTACGCATGAACAAAGACCCACTAGGTTGATTGACCTAGGAAAAAATAAGGGCATCCCGACGAACCAAAAGGGTTCGGGAAAAAATTAGGGATAAAAATTAAAAAGTATGTACACCCAACAAGTCGAAAACCTGAAAAGACGGCTTGGGAAAAAAGGATATCCCGGTGGGTTGAAAATCTGAAAAGACAGTCCAGGCAAAAGTTAGGGATTAAAGCGTACGACTACGTCCCGTCATCTCGTCACTTGTCTAATCAGTAGAAGGTTTATTACCCTAATTTACATCCACCAAGGACTCCAAGAGTTGGGATAACAGCCAAACCATCTATAAAATCCCCGGTTGATATTTTCTACAACAAGTATCGAGACATGGGCATTCTACTACAAGGTCACCGCCATAATCTCAGCTTATAACCTATTAATGTCAAGTGTCCTCATACCCTCAGCATAGAAAAATCTCCAAATTACTGCTCCGACGAACATTCCCCAATGAAGTCGCCAAGCTTCTCGAGATTTCCCAAGCAGATTACAGAGTTTCCCTTCCCCAACGGAAACATTCTGAATAAAGCAGATTCTCATTTAGAAATGGTTCAGGTATGATCCAAGGATGGAGGTCATCCTGACACTTACTCCAGATTTTCATCTAGAAACGGTTTAGGTACGATCCAAGGATGGATGTCATCCTGACACTTATTCAGATCATCCTTTAGCAAGCGGTTCAGGTACGATCCAAAGATGGATGTCATCCTGACACCTACTCCAGATTCTCATCTAGAAACGGTTCAGGTACAATCCAAGATGGATGTCATCCTAACACTTAAACCAGATTCTCATCTAGAAATGGTTCGGGTACGATCCAGAAATGGATGCCATCCTGATACTTATTCCAGACTATCTTCTAGAAACAGTTCAGATCCATCCATAAAACCTCCGCAGGTACTTCCTCCAACAGGTACAGGGGCAGAAACATCTTGATGCGAAGTCACCATTACATGCGACCCCGTGACATCTACACTCCCCATAGAGTAGAGGCAACCAAAATTTTTGATCTCAGCTTCCCCGAACAGGAGTTACTTTCCCATTAAAGTTCCTTCAAAGAGCCGATATCTATATTCCCCAACCGAGTTTTATAATCACAAACGGCTTATAAAGCTTTCTCCCGAGCAGAGTTTATCTCTCTAACTTAAAACCTCCTCCCGGGTAGAGTTTATTTCGCAAACTGAGGAAGCTCATTCCCCAACAGAGTTTATTTCTCTACATCAGCATAATCTTCCAACAAGCATCTCCCTCCATAGAGTTATTCTCAAGCAGAATCAATTCTCAAGCAGAGTCAATCCTCAGCAGAACATCCTCAAACATAAAGGAGTAAATCCACGGCATAGTCATCTCCGTTCACCATCCCCAGCGGAAGTAGAAGAATCACTTTTTCTAAAGTGGTCAGGAATTCAATTTCCAGTACTCTCCAGCAGCAGTCAGGGATTTATTTTCACAGACTCGGATATGTCACAATAGCATTTCATGTTCATACATCATGACGTGCGCATACATATTGCATACAGCATAATCTCATTTATTTTGAGAACATCATCACCCAATACATTTCATGCATCGCATATAATTAATCCTGTACCTTTTCAGGAAAGATGGTTATCATCAACAATTCCAACAGTTCAAGATTAAACCCATGAAGCTATACATGTCATATATGCAGATAACTAATGAAAAATCAGTTCCCGAAACCAAACGGGTCAACTAATCTACATGATTAAATGAAGCAGTCCTACTACCCAAGCTTTTATTTCGAAGTAACCCTACTACCCAGGTTCCTTCTCATAGCCCTACTATCTAGGATTTTATTTCGAAGTAACCCTACTACCCAGGTTCCTTCTCATGGCCTTGTAGTAGACACCACATTCTTAGATTTGAAAATTGATTTTGTTTGTTTCCATTTTTGACAAGCATCACAAAGTCTATCTTTGACAAAATTTCTCTTAGGAAACCCAATGGCAATATCATGCTTGATTAGTTTATTCAAGTGTTCCATGTGAATATGAGTAATTCTTTTGTGCCAAAGACATGAATCATCGTTGTTCGCCATGAGACATTTTACCTTCAAATATGGATCATCAAGGAAAATCATGAATATATTATTAATTCTTTTACCTTTAAGTATAACCTCATGTGTGACTTTGTTTTCTATCAAGCATTTATCTTTGGTGAACTTGATCTTGAAGCCTTTGTCACAAAGTTGGCTAATACTAAGAAGATTGTGCTTTAGTCCTTCAACATAAAGAACATCTTAAATGGATATGAAAGGTAGAGCACCAAATTTTCCTTTGCCGAGAATTATTCCCTTATTATTGTCTCCATAAGTGACAGAACCCTTGGCCTTTATTACTAGATTTGAAAATTGGTTTAAGTCTCCCGTCATATGCTTTGAACAACCACAGTCAAGATACCAATGATTGCATGTGGTCTTAAAGCATACCTACAAAACAAATTAGGTTTTGTTAGGTACCCAAGTTGCTTTGGATCCTTCATAATTAGTACCTTTCTTTACCCACACATAATGCCCACTTGCCACACTAAAGATCTAACATAGCAAGCATTAGGTGTATGGCCTTTAATACCACAATAAAAAAAAGTAGGTTCAAAGTTACTTCTATATCTAGAAGTATAAGATTTCTTCTTAGGAAATGTTTTCTTTTTAGGATAGTTATTGTGATACGGTGGGAGAACTGACTTGAGGTTTTGCGTTTTGTGTTCGCAACTGTTTCGGTTTAGCAAGATTCGCCACCGACTTTTTATTTTATCCAAAGGAAAGGTCAAAAAGAACAGGAAAGACCTTTGAGATGTTTTATTGGGTTCGGGGGGTAGATTATGAAAAGGGAAGGTGCAAGAACCCTTTTCATCCATGGTTATCCATGGGCTCTTAGTTACTTGTTTAGATCACTTGCTTTTGCTTTTCAATTGTTTGAAATGGTGCTTTATGTGTGGTTTTGAAAATGTTTTGAAAAGAGGCCATCATTGTGGCAACCTTTGTAATGATTCTTGTTTGAATATATACAAAGGTGTATTGTCTTTTGAAAATATTTCAATGTTTGAAAGTTTTGTTTTGGGAAATGTTTTGAAATTGTGTTGTGAAGTGTGTTTGAAAATAGCAAGGATGTTTTGCAAGTTTTGATCAAGTAACTAAGAGTTGTCTACCCTATTTTACTCAAAAGTCTTTCCAATACATTTTTAACCCTTTTGACAGTGTTGTTTTACCATTGTATTTTGTAAACAACCTTGTATTAGGATGTTAAACGGGACAGGCGCGGGTCATCGTATTGACCATGATAGCAATTGTGCTAAGTATCTTTAGCAAATTTTCCGAGGGACTAGATCATTTTGTATAGGCAACCAAGATAGCGTCGTCGAGGGACTATGATCTTTTGTTTTGTTTTTGTTTTGCCAAAGTACTCAACATGCATAACATGGCCCATTTAAAGGCAACAAGTGGATGAACCCCTAGGGGTGCAAGTGTGTATTATGTTGTCAATTTACATGCTTTTTGTCTTGTATTAGGTCATCTATTTGTTTGATTTTGGATTTTTGCATACAAACCCTAATCTCTAATCATGGCATAATTGAAAGCATAAAGTGCGAGAATTAAAAGTCTAAGTTATTACAAAAAGTGTCCGGGAATGGGGGTACAAATTATTACAAATGGGGATGAGTCTCACAAGAATAATAATGTCCAAATATTAAGTATTACAACCAAATCGAATCGTCGCAATTCAATACAAAGTTATAACAAATGAAGAAATCAATAATATTATGAAATGCATGTATTTACTTAAAAATAAACAAATAAAAATCTATTCTAAAAAAAGAAAGATTAAATATTATATTATTATTATTCTTTTTGTATTTTATTAATCATGTAAATAAAAGTTTAAAGGAAGAAAAATTAATTAAATTAATGTTTCTATTATTTTTGTATTTTTATTTTAAAAAAGAGTTTAAAGAAAACAAAATTAATTAAATCAAATTAAATGTTTTTTGGTATTTTTCATTAAACGTATGAAAAGAAAAAATGATTAAAACTAATTAAGAAAAATCAAATTTTTAAATATTATTAGTGTTATTAAAATAAGTAAAAAGATAAGCTAACTAAGCTAATTTTAATTAAATAAAAAGGTATTGAGTTTTTCTTTATGAGTTTATTCAAGAAAGAAAGAAAATTAAAACAAGCTGTAAAATGGGCTTTAGGGATTTGAGAGTTGGGCCCAAAACAAAAACTAAAAGAAGAATAAAGGGGTCAACATGGAAAAGGGGGGGGGGGGGGGGGTGACGCGCTAGTGTGTTATGGGCTTAAGGGGCTTGGGGAAGACAGGCCCAATGCTTAAGCCTTGTTACATTTTGTTTTTTTGGAAAAGTTAGGGTTTGTGAACAATTTAGGGTTCGCCTTTGTGCTTCACAGTGGCGCCGCTTCCTCGTCTTCTCTTCTTCATCTTTCTCAGTCAAACGCCCTGATTCTCCTCTCACCTAAGTCGCCGAAGCGCCCTCTCCCTCTCTCATCTCCTTAAAATGATCCAAGGCTTTATTTAAATGGTACGGTTCGTTTATTGTTTGATTTTAACAGTTTCTTCATGTTTGCTTCGCATGTTTTGTTCAGTTTTGTTTTGCTTAGTTGTTTAACCTATGGTTTTTATATGCCTAAAACAAGAGTAAAGGGTTTTGAGAAGCATACCTTGGGACTTTCTCTATGAAGAGGAGAGGAAAGGTGAGACAGGGAGATGGAGGTGCTTCCTTGGTGGCTTAGAGGCGGGGGAGAGATGATGGTTTATGCGCTTTTCTGGTATCTTCTCTTGATGTTTTACTGAACTTGAATGTTGATGAGATAATTATTCTGAAACTTTGATTGTTGTAGATTGTTATTGTTAATGATGATTTCTTTCTGAAACTTTGTTGATATGCTTAGATTTTGTTGATGATGATAGTTGTTCTGAAACCTTTTCCTCTCTCTTGAATGTTGAATGTTGATACCCTGAAACTCTGTTTTGGTTGGTTGATGATTGTTCTGAAACTTGAATGTTGAGGATGATTGCTTCTGATTTGAACTTGTTTTGATTATTTCATTTCTGAAAACT
This sequence comes from Vicia faba, assembly GCA_948472305.1. Lineage (NCBI taxonomy): Eukaryota > Viridiplantae > Streptophyta > Magnoliopsida > Fabales > Fabaceae > Vicia > Vicia faba. Next base: position 817,160,957 of record OX451738.1, read on the forward strand.
TTGTTTCCTCTCTCTTGGTTTTGAATGTTGATGATGATGATCTCTGAAACTATGATAATGGTTTGTTGGTGATTGTTTATGTTCTGAAACTTGTTTGAAAGTTTGCTGAACTTGAATGTTGGTTCACAGGGATTTGTGATTTGGGAATGTTCAGGCTTGGCTCTGTTTGGGAATTGGTGTACAGTTTGAGTTTATTTTCTGAGATTTGTTGGAATGTGATTTGTAATTGTTACACAGGTTTTGTGCAGGTTATACAGTTTTGGTTTTGTTGAGGGTTTACAGTTTGGCCAACTGGTTTTGGAAGTTTGTTTGAAACTTTGTTTGATTGATGGCTTTGTTTACAGTTTTGCTGTATGTTTGGTTCTATTTGAGAACTGCAGGTTTTTGGTCTTGTTTGCAGTTTGGCTAGGCAGTTTGGCTTGTTTACAGTTTGGCCAGGCAGTTTGGCTAGGCAGTTTGGCAAGCTTGTTACAGTTGCAGCTTGTTATGGTTTTTGGGAGAGTTGTTTGATAGCAGGTTGGGATTTTTGTTAGCAGGCTTTTTTTTATTTGGCAAACTTGCTTTGATACTTGTTATACAGGTTGGGAGCTTTGTAGTTTGACAGGCTTGGAGATTTTTGTGAAACTGTTGGGCAGTTTCTTTGGTACTGCAGGTTTTTTGAAGTTTGGCAGCTTCAGGCTTGGCTGGGTGTTTGTTTGAGATTGATATGCTTTTTTCTGGTTTTAGCAATGTTTAGTACAGTTTGTTGGACTGTTTGTTAACAGGTTTCTAGCTAGTTTGATAGCAGGATTAGGAGTTTTGGTTGTGAAACTGTTTGCACAATTTTTTTGTGTTTTGGTCAGCAGTTTTACTGTGCAGGTTGTTACTGTTTTGAAACTGCAAGCTTTGGCTGTTTGTGGCTTTTGACAAAATGTTTCTCTCTTTTTCGACCTGCTGTTTGATAGTCTTATATCACTTTAGCTTTTTGTTTTGCAACTTGTGACAGCCTTTTTTTCCAAACTGTACAACCTCCAAAAGGTGATATCTTTTCTCTCTTTCTCTCTCCATGACAAAGCACTTTTGCTTTTCCACCTTATTTTCTGAAAAGTTTTGCCTAAAATCTGGAAAATGATGAAAAGCTGTGATAAGTCTTTGACTTGTGATTTGGTTTACCTCCTGATTTGCCTGCTATTCTGTTGCATTGTACCTGCTGCATTTGTACAGTTTGCATCCAGTTTGCTTTGTATGCAATGTTTTAGTTTTGTTTACAATGTTGTTTGGTTGCTTGACAGTTTGTATTCAGTTTGTGTTGCCTTGGTTTGCCTTGTTGCAATGTTTAGACAATTTGGCGCCTGTTTGCCTTAGTTGCTGCAATATTTGCCATGCTGTTTGGTTTAGTTTGCCATGCTGTTTTGCATTTGAAATTGTCTTGCATCCAACTTGGCTTATGTTTTGTAATGAAATTTGGCGCCTTGTTGCATTTAAATACATTTGCTTTGTTTGCATTCTTCTTTTGCACTTTTATTTTTCTCTTTGTGAACCAAGAAGAGCAATCTTCTTGTGATGAGCGAAGAGAAAAATAAAACGTGATGAAAAATAGCACTCTGATTCCGGACGGAAAACTTTAATGATGAATATTTCCTTTCTTTTTCTGTTTGAAAAATCTAATTAATCAACTGTACTAATCCTCTTTCCTTTGTCTTTCTTTCATGTGAGTGCAACTTGGGTGATGACAAAGCAGCAGAAGACTTTGAGCATGGGAGCAATGGAGCAATGGCTTAGACCTAGATTTTAGATAGATTTTCCATTTATTGTAATAATTTATTTTTCCAAGTACTATAAGTTGTAAAACCTACAGTATTCAAATAATAAATTATTTTTGTATCAACATCTGAAAAATCTTTGTGAGGCAATCTGACATTCAATAAAATCTTTTACTGTCCAATATCTCGCAATTCTTTCTTTGCATCTTCACTTAATCCTTTAAGATTCTCAAATCAAAACAATTGAAATTGCATTCCAACAATTCTAATACAGATAACTTAAACTTTAAGTAATCCAATAACTTTGTAGTCTCATAACCTTGCAACAACATTCCAATCAAAATATGCACCGTGTATTCCAATAAACAAGCAAGCATTGCATTCCATTAACAAGCAAACGTTTTAACAAACGCACATTATCTGGTTAACCTGGATCAGACAAAACATGAATATTCCAAATGACCATCTCAGCTCCTATCTTTTATCCCAGATAAACAAACCTTGAGAACAACCAGTAACCTTTCAGCAAACTCGAAAAAGTGTGACAACATGTGACAGTTAACTGAATTTCTGAGAATTCAGTTTCTTCTGAGAAATGCGAGAGAAAACCCTAATTCTTGATCTACTTCCAAAGAAAAGTCTGTTTGATCGATTCCTGAGCCAATCTTGAAAATCTGAGAAAACCCTAGGATTGGGATTTCTTGTGAAAAAAATGGAGGGCAAATTTTGGGGTACAACAGCTGCCCATGTTCAATCTTCTTGAACCTGGAGAGTTAGATCGGCGAGTTTGCCGTTCGCGACTCAAAGGTAAAAGATGATTGGACACTAGAGTGCCCATAAATTTGCACTCTTCAAAGCATAGTTGAGGGAATGGGCTTAAAGATGCCATTTGGAGATGTGACAGAATCTTGTCGGAGATAGGCTTAAAGATGCCATCCAAGAATGTTTATTGAATTGTATGTTATAGGTGAAAGAATGAGTATCAGAAAGGTATCCATGTCTGGAACGTCTCTGAGATAGGGGTCTAAATAAGCAATAGATTAGCATCCGTGTTTGGAGCATCTGTAAACTGTTTTCATGAGCTGAATCTGAACAAGCGATAGATTAACATCCGTGTCTGGAAGCATCCGTAAACTGTTTTCAATGAGCTGAATCTGAACAAGCGATAGATTAACATCCATGTTTGGAAGCACCCGTAAACTATTTTCATGATCCTTGAGTTTGAACAAGCAATAGATTAACATCCATGTTTGGAGCATCCGTAAACTGTTTTCAATGAGCTGAATTTGAACAAGCGATAGATTAACATCCATGTTTAGAAGCACCCGTAAACTGTTTTCATGATTCTGGAGTTGAACAAGCAATAGATTAACATCCATGTTTGGAGCATCCGTAAACTGTTTTCAATGAGCTGAATCTGAACAAGCGATAGATTAACATCCATGTTTGGAAGCACCCGTAAACTATTTTCGTGATCCTTGAGTTTGAACAAATAATAGATTAGCATCCATGTTTGGAAGCATCCGTAAACTGTTTTCAAGAGGCTGAAGTCGAAGCTTGCTAATCTTATCCTGAAAAGGGTAAAATATTAGCTGGAACACAAAGTTATGTTGCATGAAATGTATGATGCAATGTATGATGCGATATATGTGTTTTATCGATGTTCATGATATATGAATGTAAAGTATGCGCATGTAAGCTGATGAGTTGTCTTGCTGAGGAAGATAAATCCTGGATAGCTGGAGATAATAAAATATTTGACTGTTGTCGGGGAAAATAAATCTTGGACCACTGTTGAAGAGTATGTGTGTCTTCAAGTTTTGCTTAGAATACTTCTACCGGGGATTCCTGTTTTGTTGTTTGAGGAGAACTCTGTTGGGGAATCTTTAAAAACTCTGGGGAATTGAGAATGAGAATCTTCATTCTGCTAGGGGAATCTGTGCTGAGGAGTCAAGAACGAGAATCTTCGATCTGCAGGGGATTAAAAAACTCTGACAAATTTATGCTGAGAGTAAAGAAAGCTCTGGCAACTTTGCTGGAGAATCAAAGATGAGAATCTTGATTTTGTTGGGGAGTAAAAACTTTATGGGGAATAGTTATACTGTTGGGGAGTAGCTATCCTGCTGGAGAGTAAGCTCAGGACTCTGGGAAAAGCTTATTCCTGTTTGGAAGAAATTCAATAGTTTAGGTTGTATGCCACTTTGAGAGTGAGAATCTTCATTTTCTCGGGAATATCAGGAACTCGGGTTATATGCCACTTTGAGAATGAGAATCTTCATTCTGTCAGGAATATCAGGAATTCAGGTTGTATGCCACTTTGAGAATGAGAATCTTCATTTTGTCGGGAATATCAGGAACTCGGGTTATATGCCACTTTGAGAATGAGAATCTTCATTCTGTCGGGATTATCAGGAATTCAGGTTGTATGCCACTTTGAGAATGAGAATCTTCATTCTGTCGGGAATATCAGGAACTCGGGTTATATGCCACTTTGAGAATGAGAATCTTCATTCTCTCGGGAATATCAGGAACTCGGGTTATATGCCACTTTGAGAATGAGAATCTTCATTCTGTCGGGAATATCAGGAACTCGGGTTATATGCCACTTTGAGAATGAGAATCTTCATTTTGTCGGGAATATCAGGAACTCGGGTGTATGCCACTTTGAGAATGAGAATCTTCATTCTGTCGGGAATATCAGGAATTCAGGTTGTATGCCACTTTGAGAATGAGAATCTTCATTCAATCGGGAATATCAGGATCTTGGGAGTATACCAATCTACTGGGGGAGCAAGAATGAGAATCTTCATCCAGGCGTCTAGGTCAGGAGGTTGGGTGTATACCAATCTACTGGGGTTTCAAGGATGAAAATCTTCATTCTGTTAACGGTATCAGGAGCTTGGGAGTATTCCAATCTTCTGAGGTTTTAAGGATGAGAATCTTCATTCTATTAACGATATCAGGAGCTTGGGAGTATGCCAATCTTCTGAGGTTTTAAGGATGAGAATCTTCATTTTGTTAACGGTATCAAGAGCTTGGGAGTATGCCAATCTTCTGAGGTTTTAAGGATGATAATCTTCATTCTGTTAACGGTATCAGGAGCTTGGGAGTATGCCAATCTTCTGAGGTTTTAAGGATGAGAATCTTCATTCCGTTAACGGTCAAACTGATATCTGGTCAACGTCCAGGTTTCACGGTGTTGTATTGCTATCTGGTCAACGTCCAGGTTTCACAATAACTTAATTCTTATCTGGTCAACGTCCAATCTTCAGAAGAAAATAAAATGGTTATCCGGTCACCATCTGGGTTTTCCCTTTTGATTTTAAGGCCTACTAATATCCGGTTGAATCCGGGCTTCAATGTAATTGGCTGAGTAAACTGCTATTTGGTCAATGTTCAAGTTTCACAGTATACCTTACTGTTATCTGGTCAACGTCCAGGTTTCACAGTCTTGTATCGTTATCTGGTCATCGTTTAGGCTTCACGATACGAATTTTGGTGAGAAATTGATTGCATCTTTCCTAAAAGATAAAGGTTAGTGGCATGACATATATCAAACAATGACGTTCTCAAAGTAAATGATATTGCGTTGTATGATGTCCTGATGTATGGATGTGTAATGTTTTTCAAGACAACCTCTCGCTGGGGAAAATAAATCCCGAACTGGTGATGGAGAAAAGAGTTGGATTCTTCGTCTCTGATAGTGAAAAATCTGGAAGTAAATCTGAATAAATCGTTGAGAGATTTATCTGAAACAGCACAACCCGGAATATCTTCCACTGGAATAAGAATCAGGGAGATCTTATTGTCGATCTGACTGAACCAGAGAAGGTCTTGGATTAACTTTGACTCAACCGGATGATGAAGGAATCTTTGATGACTGCAAATCCAAAATGTGATGAAGGAATCTTTGACGACTGCTACTCCAAAAGGTGATGAAGGAATCTTTGACGACTGCAACTCCAAAAGGTGATGAAGGAATCTATGACGACTGCTACTCCAAAAGGTGATAAAGGAATCTTTGACGACTGCAACTCCAAAAGGTGATAATAACCTTTACCTGCCGATCAATCTGCATATGTTATGAATGTTGTTGAAATGTAATTTTGTTTTGCAGAATAAATCCTTGACAAGTGTTGGGGAAATAAACCCATGACCGCTACTCTGCTAGAGAGGTGATGAACTTCTCGAGGATTCTTGAATTTTTTTTCCAGAAGGATGTTGGAGAGATTCGTCATTGCCCCTAGTAGCAAATGCTTGATTGTATGTAACCCTTTTTTGGGATTGACGTTCAATGCCCCAAGTGATGGAGATGGAGACTTTCCCCAGGCTAACTCTGCAATTGAGAGATTTCTTGAAATCTTGACTGGACTGCCCCAGGTTAACTGGACAATGCCATGCCAAGTCCCCTTTTGTTGATAGGAGATTTTTGCAACGGAAGTGTCATCCCACTTAAAGTGATTTTGTTCACTGAGAGAGCTTTCGTTCATCGGAACATTCACTGTGTGAATTTCTTCGCTGTCAAACAAATAGCCATATGTAAACGATGATATTCAAATAATGCAAAGTTTATGCTGTCTTGAAATTTTGAAAAATGCATTTTTTTAGCAGAAAACTTTTTTATAAGAAAAATTCAACTCAAGATTTAGAGCAAAGCCTTACAGGAGTCAGGATACCTTTTGTAACAGTATGCTTTCGAACTAACCCATACTTCAATTAGGACTTTTGAAGGGTTGTAACGTGGCTTGGTTCACGGTTTAAGAAACAAAGGATAAAGGCTCAAAGTATATTTGTACCCACCCGCTCTTCGTGATGTTCTTCAATCCTAAACTCAGTTAATTGTGCATTTGAACTCCAAATGAGTCTGGAACGACGTTTTTGGTGATGGTTCACACAAGTTGAATTTGTTGGAAGGCAATCATTTTTTGCAACATTTTTCATGTTGTTGGGGATTTGTAGTGACCTCTTTCTTTTGATTTGTTATCCCTAATTTTTGCCTGGCTGTTCTTATTTTTGAGATTACAGTCAGCGGGATGCCCCAGCTTTCTTAAGCTTCCTTTGTAGGTTTTGGCTTAGTGGGCTTTTTTTTTAGAGATAATGATTGCCTATGAGATAAGGAACCATCGCTGTCTTTTGGTTCCAAAGGAAATTTTGATGTCATTCGTTGTATTATGAATTGAGAGTTTGCGGCTAGAAGTACATTTTGAATTAACTGAGAGACTACCCTGCCCCAGGTTTGATTAAAGGTTTCAATTTATGTTAAAACAGAAAACTTCTACTTCTTTGGCTCGAAGGGTTTAACTAGGGATTATCTTCCTTATAACTCCAGTGTTTAGGATTTGAAAGAAACGCATGTACATCGTCAACAAGGTCTGTTCAAAAGTATACTGTATGAGATTATGGCATTGTTTTCATCATCCTCCCTCTAAAGTCTTGTAACTTTTAGCAAGAGTTAAATGTCATAAAGAAAGTAGAAAGCATAGTTCAAGTATAGTGAAACAAATGGATAAATTCAAGACAAACATATGCAATGCATTAATGAAGTAGAGTTTGACATCAACAGATAATTGTTTGAATAACAAAAGAAATTACAACTTGAAAATTCAAATGAAACAAAAGCCTCTTGGTTCGAACTTGTCATTTCAGGTGGAGAACCCTCCGCAGAAGATTTTCATCTGGCCATCCTGTATGAACTACAGCGTTATTTCTTTAACCAGATCTTGAATTTTGTTTCTCAATGTCCAACAGCCATCGGTGTCATGTCCAGGACTATTGGAATGATATGCACATCTCGCATTTGGATTGTACCCTGGAGCGGTTGTGTTGGGACGCTGAGGGGGGTCCCTTAGTACAATCAGATGGACTTACAACAAGCGTTGCAGCACTTGGTATAATGGCATGTTAATCTCAGTGAAGCGCTTTTCAGGTGTATTTTGCTTACGCCGATTACCCCGTTGATGTTGGTGAGGTTGTTGTTGGGCTTGTGACCCTGAAGCAAATTGGGGAGACTTTCCCTTGAATTCTTGTCTCAAAGGAGAATGAATGGTGACTTGATCCTCAACCCTAGTTGTTTGCCTCATTTGGTTACATCCATCCTGGTGCAGTTTGTTGATGAGGACCTTTAGCTCCTCTTGTCCTTGAGCCAGCTTTTGGATGAGAGCCATCTGGCCCACCAGTTGTCCCATCATCTGAATTTTCATTGTTTCCAACTTAGTTTGTACCTTCCAACTGATCATTCCTGACGCCCCCTGGATTCCCTAGGACCATGCCCCTTGTGAGGAGAGCTTTCACTTCTTCCTGCCCCTTGGACAGGTTCAAGAACATCTCTTGAAGTTGAGTGTTTTGAGCCTGGATATCTTTGACAGTCCTCTCTAGAGCCATATCTACTGAAATAAACAGTAGGAAAATAAGGAGACCTGAAAAGGGGAAAACCTGTCATGATATGATGCATGATATGTGGATGCATGTTTTCAAGGATCTCGCGGGGCAAACACAAGAAAATGTTAGAGGTTGAACTTTGATCAACATCTTTGATTGGAGAACTTTGTATCGGTGGATGTCTTTCCACGAGAATCAAGCTCACCATGTCAAGTGGGTCATAGCCCTTGACTCAAGTTGTTGCACTTGATTTTTGACGGTGTTTGTTTAGAGGAAAATGAATCCTCTTACCCTTTGGTAGACGTCTGTTTCAACGTGACCCTGCATCAAAGACCCTCGAGACCCTTGAAATGGTTATTGAAAATGCTATGGTATGATGTTATGATGTTATGTATAAGTATGCAAAAGTAAGCAAGTGTATATACAAATAATCACATTCACACAAAGCAGACAAGTCCTTAGGTTTAGGCTTGCATGGGGTTCGTAGGTAAGTACCCTCTTGAAGTTAGTTGGCTCAACCTGTCCTATAAATAGTAACCGGGTTCTAAGGAGCTCAATATCACTGGATTATTTTCTGTGTTCATTGTTTCAGTTTAGCCACTTTACTGGCGACCGAAATATTCCAAGAAAACAATCCTCAATGAGTGTAGTATCGAGTATCTACCAACTTCGGACTGCACCAAAGCCGGTCATCTCACTACCCCTAAAAAGGCCAAGTTGGTCAAGTAAGGTTCTAAGAGTTCATTAGTGCTTCATGACATCACTCAGTGGCCCCGTATTCTCTTTGATTGACTCAAAGGCTACCGGTACCTACAAATATGTCGCACTAACGTAGCCACTGCTTCAACCATGTCGGTATACCCTGCACAGTTCCCTCGCAGTTTATTGCTACTTACCTAAAAGGTGCCCCCAAATCCGAGTGTGGGATTTAAAACAAACCCAAGCAAGGAACCAAAAAAGTAAAGCATACAAATCAAGCAAGATAAGTATGTAAAGGTGATCTAAAACCCTAAGGTAACCCCACTTTTAATTAAATCCCCAGCAGAGTCGCCAGTTCTGTGATACGGTGGGAGAACTGACTTGAGGTTTTGTGTTTTGTGTTTGCAAATGTTTCAGTTTAGCAAGAGTCGCCACCGACTTTTTATTTTATCCAAAGGAAAGGTCAAAAAGCACAGGAAAGACCTTTGAGATGTTTTCTTGGGTTCGGGGGGTAGATTATGAAAAGGGAAGGTGTAAGCACCCTTTTCATCCATGGTTATCCATGGGCTCTTAGTTACTTGTTTAAATCACTTGCTTTTTCTTTTCAATTGTTTGAAATGGTGCTTTATGTGTGGTTTTGAAAATGTTTTAAAAAGAGGCCATCGTTGTGGCAACCTTTGTAATGATTCTTGTTTGAATATATACAAAGGTGTATTGTCTTTTGAAAAGATTTCAATGTTTGAAAGTTTTGTTTTGGGAAATGTTTTGAAATTGTGTTGTGAAGTGTATTTGAAAATAGCAAGGATGTTTTGCAAGTTTTGATCAAGTAACTAAGAGTTGTCTACCCTATTTTACTCAAAAGTCTTTCCTATACGTTTTTAACCCTTTTGACAGTGTTGTTTTACCATTGTATTTGGTAAACAACCTTGTATTAGGATGTTAAACGGGACAGGCGCGGGTCATCGTATTGACCATGATAGCAATTGTGCTAAGCATCTTTACAAATTTTCTGAGGGACTAGATCATTTTATATAGGCAACCAAGATATCATCATCGAGGGACTATGATCTTTTGTTTTGTTTTTGTTTTTCCAAAGTACTCAACATGCATAACATGGCCCATTTAAAGGCAACAAGTGGATGAAACCCTAGGGGTGCAAGTGTGCATTGTGTTGTCAATTTACATGCTTTTTGTCTTGTATTAGGTCATCTATTTGTTTGATTTTGGATTTTTGCATACAAACCCTAATCTCTAATCATGGCATAATTGAAAGCATAAAGTGCGAGAATTAAAAGTCTAAGTTATTACAAAAAGTGTCCAGGAATGGGGGTACAAATTATTACAAATGGGGATGAGTCTCACAAGAATAATAATGTCCAAATATTAAGTATTACAACCAAATCGAATCGTCGCAATTCAATACAAAGTTATAACAAATGAAGAAATCAATAATATTATGAAATGCATGTATTTAGTTAAAAATAAACAAATAAAAATCTATTCTAAAAAAAGAAAGATTAAATATTATATTATTATTATTCTTTTTGTATTTTATTAATCATGTAAATAAAAGTTTAAAGGAAGAAAAATTAATTAAATTAATGTTTCTATTATTTTTGTATTTTTATTTTAAAAAAGAGTTTAAAGAAAAAAAAATTAATTAAATCAAATTAAATGTTTTTTGGTATTTTTCATTAAACGTATGAAAAGAAAAAATGATTAAAACTAATTAAGAAAAATCAAATTTTTAAATATTATTAGTGTTATTAAAAGAAATAAAAAAGATAAGCTAACTAAGCTGATTTTAATTAAATAAAAAAAGTATTGAGTTTTTCTTTATGAGTTTATTCAAGAAAGAAAGAAAATTAAAACAAGTTGTAAAATGGGCTTTAGGGATTTGAGAGTTGGGCCCAAAACAAAAACTAAAAGAAGAATAAAGGGGTCAGCATGGAAAAGGGGGGGGGGGGGTGACGCGCTAGTATGTTATGGGCTTAAGGGGCTTGGGGCAGACAGGCCCAATGCTTAAGCCTTGTTACATTTTGTTTTTTTGGAAAAGTTAGGGTTTGTGAACAATTTAGGGTTCGCCTTTGTGCTTCACAGCGGCGCCGCTTCCTCGTCTTCTCTTCTTCATCTTTCTCAGTCAAACGCCCTGATTCTCCTCTCACCTAAGTTGCCGGAGCGCCCTCTCCCTCTCTCATCTCCTCACAATGATCCAAGGCTTTGTTTAAATGGTATGGTTCGTTTATTGTTTGATTTTAACAGTTTGTTCTTGTTTGCTTCGCATGTTTTGTTCAGTTTTGTTTTGCTTAGTTGTTTAACCTATGGTTTTTATATGCCTAAAACAACAGTAAAGGGGTTTGAGAAGCATACCTTGGGACTTTCTCTATGAAGGGGAGAGGAAAGGTTAGACGGGGAGATGGAGGTGCTTCCTTGGTGGCTTAGAGGCGGAGGAGAGATGATGGTTTACGCGCTTTTTTGGTATCTTCTCTTGATGTTTTACTGAACTTGAATGTTGATGAGATAATTATTCTGAAACTTTGATTGTTGTTGATTGTTCTTGTTAATGATGATTTCTTTCTGAAACTTTGTTGATATGCTTAGATTTTGTTGATGATGATAGTTGTTCTGAAACCTTTTCCTCTTTCTTGAATGTTGAATGTTGATACCCTGAAACTCTGTTTTGGTTGGTTGATGATTGTTTTGAAACTTGAATGTTGAGGATGATTGCTTCTGATTTGAACTTGTTTTGATTATTTCATTTCTGAAAACTTTGTTTCCTCTCTCTTGGTTTTGAATGTTGATGATGATGATCTCTGAAACTCTGATAATGGTTTGTTGGTGATTGTTTATGTTCTGAAACTTGTTTGAAAGTTTGCTGAACTTGAATGTTGGTTCACAGGGATTTGTGATTTGGGAATGTTCAGGCTTGGCTCTGTTTGGGAATTGGTGTACAGTTTGAGTTTATTTTCTGAGATTTGTTGGAATGTGATTTGTAATTATTACACAGGTTTTGTGCAGGTTATACAGTTTTGGTTTTGTTGAGGGTTTACAGTTTGGCCAACTGGTTTTGGAAGTTTGTTTGAAACTCTGTTTGATTGAGGGCTTTGTTTACAGTTTTGCTGTATGTTTGGTTCTATTTGAGAACTGCAGGTTTTTGGTCTTGTTTGCAGTTTGGCTAGGCAGTTTGGCTTGTTTACAGTTTGGCCAGGCAGTTTGGCTAGGCAGTTTGGCTAGGCAGTTTGGCAAGCTTGTTACAGTTGCAGCTTGTTATGGTTTTTGGGAGAGTTGTTTGATAGCAGGTTTGGATTTTTTTTAGCAGGCTTTTTTTTTATTTGGCAAACTTGCTTTGATACTTGTTATACAGGTTGGGAGCTTTGTAGTTTGACAGGCTTGGAGATTTTTGTGAAACTGTTGGGCAGTTTCTTTGGTACTGCAGGTTTTTTGAAGTTTGGCAGCTTCAGGCTTGGCTGGGTGTTTGTTTGAGATTGATATGCTTTTTTCTGGTTTTAGCAATGTTTAGTACAGTTTGTTGGACTGTTTGTTAACAGGTTTCTGGCTAGTTTGATAGCAGGATTAGGAGTTTTGGTTGTGAAACTATTTGCACAATTTTTTTGTGTTTTGGTCAGCAGTTTTATTGTGCAGGTTGTTACAGTTTTGAAACTGCAAGCTTTGGCTGTTTGTGGATTTTGACAAAATGTTTCTCTCTTTTTCGACCTGCTGTTTGATAGTCTTATATCACTTTAGCTTTTTGTTTTGCAACTTGTGACAGCCTTTTTTGCCAAACTGTACAACCTCCAAAAGGTGATATCTTTTCTCTCTTTCTCTCTCCATGACAAAGCACTTTTGTTTTTCCACCTTATTTTCTGAAAAGTTTTGCCTAAAATCTGGAAAATGATGAAAAGCTGTGACAAGTCTTTGACTTGTGATTTGGTTTACCTCCTGCTTTTCCTGCTATTCTATTGCATTGTACCTGCTGCATTTGTACAGTTTGCATCCAGTTTGCTTTGTATGCAATGTTTTAGTTTTGTTTACAATGCTGTTTGGTTGCTTGACAGTTTGTATTCAGTTTGTGTTGCCTTGGTTTGCCTTGTTGCAATGTTTAGACAGTTTGGCGCCTGTTTGCCTTAGTTGCTGCAATATTTGCCATGCTGTTTGGTTTAGTTTGCCATGTTATTTTGCATTTGAAACTGTCTTGCATCCAACTTGGCTTATGTTTTGTAATGCAATTTGGCGCCTTGTTGCATTTGAATACATTTTATTTGTTTGCATTCTTCTTTTGCACTTTTATTTTTCTCTTTGTGAACCAAGAAGAGCAATCTTCTTGTGATTTGCGAAGAGAAAAATAAAACGTGATGAAAAATAGCACTCTGATTCCGGACGGTAAACTTTAATGATGAATATATCCTTTCTTTTTCTGTTTGAAAAATCTAATTAATCAATTGTACTAATCCTCTTTCCTTTGTCTTTCTTTCATGTGAGTGCAACTTGGGTGATGACAAAGCAGTAGTAGACTTTGAGCATGGGAGCAATGGAGCAATGGCTTTGACTTAGATTTTAGATACATTTTCCATTTATTGTAATATTTTATTTTTCCAAGTACTATAAGTTGTAAAACCTACAGTATTCAAATAATAAATTATTTTTGTATCAACATCTGAAAAATCTTTGTGAGGCAATCTGACATTCAATAAAATCTTTTACTGTTCAATATCTTGCAATTCTTTCTTTGCATCTTCACTTAATCCTTTAAGATTCTCAGATCAAAACAATTGAAATTGCATTCCAACAATTCTAATACAGATAACTTAAACTTTAAGTAATCCAATAACTTTGTAGTCTCATAACCTTGCAACAGCATTCCAATCAAAATACGCACCGTGTATTCCAATAAACAAGCAAGCATTTCATTCCATTAACAAGCAAACGTTTTAACAAACGCACATTATCTGGTTAACCTGGATCAGACAAAACATGAATATTCCAAATGACCATCTCAGCTCCTATCTTTTATCCCAGATAAACAAACCTTGAGAACAACCAGTAACCTTTCAGCAAACTCGAAAAAGTGTGACAACATGTGACAGTTAACTGAATTTCTGAGAATTCGGTTTCTTCTGAGAAATGCTAGAGAAAACCCTAATTCTTGATCTACTTCCAAAGAAAAGTCTGTTTGATCGATTCCTGAGTCAATCTTGAAAATCTGAGAAAACCCTAGGATTGGGATTTCTTGTGAAAAAAATGGAGGGCAAATTTTGGGGTACAACAGCTACAAACCACTTTAGGTTTGTTCACTTTCTCTTTGGATGATTGATCAATAGCCTTAACAAAGATAGTTTTATTAGAACTTGGTTTTGAAAACTTTGAATATCCAAGTCCACTTTTATCATTGGAATATCTTTGTTGGCTATGAACACCTTCTAATCCAATTTGACTTTTTTCATATCTTTCAATAACTCTTTTTAATTGGACAACTTGGAAAGAGAGTGATTCACAATTTTTGCATAAAAAATTCTGTTTTTGTTCATCACTTAATTTTTGTTTTTCTTATTTGACATATTTTTCCATAGTTTCACATTTTTCTTCTAAAGATGAAATTTGTTTCTTTTGAGATGAAATAGTTTTATACAGAATTTTGCATTCATTTAATAGTTCATCTATAGCACCTTGTGCATCACTATCAAAAAGAGAAAATTCATTACTTACCTCATCATCTTCATTATCGGAATGGTGTGAGGCCATCAATGCTAGATTTGCACTTTCATCACTATTGGAATCGGACGAAGAACTTATTTCATTATCCTCCCATGCAACATAGGCCTTTTTGTTCTTAAATTCCTTTTTGCTTTTGTAGCCACCTTTCTTGGAGAGTTTTGGATAATCCGGCTTGATATGACCTTGCTTACCGCATTAATAACATGTGACTTCTTGTGTTGATGTGGAAGCTTCCCTTTTCTTAAATTGTTTCTTTCTTTCTGCATGAGAAAGGGATTTGTCATTTCTACCAAAAAACATACCAAGCCTTTTAACAAGAAGCATAAAATTTTCATCTTCTTCCGGATTGTCTTCCTTTTCAACTTCCTTAGAATCAATCTTTAAGGTATTATTATTGGATTTATTCTCTTGATTTTCATGATTTTCAAGTCTTCCGAGTTCCGTTTCATATTCTTGAAGTTTTCCAAACAACGTTGTGGAAGTCATTGAAGAGAGACTTTTATTTTCTGAAATTGTCGTTACCTTTAGTTGTCATCCCCTAGTTAAGGATCTAAGTACTTTCAGATTTAGTTCATCATTCGTCAAAGTCTTACCAAGAGCACTTAGATGATTTGTCACGTGCACGAATCTCTTTTGTAAGTCAAGGATGGTTTCTCCGGGCTGCATTCGAAATAACTCGTCTTCTTGACTCAAAGTATTTAGTCTTGGTCTTTTAACTTCAACAGTTCCTTCATGAGTTTGTACCATGGTATCCCATATTCCTTTCGCTGTTTTGCATGTCGAGACACAGAAGAATTCATCCATGCTAAGTGCATCTTGAAGAAGATGTATTTCCTTTTTATCATAGAGAACCTTCTTCTTATCATCTTCGTCCCATGTAGCTTTAGGCTTTGATGAGCCAGCACTATTGATTACCGTTATAGGAATAAATGGACCATTCTCGACGGCATCCCATACTTCTTCTCCTTGTGCTTCTAGATGTGCCTTCATGCGTATTTTCCAGAAGTAAAAATATTCACCACAAAATAGAGGAGGCTTGTTGTTACTACCACCATCTTTGAAAACGGGATTTTGATTTGCGGAAGCCATTCTAGATCTTTTAGGAACAGGTTACCTATAACCTGCTCTGATACTAATTGTAAGTACGAAGTGCTCCTAAGAGGGGGAGGTGAATTAGGTACTTTAAAAATTTTCTGCTTTTAGTGATGATGGATATTACTTTCTGGTTTATGGTGATTTTATGAAAGAGTAAAGTGCAAAAAAATAAAGAGACACAAATGATATATCCTGGTTCCCCTCACAGTCTGAGAGTATTCCAGTCCCCTTTCAACATGAAAGAGATTTCCTTATTGTGGCAAACTTAAACAAGAACTACCCAAAACCAAGAACAATCCTCTTGGACCAAGAACAATCCTCTTGTATTTTCACTATGTTAACAATGAGAATAATCCTCTCAAATTGACTTTACTTGTATCCAACAATCCTGGAAAAATAAGATTACAAAACCACTTGAAGTTATTTTCAACAATCCTAAAAAAATAAGCAAGTATATAGCAATATTTGATTTGAGTGATTTTGTGTAGCAATGATCACTTTGAGTGATTTTATCAATGAATTGATCTTCTCTTCCAATGACAATAGTATACAATGACTCAAGATATATAATGCTCAAAGTTTTCTGGTTGACAATATGTGAAAGTGTGCAGAAAACTTGTGTATGAAAGTGTATAAAAGCTTGAGTTTGATTTTTGAAAATTCAGAAAATATGATTGGAAGAGGTACTTAAAATGATTTTGAAAATGAGTATTTATATGTTCATAGCACCCTTTTGAAACAACATATAATTCTGCAAATGAATCATGAACAATTTCTAAGATTGAGTGAAATGTTTCCATGAAATAGTGTTATGAACATGCATGAGTAAAGCTGCTATTTTTCAAAATCGTTCAGCATGCAATCGATTGCACCCTTGTGTAAATCGACTGCATGGGGTTTCAACAGCTAGAAATTCAAATATTTTGAGTGAGCAATCGATTGTACAAGTGTGTAAATTGATTACACTTGAAGTCAGTAGCAAAAATTGATTAAGAGCAATCGATTGCACAAACATGCAAATCGATTGCACTTAGAAACAGTAGCTAATGCTTTGAAAACATGAAGCATGCAATTGATTGGACTAATATGCAAATCGATTGCACCCAAGTAAAAATTGAGTTTTTGCTTAGAAAACTTGAGTAAAAGTTTGGACAAGATAAAATATTTCTTTTGACCATTGAGAATATATGTCTTAACTTCAAAGTAAGTATTATCATTATACCTTGAAATTTTCTAAGTGCTTGAACCAAAGACTTTATCCACAGATGCTTTTAGCTTGATCAATAATCTTTGCCTTCTTGTTAAAATGGTTTGTCTTCATCAAAATAAAAAGTGCATTTGAGAAGCTTGATTTTACAGATATTCTTATCCAACAGCATTGTCACCTCACTTACCCATAATCAGAACTTCTAACCTTCCAGTAACATTATAACTTCTAGGTTTCCAGCTGCATCAGAACTTCTAGGCTCCCTCAATAATCAGAACTTCTAGCCTTCCAGTAACACTATAACTTCTAGGTTTCCAGCTGCATCAGAACTTTTAGGCTCTCTCAACAATCAAAACTTCTAGCCTTCCAGTAACACTAGAACTTCTAGGTTTCCAGCTGCACTAGAACTTCTAGGCTCTCTCAACAATCAGAACTTCTAGGCTTTCCTTTGTTTCTAGCAACCCCAGAACTTTAGCGCGTCTGGATCTCGAACTTCTGGCCTTCCCCATTTCTACTAACATTTTCTTTCTAATTTGCAGCGCGCTTGGGTCAGAACTTTTGCTCTCTCTTATTTCTTTTCTTTCGGCAACACGCTGACTCTAACTCTTATTCTCTTATTATTTTTTATCATCACTTTTATTTTCATTAATCAAAAACACCAAAAATACTTTATATTCATATACTTTGCTTTATTTCTTTTAAAACAAAAAGACTAAAAACATTTCCTTAAGAAAATTTATTTCTTCTCTTAATAAAAATAAAACAAATCTATTTTTACATTTCAATTCTTGTACATTATTTCAATATGGTTGTAATAGATAATTAGGACTTTAATTTCTTGCAACCCACATTTGTAAATTTGTACACCCCATCCCTAAGTGAGTGTAATGGCATAGGTGTAATACGGTGGAAGAACTGACTTGGGATGTTTTGTATTTGATCGCAATTGTTGCGAATAACAAGAGTCGCCGCCGACTTTTCTTTTATTCAAATAAAGGAAAGAGTGAAAAGAACAGGAAATACCTTTGAGATTATTTTCTTGAGTTAGGGGGATAGATTATAAAAAGGGAAGGTATTAGCACCCTTTTCATCCATAGTTATCTATGGGCTCTTAGTTACTTGCTAGATCACTTGCTTGTGTTTGAAAGTGTGCTTTGTGGTGGTTTTTGAGATTATTTTTGAAAAGCGCATTCGTTTTAGGCACACTTTGTAATGATTCTTATTTCTATAAGAATGTATACAAAGTGTTGGACTTTTTGAAAATATTTCATGTTTTGAAAGTGTTTAGTGTATGTTTGGAAAGATGTTTGTTTTGAAAATGAGCAAGCAACTAAGAATGTTTCTACCTACTCAAAAGTATTTGTTCTTTTCCTCCTCCTTTAGATGTTTCTATCTTACCATTGATTGGTAAGAAGCTTTATCTTTGGATGTAAAGGGACAGGCGTGGATCATCGTATAGTCATGATAGCAATGTTGTGAAATATCTTAGGATTTATTTTGAGGGGCTAAGATCATTTGTAAGGCGACATTTGAAGCGTCATCGAGGGACTATGATCTTGTATTTTGATTATTTTTGCTAAGATGTCTCACATGCATAACATGATCATTTTCATAAGGCAACAAGTGGAGTTATTCATAGGGGTGCAAGTGTGCAAGTGTTTGTATTTCATGCTTGGTTTATCTTGGATTAGTGTGCTCTAGGGTTGATTTTTTATATTCCCAGATAAATCCTACTTTACTAGCATTTATATGAAAATGATAAATTGCGGAAAGTAAATATTTTACGCTATTACAATCATTTGGGGAAAGGGGGTGTACAAATTTACAAATGGAGATTGCAAGAAATTAAAGTCCTAATTATCTATTAAACCATATTGAAATAATGTACAAGAAATGTAAAGCGGACATGTTTTGTTTTTGTTAAGAGAAGGAACAAATTTGCTTAAGAAGATGTTTTTAGTTTTTTTTTGTTTTAAAAGAAATAAAATAAAGCATGTGAATATAAAGTATTTTTTTGGTGTTTTTTGATTAATTAAAATAAAATGATGATAAAAATAATAAGAAAGTAAGAGTCAGAATCAACGCGTTACTGAAAGAGGAGAGAGCGGAAGTTCTGACTATGGTGTGCTGCAAATCAGAAAGCAAATGTTAGCAAAAAAGGGGAAAGTCAGAAGTTTTGGATCCAGACGCACTGACGTTTTGAGATTGCTGGGAATAAAGGAAAGCATAGAAATTTTGACTGCTGAGAGAGTCTGGAAGTTCTGATACAACTGGGAACCTAGAAGTTCTAGTGTTACTGGGAGGTTAGAAGTTCTGGTTGTTTGAAGGAATCTAGAAGTTCTGGTTGTTGAGAGAGTGGGGTGATAATGTTGTTGGGTGAGTATATCTAGAAGTTCTGGTCCATGAATATTGTCTGACAGATAATGGTGTAAAAATGTCAATAAATAAACCTAAAAAGATGCTTCTGGGACTAGAACCCAGGACCTTTAACACTAATGTCTTATGTGCACGCTTTCTACCATTGGGATGGCTGTACATCCGGTATCAAAAGAAAACATAAACATGTATCACAGAGTAAGTTCTGATGATGAACTTTATCTTCTCCTTCACGCCAATCAGAGTATCTGCAACTTAGTCATTTCTCGACAAAAAATGGAAAATGCAAACATAGCAGTTATGTCAAATTTAATCATGTTTCAAAAATACAAAGCATCAGAATTGTAAACCAGAAGCAAATATGAGTTTTGCTAATCCTAATTTTGCACCCTAATTTCCTCAAGAAGTTCTGATATTAAATTCTCTCTACTTAGACCATATAAATGAAATCTATAAATATGTACAGAATCAGAGCCATGATATCTAAATTGTATTTTTTAAAATGCAAGCCTAACAATGTCTAAGTAATGAGATGAAATTCAGAAGAAACTTACCTTGCTTTTGGAGATTGTTCTGTGAGTGAAAGCCTGGTTCAAATTCTTGTGATGTTTTTATCAGCTTCCTCACGTGCTCAGAAAGCTGGAATAACCCTTAACTTGAGCTATGAATGAATGGAACATTCTGGAGCAGCCAAGAAGCAAAGTTTTGGTTTTTGAAATGGATACTGGTGGAGATTGTGTTACAGTATGAAAACAGAAGTTGGGACGGTTTCTAAGTGTATATCAAAAACTGCATGGATGATTTGGCCAATAAATGCACAAGGAAAATTAGAGTTTGGATGCAAAAATCAGAAACTATCAGGTTTCGTGTTTGGGCTGCAGTTTCAGGTTCTTGGAATCTTCAGAAAGGTTTTCTCAATCTTTGACCTCTTTAACAGTTGCAAATGAAGTTCAATTTATAGGCAAAGGATTTAGGAGCTTGGAGAAGTCAAGAGTACAACCATAATATGTTATGGCGCTGACTTGTTCTTAAAGCAAGTTTGGACAAGCATGTTTTAAGACAAAGTAGAGTGGTTAGCAGCTTTAGTCACGCCTAATCTGATTTTGTAGGCATGATTTATGGAGAAGTACTTCCAGAAGCAAAAGTAAAGCATAGGCCCAACATAAACTTTGTACAAAAGCTTACTTTTCAAGGACAGCAATGGTACTTCTATGCCACACGTGGGAAGATCCTTTGGATAAAGACTCAAAAGTTGGTGTGGGCATTAAATGATAATGAGATTTAACAAGCAAGAAAGCCTGCAACATGAGATTATGCAGCATAGCTTGAAGCTGGATCAAAAGTTCAGCATCAACGTAACTTAGAACAAATATCCAACTTCTGATCTTTGAATCTCCCTGCTCCAGCATGATCTGAAGGAGTTCTCAGACTTTTCAGAAAGCTTGTAACATGCTTTGTAACCCCTCTTTGAATCACTTTTGCAAACTCTGATTATACCTTTCGGAAAACTGGCCCAGAAGTTCTAACCAAATTCTGACTTGGAAACAGCTCAGAATTTACCAAGTGTTTCAATTTCATGGACGTGTCTTCAAAGATTTATAACTTGAAATCCCAGCATTTCCAGGAGAAGTTCTATTCTGCAATGTTTTTGATCTCATTGATATCTACAACTCTTGTGTCATAAGTTCTTCCTGAATCAACTTGCATCATGATGAAAATCTGGCCAGAAGTTTTGAGTTTATCATATTTTCTTAACACTTAGAAAAGTTTCTAAGTGCTTAGAACTTTGACTTTTCTAAAGTAATTTTGACTTTTGATTTTCTTGATGAACCAACTTCACATTCTAATGTGTCTTGATGAAATATGATTCTTGAAACTTGATTTTGATCCAAAAGTCAAAGTTTGACTTTTCAGTGTGCATTTTGACCATTTTGCCCTTGTGCCAGTCCAAACCTAAGTTGATGTATCAGTGTTGCAATCTTGATGTCATGGGAGATTTTGGGAGGAAATTATTGAGAAATGAGAGAGCAAATTTTGGGGTACAACAGCTTCCCATGTTCAATCTTCTTAAACCTGAAGAGTTATATTGGCGAGCCTGTCATTCGTGACTTGAAGGTGGAAATGATTGAACACTAGAGTGCCCAGAAATTTGCACTCGATGGTGTGGTGGTTGATTGTGTAGGGATTGGGCTTAAAGATGCAATTTGGAGAAATGATGGAAAGTTTGTTGGATATGGGCTTATAGATGCCATCCAGAGTGACTGTGGAAGGTATCAGGATAAATCTTTTGGTTGATTTATACTGAAATAGTAGATGTCTTTTGCCTATTTTTAACTGGAAGAAATGAATCTAACCAGAAGAGGTCTTTGGTTGCCTGTCATTAACTGGAAGAAATGAATCTAACCAAAAGAGGTATTTGATTCTTTAATTTATGATGGGCCTATGTAGGGCTACTTCAGGATGAGTCCGTGTAAACTTCATCTAGAGTTGTATGAGAAGGAATCGGGGTAGGGTAACTTCAGGATGAGTTCGCGTAAAACTGCATTTGGAAATGAGAAGGAACCTGGGTAGGGTTACTTCATGATGAGTCCGGGTAAAACTGCATCTGAAAATGAGAAGGAACCTGGGTAGGGTTGCTTCATGATGAGTCCGGGTAAAACTTCATCTAGAAATGTATGGGAATGAACCTGGGTAGGGTAACTTCATGAAGAGTCTGTGTAAAACTTCATCTGGAAATGAGAAGGAACCTGGGTAGGGTTGCTTCATGATGAGTCTGTGTAAAACTTCATCTGGAAATGAGAAGGAACCTGGGTAGGGTTGCTTCAGGATAAGTCTGTGTGAAACTTCATCTGGAAATTATGAGAAGAAACCTGGGTAGGGTAACTTCATGATGAGTCTGTGTAAAACTGCATCTGGAAATGAGAAGGAACCTGGGTAGGGTTGCTTCATGATGAATCCGTGTAAAAATTCATCTGGAAATGAGAAGGAACCTGGGTAGGGTTTCTTCATGATGAGTCCAGGTAAAACTTCATCTGGAAATGAGAAGGAACCTGGGTAGGGTTACTTCATGATGAGTCTGTGTAAAACTTCATCTGGAAATGAGAAGGAACCTAGGTAGGGTTGCTTCAGGATGAGTCCGTGTGAAACTTCATCTGGAAATTATGAGAAGAAACCTGGGTAGGGTAACTTCATGATGAGTCTGTGTAAAACTACGTCTGGAAATGAGAAGGAACCTGGGTAGGGTTGCTTCATGATGAGTCCGTGTAAAACTTCATCTGGAAATGAGAAGGAACCTGGGTAGGGTTGCTTCATGATGAGTTTGTGTAAAACTTCATCTGGAAATAAGAAGGAACCTGGGTAGGGTTGCTTCGTGATGAGTCTGGGTAAAACTTCATCTGGAAATGTATGGGAAGGAACCTGAGTAGGGTTGCTTCATGATGTCGTGTAGATAATTGTCTTGGCTTGTTACAGGTATTAATCTACAATCGATCGTCCATAGATAGTTATCATGTCTTATTACAAGTATTAATCTGGAACTGTTGAAAATTATTGACGATAGTCATCTGTTGTTTGATCTTTCTTGAAAAGGTAAAGTGTTAGCTGTATGTAATGTCATGATGTATAAAATGCATGGTGTAATGATGTTCTCAAAATAAATGAGATTATGCTATATGCATTTCGTATGCATATGCTATGACGCGTGAAAAGTGAAATATTGTTGGAATGTATCTTTATCTTGGAAAATAAATCCTTGACAAATGCTGGGGAGTTTTGGAAAGCTAAATCTTGGACTGTCGTTGGGGATTAAGAGTATACACACCTTCATACCTTGTTTTAGAATGTTTCCACTGGGGATTCCTATTTTGTTGTTTGAGGAGAACTCCACTGGGGAATGTTGATTTTGGCTTGAGAAACCTTTATGGAGAATGTTGATTTCTGCTTGGGGGGATAAAATTCAAGAATTTTGGTTGTCTATTTCTCTACTGGGGAATTATCCTTGACTGGAGAGCATCAGAAGTTAGCTGTTATCTGGTCAAAATTCAGGCTTGGCAACAAATTGATGGGGATAATGAAGTTGACTATTATTTGGTCGTATTCCAGGCTTCGCAGTGACTTACTAGGGAAGATTAAATTAACTGTTATCTGGACGTATTCCAGGCTTCACATAAAATTTCTTGGGAGAGTGAAGTTAAACTGTTATCTGGTCGGATTCCAGGCTTCGCAATAACTTACTAACATTAAAATGCTATCTGGTCGAATTCTAGGCTTTTAAGCAAGTTTCTGAGGTGGATGAAGTTAATTGTTATCTGGTTGGATTCCAGGCTTCAAAACAACTTACTGAAGTTAACTGTTATCTGGTCGAATTCCAGGCTTCAAAATAAATTACTGAAGTTAATTGTTATCTGGTCGGTTTCCAGGCTTCGCAACGACTTATTGTAGAGCAGACTACTGGGGAAAAGGAGTTGTAGACCCTTGATTTATGAGAGGAAAATTCAAGCTGGGAAATCCTGCCGTTTGTTGGGGAAATAAACCATGTTCCCAATCTGCTGGAGAGGTGACTTCTTTTGGCAGGAATCCTTGAGGATTCCTCTTGAGACCAACTCAGATGGGAAGAAAGTTTTCCAGAGATTGAAACTCTGGTTGGGGACCACCCTATGAAAAGGACTTTGTGGGAGATTCGTCACAGCCCCTAGTAGCAAGTGTTGTAATACTGCCATAAAAATGTTTGCCTGACCGTACGTAACTTTTGCTAGAATTCACATTTAGTGCCCCAAGTGATTCGGATACAGACTTGCCCTTGGTTATTCAACATTTCTTGAGAGATTTCTTGGAATCTTGACTGGACTGCCCCAGAGGTGTTGAACAGTGACACGTCATGCCCCCTTGCTTCTAGGAGATCTGTTATAGGAAGTGTCATCCTAATTGAAGTGATTTCGTTCATTGAGAGGGTTTTTTGTTCACTGGATATTCGTCGTGTGAATTTCTTCGTTGTCAAACAATTAACCACATGCAAACAGCAATATTCAAATAATGAAAAGTTTATGCTTGTCTTGAAGTTTTTGAAAATGTGTTTTATCAAGTAAAGAGAATTTTGTAAGAATATGAATTTAATTCAGGATTTACAGTAAGTCTTGCAGGAGTCAGGATACCTTTTGCGATATGCTTTCGGACTAACCCATGCTTCAATTAGGACATTTGAAGGGTTATAGCGTGGCTTGGTTCACGGTTTAAGAAACAAAGGATAAGGCTCAAATTATATTTGTACCTGCCCGTTCTTCGTAATATTCTTCAATCATAAACTCAGTTAATTATGCGTTTGAACTCCAATTGAGTCTGGAATGACATTTTGGTGATGGTTCAGACAAGTTAAGTTTATTGGAAGGCATTCATTTTTGCAACATTTTTCATATTGTTGGAGATTTGTAGTGACCTCTTTTTTTATTTATTATCCCTGATTTTTCCTGACTATTCTCGTTTTGAGATTACGGTCAGCGGGATGCCCCGGTTTTCTTTAATTCTTAAATCTCCTTCGTAGGTTTTGAATTAGTGGGCTTTTCTTTTGAGAGATAGTGACTGCCTATTTATTAGGGAACCAACACCTTCTTTTGATTCCAGATGAATGTTTTTGATGTCATTCGTTGTATACAAAGTGAAAGTTTACGATTGAACCCTTATTTGAATTAACTGAGAGACTACCCTGCCCCAGGTTTTGATTAAAGGTTTCAATTTGTGTAAAAAGGAAACTCCTACTTCTTTGGGTCAAAGGGGTTGACTAGGGATTATCTTCCTTATAACTCCAGTGTTTAGGATTTGAAAGAAGGCTTGTACATCGTCAGCAAGGTCTCTCCAAAAGCATATTGTATGAGATTATAGCATTGTTTTCGTCATCCTCCCTCTAAAGGCTTGCAACTTTTAAAACAAGAGTTGAATATCATAAAGGAAGTAAAAATCATAGTTTAATTGTAATGAAAACGAATGGATCAATTTAAGACAAACATATGTGATGCATTAATGAAACAACAAGGTTTGACATTAATAGATAATTATTTGAATAACAAGAAATTACAAATGAAAATTCAAAATGAATTGGAACACTCAATGGTTAGTCATGGGAGCAGTGATCACTGTGATACGGTAGGAGAACTAACTTGAGGGTTTTTCGTTTTATCGCAAATGTTGCGGTTAGCAAGAGTCACCACTGACTTTTCTTTTATCCAAAAGGAAAGGTGAAAAAGCACAGGAAAGACATTTTGAGATGTTTTCTTGAGTTCAGGGGGTAGATTATGAAAAGGGAAGGTATTAGCACCCTTTTCATCCATGGTTTTCCATGGGCTCTTAGTTACTTGCTAGATCACTTGCTTTTGTTGTTTAAAATTGTGTTTGGTGTAGTTTTGAAAGTATTTTGTAAAAGAGGTCATTCGTTTAGGAAATCTTTGTAATGATTCTCGTTCGTAAGAATGTATACAAAGATGTTTGTCTTATGAAAATGTTTTCAATGTTTGTAAGATGTTTTTTGAAATGTGCGTGTTTGATTTTTAAAATGGCAAGGATAGTTGTTTGAAAATAGAGCAAGTAACTAGAAGTAATCTACCTACTCAAATGTCTTTCTTATGCATTTTCTATTCCTTTGACATTGTTGTCTTACCATTGATTTGGTAATCAACCCTATCTTTGGATGTAAATGGGACGGGCGTGGGTCATCGTATAACCATGATTAGCAATGTTTGCAAAGTATCATAGCATTTTTAAGGGACCAAGATCATTTTATAAGGCAACCTTGAATAGCGTCGTCGAGGGACTATGATCTTATATTTGTTTGTTTTGCCAAGATACTTCGCATGCGTAACATGGCTATTTTATAAGGCAACCAAGTGGAGAAACCCTAAGGATGCTTGTGTACAAATGTGTTATTTTCATGCTTTGATTTTGTCTTGCATTTAGGGTTTTTTATTTGATTTGTTTTGATCTTACCATACAAACCCTAATTACTAACGTGGCATGTAAAGCGGTAAATCGCATAATGTAAAAATTACTAAGCTATTACAACAATTTATGGGAGGGGGAATACAAATTTGAATGAGGATTTGCAAGAATATAAATCTAAATAAGCTATTACAACCAAATCGAATTTATATGAATATTGAAATAAAACAATACAATATTTAAATATGCAATATTATGTACATGCAAGAAAAAAGATTTTGTTTTGTTTTTTGTGTGAAAAGAAATTTTAACCTAATCATAAAAATATAAGGAAAAGAAATTAATTCTTAAAAAAAGTTTAACCCTAATTTCTAGTTTGAAAGAAAATAAGGTTCTTATATATTATTATTTGTATATTCTTTGTATAAAAAAAATAATAAATAATATTGCATGAAAATATTTAGTTTTTATATGTTAAAATAAATATTTACAAATATATATATATATAAATATAAAAGAAAAGATAAGAATATATCTAAGTTTATTTTTTGCAAATTTATTTAAGAAAGATAATTAGTATATATTGAAGATAAAATATATTTTTATGTGAAAAATAAAATAAAATAAAATAAAATGCAATATTACCATATTTATATTTTTCATGATTTTTATGTGTTAAAAAAATTTAATAAACAAAAATGAAAACAAAAATAAATAAATAAAATGTATAGAAATAGTTGGGTCAGAGGTGCTATAAGGAAACATGGGTCTCACCAGCGCGCTACCTTGCCACTGGGGTGGCTATACATCCGTTGATTTAAGTGAAACAAAAATAACATAACATGAACAAGGTCCTTGCCATGTACTTCATCTTCTTCCCCAAGCTGGCCAGAAGCTCTGTAACTTTCTCATTTCTCAATGAAAATGAAAACTCATAGCATGAATGTTGTAGCATTTTGTCTCACGATTCTAACCATATAAATCATGTAAGCTAACAATCAAAGATCAAGATGAATTTTAAAAGCCCTAAATCTAAACCTAATTTTTACAGGAATTTGAACTTCAAAATTCTCTCAACTCAGGCCAAATAAATGAAAGATATATACATGTACAGCTTCGTTGCAATGAGGTCTACATTGTTTATTCATAAATCATGGCCAATGGATGTCTGTATGAAGTTTAGATTTTTACCTCTTTCAGTTGAAATTATGGATGGAGTTGGAGTGAGTTTTATGAAGGCCTGATGATTGCTTGAGCTTGCTTGAACCTCCCTGAGTGTGTTCCAATCCTTGCCTTGCTTTGGAAGTGCCTAAAACTCTATATCCAAGTCAACCTGCAAGCTTTGAAAACAAAAATGGCAGATGATGGAGAAGGAGTTACAGTACAGGGATGAGGGTCTGGATCAGCTAGATATCAAGTAGGTAAAGTGTTTTGATGGTTAAGACTTGAAACACACGAGCCAAATGAGAGATTGTTATGCTTATGCAAAAACTGAAAGTTTTGACAGTTTTTTGGTGAAAGGGAGTTTGGGAGTGTTTCAGGCCTCTAGCAATCGTGTTTTTTATTGTAATGTGTTTGTATATTAGTATGGAGAAGGTTTTAAGTCAGCTCTTCCACAGGTTTTTCAATCCTAGCCTTTTTGCACACTTTCTTATTTTTTAAGAAAGTGAAAGGACAATGCTTTACATGCTTGTATTGGCTTGCTTAGGATTGGTATATGCTTTGTACAATTTTCTTTAGGCCTGTAACACTTGTATGTGTAATGGAGACAGGTTCAATGCTCAAGAATTGGAAAATTGTAAAAGTGAACCTTTTTCCAAAATGGCAATGGCCACTTTATGCCATTTATGGAATTACAACTTGGACAATGGTTCTAGGGCTTAGATTAAAGCTTTTTCAACTGAGTAAGCATTAAATTATGGAGTAAGAAACAAGTTTGGGACCTGTAAAGCATGTATTAGGCAGCATAGGTACTGATTTGAAAATTGTTCTTCATGAAATGGCTCGAATCAAAAGTGGGAAATTGCCAACTTTCTCTCTTTGATTCTCCATACTAAAAAATGATCTTGAGGAGTTCTTGGACATTTTGGAAATCTTGCAATGTGCTCTATAACTCATATTTGAAATGCATTTCAAGAATCCTCTTGGAACTAGGTGAAAATTGCCATGAAGTTGAGTCAAAAACCTGCCTAAATTAGGGCAAAATTTCACTAAGTTATCTAGTTCATGAGCATGTATTCGCAAAATTATATCTTGAGATCCAAGCATCTTTAGGGAAAAGTGTGTGACGAAAAGTTGTATATTTCATGGAGGTCTACAACTTTCATGTTGGGAACTTCCTTTGAAACATCTTGTATCATGGTGAAAAAATGGCCTAAAGTTGAGAAAAAATAAGAAATTTTCTATACTTAGAAAATTTTCTAAGTTAAGAAAATTTCCTATTTTAAACCCTAATCTTCAATCCTTGATTTCTTGATGAACAAGTTTCATATTTTGACATATCTTGATGAATTATGACCCTTGGCACTTGATTTTGACCAAAAAGTCAAAGTTTGACTTTTCAGTGCACAGTTGACTTTTGATCAGTTGACTACAAAATTCATCTGTCAATCCAATGAACTTGAGATCTTTTGAACTATGTGATTAGGTAAAGATGATGCCATTGAACCCTTGAAACCATGTTTGAACCCAATTGGTCATTGGCTAGGTTAAAAATCAGAAATTGCCCCTTCTCAGTCAAAACCCTAATTTTGACCATTTTGCCCTTTTGATGATTTGATCAAATTTCTTGAGGAGTTGTGATCTAAAATTGATCAAAAGGTACATATGAGTCTAAAATTTTATCGTGGACCAAAAATTATGAAGTTTGACTGTAAGTTGACCATGGTTGGCTTTTTTCCCAATACAACTGATTTTTAGGTCAACTGTCTAATTGACTGGGCAAAAATGTGATTCAAGGCTTAAAACTTAACATGGGTAATCTTAGGGGTCCAAGATGGTGTATGAAAGTCACATGAAGCATTGATGATCCAAAAATCCTTGTGCAAACTCAAACCCTAATTTCAGGTCATCAGTGCAAGATGATGTCTTGAGCTGAGCAAACCCTAATCTTGTCTTGAGTCCAAGAAGTCTTGAGAGGAAAATATTGATAAATGAGAGGGAAAATTTTGGGGTACAACAACTTCCCCTATTCAATATTCTTGAACCTGAAGAGTTAGATTGGCGAGTTTTTCCGTTCGTGACTCAAAGGTAAAAGATGATTGGACACTAGAGTGCCCGTAAATTTGCACTCGTCAAAGCGTAGTTGAGGGAATGGGCTTAAAGATGCCATTTGGAGAGGTGATAGAATATTGTTGGAGATGGGCTTGTAGATGCCATCCAAGAATGTTTATTGAACTGTAAGTTATAAATCAGAAGAAGGAGTATCAGAATGGTGTCCGTATCCGGAACGTATCTGACTTGTATCTGGAGACTAAATCTGAGTGAGTGACAGAATGACTTCCGTGTCTGGAGTGTATCTGGACTGTATCTTGAAAGATGTTGAGATTCGAATGAGCGACAAAATGGCTACCTTGTCTGGAGCGTATCTAAGCTGGGGAAAATCAGAACAAGTGACAGAATGACAACCGTGTCTGGAGCGTATTTATGATGTATCTGAATGAGAGATATGAATAAGTGACAGAATGGCTTCTGTGTCTGGAGCGTATCTGAATTTTGAAAATCTGAATGAGTGACAGAATGACTTCCGTGTCTGGAGTGTATCCGTATTGTATCTAAATTTGAAATCTGAATGAATATCATAATGGCATCCTTGTATGGAGCGTATCTTTACTGTATCTTGACTTGAAATCTGAATAAGTATCAGAATGACTTCCGTGTCTAGAGTGTATCTGAACTGTATCTTGACTTGAAATCTGAATAAGTATCAGAATGACTTCCGTGTCCGGAGTGTATCTGAACTGTATCTGAAATCTTTGAATATTGTTAATGGTAGCTGTTAATCTTTTCCTGAAAAGGGTAAAATGTTATCTGAAAGACAAAGTTATGTTGCATGTAATGTATGATGAAATAAATGTGTTTTATCAATGTTTATGATATATAGATGTAATGTATGCGCATGTAAGCTGATTTGCTATTTTGCTGAGGAAAATAAATCCTTGACTACTGCCGGGGAAAATAAATCCTTGATTGTTGAAGGTCAGAAATCCTTGGCGACTGTTGGGGGATTAAAAATCCTTGATGACTTCACTGGGGATATGGGGATCCTTCATATCTTACATTCCGTTCGTGAGAGTAATGCCATGTATTGCCTGAGAAATCTGCTTGGAGAATTCAGAGAACTTAAATGACTTCTGCAGGGGATTAAGAATGAGAGTCTTCATTCTGTTGGGGAAATCCAGAGAAATTTGATGACGTCTACTGGGAATTACACAAAGGGAATCCTTGTTCTGCTGGGAAATAAAAATGAGAATCTTCATTCTGTTGGGGAGTAATGAAAACTCTATGGGGAAGAAAGCTATCCTGCTGGGAGACAAAGTTCAGGAGTTTGGGTTGTCTGCCAATCTACTGGGGAGTTGTCAGAAGTTGTTGTATGGTTAGTTTTCAGCCTTCAAAATAACTTGTTGTGGAGTTTGGACAAACTGAATGGTTTCCGCTGGGGATTGATAGTTGGAAATTTCAGCTCCGCTGGGGATCTGTAGTTCAAAGTTTTGGCTCCGCTGGGAATTGGGAGTTTGAAGTTTTAACTCTGATGGGTTTTAAGGGTTTGAAATTTTAGCTCCGTTGGGGATCTAGATGATGCATTGTAGGGATTGCTCCTGGAATAGCCTAAAAACGTTTTCCTATCCTTTTAACCTGTCAGTAATTGTTCTTTTCCACTTTGTTTATTTGTAAACAGTAATTATGTTTAAATGCATATGTTCATTAATGAATCATTGGACGTTTTTGCAAATAAAACACAAGTGTAAAAAGAAAAAGACAAAATGGTTTTCTGCACTTTAAAGAGGTATCTTTGTATTCACTTTGAATAAGTATTTTGTACAAAGGAGACAGTCATCCTAGTAAGAGGATGGTGTCGTAAAAATTGAGAAAATTTTTATACAAAGATAGCTATGTGTAAAAAATCCCATGGGGTTCCCGTTCCTCTATAGCCTTCGTATCTCTGAATATCTTGTCCATTTGTTGCTTCGTCCGAAGATGATTGGATTGATCAGAAGCTCCAGGTTTATCAGTGAAGAGATTGTCCTTAAAGTGATCCATCGATACATAGTCATACGCTTTAATTCCCTAACTTTTTCCTGGACCGCCCTTTTGGGTTTTCGATCCACCAGGAAACCCTTTTTTGCCCAAGTCGCCCTTTCGGGTTTTCAACTTGTCGGGTGTACAGATTTTTTTTTATTTATCCCTAATTTTTGCCTGAACCGCCCTTTCGGGTTTTTGATTCACCGAGATTCCCTTGTTTTGCCTAGGTGTGTCAACCTAGCGGGTCATTTACGCGTAGTATCTTTTGATTATGTCTGTGTTCGCAGGGTGCGGTAGGTCTTCGTTGTCCATGGTAGTTAAGATCATTTCCCCACCAGAAAATATGTTCTTGATTACAAATGGTCCTTCGTAGGTAGGAGTCCATTTGCCCCTGGGATCACTTTGTGGCAAAATGATGCGCTTGATCACGAGATCTCCAACTTGATACACTTGGCGCCTGACTTTCTTGTTGAAATCCTTGATCATCCTTTTTTGATACGTCTGACCATGGCAAACAGCAGTAAGTCTTTTCTCATCGATTATGTTCAACTGATCAAGTCGGGTCTGGATTCAATCGTCTTCACTCAAACCTGCATCCTTCATGATTCTTAGGGAGGGGATCTGAACCTCAATAGGTAAAACAGCCTCCGTGCCATAAACTAAAGAATAGAGTGTTGCCCCAGTTGATGTGTGTTCTGTGGTACGGTACCCGTGGAGAGCAAATAGCAGCATCTCATGCCAGTCCTTGTAGGTGACTGTCATTTTTTGTATGATCTTTTTGATGTTTTTGTTCGCAGCTTCGACAACACCATTCATCTTTGGCCGATAGGGTGATGAATTGTGATGTTGAATCTTGAATTGCTCGCACAGGGCGGTGATCATAGTATTGTTAAGGTTTGTACCGTTATCAGTGATGATCCTTTCGGGGATACCGTACCGACAAATAAGATTTTGCTTGATGAAGCGGGAAACAAAATTCTTAGTAACGGATGCGAAGGAAGCTGCTTTGACCCACTTTGTAAAATAATCAATGGCCACTAGAATAAAGCGGTGTCCATTGGAGGCTGTAGGCTTGATCTCTCCAATCATGTTGATTCCCCACATAGCGAATGGCCAAGGAGCTGTTAAGACATTTAGAGGAACCGGGGGTACGTGTACCTTATCTGCATAGATTTGACATTTATGGCAAGTCCGAGAGTGTTGATAGCAGTCAGCTTCCATGGTAGACCAGTAATAGCCTGTCCTTAGAATCTTCTTAGCCATCGTATGCCCGCTAGAGTGAGTGCCAAATGTACCTTCATGCAATTCAGCCATGATCTTTTCAGCTTCAATCTTGTCCACACAACGGAGTGGAATAGAATCATGATTGCGCTTGTACAGGATGCCATTACTCAGGAAAAACTTAGCTGAGAATCTCCTTAAGAACTTTTTGTCGTTGACTGAAGCTCCTTCAGGATATTCTTGAGCCTCGAGATACCTTTTGACTTCATGAAACCAAGGTCGGTCCACTACTTCTTCGGTATTAATCTCGTGACAGTGTGATGGTTCGTCCATCCGCTCAATGGTGATCTGGGGAGCCTCGTTATCCCAATTAAGTTTAAACATGGATGACATTGTAGTTAAAGCATCTGCTAGCTGATTTTCTTCTCGCGGGAAGTGGTCGAAGGTAATCTGCTCGAAATGTGGTAGCAATGTCAAGACATGTTCTTTGTAAGGGATGAGGTTTGGGTGCTTAGTGTCCCATTCTCCTTTGATCTGACTGATGACTAAAGCTGAATCCCCAAACACCACTAAAGATTTGATTCCCAAGTCTATGGCAGCCTTGAGTCTAAAGATGCATGCTTCATATTTTGCCATGTTGTTCGTACAGTTGAAGCAAAGTCTGGCTGTAAAAGGAGTATGGCATCCTTCTGGAGATATAAGCACAGCACTGATACCGTTACCAAGTGCATTGGAGGCCCCATCAAAGTACAGGGTCCATCGGGATCCTTGTTCAGGTTCGTCATATGGTCTGAAGTCTTCAATGTTGTCCAATGTCATGATGTCTTTGTCAGGGAAGTCGAACTTCATGGATTGATAATCTTCTACAGCTTGATGAGCATGATGATCAGCTAGCACACTGCCCTTTATAGCTTTTTGGGTTGTTTACTGTATATCATACTCTGTTAGGATCATCTGCCACCTAGCTATCCTTCCAGACAAAGCAGGCTTCTCAAAGATGTACTTTATCGGATCCATCTTAGATATCAGCAAAGTGGTATGAGTCAACATATACTGCCTTAGCTGACGAGCAGCCCATACCAAAGCGCAGCAAGTTTTCTCGAGCAGTGAATATCTGGTTTCACAGTCGGTAAACTTTTTGCTAAGGTAATAAATGGCATGCTCTTTTCGGCCAGACTCATCATGCTGCCCCAGTACGTATCCCATTGAGTTATTCAAAATGGTCAGATACATGATTAGCGGTCTTCCTTCGACGGGCGGCATCAAGACAGGAGGCTCTTGTAAATACTCCTTAATTTTATCGAAAGCAATTTGACAGTCATCATTCCATCTAACTACCTGATATTTCTTCAATAGCTTTAATATTGGCTCACAAGTAGATGTTAAGTGAGAAATGAACCTAGAAATGTAGTTTAGGCGTCCCAAGAAACCTCTGACCTCCTTCTCAGTGCGAGGAGCAGGCATTTCTTGTATAGCTTTGACTTTGGCTGGATCAACCTTGATGCCTTTGTTGCTGACAATGAAACCCAAGATTTTACCGGACCGGACTCCGAAAGTCCTGGCATGTCTTCCTATGACCAGGCAAAGATCTCAACATATTCATGCAACAGCTGAATTAGGCGCTCTTTGACACTCGGCTCTAGGTTGGCACTCACTCTGATTTCCTTTCTGTCTTCCTCGGTACCTAGATTGATCGTATCCAACAGCTCCTCATGAGGCAGAATAGCTCTTTCTTCCTGTTGTAGTAATCTGGCCAATTCCCCTGGCACCTCACAATCTTTCTCACCTTCGTATTCGGCTTGGTAGACCAGACTTCAGAGTCACTGAAGGCTATAGCAGTATCATTACCCATGGGATCCGGAATGGATGGGTACCTTCATTTGTGAGTGTGGGTGTGTAAGGGTATAGCCATCTTAAAACAACAAAATTTAAAAGAAAGACAATGAGCACAAAAGGTTTATATATGAAAAGCGTCCATAATTCATTAAATGACATATGAAAATGAAATAAGAACCCTTACAAATGGACATATGTGCCTCGGGTAAGACACAAGGTTGAAAAAGTACGAATTGTTTGTGAATCATTACAGATCCAACAGAAATGGAAAAGATAAATTACTGCGGTATGAAAGTAATCGGAACAGTCTTTTGCTTCCCAATTGAACAGTCCTCCACCGACGGTAGGAAAAATCCAGTCTTCCAAGCTGCCATCTTCTTCACTGTCCTCTAGTGCATTAACCCCTTGGTGGCTGATCTTCACAGGTGGCCCTCCGGCACGGGAGCGGCGCACGGCCTTCTGAGCAGTCGAAGTAAATCCCAGGGCGAACTTGTCTTATTTGTAAGGAAAGTCTGGAAGTTGCCCCCAAATAGTGGATCCACCTTCTTCCACTACTGCCCTTGCATCTTTTAGAGAAGGCATCTGAGGTACAGGTCTTGTGATTACAGGAGTTGAGGATACCGCCTTAGTCACCGCTATTTCCTGAGAGACTTCTTCAAAATGTTGGAAAGGGGTCTCAATGAATTCTCCATCCAATTCTACATATCAAAAATAATTTAGATGACTAATCATATATTCCTCTTCCCCATGGACAGTTATGATCTTCCCTTGGACAGGGTACTTCAGCATCTGATGCAAAGTCGAGGTGACAGCACCGGCGTTGTGAATCCAGGGACGTCCCAATAGGAAAGAGTAAGAAGGACAGATGTCCATCACGTAGAATGTTGAATTGAACGTCTGAGTACCCACCTTGATCGGGATGTCCACCTCCCCATGGACCATCCTTTTAGAGCCGTCAAAAGCTCTCACAATTATATTACTGGGTTTTAGGGTCAGCCCCTCACAATCCAATCTATCCAGGGCCTTCTTTGGCAAGACGTTCAGAGACGATCTAGTATCAACCAAGACATGGGCTAAGGTGGTTCCCCTACACTCCACCGAGACATGTAGTGCATCGTTATGTTTTCTCCCCTTGGAGGTCAAGTCAGCATCGGAGAAACCCAGGCCATTGTCGGCTGTCAAACTGGCCACACACTCTTGGAACTGATCCGCAGACGTCTCTTGTGGAACGTGAGCTGTCTTCAAGAACTTTACCAAAGCTTTAGAATGTGCCTCAGAGCACAGCAGCAGGGCTAACATAGAGATTTTGGAGGGGGTCTGCCCCAGTTGTTCTACCATATCATAATCACTCTTCTTAATGATCCTCAGGATTTCTTCCATCTCCTTCTTGGATGTCTCAGGAATAACTAGTGATTGAGCCTTCGTCAAGACAGGCTCCTCTTGAACATTCTTTCCTTTATTCTCAGCAGTGGAAGTAGGGATAGGAATTGCATTGTCTTCTTTGTTGGTCGGTACACTTGCAGGTGTAATCACTGGTACAGCTGTAATCTTCGGAACAGCCACGGGTCCAGAGACTGCCTTTGGAGGGGCAATCTCTGGAGAGAAAACTCTCCCACTGCGGGTAATTTTGCTTGTTCCGGCAATGTTACTGATGTGGGAATTATCCTCTTCGGAGCTCTCCTCCTCGGCAGTCTGTTCAATCTGTTTGACGCCATGGTAGTAGATTTCTCCACCATAGTTCCATGGTACCGTCTTATCTGATTTGTATGGGGTTGGCCCGGGCATTGTTATCTTCAACAGAGTAGTCATAGGAGAAGATGTAATCCTAACGGGTTTTTTAGGAACCCTGGAAGGATTGGCGTATATGGTGATTATTGAAACTTCTGGAACTGGAATGGGTGAAATAGGAGCTTTCTCAAACAAAATTTCTTGATTATCAATCAGTTGTTGGATACCTTTCTTCAACAGAGGGCAGTCAAATGATGAGGACAGGCAAGTACAGCAATCTTGGTCACAACCTGAGAACACCCCAGCTTTCAACAAATTCAACTTGATGGTTAGGAGAGGAGTTAACAGTTCATCCATGGTGTCAACAAATAAGTCTTCCTCAACAGCACTGGCATCGTGTCCATGCCTAGGCATTGGAGCAGAAATAACATTAGGTTTTTCAGGAGCTTCAAATTCAACTTCCTTTGCGTCAATCAGATCTTGTATCTTATTCTTCAGAGCCCAACAGTTGCTGGTGTCGTGCCCTTGACTTTCTGAATGGTAAGCGCACCTGGCATTCGGATGGTAGTGGGGAGATGCAGTATTGGGATTTTTAGGGGCCTCTTTCAGCATGGCAAGATTCAACTTCAGGAGATGTGGTAGGACTTGAGCAGGAGTCATGTTAATCTTGGTGAATTGCCTTACTGGCCTTTCCACCCTTTGCTGATTGTTTCTCGGCTGGTCATTTCTTGGCTGATTGTTTCTTGGCTGGTCTGATGCAGACTTTTGAATCATAACAGCCCCCACTGTTGGTCGGCGCTCGGTTCTTCCCTGATTTCTCTGTGCATAGACAGCAGATACTTCCTTCTTTCCCGTGAAGGGCTTTTTTACAGCAGCAGAGCTAGACGCATCTTTCTGAATTTTCCCACTTCTTATGCCGGCTTCTATCCTCTCGCCAGTCAAAATCAATTCTGTAAACCCTGTAGAGGAACTTCCAATCAAATGATTAAAGAAAGGACCTGACAGAGTTCCCAAGAACATGTCCACTAGCTCCCTTTCAGATAAAGGTGGTTGCACCCTTCCGGCTAAATCCCTCCACTTTTAGGCGTAGTGTTTGAAGCCCTCATTGGATACCATCGCCATACTCTGGAGTTGAGTACGGGTTGGTGCCAAATCAGCGTTGTATTGATACTGTTTATAGAAGGCTGCTTCCAAGTCTTCCCAATTATAGACATCTGCTCTCTCCAACTGGTAGAACCAATCAAGTTGCGTTCTTGACAAACTGTCCTGGAAAAAGTGAACCCACAAGTCTTTGTCAGCTGAATATGGTTGAATTTTCCTGACATAAGATCGTAGGTGCATCTTGGAACAAGACATCCCATCATACTTGGCAAATAGTGGCACTTTAAACTTAGGAGGAATTACAATTCCTGATACCAGCCCTAACTCCTCAAAATCCAGACCCGGTACTCTCTGCACTTCCATAGCAGCTAGACGTTCTTCCAAGTTTTTGTATTTGTCATCCGCCGGAGGATATTATTGTTCAGAGTAGTCTTCTTCCTCCTCTTCTTATGCTTCAGAATCAGATGGCACTGCCGTCTCTTTCCCTTTTCTTTCCCCTTCCTCAGAGGTTAAAGGAAATTCCAAGGCCCTTCTGGCTTGTCCTTCAAACCTTCTGCCCATGATAACCACACTGGCTCACTTCTTTTTCTTTTTCTCTTTCTCTTTCTCTAGCAGAGTCTTGATCTCCTCCTGTCCCTTGGCCAAGGTCAAGAGTAGCTGTTGAAATTGTGAATTCTGAGCTTGCAAGTCTTTAACTGTTTATTCAAGATCCATTTTGCTGAAATAAACAGCAGAGGGATGAGGAAACTTCTTGCAAAGACCTGTTTATGCATATGATAAATGATATGTATTCATTCAATGTTTTCAAGGATTTAGAAATTCAAATTTGTGTCAAACAAAAAGGAACAAACATTATATTAATAAAATAGAATTTGTTTACATCAATGCCCCTAGGGCAAAATAGTACAAAATTCTAAGATAAAAAGACGTTACGCATCCTCTTTGGTGAAATGTAGGTGTTGAGAGTCTGCTCTTTGTGAAGTAACCGAGTGAGTTCTAAAACCTTCTTCTCGCTTGCGTAGAATTGGGCTTCAAAAGTATCGTGTTCTCCCTTGAGCTGTATCCAACTCCTTTGCAGATCTTCGAGTGATGTTGGCATGTCAGGATGTAAGAGGGTGTATGGAACCTCTCCTTCCTTAACAGGCTCTATAATCACTGGGAGAATGGAGGGGTAAGGCATTATAAGGCTTTGGGCGCGGGTTCGTACCCACTTGAGGTAAGGCTCAAGAGGGATGGAATTCTTGTATCCCAGAGTCTTACTATCTACCTTGTTGGGCAACCTCCAAGCTCGGATAAACCTTTGTCGAAGTCCTTGATCGTCGTTATCGAAGTCGAAAACCAAGCCTTGAATCAGCATGTCATATGGGCCATCCCTTCGGGCATAACCAAACTGTCTCAGAGCCAAGCAGGGGTTGTAGGTGATGCCTCCCCTAATTCCAAGTAGAGGGATATTAGGGAATTCCCCATAACGGTCGACGATGATAACATTCTCTTTAGATCGAGAACACCAATGTATATTTGAATGTGTAAGAGTCATCAATCGTTGTGACCACCTCAAACCTTGCTCATTCTTCAAAACTGATTGGGGAAGATGAGAAATAAACCATCTTGCCAGTAGAGGAGTGCAACACATGAGAACACCTCTTTTCCTTATTGTACGAGTGTGAAAAGAGTGCAAGATATCTCCAAGTAAAGTAGGCATCGGGTTGCGTGACATGAAGATTTTGACAGCACTCACATCTATGAGTTGATCAGGGTTAGGTAACAAGACCATCCCATAGATGAGAAGAGCTACAATCTCATCAAAAGATTGCAAGTCCAAGGAATTCCAGCAGCTTTGGGCCTTCTCAAACAAGAACTTTTCCAAGAAGCCTTTGACACCACTTCTAGTTTCCCAATGGGTTGTGACATCATATGAGTGCAAGTGCAGGGCTTGAGCAATCTCTTCTGGCTTTGGATCTCTTTCCGTACCGTTGAAGGGTAGTTGATTGAGAATAGGAATCCTCAAGAGTTGAGAAAATTCCTCCAAAGTGGGCACAAGCTGGTAGTCAGGAAATGTGAAGCAGTGGTGCAAAGGGTCAAAGAACTGGAAAAGAACTTTCATCATGTCTTCCTCTGTGTTGGAAGTAACTAAGTTGAGAAGACGACCATGCCTCTCGGTGAATGGAGAGTTCTCAGGAATCCTTGAAGTTAGCTCCTTGAGTTGTGGAGGAATTCTTACAACGTTGACTTGGATAGTTTTCCTACGAAGTGAATCCATAACCTACAAAACAAGAACAAAGATGAATTTCCAAAATCCTTGAAATGGTTAGTGGATGCATATGATGCTTCATGATGTCCATGATGTTATGCACAAGTATATATGTACAAGCAAATCATATAAGTTCCTAGTTTAGGCTTGCATGGGGTTTCATAGGTAAGTACCGTCTTGAAGTTTAGTTGGCTCAAACTGTCCTAGAAATAGTAATCGGGTTCTAAGGAGCTCAATGTCACTGGATTGTTTCCTTGTTCATTATTTCAATTCATCCTCTTTATTGGTGACCGGAATATTCCAAGGAACCAACCCTCAATGAGTGTAGTATCGAGTATCTACCAACTTCGGACTGCACCAAAGCCGGTCATCTCACTACATCCTAAAAGGCCAAGTTGGTCAAGTAAAGGTTCTAGAAGTTCGTTAGTACTTCATGACATCACTCAGCGGCCCCGTATTCTCTTTGATTGACTCAAAGTCTATCGATACCCACAAATATGTCACACTAACATAGCTATTGCTTAGACCGTGTCGGTATACCCCGCACAGTTTCCACAACGTATTGCTATTTACCTATAATGTTTCCCAAATTCGGGTAGAGGATTCAAATCCAAACAATAGAACCAAAGTGTAAAGAAAACAAGTCAAGCAATTGTAAGCAAATAAAGGTGATCTAAACCCTAAGGTAACCCCACTTTTATTATATTCTCCAGCAGAGTCGCCAGTTCTGTGATACGGTGGGAGAACTGATTTGAGGTTTTGCGTTTCGTCGCAAATGTCGCTATTTAGCAAGAGTCGCCACCGACTTTTATTTTATCCAAAAGGAAAGGTAAAAAAGCACAGGAAAGACCTTTGAGATATTTTCTTAAGTTCGGGAGGTAGGTTATGAAAAGGGAAGGTGCTAGCACCCTTTTCATCCATGGTTTTCCATGGGCTCTTAGTTACTTGCTTACATCACTTGCTTTGCTTTTGAAAATGTTTGAAATGGTGCTTTGTGTTTGGTGTGGTTTTGAAAGTATTTTGAAAAGAGGCCACTCGTTTGGGCAATCTTTGTAATGATTCTCGTTCGTAAGAATGTATACAAAGATGTTTGTCTTTTCATAAATGTTTCAATGTTTTGAAAGTTGTTTTGAAATGTTTTGTAATGTGTGTGTGATTGTTTTTGAAAATAGCAAGGATTTGTTTTGAAGAGAGCAAGTAACTAGGAACTATCTACCCTACTCAAATGTCTTTCCTATGCATCTTTATTCCTTTGACATTGTTGATTTACCATTGTCTTGGTAAACAACCCTATCTTTGGATGTTAAACGGGACGGGCCTGGGTCATCGTATGACCATGATAGCAATGTTGCCAAGCATCTTTAGCATTTTGAGGGACCAAGATCATTTTGTTTTAAGCAACCTTTTGATAGCGTCATCGAGAGACTATGATCTTATTTGTTTGTTTTGCTTTGCCAAGATACTTTGCATGCATACCATTGCCATTTTTGTTTAGGCAACCAAGTGGGTGAAACCCTAAGGGTGCTTGTGTGCAATGTGTGCCATTTTACATGCTTTTTGATTTGTCTTGTATTAGGTCTTGTATTTGTTTGTTTTTGTCTTATCATGCAAAACCCTAGTTTACTAACATGGTATAAATGCGATAAATTGCGTAAAGTAAACTAAACCCTAGTTTGCCAAGATACTTTGCATGCATACCATTGCCATTTTTGTTTAGGCAACCAAGTGGGTGAAACCCTAAGGGTGCTTGTGTGCAATGTGTGCCATTTTACATGCTTTTTGATTTGTCTTGTATTAGGTCTTGTATTTGTTTGTTTTTGTCTTATCATGCAAAACCCTAGTTTACTAACATGGTATAAATGCGATAAATTGCGTAAAGTAAACTAAACTATTACAACAATTATTATGGGAAGGGGGATACAAGTTTTTGAATGGGGAATATTGCACAAAATAAACCCTAAAATACTATTACGACCCAATTGAATTATTGTGCAAATTAAATAAAAATACAAATAATAAAAATGCAATAAAATGTTATTATGCAAAAATGTTTTGTATTTGATTTATTTGTATGAGAGAATTAATTATTTAAACCCTAGAAAATAAGAGAAAAATATTATTATTTTTGAAAGGGGTAAAACCCTAGTTTTTGATTTAAAAGAAAATTATGTTCTATATTTATTTTATTCATTTTTTGTTCAAGAAAAATAATAATAATATTATGTACAAATATTAAAAATTAAATATGTATAAAAAATAAATATTTAATGTGTATGAATAATAAAAATAAAAATGTATGGTATTTTTAAATTGTATTTACAAATAAATAAGAAAATAAGTTCTATTTATTAAAATAAACTATTTTTTATGCCAAAAAATAATAAAAAAATAAAATAAAATGCAAAAAATAAAGAAAATATTTTTCATTATTTTTTATGGTTCAGAAAAATAAATGAAAATAATAAATATAAAAATGAAAAGAAAATATGAAAAATAAACAAAATAAAACCAGGGGGTGTGGATATCAAGTCAAGGGGGTGAAAAGTAGAAATAACAAGCCCAAGGCGCGCCAGGCCCAAGTCAGCCATCGTCCCTGTCCTCCAGCTTCCATTTACGCATGTTTCTTCTTCAAATCTGTATCTTGCTATAGCTTGCATAAAAATTAAAACTCATAACATAAAAAATGTAGCTTGCAATCTCACGATTCCAATGATATAAAATTTGTAACCTAACTCTAAAAGACCAGGGAGAATTTTGTAACCCCTAATTTCTGAACTAATTTTTTCAGCATGTTCAACATTCAAATACTCTTAGCTCAGTTAATATAAATGACAACTATGCATATGTACAGCTTCACCATGCTAGAGACTACATTTTTGCTTCACAAATCGTGGCTTGAGGATGCCTAAATAGAGATAAAGTTTTGAAAAATACCTCCTTCAGCTGGATTTGGATATGGCAATGTGGGGACTTCGAGTGAGGCCTGGGGATCGTGTGAGCTTCCTTGAAGTTCCCTCGAGCTATTCCAATGCTTAGCTTGCCTTGTGGATGGCTGAAACTCCCTGTAGAAGTCAAGTTGCAACCTTCAAAAGTGAAAATGGTGATGTCTGAAACAGAGCTTACAGTTGCAAGATGAATGCTTGGGTAGCTTTGGTAGGATATATGGAAGGTGTTTGAAGTGTTGAAACAAGAAACGCACGAGCCAAAAATGAAATGGCAAGAGTTCTGCAGAGCTGCAATGTTTGGGTATAAATTTTGAGTTTTTTGAGTTTTGGTGAGTTTCAGATCATAAGCATTCGTGTTTTGGCTTGTAAAAAGTTTGTGAAGATGTCTAGAATGATGCCAAGTCCACCCTTTATCAGATG
The DNA here is from genome assembly GCA_948472305.1 of Vicia faba. NCBI lineage: Eukaryota > Viridiplantae > Streptophyta > Magnoliopsida > Fabales > Fabaceae > Vicia > Vicia faba. The sequence continues at coordinate 817,203,833 of OX451738.1, forward strand.
TACAAGTTCTCTTGACTTTTGCAACTTTTCTTGCTTTTGAAGAAAAGTGAAGTGACTTGTGCCAAAGGCCTGTACTTGCTTGCTTGTGGGCTGCAGAGAGTTGGTGAAAAATGCTTGATATCTGTGGACAATGCTTGCACAAAAGGAACAAGTCCAAGGGGGCTCAAGGCTGATAAAGTTTGCAAAAGCTTGCTTTATGAAAATGGCAATGTGCCCTTTATGCCATTTATGGATTTATTCTTTGTACAATGCTCCAAAATCCAAAATAAAGCCATTATCCTATGAGTTTGCATTTAATTATGGAGTGTAGAATGGTTTTAGGACCTTTAATGCAAGGTACAAGCATGCTTGATCAGATTTGCAGCTTGGTGCATTGTGAAAATGGCTTGAACAAAAGTGATAAAATGCCATTTTCTCTTCTTCGATTCTCCCTAACCACAAATGATCTTGGAGAGTTCGGTGAAATTTTAGAAATCTTGCAACATGATCTATAATCCATCTTTGAAATGCATTTTGAGATACCTCTTGTAAATAGGTGAAAAATGTCCATGAAGTTGGGTCAAAAACCTGCCTAAATTAGGGCAAATTTTCACTAAGTTATTTAGTTCATGAACCCCTATTCACACATTTATATCTTGAGATCCAAGCATCTTTTGGGAAAACTTTGTGAAGAAAAGTTGTAGATTTCATGGAGGGATACAACTTTCATGTTGGAAGTTTTCTTTGAATCCAATTTCATCATGGTGAAAAAGTGGTGAAAAGTTGGGATAAAATAAGAAAATTTCCATACTTAGAAAAATTCTAAGTTATGAAAATTTTCAAATTCAAAACCCTAATTTGCAAAATTGGTTTTCTTGGTCAACAAGTTTCATATTTTTACATATCTTGATGAATTATGACCCTTGGCACTTGATTTTGACCAAAAAGTCAAAGTTTGACTTTTCAGTGCACAGTTGACTTTTGATCAGTTGACTGCAAAATTCATCTGTCAATCCAATGAACTTGAGATATTTTGAACTATATGATTAGGTCAAGATGATGCCATTGAACCCTTGAAACCATGTTTGAACCCAATTGGTCATTGGCTAGGTTAAAAATCAGAAATTGCCCCTTCTCAGTCAAAACCCTAATTTTGACCATTTTGCCCTTTTGATGATTTGATCAAATTTCTTGAGGAGTTGTGATCCAAACTTAATCAAATGGTACATATGAGTCTAAAGTGTTATTGTGGATCAAAAATTATGAAGTTTGACTGTAAGTTGACCATGGTTGACTTTTCCCCAATACAGCTAATTTTTAGGTCAACTTTCTAATTGACTAGGCAAAAATGTGATTCAAGGCTTGAAAATTAACATGGGTAATCTTAGGGGTCCAAGATGGTGTATGAAAGTCACATTAAGCATTAATGATCCAAAAATCCTTGTGCAAACTCAAACCCTAATTTCAGGTCATCAGTGCAAGATGATGTCTTGAGTTGAGCAAACCCTAATCTTGTCTTGAGTCCAAGAAGTCTTGTGAGGAAAATCTTGATAAATGAGAGGAAAATTTTGGGGTAAAACAGGTGGTGTACAAATTTTAAAATGGGGATTGCAAGAAATTAAAATCCTAATTATCTATTACAGTCATATTGAAATAATGTACAAGAAATGTAAAGTGGACTTGTTTTGTTTTTGTTAAGAGAAGGAATAAATTTGCTTAAGAAGATGTTTTTAGTTTTTTTTTGTTTTAAAAGAAATAAAATAAAGCATGTGAATATAAAGTGTTTTTTGGTGTTTTTTGATTAATGAAAATAAAGTGATGATAAAAATGATAAGAGAGTAAGAGTCAGAATCAGTGCGTTGCTGAAAGAGGAGAGAGCAGAAGTTCTGACTCTGGTGTGTTGCAAATCAGAAAGAAATGTTAGCAAAAAAGGGGAAGGTCAGAAGTTCTGGATCTAGATGCACTGACATTCTGAGGTTGCTGGGAATAAAGGAAAGCCTATAAATTCTTACTACTGAGAGAGTCTATAAGTTCTGATGCAACTGGGAACCTAGAAGTTCTGGTGTTACTGAGAGGTTAGAAGTTATGGTTATTTGAAGGAATCTAGAAGTTCTAGTTGTTGAGAGAGTGGGGTGATAATGCTGTTGGGTGAGGATATCTAGAAGTTCTGGTCCAGGAATATTGTCTGGCAGATAATGGGGTAAAAATGTCAATAAATAAACTTAAAAAGATGCTTCATGGGCTAGAACCCAGGACCTTTAACACTAATGTCTTATGTGCATGCTTTCTACCACTGGGTTGGCTGTACATCCGGTATCAGAAGCAAAAACATAAACATGTATCACATAGTAAGTTCTGATGATGAACTTTATCTTCTCCTTCACGCCAATCAGAGTATCTGCAACTTAGTCATTTCTCAACAAAAAATGGAAAATGCAAACATAGCAGTTATGTCAAATTTCATCATGTTTCAAAAATATAAAGCATCAGAATTGTAAACTAGAAGAAAATATGAGTTTTGCTAATCCTAATTTTGCACCCTAATTTCCTCAAGAAGTTATGATATGAAATTCTCTTTACTTAGACCATATAAATGAAATCTATAAATATGTACAGAATTAGAGCCATGATATCTACATTGTATTTTTGAAAATGCAAGCCTAACAATGTCTAAGTAATGAGATAAAAGTCAGAAGAAACTTACCTTGATTCTGGAGATTGTTCTGTGAGTGAAATCCTGGTTCAGATTGCTGTGATGTTCTAATCAACTTCCTCACGTGCTCAAAAAGCTGGAATAACCCTTAACTTGAGCTATGAATCACTGGAACATTCTGGAGCAGCCAAGAAGCAAAGTTTTGATTTTTGAAATGGAGATTGGTGGAGATTGTGTTACAGTATGAAAACAGAAGTTGGAACGGCTTCTAAGTGTATATCAGAAACTATATGGATGATTTGGCTAAGAAATGCACAAGGAAAATTAGAGTTTAGATGTAAAAATCAGAAACTAGCAGGTTTCGTGTTTGGGCTGCAGTTTCAGGTTCTTGGAATCTTCAGCAAGGTTTCAAGGCATTTTCTCAATCTTTGACCTCTTTAACAGTTGTAAATGAAGTTCAATTTATAGGCAAAGGATTTAGGATCTTGGAGAAGTCAAGAGTACAACCATCATATGTTATGGTGCTGACTTGTTCTTGAAGCAAGTTTGGACAAGCATGTTTTAAGACAAAATAGAGTGGTTAGAAGCTCTAGCCGCGCCTAATCTGATTTTGTAGGCATGATTTATGGAGAAGTACATCCAGAAGCAAAAGTAAAGCATGGGCCCAACATAAACTTTGTATAAAATTTTGCTTTTCAAGGACAACAATGGTACTTCTATGCCACATGTGGGAAGATCCTTTGGTAAAGACTCAAAAGTTGGTGTGGGAATTAAATGATAATGAGATTTAACAAGCAAGAAAGCCTGCAACATGAGATTATGCAGCATAGCTTGAAGCTGGATCAGAAGTTCAGCATCAACGTAACTTAGAACAAATATCCAACTTATGATCTTTAAATATCCCTGCTCCAACATGATCTGAAGGAGTTCTCAGACTTTTCAGAAAGCTTGTAACATCCTTTGTAACCCCTCTTTGAATCACTTTTGCAAACTCTGATTGTACCTTCCTGAAAACTGGCCCAGAAGTTCTAACCAAATTCTGACTTGGAAACAACTCAGAATTTACCAAGTGTTTTAGTTTCATGGATGTGTATTCAAAGATTTATAACTTGAAATCCCAACATTTCCAGGAGAAGTTCTGTTCTACAATGTTTTAGATCTCATTGAGATCTACAACTCTTGTGTCAGAAGTTCTTCCTGAATCAACTTGCATCATGATGAAAATCTGGCCAGAAGTTCTGAATTTATCATATTTTCTTAACACTTAGAAAAGTATCTAAGTGCTTAGAACTTTGACTTTTCTAAAGTAATTTTGACTTTTGATTTTCTTGATGAACCAACTTCACATTATAACGTGTCTTGATGAAATATGATTCTTGAAACTTGATTTTGATCCAAAAGTTAAAGTTTGACTTTTCGGTGTGCATTTTGACCATTTTACCCTTGTGCCAATCCAAACCTAAGTTGATGTATCAGTGCTACAATCTTGATGTCATGGGAGATTTTGGGAGGAAATTCTTGAGAAATGAGAGGAAAAATTTTGGCGTACAACAGTAGGATATTTACTTTCCGCAATTTATCGCTTTCATATAAATGCTAGTAATTAAGTTTGGTATGGAAAGATAAAATCAATACCTAGAAAGCCCTAATTCAAGATAAATCAAGCATGAAATACAAACACTTGCACACTTGCACCTCTGGGGTTAACTCCACTTGTTGCCTTATGAAAAATGGTCATGTTGTGCATGTGAGGCGTCTTAGCAAAAACAATTAAAAAATACAAGATCATAGTCCCTCGATGACGCTTCGAATGTTGCCTTACAAATGATCTTAGTCCCTCAAGAGAAATGCTAAGATATCTCACAACATTGCTATCATGACTATACGATGACCCACGCCCGTCCCTTTACATCCAAAGACAAGGCTTCTTCCTAATCAATAGTAAGATAGTAATATCAAAGGAAGGAATGAACAAAAGACTTTTTGAGTAGGTAGAACGCTCTTAGTTGCTTGCTCATAATCCATCTTCAAAACAAACATCTTTTCAAACACACCAAATACTTCCAAAACATGAAATATTTTCAAAATTCCAACACTTTGTATGCATTCTTATAGAGACGAGAATCATTACAAAGCTTGCCTAAACGAAGGCGCTTTTCAAAAATACTTTCAAAACCCACCACAAACACCTTTCAAACAAAGCAATTTCAAAAGCAATAATCTAGCAAGCAACTAAGAGCCCATAGATAACTATGAATCAAAAGGGTGCTAACACCTTCTCTTTTCATAATCTACCCCCCGAACTCAAGAAAATAATCTCAAAGCCCATTCCTGTTCTTTTCACCCTTTCCTCTATAGGATAAAAAAAAGTCGGTGGTGACTCTTGCTATTCGCAACAATTGCGATAAAACGCAAAACACCAAGTCATTTCTCCCAGCGAGTTACAATGAGGCCTTCAGTAACCTCATTTAATTTGACACCTGTAGAAAAACCCTCAATGATCTTGTCCTCAGGGTCCTGGTTGATGGGGTCTTCAGTAATCTTCGCCATGTTTATGTTTGCTGATTAAGCATAGATGGTATTTGCTATATGCAAAGGATAAGCCTCAACTTTCGTCTTGCTTTTTTTGCTGAACCTCAACCTTCTGTCTCTGATAGCATTTTAAACTAGATCATTGAAAAGAAAACATTGTGAGGTTTTATGTCTTAAAAATTATGATATTTGCAAAAACCTCTTTTCTTTCGATATTCTAACGAAGGAATTTTTGTACCAGGTGGCACTGTCATCTGGCCATACTTCACCAATAAATCAAAAATTTTATCACATTTCGTCACATCGAAAGTGTATGTTTTCTTAAGGAATTTATCATTCTTTTCTACTTCGACAGGATTCTTCCCATTCGAAGGGGCTAATACTTTACAAGAATAGGGTGGGCCTTTCTTTAATTCAGCCAAGTCCACTTCGCCTTCTTCAAAGCCTATAGGGTCACTATAGATCTCTTGTTCCTCTTCTTCGGCTACGATATATGTAAATCTTTCTTTTCTATTGTTTTTATTATCCCTATCCTTTTTAGTCCTTAGACGTTCCACTTTTTGAACTTGGTCCGCTAAATGGGCCATGTCCCTCAAGTATTGGGTGTCTAATTTCTTTTGAATGGAGTAATCCAAACTGCCTACGACCATTTCGACCAACTCATGTTCAGGAACTTGTGTAAAACATCTTGCCTTCAACAAACAAAACCTGTTTAAGTAATCATCAATTGGCTCAGTAAACTTTCTCTTGATAATGGTTAATTCTTTGAGACTAATCTTTGATTGTCCCATATAGAATTGCTCATGGAATAACCTCTCTAAGCGAGTCCAATCATGGATAGAATTTGCTGGGAGGGTGGTGAACCATGTGAAAGAATTTTTGGTTAGCGAGCTAGGGGAGTATTTTATCCTTAAGTTTTTGTTATTCGCTATGTCCCCAACCTTGGTAAGATACCTGACTATATGTTTGACAATAGATTCACTGGTGTCACCAGAGAATTTGGTGAACTTTGGGACTTTCTAACCCTTAGGTAACTCAGTCTGTAAGACATATTCAAACAAAGGGGATGTATAGTTTGGCCTTCATAGACCTACATTTACCCCATTCTGAGCCGTTACTCTTTCAACCATGGTCGCCAAGTTATTTTCTCCTACAAATTTGTCCTGTCTAACATGGTGAAGAACTTTGTCTGCATCCTGGTTTCGATTAACCATCATTATCCTTGGGGCCTGAACCTCCCTTGGGATCGTTTATTCGACCCTGGGTTGTTCGATTCTTTGTCCCTGGTTAAATTCGCCAATATTTTTCACAATTGGTTTCTCTTGGTTAACTGTTTGATTTTCTTCGAAAATCACTCCCTGGTTTTCTCTTATCCACTCTCGACGGGGATGTTGAACTGGGGCTCAAGGGGTGCCAAAGAAATCTGCAATTTGCACCATCTGCGCTGCCAATTGTTGGTTCATTTGGGTATTATGTTGATTTATTTGGGTAGCACTTTGAATCAAAGGGTTAAAAATAGTGCCCATTTGTTGGGCTAAAACACCAACCATTTAGTGGTTATTGTCATCCACTTGTTGTCTAAATGTTGCCGCAGAGTTTGTTGTCATGGTAGGTAATTGGGCAGCAAATCCTGGGGATGGGACTATTCGACCCATATTATTGACCCCTGATCCTGATCCTTGCACTGCTGAAAAGGTAGACACCCTTGGATAAGGAAATGTTGAAGTACTATCACTACAAGAAAACTTCATTTTAGCATCGACCAAAAACCCTCGCTAACTGCCTTAAAACTGATGCTAATAGGCTTTAGCCTCGGTCTAGCGTCGGTGTCATGGTCGACTCTCTAAAGCTCAAAGCTAACATTAGCGTTAAGCTGGCGCTAGTGTTCACGTTGGTTATCTACAACGCTAAGGTGATGGTAGTACATGATCCTAAATTATGCTCTTTATAAGAGGTAACGTCAGCTTTGGCAGACACTAGCATGTGACATGTGTTTTTCATAAGATTGGCTAGACCCTCAACAAATATGTTTTACATGTCATTCTATAGCGGCAGTAAAAAACAACACTAATATATTACACGTCATCAAGTAGCCTAGTCTCCTAGAAGCCGACGCTATTTTTTATTTTATTTTTATAATCTATTTTTAGGACATACCAGAACCAATTTATACTGATAACCCTACTTTTAATTTTCGTTTTTAGGACACACCATATTAATATCCACCAAATTTTACATTTGTAAATGCTTGGAAGATGTGGTGAAAAATCATGCAGTACATAACTTTTGATTTATAAATTAAAAGGGAGAAGAAGAAATAATAAAAAAACAACTTATCTCTTTATTACATTACATAAGCAATTACATCTCTTTATTACATTGCATAAGCAATTACATTGTCTATTACATTGGTAGAATAATTCTCTTCTAGTAGATATGTTTGGAAGGTGTGCTGGAATATGGATAGGAGAACTTAGATCAACGCCTTGGAAGGTGTGCTGGAATATGGATAGGAGAACTTAGATCAACACCTCTACTAAAATCATCAAATTCATGACTCTGTGCAGCATCACTGTCTTTTTTTTACATGTCCTGCTTTTGTTGGTGTCTCAACCTTCTCATTCATGCAATGATATAATACATTTGAAAACACTGTATTACACAATTTGAGTTTACTGAATGTATCTCGGCATAGGGATACAAATTTTCACCTTGATATGTCTCTTATATTGTGATTGCGAATATATGTATCCATAGTAAATGAATTGTGAGCCAAATGCAATGGTTACAAAGGTATATAACTGCATATCAATACATAAGTAAAATGGTAACATTGCACCGTCTAATTGAGAGTGGAAAATTCAGATAATAATAATGATTTCCTAGGTACTATAACTCATTGTTCTTCAGCTAGAGTCCTTACCACTATCATATATAATTGAGTTGGAAGTTGCATAAAGAAATAAAAGAAGTTAATAAGCATACGCTTATTAATTTTGAGTATCACCAATTACGTATCAGTATAGATGAGATTATATGACAATTTTATAGAAAATACCATCCAGATTTTTTCACTACCAAACTTATTCGGGTTAAATGTCTTCTACCACCTACAATAGTAATGAGATTTGATTTACCCCCTTTTAAAAAAATTCGTTTCGTCCATTAACAAACATTGATTTCATAAACAAAATTTATAAAATCTTTGCATTGTTAAAATATATGCATCTGGTGGATTTCAAACCCTCATCTCTCCACTTGCAAGCCATACACTCAACCACTGGACTATGTATTTCAGATTATATATTACTCACTTTAATTGTCTATACTCAATTAGTAGCAATAATAGGATGATCAGCTCAAAATAATTATGACAAATAATAATATTGCAAACAGTAAAATTTATACCATATATAAAACGAATAATTGTCACTCTTAAACATTTATGTTGCCAAGAATTATTCATGTTGTTGACACACACCAGAAGAAAACTTAATGTTGTGAAGTCATATGGTTAGTGTTATGCATGTGAAGTACATGAATGTTTAAGAGTGGCAATTATTCGTTTTCTATATGGTATAAATTTTACTGTTTGCAATATTATTATTTGTCATAATTATTTTGAGCTGATCATCCTATTATTGCCCCTAATTGAGTATAGATAATTAAAGTGAGTGATAAAAACTAAAATATATAGTGTAGTGGTTGAGTGCATGAATTGCATATTTTTAACAATGTAAAGATTTTATACAATTAAATAAAATAATAAAAAATATTAAAAAAAGCAACGGTGGCATATATGACCCAGTCAGCAAACAGATTTTGGTCACGTCTACATCTCAAATGAAATCTTTGGCTAAAAGGTTTTTGTTTATGGAATTTATGTTTGTTAAGGAGCGAAAAGAATTTTTTTTAAAAAGGAAATAAATCAAATCTCGCTACTATTGTAGGAGGGTAGAAGGCATTTAATCCAACTTATTCCTACAAACTACAACATATATATATATATATATATATATATATATATATATATATATATATATATATATATATATATATATATATATATATATATATATATCCCTTAACTGAATCGAAACATTCATCAATCTTATATTGTGTGATCTCAAATGACATACTCAACAAATAGATTGTATCAAGTACCATGAATTTATTTCATAAACAAAACAGAATCCTTGAGTATCTTGATTATATTGGCTTGTCATACTGCAATGTCATGATATTCAGGTTGACATAGTACTTTCTTAGTAACCAACCTAATTGAAAAAACATCTTTCTTCAGCTATGTACCTAATCTTCATAATATATCATGACTCAATTAATTCTAATCTAAGAAACCAAATTATTTCTTAAAACAAGAATATCCTCCAACAATACAAACTTCTTCTGACTTGGCCAACAACTTTTTACTCCAAGACTCACAATCATAATAAATTCCATCTTTGAAATAACTAATGACCATTGAGCAAAAAAAATACTCCAAAGAATGGGTTCTCTTTTAAACAAAGTCTTGCCTTCTCGAGAATCTCCTTATTCAGTGTCTGCTAGTCTTCTAGAATCTTTCATAATGACTGGAGTAATAGTTGCTGATGTGATGTTATAACATTCGATTGAACATCAATATCTTTCTCAATGAACATATCATTGAACTTGGTCCTAAAACCATTACTAAAAATACTACTCTCAGTAGAGAAACTCAGATGAATACTTTGATTTATTTCAAGAAAAGATAAGAACCTTTAAAAACTTCACAAATAATAGAATTTCCTTTGTAAAAGAAAATAATACACATAAGTCTCTATCCACTTATATACTCATCTTGCATTTAACAAATCAGATCCATAGAATAAGATCTAGAGCTTTTGCAACTGTCTGACGTTGCACCTTCTGGTGTAACATCTAACTTCATCTTCCTTGAACACCAAATAAGAGGATAAGAAATTAAATACTTGTAGAATCCATAAATAGCAATTGATTTTAAATCCTCCTAAAAACTTCATACATCTCATTAGAGACACAACATTCTTCCTTGATGACATATACCTTCAGACCTTGATCACCCAACTGACTTATGTTTAACACACTAGTCATCAGCCATTCAGTAAGAAAAAAGTTACCAAAAATTAGAAAGTCCATCCTGGATTTTCAGATACTCAACACCCTTAAACATCCCTTCATCATCAACAACTCAAGTAACAGTGGATAGAATGAGACTAAACACACAACCAAAAACAATTTTACTGCATTCAAGTTCCTGGAGCAACCAGTATCAAAATACCAATTATCTTATTTTAATTACTAATAAAGGTATAAGAAATAAGGAAATTACCACCTTCCCTGAGTTTTTAACCACTGCTTGGTTAACCAATGCTGAACTTGACCTTCGAGGAAGTCAAACAAAAGAACCTGTTAAAATCACACTTTCACATAAGATACATCTTCAGTTCAAGCATATGAATTTAGCATGAGTATACTGAAGTCTAGCGCAATCATAAGACATTAAGATTGACATCATTTCCTCAGCTTGCCTCTTGATGAAAACATCCTTTTGTCACTTTGAGTTTTCTCTTTGCTAATTATAGCTTAGAAGAAAACTTATCCTCCTTAAATTTCCAATCATCTTCCCTCTGAAGAAACCTCTTCAATTGTTCTGGATTATCTTTACACACTTGATCAATATATCAAGTTTTAAGAATAATATAGTCACCTCACCTTGTGGTTGTAGATGGTAGGCAATCCTTCATTCTCTTAAGACATAAGACCAGAGATAAATCACCTTTTATTTCTTCAAAGTTGATAACTCTTTTTATTCACTATCAGTAGTATTAATTCAGAGCTAAACAGTCCTAGTTTACAACCACTCACTTAATCCCTGCCCAGTGAAACTTCTACCTATAAATCATCATCTAGATATGATAAATCACCATCTCACTCCCTAAACCACCTCAGTGGTATCTAACAGTCCCAATCCCAGTGATTGTATCAAGAAAAACCCAATTTAGAAGATTACACTTCAAATACAAAACTCAAACTCTTTTGCTTAAAAGCTTTAAGAGTGAGAACAATAACTTGACAAACTGTCAAGTAACAATCCGTCTACCACATGGTATCAAAAGATACATGTGTGACTTACAAACTACACAAGAGACTCTCAAAACCTAAGGCTCTAACACTTCCCCTAATTTTACAATTTGTGAAAAAGTTAAAATAAATTAGGTTAGGATTCCCCTTTAAATACACCTTTGTAGTCCATGGGCTTCAAATTTTGAGTTTAGAAGTTTCTTGATTTACAAGCTGAGTGATGAACCTATTGTGCAGCAAATCTTCTTCAATCTTGGAACAAACGATACAAAATTTCCTAAATTGTCTCAAGGCCAAATTTAGTAACTTATGTACAGTTGGAGATATAAAACATGTTCCAAAATAAATCTTCTTGACCTGCGAAAATCTCTGAGATATATCCAAAGGAAATATCACAAAATCAAATCAAATTTGTCAAGATTTAAAACAGCAGTGCCTACCTGGTGCATATCAGAACAATATGTCATGACATCTTGTTCAACATTTGGTCAGAACCATGTTTTAGAAAAATGTTACCAATCCATAAAATCGTGGTACTAACACTTTGATTATTCTTCTTTGCATTTAAGTCTTTTAAATGTGTAGTGTTAATTATGTCATTTGATCATTTGTATAATTGTTCATGCATTATTTATCATCTAATGCATTTCCTTATTTTGACTTTTGATCACTATTTTGTGTTGTGGAAAATTGTTGTTGCATGTCTATCTTGCATTTGTTGCATGTAGCGTGTTTATCTTCATATTGGTATCCAATCTTAAGTGTTGTATATTATTCTTAGGTTGTTTAAGCTATTTGATCTCTGGAATTACTTTTTGGAGGCGGTTTGTTTGTGGCATAGACTTGTAACTCTAGTATCTCTTTTTGATGTTGTAAAAGTAGGAGGAGTTGTAATAAGTCTATGATTGATTTTATGTATTTTATGTTGTGGTTTATGTGCACGATATTTTAAGGAGGGAATAAGCATTTTGTTTTTGGCTCATGTCAACTTAATTACAAGTGAAAGTTTGTCAATCATAAAAAAGGGGGGATTGTAGTTGTATATCTCTAAGGGGAGTTGTTGTTGCACATCTTTATCATATGTACGGGGAGAAATCTCGATACTGTTATCTTTTGATTGCTTGTCTTATGGCTTTCATATTTTATCTTTGTTGATTCTCCCTCATAGATTACAGACATGCTTTATATATCTTTTAACACACATAAACCTTTTGGTTAATGTTCAAATTTGAGTAAATCTTATTACACTACAAAAAAATAGGGTAAAGTATGACCGTTTTATTAGGGTGAACAAAAAACTTGTCGCAATTTACAGTAAATTATGGCAGTTTCCATAAACAACGTAATATAATTCATTAAACGACCACAATTATATAATATGATCCAATTTGTATTATAGCTTTAGTTTTCACTTTCCCTCTTTTTTTATTTCTTTTACTTCTTACCTATTTTTACCCTAATTACTTACTTTTTACCTTATCCTCTTTTTTTCTTTCTTTTCCTTTTTACCTATTTCTACCCTAGTTACTTACTTTTTCTCTTCCTTTTTTTCTTTTCTTGTCTCTCGTACACAGTGCTTCTTCTCCCATTGTTTTCATCTATATTCTTCGTGAGAACCATCCTAACCTCTATTATTTTTAATCACGTTAAACTCTCTTCATTTACAACTCAATTTTATGTTTCGTGGCCATGTTGTTTCTGTGTAGGTTTGTTTGTGAGTGTGGTCGCTTGATTTCCGCGTATGTTATTTCTTTTTTTTTGCATAAAAAAGTTAATCTTGTAAGAATCTACCACTAGAAGAACGATGTGAACCGAAGAAAACAAATCAAATCTCATTTTGCGTGTGTTATGTGATTAAGGTTTATTTTGTTTAGTTGTATATTGTTTTAAATACAACTTCTTTACATGCCTTAAATGCTACATGGTTGATAAAGTGTGTTACGAAATGGTGATAGTTATTTTGATAAATTTCATGCTCTTACTCTATCTGGTACCTTAGCTAATTATGTAGTTGAAAGGATCCACTTTTCTCTTGTAGTTAATTACTACGTTTCAAATTCAAGTAGTAAAATAAACCATTACAGTAAAAAATCAGCTTTGGCTTTCAAATGATGTCGTGGAAAAGGCCATTTTCTTAATATGGTATTGCCATCTTCTCTTTCACTCAATTTGGTGCTCTTTTCCTTAGCCATATTTTGATGGGAAGGTTAGTTTATGACTTTTCATTTGTTACTAAGTGTTGTCACTGAAATTTCAAATTCATTTTGCTAATTAATCTGCTCTTACATTATTAGTCGGTGATGTTACAAGATTTATTTTATGTGTGTCGTAATCGGCAAAAAATAACAAGTCGCCACCAGTAATTTTTGTTCTAAGGACGGAGGAGTAACATATAACTCTAATTGTTTAGAGATTCTAAGTTCGCGAGTTGGTTAGACGAAGGAAAGGTGTTAGGCACCCTTCATCTCCCTTGTTCTCAAGAGGCATCCTATTTTAGGTCTAAGGGTAGATTGGGAATTTCTACTTAGTTATATTGTTTCCACATATTTAAGGAAAGAGTTTAATTTTTAGTTATGAACTCACCTTGGTTTTAACCGCATGCCTACATATCTCCTTGCGAAGAATTATAGTCCAAATTCATAGTGCGTATACGTTTGATTAGTTTTTTATGGATTGTTTAAATGCTTTCGAGTTATCCTTGGACATTGTCTGTGTTTGAAAATAGCGTGGTTGTATATGTAGTTCACAGTTAATTTTGAAAACAGATCCACAATCCTTTTTTGAAAATATTATTCGAATTTAAAATTATGTTAGTAAAAAGATGCTAAGTTTGATGGGTTAGCTATTGTAAATGCATGATACAATTTTGAAAATAAGTTTAAATGATTTTTGAAATTAGTGAGAGAATGTTTGATGCATTGAATAGAAAAGGTTAGTATTTTAGAAAAAGTAAAGTTTATAATTATTATAAATATTATATTTATTTATCAAAAATAAATCATATATTTATAATAATAGAAAGAAAAATTATTTTAAATACAAATGATCAAAAATTATATAGAGAAAATAAATGCTCAAAATAGTTAAATATGTAAATAAATAAAAATGGATAAATAAATTAAATAAACTAAATTAAAAAAATTAATTAATAATAAAAACGGAGAGGGGTGTAAATTATTCTTCATAGCAATTGTTGGGGTGTGCTAATAGTAAAGGCTAAAGCCTAAAAATTTGTTTGAGGCCCAAAGTGTAGAGGGGGTGTGAATTTCAGTTGGGTGAGTAATTAAGAGGGTGTAAATAGAACGGTCTTGACCCAAAATAATTTTATTGAATTCGTTAGTCAGTTTGTAGGCGATCTAGGGAGTTATGGTGTGCTAAAGAGATTGCAAACGTTTGATCTAGATCAAAGGGCCACCAGAAATTAACCTTGGGACGTTGATCTGAAGTAAAGCAAATAGATGGCCTTGATTGAGAGTTGACTGAGGGAGTACGATAAGATGTGCGCATGGAGAGATAGAGGCCTTATATATTCATTTTACTTCATAACCTCCCATTTTCCTTTCTTCCCCATCTCTCTCTAAAACTACCTCCCTCTCTCATTATAAAAAATTTGAGAGAGAGAGAGAGAGAGAGAGAGAGAGAGAGGCTCTGACCTCTCTCTAGAATTAACCCACCGAAAATCACCAACCACCTTGAACCTCCCCCACAACCACCGTAAAACCCAGATTATGGTTGAACTTCAATTGAAATATTCAACCTTAAACCAAAAAAAAACAGATCTTCATCTTCCCCAAGAACCCTAGGTGTCTTCCCCCGTGGGCGACCGTGAAGGCCACCGCCTCAGGTGTGAGTCCGCCAGGGACTCCACCTGTTTATGGAAATTAATCATTAACCCTAACCCTAGCCTTAAAACCCTAACAACATCAACCCAAACCCCACGAACCCAAAAACATGAAGGTGGAAGAACCCTAACCCTATGATAAGAACCCTAACCATATTTTTCAAGAAAAACCTAAATTAAACCCTAAATTCAAACATTCAATCAATCGTAACAACAAACAAAAAACCCTAAGCTAAGTGGTTTTTGAGTTTACCTTTCCTGCTGTAACATTGATCATATAAATTTTCCTCTTCTGATTTTCTCCTCTGTCTCCTAATCTCCTTTTTCTTCTGCTTGTAGGTACTGAAGGTGGCTTAGCTTGAAGGCTCAGGGTTTCAATGTGAAACCCTAAGTATTCAGATGATTGAGCTTTGGTGAGGGTGAGGAATGCGCAACAACAACAATTGCATGGTTTTTCTCCAAGTTTTGTTTTGTCCCTTCTTAGGTTTAGAAATCAGGTTTATATAGGTTTTAGGAATTAGTTATATTAGGAAAATTGTTAGTGATTTGCAGTTATTTTTTAGATTGATTTCTAATAACATATTTGATTAGATTGCGTTTGTAAAATAGACTTAGGGTTTCTGTAATTTTCAATGTACTTGGACGTTTTTTGTTGTAGATTCGTATTCAATCAATGAAATTAAATATTTTCTCCAAAATTGATTTGCTTGCAATTTGATTTCTGGACTTTGGATATCTTAGTGAGGAAGAGTCCAAGCGCAACTGAGGTATGGGGTTTGGAAACCCTAATTTTGACTTTAGTAAAAATTGTACAATTTTAATAATAATAATAATAATAATAATAATAATAATAATAATAATAATAATAATAATAATAATAATAATAATAATAATAAAATAATAAAATAAAAAAAATAATGCAAGAACGATTTGTAACGCATGGAAATATGTTGACTCCAGTCAACCAGACCAAATAATATATTAAGCCCAATAACCATAATAATATAAAATAAAAAATGATTAAAGCTTTCTTGACTTCGGTCAACTTATAAAAACACATTAGCTTAATGAGTCTCTTAACATTTTAATGGGCTATTGAATTAGAATTAGAATAATGACCCCCTTTTAACAAATATGATAAATACACCCCTCTAAACAAAAATACAAAATACCTTAGCATGCATGTGAACATGATAATAATAATTTTTTAAACAAATGTAGTAATGCAACAAATAATATGAATGATGCTAAAATTAGCATGACCTGACTTTACATTAATACATGCAAATTTTGGGTATGACAGGTTACCAATGGTTTTTTAAATAACTACAAACTTCCACTTTTTATTTTGAATATATATATTATTGAATTAATCTTGTTTGAATTCATAGTTTTAGATTGCATTTTTGACCCCTATTTTTGAGTCACGATCGTGAAGCCTTCAACCATGTTCTTCCAATTTTTCTGTGGTATGGATCTTTAATATAGGTTGGTTTTTTATATTATTTTCTAGTTTGCAAGTTTGTTGTAGTGTTTCTATTCTTTTGACAAGTTCTCTTTTCATGTTTGACTAGTAGTTTGATTTGTGTGTTTTTGGTTTCAGCCGAGGTTTGTGCTTCTTTCACATAAAGCGATAAATACATGTATACACTTATCGATGTTAGATATACTACTAGCTTAGATTAATGTTGGAATTAACTCCAATTTTTTTGTAAGCAAGATATATTTATAAGAGAACTAGGGTTTTTAATCTTGATTACAAAAGAGACGAGACCACGTTCGACAAAATAAAAATTACAATCTAATTGAAACTTACGATAAATAAAACAAATGATTTCTGCTAAATTCATAAAATTTACAATTGGCATGTGTAATATCTCTGATGAAATACTATCTCCACACCAATGCCTTAATATTCCAAACAGTGTCTAAAACATTCCACCTATCATTCTTGAAAATATTACCGTTCCTAAGCGTCCACAAAATTCAACAAGACGCCAACCAAATGCAACCTTCCTTACCCCTTTTTACTTTGTTCAAAAAGAACTCCATCTCAAAAAACTTTCTTTGAAACAATTAGATGCAAAGTCATCAAAACCAATCCAAATGGCCACCTCTTTCCAAATCAAGACCTAAACATGGCACAATAAAAAGGAATGAATCAACGATCCCCCCCCCCCCCCAACTAGACAAAAAACACAAAGATGATCACTCAGAGGAATAGAAATACCTCTAAGAAAAAGAGAATCTCTAGTTGGGGGCCTATTGATGAAAACCATCCAACCAAAAGCTTTGATTTTAAATGGCACCTCCATTTTCTAAACTAAATTCAAAGCCTTATCAAACTAATTACAAGGACCAAGCGGAATATGATACCTTCCGATAATGGTGTAGAAGCTATTAATCAAAAAATCGACACTGGTGTCCACCGACCAAGAAACGTTATCCTGACTGCCCTGATCCTGCTGCACCCCTGAAACAAAAAATGCATCTTCAGCGATTCTGCTACAGCTTCTACATTTGAAAAATCAGAGACCGAAGTCCCCCTAAATCTACTGACCCCCTGACTAACCTCCCATGCAAGCGATCACACCGTGTTTCACATTAGAATAGTTGTACATAACAGAAAATCTCTCCTTAAATCAAGTGTCTTCAAACCAAACCGAATGCCAAAAAGAAGTGATGTATCCATTTCCAAGATGAAAATTGAAATTAGAAACAAAAGAATCATCCAAAAAAGATTTACCGAGACAAATGATGTACCTCCACTAAATCTAAGGGAGAACCTTCCTCTTTAAACCACCTCCAGAGAACACAACCTATAAGTTAATATCACCATGCCGAGCTTTCAACATATTATACCACAAAGCTTTTGATTTGGCTAAAATCCTCCATTTCTACTTGTGAAGTAAAGCCAAGTTAAAGTCTTCAATCCTTCTTAATCAAAGGCCACCCTTATCAATTGTAAGATAAACAACCTTCCAAGTCACCTAATGAATCTTTCTAATATCCTCAGAACATCCTCATAAAATATTACTTTGAAGCTTTGTAATCTCTTTTATGATTTTCTTTGGAGTTTTGTAAAAAGAAAGCATAAAAATCGAGAGACTAGACAAAAACGATTTAAGAAGAGTTAGTCTACCCCCGAAACTAAGCAACCGACCCTTTCAACACGAAAGTCGATTCTTCAACTTAATTAAGAGCCCTTTCCACATTGAAATTACTCTAGGATTATGCCCAATAAGTATACCGATAAAAATGAATTCTTTTTCTTCCTTCCTACAAGAAAGAAAACTAGTTGAAACATCCATAAAGTGATGATTAATATTAATTCCAATAAGTTTACTTTTGTGAAAATTAATTCCCAATCCTGACACAAGCTCAAAGGCCCTTAACATCGCCTTGATATCCCAAAGATGCTTCCAACTAGCATCTCCCACCAATAATGTATCATCTGCAAACTGAAGGATGTCAATAAAATAATTGCCATTAATATTAAATCCTTCATAATCCCCATTTCCACCACAACTTGACTAACTAACCCCTTCAACCCTTCAGCCACAAGAACAAAAAGAAAAGGTGAAAGAGGATCACCTTGTCTCAAACCCCTCTCAACCAAAAACTCCTTTGTAGGACTACCATTTACCAACACCGACATTTTTCTAGAGAAAATCAACACTTCCATCCATTTCATCCAAACTTCCCCGAACTCCGTCTTTCTTAACATGAATCTAAGAAAGCCCCAACTAACTTTGTCACAGGATTTTTCAAAATCAACTTTGAAAATAAGACAACTTATCCCTTCTTTAGTCGCATAACCCACCACTTCGTTGGCCATCAAAACTCCATCAAGTAATTGTTTACCCGGAACAAAAGCACTTTGACAAAGAGAGATGATAAAGTTCAAAATCGTATTTAATATCACCACCAAAAGATTTGAAATAGCCTTATAAAACAACCTACAAGACAAATAATCCTATAATCATTCAGTCCCAACGGATTAGACAATTTTGGAACCAATGTAAGAAAAGACGAGATAAGAGATTTGGACAAAATAGTCCCATAGTAAAAAATATCGAAGCAACTAACAAAATATTATTTTAATAAGAACCAACACTTTTTGATGAAGCAAAAAGAGTTTCCATCCGGTCCCAGACTTTTGGATCCCTCACACCCCTAAACTGCCTATTTAATTCCAGACTCGGAGAAATGAGCTTCAAGGAAAGACATTTGATCATGATTGAGAACCTTGAAAAACATCCCTTCTAGGACCGGCCTATCCCTATCTGTTTCACAAAATTTTGAAGCAAAATAATGTCGAACCTCATTCACCAAATCAATAATACCTTTATCCGTGACAATGAAACCTATGTGATTGCGCCTCCTCCTTTTCATGACCCGATAAAAGAACTTACTATTAGAATCTCTATCATTAAGCCACTTTAATCTCGATCTTTGAATAAGCATATTATCCTTAATCTTAAGGTTAAACCAAAATCGACTACAAACATTCCTTTTGATCATAATTTCATCTTCCCTCAAAATATCATTATCGTTGCCACCCCTCTCCTTACCCTCACTCATATCCCTAACTCCCTCTTCCACCTCCAAAATAATATTTCCAAAAATGTTGGAATTCCACCATTTAAGCCTCTATTTAAGAAGCCTCAATTTTTATTTAAGCACAAAATCCCCTCTTCCTTCAACCACTAGGTCTTTCCACTCCTTCTCAACAAAATGAATAAATTCCCTATTGGAAAACCACTCGTTATTGACTTTAAAGGGTTTCGGACCCCAATCTGTATTCTCCACCAATAACTAAATAGGATAATGGTCTGAAATATCTCTTATACCGATTAATTGTCCCACCACCCCCACCTACTAATAATATTATCCTCCATAAGAAAGCGATCAATCCTACTCTTTGATTTACCATCTCCACTAAACCAACTGAATTTCTTCCCCTTGCACGAAATATCCACCAACCACCTCTCATTAATGAATTCAGAAAATTCCCTCCACTCCAAATTTCTTCCCATAACCGAACTCCCTTTCCTCTCCTCAAGATTCTTCACTGCGTTAAAACCACCTCCAAAAATCCACTCACCATCTATAAATCTATCCTTCAAATTCAACAAGTTTTCCCACAAAATACACTTCAACGTAATAGAACATGGATAATAAACGTTAACTATGTAATAAAAAATATTCTTCCATCTAACCTTGACTCCCAATTAGCCTGCTCCGCTAAAACTACTAACAACTTCAACAGAGCTGACTTTCCAAAGAATCAAAAGACCTCCAGACAATCCTTTCAAAGCAAAAAAAGAATAATCCACTACTTATTTCCCCTAAAAAATTCTAGCTACATCGTCTGAAATAACGGATAGTTTTGTTTCCTGTATAAGAAAAAAACATGCATTCCCTTTATTGATGATGTGACTAATTCTTCTTCTCTTAACAAAACTACCACCCCCTCTAATATTCAAAGAGCCTAAAATTATTGAGACAAATTGAAGATCGTCTTCCCTCGTAACTTTCTAATTCTATCCTCTTTTATCATTTCTTCTATTCTCCTTTTGTAATCTTTTTCCGAATCCCCTTTCGTAACACCTAATTCAAAAATAGTCTTCCAAAGTTTCTCTCTCAAATTATATTCAAGATTTTCCCACAAACGAATATTACATCTAGCAATATCAGTCTCTGTCGGTTGTTCACCATAGCATAAACCCTCTGAGTAACCTGCTGCCTGTATCGAACCAGTAGAAGCTAGTTGTTGATGGATAGTATTTTCCTTCACCTTCCCCCTTAGGCCTGAATTGTGATTAAGGCAATTTTCGGAACATTGAAAATTCGTCTTAGGCCTTCTCTTCTTATCTTTAGTAAGCCCACCAAGTTCACAAAAAGATTTGAACTTAACTTTTTTTATAGCCTCCCTTCTAACTACATGTTTGCCACATGCTGAGATAGGTAAAAAGTTATTTCTAGAGGCCCCTTTAATGCGACACGTGGGACTGAATAGAGTTTTAAACATGCAGCTAACTCTAGTCCCCATCGAACCAGACGATAATGACTTTTCCTTCATATTCTCTCCACTGCTCAACAGAATACATGACATCCCCTTAGCCACACCAATTGCTTTATCAAAAGTACCAAACACCGTACCTTTTTCTGCTACCCCTCCCTTGTCACCATCAGTACCGACATTTTACTTTTTATTATTATCCTCCGTATAACTTGTATTTTTCCCCACCACTTTCTCCTCATCTTTGGATTCCTCCGACCAAAATTTCTCCACCTGAATTGAAACATCATCTATGTTCCCAAATTTGTCTTCAACGCTGTTACCAGAAGAGTGGATATTCCAATCCTCCTCTGAAATAAATTCATCACTTTCAGACTTAGATTGAACCAAATGGGCCATTGAGATACGTAAAGGACCAAAAGAGTCCTCCCTTAACAGAACCTTGAAGATAACATTATCAATCTTTAACTCTACATGATCCTTCAAGACATAGGAAAAAGTAACCCTAACCATCACCCTAGCAATATCCTTGTTAGCGCCTTTCATAGTATTTTCATTAGCACACACAAAAGAACCAAAAGAATTTGCTAAAGCTACAAAAAAATCCATATGCCAAGCATGGCAAGGGATTCCATAGAAACGAATCCACGTAACTCTATCATTATCAACATCCTCCTTCTTCCATGGTCTAATAATGTGGAACCACTGTTTCCACCATGTTTCCCCCTCCCTAATCAGATCAAGAATTTCGCCTTCTTCCATCTCCTCGAGCAAACACAAATTTGCTCCCAAAGGAGATACCTTTACAGAGAAGTAACCTTCTGTCGCAAAGCATGTTTAGATGTTGTAAGACATCCCCAGATTAATTACCTCCCCAACAAAATCCTTTGATAATCTCTCCTTGACCTCCTTCTTAGACACATATTTCATGACATGTGATACCTCCTATTGTCTCACTAATTGATTGTTTACCATAATTTCTGCAAAAGTTTTGTTTCCCACACGACCACCAGACACAGATGTTCCTCTTGCAGACTTCACTTCTGGAGCTTTGTGAAACCTACCCACTCTGCCCCCTTTAACTTCTGAGCTAACACGACCCCCACCCATGTTGAACCTCAATGGATTTGCATGGATTTTCCTCCCATCAGTGTGAATATTATCGAGTTTGATTGCCAACAACCTAACGTCTTCCACCTCTGAGAATCTAGCGAATCCATACATTTTCCCCAACTTCTTCTTAGCGGAATCACCACCTCCACTACCTCACCTACACAACCGAACAAATCAAAGATATCTGAGGATCTAACTCTATCCAGTATTTCTAAGAAGACAATGGAAGTTAGATTCTGAACCTCAACACCATTAAACCCCCTTCCTGGAGGATGAACATCCCATCGGGTAGCCAAATTCCTAAAACCCTTCTTATTCATTGTTTTCCAAACCATCTTCATCGGTGAAAACCCAGAAAAACGGAAAAGAGATTAAGAGAGTAACTCCAAATTATTTCCTAGTATCTGATATTGTTTCATAAATTGTTTTTTTTTTTAACTTTCATTGATTGTCATGTTGTTGTTGTCATTTAGGATATCATGTTGAATGGATGTTCAGACATTGCTAACACATGGTACGTTTTGTTGGTTGGTTCAACAATATGACTAAGTGGTTGTATAGATCAATGATCAGCCTTTTCTTTTTTTACTGTGGAATTATTGTTGTTTGTTTTTAAAATTCCACTATAAAATATATAGAACAAGAAGGGAGATGAAAAACATGAAAGACATCTGCAGAGATTCATTCAACTTCTTCTCATTTTAATTTGTGTCTAAAACTATAAGAATATCCTAATCTCATGAGCCATCAGCAACAATGGGCACATGTTTTGTCTAGATGACACCCTTAAACCCAATTTAATATGCAAGATCATTATGCACAATTGCCACTAATAGACATTGGAAAGCAACAACCATATTGGATAGTGGTTACTCCTTCATTTTTGTTCTAACATGTTATTACTATGTGCAGCTCTCTATTGCCTCTTTAATGAGACATTGTTGCTAAGTTGGGGACTTAGGAACTTTTAGTGAATACTATCTCGTTTAAATTTCCAAGTGCTCTACTTGGTGGGAGAAAACTCATCTTTTTATCTTCCTAGTGTTGTGATTTATTGGTCAAATACTGAAATTTATCTATCAAAAACTTGTTAATGTGTCTTTCGTAACCGTAGTTACTCGACTACGTAGATATTTGCCACATAGTCCTTTTATTTCTTGTTAATTGTTATTTTTTAAAAAAATTTTTTTTTTTTAAGTGTTACATTTCAAAGTTTAATATAATATAATTGTAATTTTGTTAATTACTCTTAATTATTATTATAAAGAGAGAAAAAAAAGTTAAATAAACTATTAAAAAGTAAATAATAGTATAGAAAAAAATCATTATTTAAAAAGTAATAATAATTACTAGTTATCTTAATATGTGTAAAAAATTAAAAAATAACAGTTAAAAAAGAACAAGGTAATTATTATACAAGAGAAGTATTATGAAATCTAGTTGTTTCATTCCACAGAGAATAAAATTTATAAAAAATCAAGAATAATAAACAAAAATACATATAAAATATAAGGATAATATTTTCTCCGTTTTTTTTTAATTATTATTTTTTAATTTTTTATATATATATCAAAACAATTAATAATAGTAATAATTTTTTAAATAATAATTATTTTTTGTCTGTAATATCTTTAATTTTTTAATAATTTATTTAATTTTTTCCTTTCCATAATAATAATTAAAAGTAATTTTAACGAAAATACAATTAATACTATATTGAAATTTGAAATATGAGATTGAAAAAGAAATAATTTTTTTTCTACCTAGAGACAATTTGTGTCCGTCTCAGAGTTAACATATTCATATTTTCTATAGTTTTCTTGGTATTATAACTCATGGTTTAATAAATATAATATTGTCTTGCTTCCATTTCTTGTTTAAAAGGCAAATAGTTAAAATTAGTTTAAGAAAAATATAAATAAATGATGTATTATTGATGGGCACACGACAATATATTCATAACTGAAGTATGTGGTAAACATAAAACCACGATATATTCTTATAATTTTTTATCCTATGCTAATAAATTCACCTTTCATGAGATGAACAAAAGAATAATATAATATTAATATTAATATATTCATATTCATTCCCTTATACATCAGGTAAAGACATCAATTATTTATGGAATAAAATAAAACTCATAAGAGGTGTAAACGGAATCTCTTCTAAAATTAATAAAATAATAAAAAGCATAGACAAGATCAACTGCAACACCAACTAACTACTAACTCTATTGACTAAATCATATAAATCAATATTCACAATATAAATATTTGTATTTATATAGAACGTAAAAATAGGCTATCCGCCCCTAAACAAACAAGTTTTAATTAATTTTAAATTTTTAAATTTGAGTTACAATTTTTTTTATAATATGAATTCAAAAATTACTATTCGAAACCGATCTTATATGTATTTTAAATTATTTAATTTTAAACGATCTATTTTTAAAATTATTTTTATATATAAATAAAAATTTCATAATATCTATTATAAATATAATATAAAATTATATTATTTTAAATATAATATATTTATAAATAGATTTTTTTTTGGAATAACCATGTATTAAAAAAAATCGCAAATAACCATGTTTCGGAGAAAATTACGCAAATAACCATGTTTCAGAAAATCCCACAAGGGAGGAGTCAACGCAGTTGGCGCATCCACTCTCATTCTTGCCCTAGGCGTCATCCCATTTGGCGCATCCTCTCTCTTTTAGCCAAGTGAGATGGCGCATGCACTTTAAAAGTGAGAGGAGGCGCCATCTCACTTGGCTCCTAGGGCAAAATGTTGTTTTTATAAATAATTCGTTCGTTTCTCCGTCATTCCTCACACTTTCTCGCACTGTTCTCTTATTTTTTACTTTGTTATTTGCTTCATGACATCGCCCATGATTTTTACCAGAGATGGTTACGTTATTTTCTCCGCCACAAAACCTCCGATGAAAAATGAAATTCTGGCACATTTACTCCATGGAGCATCTGAAGAGGGAGTTGATGCGATGACAGAGGGAGACATCATGGAGGGGGAGCAAATTAGAAGGATCCAGCGAAGACGAACAACAACCTCACTTGCGACAAGAAGACCTAATTTTTGGTTGAAGGAAGTCAAAACAGACAGCGACGTAATGTTGATGATGCATGGGTCAGATGAAATTGTTTTAACGGTTGTAATTTCGTAAACGGTTTATCGTGTTTTATTTCTTGTTCGCGCAATATTTATTGTAACAAATAATGTTAACGAAAAACTCTAATGTTTACAACATAATAAAGGAAAGATTATTTGTAATACAATTTTTATGTGGTTGAGGCAGTAGCCCGATTCAGACAATTTTTGCGATTGTGTCCGACCTGACGATATAAACCACACTTTCTTTCCAGCTTGTCAAGGGAGTCCATTTCGATTGTGATGCGCTTACTTTTGGGAAGACCCTTTTTATTCCTTCGCATTTGGTCATTGTGCCATACTATTTCACCGCCGTATGCAGGCCAATAATCTGGTTTTGCTACCAAAGGGAAGCTGTTGTTGTAAACTTTGAGCAACGTTTCAGATTTGTAAATGGTAGACAGAAGTTGTAGCGCGTCTTGATGAGTATAGGCACACGCGGAAATGACATGAGAGCAAGGCATACGAAAGGCTTGAAACTTGCCACAATCGCACCAACGAGAAGGTAGTACAACCCTATATTCTTGTCTTGGCAGGCCCTCGTTGTGGTCGATTGTCTCTTTGACAATGAAGTTGTGGCTGTGTCGGTCAAACCGTATAACCAGATGGGTGTTGGCTTTGGCACTTTCTGCCTTAATGTACTTCGTGCAGCTTTCACTCCATAGTTGTCCAGATTGCAACACATCATTCCATATTTCACCTCTTTTGGCAAACAACGAAGCCATCCTAAAATATGTTGACTTAACCAAAGCAGTGACCGGGAGGTTTTGTATGCCTTTGAATACCCCATTCATCGATTCAATTAGATTTGTTGTCATGTGGCCTCATCTTTGTCCATTGTCGTATGACCTAGTCCATTTTTCTAACCGGAATATTATCGATCCACCTACTGACTTACGAATTTGACAAACAGATCTCGTTGCGATAATATTTGAACGTAGGTTGTGTCAATGCATATCCCGCATTCATAACCGCTTTCCTAAGAGTTTTGTCTTTGATCTCCCTCGTGAAATTTTGGACGATATGTCTAACGCAATAGACATGCGTAGAAGGAGGGTCATGCCAACCATTTGCAGGATTATTGTATGCACTTTCAATCGATACATGTCTATTAGAGATCAGACAGAGATCTGGTTGAGGAGTCACGTGTGTTCGGAGATTTTTGAGAAAAAATCTCCAAGCACCACCAGTCTCCCCCTCGACTATGGCAAAGGCAATTGGGAAAATGTTATTGTTGCCATTTTGTGCAACTGCCATCAGTAGCGTGCCTTTGTATTTCCCATACAACCAAGTCCCATCAATTTGTATAATTGGTTTGCAAGACGTAAACCCTGTGATGCAAGGTTGAAAAGCCTAAAACACTCGACTGAATATTCCATTTCTGTTGAGTTGACTACCATCTGAGGCGTATGCTGGCACTGTTTCCAGAATGTAAACAGTACCCGAAGAATAAGTATGGAGTGCATTCAGGTAGCGAGGAAGTTCTTGGTATGACTCCTCCCAGTTTCCATATACCTTTTCAATCGCCTTGGTCTTTTCTAACCACGCCTTTCGGTAAGACGGAGTATAGTTAAATACCGTAGTGATGTGGGAGATTATGGTTTTCACCTTCAATGATGGATCGTTGCTGACAAGTGGTAGGATTTCTTGACAAATGAGATCATAATTTAGTTTCTGATGATCCTGTGATTGAGTAGAACTGACACAAGTGTGGGTAGACATGGAACTTATGACCCAACAATCACCTCTTAATATGTATGATGCAGTGAGCTTGAACATACATTCAGGGTGGACACACTTGATCTTGTACCTTTCTGGATTTACACGGTCCACCTTAAAATCGACAGAGTTGAGCATGTGAAATTTTTTAATGGCTCTGATACATTCTTCTCTGTTACGAAATTTGTCTTTCTCTTTTAAGTTTTCATCCGACTGAATATACGGATTGAAAAATAAATCAGAAGACGGTTCATCTCCGCCCATGTTGAAGTTTGTCATGTGCGGAGGTGGTGTGTAGATCTCGTTTGAAGGAATACCAGGTATCCCATCATCTTCGGAATTATCATTGACCATTTCGTCAAACTCCAACTCGTCATCTTCTTCTTCTTCTTCTTCTTCATCAACGACATCTACTTCTGCTTGTTCGGTCTCCAAAGGATCAACCACTTGTGACAGCTGAGGCTCTCGCAGCATAATGTACAACTCAATAGAGTCGTACCCAGAATACTCATGACTGGAAAACATATTCTGAAGGTCCTCGTCATCTTGAACCTCAACCTTATAAAATATTATTTGGTTGTTGCCAAAAAAAACCGGATTCTGATAAAATATTTGTCTCACAGGGCCTCGTCCAAGTTTGGCCTCCAATCGTTTTTTGAAGTACAAGAAATTGACTTTCCTGTTTAAACAAAATCGGATGTTCTCAGTGTCTCTAAACAAAAACCCAGAGGTGGGACAAATGTATGTCTCACCATTGAAATGTGCACTGATCACATATTGGGGTGCAGAGGCCATTGTGTATGACTGTTTGAAGGTTTGAAGGTTTGTAGTTTATGAGTTAATTGCTGGAATTTTTGAATGTTCTAGTGTTTGAAAGATTAAGTGTATGAGTGTTTTGATAAATGCAAGATTAAATAGGTTGTACTGAATTTGAATAAACCAACATTAAGGCAGATATGTTGTTGTACCCCAAAATTTGCCCTCTCATATTTCTCAAAACATTGCAAGAAAAATCTCCAAGTGGTGCAAGATTGCTCAAGAGTTGGACAGTCAAGCTATCTCCTAAGGCAGTCAACCTCAAATTAGGGTTTTATGTTGCATCAAGACCCTTGAGTCCAAATGACATCAAGTGTTCCCCAATGTCCTAATATGTTCTCAAGTTCATCCATGTCAAGTTTCAAACCTTGCAGAGGAAGTTTGCTCAGTCAATTGCTCAAAGGGTCCAAAAATCGACTTTGCTAGGGCAAAAGTCAACTGTGACCCAAATACAGTCAAACTTCAAGATTTTTTGTAAACATTCTCATTTTGAAGGATATTTCATCATTTGATCAAGGGTTGATCATGATTCATCAAGGATTGCTCAAAATTCATCAAGACTCAAAAGTTGCTAAATTAGAGTTTTGCAGGAAAAGTCAACTCAACTTTGACCAAGCATAACTTTCTCATACTTTATTAGAAATGACCCATTTAAAGATCATTTTGAATAGTATGCAATTTCCTACAATCAATCTTCATACCCCAAGATCAGAAAATGCACTCACAAGAAGTTATAAATTTGGACATTATAGGTCATTTTTGAAAGTCAACAAAAACACCTTTTTTCCAAAGCTTATAGCTTGAGCATGGAATATAAAAATTAGATGAGACCAAAAGGGTTGGTTAGAAGACATCTCAATATTTATAAAAAGTCCAAGAACACTTCTAAAAGTTCAAAATTGAAGAAGTTATGCATGGTTGAAGTTGGGCATTTTTGCAAAATTGCCAAAAGTCAACTATCCCCAAAAGTTCAAATTTTGTCAAATGGGCCCATTCTTTTCCACTTGATTTGATCTTGTCACACTACACACGTGTCCTAGCTTCAGCCTTGTGACCATTTATCAATTTTATTATTTAATTTGATTTTTTAATGAATTATTTCATTTTAAATCAATTTAAATCAAATAAAATCCAAACATTGATTATTTGATCTCTTTTTGGCTATTTCAGGATTGAATCATCATCATCAAGTGTATCAAATTCGTATCAAGCATTCCATGTACAAAAAGATTGGATTTTTGGCAAATTAAGCAAGTTTTCAATGGAGGATCAAATCCAATCTCAAGGCATTAATGTACAAGGATTCAAGACCAATTTGTTGACCTAATACATTGCAGCATACATATACAATCCAAGGCACACGAGTTTGAGGGCGAGAGGCTGCAAGAGCATCAAGAACCAAACTTGAAAAAAGGTGGAAAAAGTGCAAAACTGAAATCATCCTTGGAGGCCAATTCAGAAGCAAAACTCAACACTAATCAATTGTTGGACAATCTCTTAAGCAGAACCAACCCAAAACCAATCTTCATACACGCCCTAAAGCTCTGTAAGTATCTCAAAAAAACGCTTTTCGTTTGAAATCGTAACTCCATATTCTTGCACTTTTCTGGAAAATCTTTGACATATTTATGATGCTCGTGAAACTTCTGAACTTTTGGCATTGTTTGATTGCCTTTATATGTATTGTAGCCTTATGATCGAACCTAGGGTTTTGTAGTTGTTTTTTTGGGCATTTTATTTACAGGCGAAATCAGCACCATTGATGGACATGGACGTGACCAGGGGAGATAGACGAGCATGACCCTAGTCTTGGATTTGATTTTCATGGCCTAGAATTAATTTTAGGTTTGACCTATGAATTCAGCTGCGGATATGAATCTGCAGGAAAAGGTACAGGGTTGAAGGAAGAAGACGATGACGTGTCTCCCCCTGGTTGGCTGGTTCAAATATCCGCGTGTTTTTTTTTTATTCTGGCATGTTAGCGTGTTTTCCCATATTATTATTTTTGATTAATCTATTGACAATTTAAACATAATGGTCCAGTGGTCAAGGGGAGTGCTCTCAAGGCGTTGTTGGCTGGAGGTCAGGGGTTCGATCCCTGCCTCCAACGCTTTGCATTTTCCTTTATTTTATCATGTAATCAGGTACAAACCAATACTAGAAGCCTATCATATGCCCTCAAATATTAAAGCACCGGATGGCCCCAGGCCAGATCTGGTGATCCAGAATGAAAGCCTACCATGGGCAAAAGTCAGCGCGTGTACATGGAATTCAGGGAAGTCAAACGAGGTCAGCTTGTGATGGGCCATGGAATTGCCATTCCAACCTCCAAATTGGGCCCAAACACCCCCCCCCCCCCTAAGTCTTTCTATTTCTTTCTTTTTATTTATTTTAGTTAATTGTTTGTTTAATTATTTTCATGATTAATTAACCAATCACATTTTTTTCTTTAATAAAATTAAAAACCAAAAATATTTTATTTATTAAATTAAATTCCAGTGTTTTATTTTTATTCATAAATTAATTAATCAATTTAGTTTTAATTAGGAATAACTTTTAATATATTTTGCAATAATTAAAATTAACTTAGACAATTAGGTTTTATTAACTTTGATTAAATTTATTTTTATTTCTTTAAATATCAAAAATCCAAAATATTATTTTCATTAATTAATTTATTTATTTATTAATTTAATAAACCTAGTTTAATTTCTTTCATAAATTCAAAAACAAATCAAAAATCCTTTCTTTAATAAAAAAAGGGTTAAAACCCTAAACTTGCACCCAATTTAATTTCCCGCACGCGATCCGTTTTATTTCAATATGGTATCTGTTTCCGGAATGTAATAGCTTAATAGGACTTTGAATATTTTTATCGCTTTATTTATTTTCCGCATTTTAATTTCAAGGGTTGCTTCTGGCAATGTAAATACCCGACGCCTTGTAATAGTTAGTTTAATTTCCGCAATTTAATTTCTGCAATTTATAACTGTTAGATGTTTGATAATAGGAATGCATGACAAGAATGAATGTTTAACCTAAAATCAACATAGATAACCATTGACATGTACAAAGACAAAATTAACTGAAAACAACACACTCGCACATGTGCACTCTTAGGATACACCTCACTTGGTTGCCTTCGAACGCGGTCATTGAGTATAGGAAGTTTTAGAGGTCGCCCTCTTGTCCAAAGATCATAGTTGCCTCGAAACGGTTGCCTCGGAAAAATGATCTAAGACATTAGGGTTACCGCTAAGGCGTCCTAACATTGCTTTAGTGACCGCACGTCCCTTAATCGAATTGACCCTTAAAACTCCAACGACGGTGCTACCTACTCATCAATAGTGGGATAGCATTGTCTAAAGGAAGATAGCATAGAACGATTCCTTTTTCGAGTAGGTAGATGGTTCTTAGATACTTGCTATTTCCAAAACAAAACTTTTCACACTTACACCTTTCAAAACAAAAACTCTTTTAAAACCCACAAACACAAAGAAAGCAAATTTTTGAAAACACTTTGAGCAAGTACCTAAGAGCCCGTGGATAACCACGGATAGAAAGGGTGCTAACACCTTCCCTTTCTATAATCTACCCCCCCCCCCGGACCCGAGAAACATCTCGAAAAAGGAATTTTTCTGTGCTTTTTTCCTTTCCTTGTTGGATAAAATAAAAGTCGGTGGCGACTCTTGCTTACCGCGACATTTTGCGAAAATAAACCCAAAACGCGAACCAACATTCCAAAAAATAGTCAGTTCTCTCCCACCGTATCACAGAACTGGCGACTCTGCTGGGGACTATTAATAAGTGGGGTGTACCTTAAGATTAGATCATTGTGTTTTCAATTGTTTGCTTTGTATGCTTTACATTTGTGGGCTTGTATCGGAGTTACTATAGATCCTAACCTGGATCTGGGGGATACCCTTTAGGTAAGTAGCAATAAACTGTGAGGGAACTGTACAGCGTAGACCGATACGCTTGAAGTAGTAGCTACGTTGGTGTGGAACTTTAGATTGTATCGATATCCCTTGTGTTGGAACGAGGAGAATATGGGTCATCTAAGGGGTCATTAAGCACCAACTGACCTTAGAACCTTTAAATTGACCAACTTGGCCCTAGAACAATAGCAGTATGCTACACTCATTGAGACTAAACTCTCGTGATGATTTCGGTCGCAAGAAAAGGTTGCTAAACTAGAATTATGACCGATCGAGGGTAGTCAGTGATATTGAGATCCTGTAGAACCCGGTTACTATTTTTAGGACAGGTTTAAACCAACTGAACTGAAAGAGGGTAGTACCTAAGCTCCTTGCCAGCCTGAAATCTAAGGGCTCTTTGTGTGACTTGTGTGCCTTTACCATGTTTGCTATTTGTGGATACTTGTGATGTGCTTTCTATCATGACATCATAACATCATAACATTGCATACATCTTGCATTAGACTAACCTATTTCAAAGACAGGAGGGATTCATCTTTGTTCTATTTTGTAGGTCATGATGCCCATGCGTAGGAATACCATCCGGATCAACTTTGTCCAGGTTCCCACTATGCTTAAAGAATTGATTGCAAAGATGCCTGATACTACCTCCTTCATCATAAGACATGGGTATCTTCTCAGTTTGGTTACCTCCAAATTGGACGAGCAGATGATGAGTGTTTTGGTCCAATTCTATGATCCATTGTACCATTGCTTTACTTTCCAGGACTACCAGTTGGTTCCCACCTTAGAAGAGTTCTCTGATCTGCTCGGTATCTCTATTCTGGAGCAGACCCCGTTTACTGGTTGGGAGAAGATCCTTAGGCCGGAAGAGATTGCTTCAGCCCTTCATATGACAAAGGATGAGGTAATGGCTAATTGGGAGACTAGAAGTGGAGCAAAGGGCTTTCTGACTAAGTTCTTGGTTGGTAAGGATAATTATTTCTGGAATAGTCTAGACTTCAAGGCATTCAAAGATATTCTGGCTCTTCTGATATATGGCTTGGTATTGTTTCCGAATCTTGACTCCTTTGTTGATGTGAATGCGGTGAAAATCTTCATCTCTCGTAATCCTGTACCCACTCTCTTGGGTGACATTCTTCATCAGCTTTATGCCCGTACTACTCGTAAACGGGGAACCTTGATGTGATGTGCTCCATTATTGGCGAGGTGGTTTATTTCGCACCTCCCCAAATCAGTGTTGAAGAACAAAGAAGGCATGGGCTGGGCCTATAGGGTTATGTCTCTCTCTCTCATAATGACATCATATGGACTATCAAGGGTATGGACGAGGTGGCCATTATTGATCGCTGTGGGGAATACCCCAATGTTCCACTGATAGGAACCCATGGAGGAATTTCTTATAATCCATGCTTGGCCTTACGTCAGTTTGGGAGAGCCAGAAGAGAAGGACCTCATGAGCTGCTAATGCCTAGTATCATCTTTGATTTTCAAGGGGATAGTGACGAGCAATGTCGCAGATTCATAAGGGCTTGGGATAGAGTTCACAGATCTGATCCACATGAGCTGGGTCCAAAGACTTCCCTTCCAATGGAGCCATATCTCAGATGGGTTCGTATCCGTGCTCAAAAGCTGGGTATGCCATATGAAGCCGTCCTGCCTATCATTGTTGAAGTTGCTAATGAAGAGGGGGTTCTTCCTACCATCCTCCATCCTTACATGCCCATCGATATTGGGGCACTGAAAAGGTCTTGGATGCAGCTGAGAGAAGAGCGGGATGCTTATCGAGAAAAGTTTAACGAGCAAGAGCAGAAGATCTAGAAGTTGACTAGGCATCTGGAGAACAAGCGGATTCTCAATGATTATGTCCGCACCGACAAGAAGTGACCATGGGAGCACTGATTGTCCTTTGATTATTTCCTTTCCAGTTTTTATTTACTTTTCAGTATTCCTTTTCTTGTAATGCCTTAAGGGCAATTTGTTGAACAATTTGAATTTCAAGTTTACCTAATAAAAGTGTGTTTCCTTTTTGGTTTACAAATTTGAATCTCTCGATGTCTTTGAAATCATATCAAACGCATTTCATCCCATGCACTCCATAACAGGTATCCATTACAGGTCTCTTATCTTCTTCGTTGTTTATTTCAGCACTCATCATGTCTGCTGAACCATCAACTGAGCAAGCAATCAAGGCCCTACAGGCCCAGAATGCCCAATTCCAAGAGCTATTCATGAATCTAGCTAAGGGTCAGCAAGATCTGAAGACCCTGATTCTGAAAGAGAAGAAGAAGAAGAAGAAGAAGAAGAAGAAGAAGAAGAGGACAATCCTGTTTAACACAGGTCACAGGTTTGGAAACAGGCTACGGGATGAAGTTGATTTGACCACCTCATCTGGAGGGAAAGATAGTCAGGAAGAAAGGAGGGCTCCTAGCCCCGTGGTCTCAGACAATGAGACGGACTTTGACGAAGACCAGTATCCTCCGGTTGAGGATAGATACAAACAACTGGAAGACCGGTTGAGTGCGATGGAAGTTTAGAAAGTGCCGAGTCTGGACTTTGGTGATCTAGGTCTATCATCTGGGGTGGTAATTCTCCACAAATTCAAAGCACCAGCCTTTGCTAAGTATGATGGAGTTTCTTGTCCGAAGCTGCACCTTCGGTCATATGTAAGGAAGATTCAGCCGTACACCGCTGATAAGAACCTATGGATCCACTTCTTTCAAGACAGTCTCTCAGGGACTCAGCTTGAATGGTTTTACCAGTTGGACGGAGCCAGTATCCGCAGTTGGGAAGATTTGGCTACTGCTTTCTACAGGCAGTACCAGTACAATTTCGACCTCGCTCCCAGGCGTACCCAACTCCAGGGTATGTCAATGGGAACGGGTGAAGGTTTCAAAGATTATGCTCAGAAATGGAGGGACCTCACCGGAAGAGTGCAACCACCCTTGGCTGATTGGGAGCTTGTGGATATGTTTCTAGGGACCTTGTCTGGTCCATTTTTCAACCATCTGATTGAAAGCTCTTCGTCTGGGTTTACAGAGCTAATTATGACCGGTGAGAGGATTGAGGCTAGTATTAAGGCTGGTAAGATACAGAAGGGTGCTTCGTCAAGCACCGATAAAAAGCCTTTTAAGAAGGAGTCCAGTGCTGTCTACAGTTTGAAAAGCCAGAATAGACCTGAACGCCGCCAAGTTGTTAATGCGGTTGTTATTTCAAGACCTGCTGGTGCTCCTCAGCACAACAATCAGCCAAAGGCCGAGAGACCGCGAAGGCAATTCACTCAGCTCAACAGGACTTTATCTCAGATTCTGCCACAGTTATTGAAAACTAATCTAGTGATTCCAAGGGAGGCCCCGAAGAATCCCAACACTACCTCACTAAAGTACAACCCTAATGCCCGCTGTGCTTTTCACTCTGATAGCCCGGGGCATAATACAGATGATTGTTGGTCTTTGAAGAATAAGATACATGACTTAATTGATGCTAAGGAGATTGAGTTCGAGGCGCCCGAAAGACCTAATGTTGTGACTGCTCCTATGCCCAAGCATGGAGTGAATGCTATAGATGAAGATTCGTTCGTGGTTTCTGTGAAAGACATTGTTACCCCTTTGTTAACTGTGAAGAAAAACCTTTTGCTAGCCGGTTTATTTCCGGGCTGTGATGAAGGTTGCCGTATGTGTTCTGCCCTACCAACTGGTTGCCCACTTTTGAAATCAGGTGTCCAACGCCTGATGGATAGTAAAGAAATTATGTTTGAGAAGACTGTTGTTCCCTTAGTTCATACTGAAGAAGTTGTTATTATTACCATTTTCGACGATTCTTCCAAGGCTTCCTCGAGAAAGCCTGTTAGAATTACATCTGTTCCAAGAATCACACCATTGATCATTACTGTTCCTGGGCCTATCCCTTATACATTTGATAAAGCTGTCCTTTGGCACTACGGGGCTGATGCTTATTTTCATGGAGTTAAACAAGAGTTGGATGCTGATACTGACGTCAGCAATATTGTTGGACCTGCTAAAGTCACCCGCAGCGGAAGACTTTTCTCACATGATATCTCTCCACCAATTGCCCGAAAACCTGTTGTTATTACACCTGCCAGTGTACCTGCTACTATTCCTGTTCAAGTTCCTATTCTTACCCCTGTCGCCGAGTCATATGACACTCGGGGCAAGGGGACCACCAGTGAGCCTGCCCAGACGGAGGCACCAAAGACGATTACTGTTGAAGCTTCTAGACAAGAGATGGAAGAGATTTTGAAGATCATCAAAAAGAGTGACTACAATGTAGTTGAACAGCTGGGGAAAACCCCGTCCAAAATCTTTATGTTGTCACTGTTGTTGTGCTCAGAGGCCCATGCCAAGGCCCTAATTGCATTCCTGAAGACTGCACACGTACCACAAGAGACGTCAGCTGATCAGTTTAAAGATTGTGTGGCCCATCTGACTGCTGATAATGGGTTGGGTTTCTCTGACGCTGACTTGACTGCTAAGGGGAAGAATCACAATGATGCCCTGCATGTCTCCATTGAATGCAGGGGCACTACTCTTGCTCATGTATTAGTGGATATTGGTTCCTCATTGAACGTCTTGCCTAAGAAAGCTCTAGACCGGTTAGACTGTGAAGGGTTGGAGTTGAAACCAAGCAACATTGTCGTCAGGGCCTTTGATGGGTCTAAGAGAATGGTTCATGGAGAAGTTGATATCCCGATTAAGGTCGGTTCCCAGGTTTTTGCATCTACATTCTATGTGATGGACATTCGGCCATCTTATTCTTGTTTGCTGGGTCGCCCATGGATCCACAAAGCTGGGGCCGTAACCTCAACGCTCCACCAGAAGCTGAAGTACCCAGTGAAAGGGAAGATTGTGACAGTACAAGGAGAGGAAGAGTACATGGTGAGCCACCTCAACTCTTTCCGATATGTAGAGATGGATGGGGAGTTCATTGAGACCCCATTTCAGCATTTTGAAGAGGTACCCCAGACGCTGGAGTCTACTGAGACTGTTGTTGAAGATTCTCCTATGAAGATGGCTTTCTTTAAGGATGCCCGGGCTGTTGTCGAGAAAGGTGGGTATGCAAATTGGGGCCAACTCTCTGATTTTACACAAAAGACTAACAAGTTTGGTTTGGGTTTCACTGCAGAAGCTCAAAGGGCTGTTTGGAATGCACGGATCGGAAGACCTCCCCTGTTCATCAGCAATTTAGGAGTAAATGCCATTGAAGACGACGTTGAAGAGTCTGAGTTCGACAATTGGATCTATCCTACGACCGACGGTGGACCAAGCAACTGGACAGCAAAGGACTTCATCCCTATTTCTTTTGTTACCCAGTAATGAAACTTTTTGAATTTGTAACAGACAGTGTTTTAAACTTTATGGCCCGGTGTCTTACCCGGGACACCGTGGCTTCATTTGTGAGGGCTTTATGTGTGTCATTTTCATATATCATTAATAAAAGCATTGGATGTTTCTTGCATTTAAAATCTTGCGCTCCTTGTTTTTCTTTTATTACATATTGCAAAACAACTATTTTACACACACTCACATATACAGGTCTACATCCACTCTGGATCTCACTGGTAACGACTCTGCTACTGCCAGTTATGACTTCGAAAATCCGATCAACTTAGCCGAAGACGAAGGTGAAGATGATTGCGAAGTGCCTGGTGAACTTGCAAGACTGTTACTTTAGGAAGAGAGGGCCATTCAGCCGCACGAAGAGCCGGTGGAATCAGTAAATCTGGGTACAGAGATAGAGAAGAAAGAGGTCAAAGTCGGTGTAAATCTGGAGCATAGTGTGAAGTAACGGTTGATTCAAATGTTGCGTGACTACGTTGAGATCTTCGCCTGGTCTTATGAAGACATGCCTGGGTTGGATACTGATATTGTGGTTCACCGCCTGCCTACCAAGGAAGACTGTCCTCCAGTGAAACAGAAGGTTCGTCGAATGCGCCCAGAGATGTCTGAGAAAATCAAGGCTGAAGTGATGAAACAGTTTGACGTCGGTTTTCTAGCAGTTACTTCTTACCCTTAGTGGGTTGCCAACGTGGTTCCTGTGCCGAAGAAGGATGGTAAAGTTCGAATGTGTGTTGACTATAGGGATCTGAACAGGGCAAGCCCCAAGGATGACTTCCCTCTACCTCATATCGATGTTCTGGTTGACAACACCGCTCAGCATAAATTCTTCTCCTTCATGGATGGTTTCTCCGGTTATAATCAGATTAAAATGGCTCCCAAAGACATGGAGAAGACAACTTTTGTTACTCAGTGGGGTACTTTTTGCTACAAGGTCATGCCTTTTGGACTGAAGAATTCTGGGGCAACGTATCAGCGTGCCATGGTTGCTTTGTTTCATGACATGATCTATCATGAGATTGAGGTATACGTCGACGACATGATTACAAGATCCCAGGCAGAGGAAGAACATCTTGAACACCTTCAGAAGCTATTTGACAGGTTGAAGTTGTACAAGCTGAGGTTAAACCCGAACAAGTGCACCTTCGGGGTGAGGTCCGGTAAACTGCTGGGTTTCGTTGTAAGCGATAAAGGTATTTAGGTGGATCCCGCAAAGGTGAAAGCTATAAAGGAAATGCCAACTCCCAGAACAGAGAAAGAAATCAGAGGCTTCCTGGGACGACTGAACTACATTGCCCGATTCATCTTGCACCTGACTGCTACTTGTGAGCCAATCTTCAAGCTACTGAAGAAAGATCAAGTAGTACGTTAGAACGATGAATGCCAGGCCGCTTTCGAAAGGATCAAAGAGTATCTCCAAGAGCCACCTATTATGATGCCTCCAGTTGAAGGGAGACCTCTGATCTTATACTTGACAGTACTCGACAACTCAATGGGGTGTGTGCTGGGACAGCATGACGAGTCTGGCCGAAAAGAGCATGCTATTTATTACCTTAGCAAAAAGTTTACTGACTGTGAGACCCGATACTCACTGCTCGAGAAAACTTGTTGCGCTTTGGCATGGGCTGCTCTCCAGCTGAGACAGTATATGTTGACTCACACTACTCTATTGATATCGAAGATGGATCCAATCAAGTATATTTTCGAGAAGCCTGCTTTGTCCGGAAGAATAGCAAGATGGCAGATGATCTTGACTGAGTATGACATCCAATATACGACCCAAAAGGCAATTAAGGGGAGTGTGTTGGCAGACCATTTGGCACATCAGGAATTGGATGATTACCAGTCTATGAACTTTGATTCCCGGACGAGAATATCATGATAGTGACTGATTGTGAGACACCTGGACCAGATGAAGGACCTGAGGAAGGATCCCGATGGTTTATGTACTTTGATGGAGCTTCGAACGCTTTGGGTAATGGCATTGGCGCTGTGATCATATCTCCTAAAGGCTTTCATACTCCGTTTACCGCCCGACTATGTTTCAACTGCACCAACAATATGGCGGAGTATGAAGCGTGCATTATGGGTCTTCGAGCAGCAATTGACCTAAGGATTAAGTTTCTAAGTGTCTTCGGAGATTCCGCTCTTGTGATCAGTCAGATCAAAGGTGAGTGGGATACGAAACACCCTAATCTTATTCCTTACAAGGAGTATGTTTTGACATTGCTTCCCCATTTCGAGGAGATAACCTTTGAA
The DNA here is from genome assembly GCA_948472305.1 of Vicia faba. NCBI lineage: Eukaryota > Viridiplantae > Streptophyta > Magnoliopsida > Fabales > Fabaceae > Vicia > Vicia faba. Next base: position 817,243,335 of record OX451738.1, read on the forward strand.
CACTTCCCTATAGAGGAGAATCAGTTGGCGAACGCGCTGGCTACGATGTCTTCTATATTCAAGGTCAATTGGGACAACAAGGCTCCCCGAATCATCATTGAAAGATTGGAAGAACCTACACATTGTTGTGATATTGAGACTGAAGAGGTAGCGGATAAACCCTGGTTTCATGAAGTAAAGAGGTACCTTGAGGCTCAAGAGTACCCCGAGGGTGCATTTGTTAATGATAAGAAGTTTCTGAGGAGGTTTGCGGCAAAGTTCTTCATCAGCAATGGCATCCTTTACAAGCGTAACCATGATTCGACCCTACTGCGATGTGTGGATAAGAATGAAGCAGAAAGGATCATGACGGAGTTACATGAAGGTACTTTTGGAACTCATTCTAGTGGACATACCATGGCAAAGAAAATCCTTCGGGCAGGATATTATTGGTCTACAATGGAAGCCGACTGTTATCAGCATTCTCGGACATGTCACAAGTGCCAAGTCTATGCTGATAAGGTGCACGACACCTTGGCCTTTTGCAATGTGGGGCATTGATATGATCGGCGAGATCAGACCTACAGCATCCAACGGGCATCGCTTCATCCTGGTAGTAATTGTTTACTTTACAAAGTGGGTTAAAGCAACTTCCTTTGCTACCGTAACCAAGAACGTCGTGGCACGGTTCATTCGGCACAATCTGATCTGTCGATACGGTGTACCAGAGAGGATCATAACGGACAATGGTACCAATCTCAATAACAAGATGATCACCGAGCTTTGCGAGCAATTCAAGATACAGCATCATAACTCTTCTCCCTACCGTCCAAAGATGAATGGGGTTGTCGAAGCGGCTAATAAGAACATTAAGAAGATTGTGCAGAAGATGACAGTGACATACAAAGACTGGCACGAGATGTTACCATTTTCTCTTCATGGGTACCGTACCTCAGCGCGGACGTCAACAAGGGCAACACCTTATTCCTTGGTATATGGCATGGAGGCAGTCTTGCCCATTGAAGTTCAGATACCCTCTTTTCGGATCATGAAGGATGCAGGCTTGAACGAAGATGACTGGATCCAGACCCAGCTTGATCAGCTGAACATAATCGACAAAAAGAGACTTACTGATATTTGTCATGGTTAAACGTATCAAAAACAGATGGTCAAGGCATTCAATAAGAAAGTCAGAAGACAAGAGTATCAAGTTGGGGATCTAGTAATCAAGCGCATTATCTTACCTCAAGGTGATCCCAGGGGCAAATGGACCCCTACTTACGAAGGGCCATTTATGGTTAAGAACATTTTCTCAGGAGGAGCTATGATTCTAACCACCATGGATGGTGACGACCTTCCTTGTAACACCCCTTCTAAATAACCCGCGAATATATTAATTAAATCAGAGTAACATGGAAAACAGGGATGTCACAATTCAGGATAAATATAAAAACCTCAAATCTACAGTTGTCATGCTTTACTGAAGGAATTATTAAGATAAATATTCAAATCAATATCATGTTCTACACAGCGGAAATGTCTCAAAACCTGAATAACTTCACTTCATAAGTATTCCCAACATAAATTAAACAATAGAGTATAAAATAAAACTCATTATTCAAACGTTTCCCCCAGTGTTACAACCTATCAGAGCACGACACTGACACGCGGACTTAAAGTAACATAGCTCTAGAGCCATCCTCACCAACTCCTGAGCTGCTAACTTTAATCTGAAATCATTAAAGTAAGGGTGAGATTTCTCATAATTAACATGCATTATAAGCTTCTCAACCAACATTATATCACAAGCATATTATTTCACCCATTTTAGCATAATTTCAGGTTCAACACACAGTTCCAATCATACAAGTCATTATGCACAAATCAATAATCAACCAAAGAATTGTAACACTGGAAGTCATCCTAACATGTTAAAATTCCATGCAAACACAAATGCAGACACAATGCATGTGGTACCAACACGTGACCAAGTCACCCAACACTGATCCATCATCAACCGGATACAGCAACCATCGATTCGTCCATAAACACTCGGACACGAATCCAACTGATCCATCATTAACCGGATACAGCAATCCATTGATTCGTCCATAAACACTCGGACATGAATCCAGCCTAACCACCCATCATCTCCCGGGTATCGGTTAACGGCAATACAAGTCAAATTCCACACAATGGGAATTAACTTCACCAAAACAATGCACATGCATGCACATCACCAGCATGCAACATCAAATCAACGGAATATGATCACAACATAATTCCAAATAATGCCAAAACCAATATATCACATGATCACGTCTCAATCATAATGGATAGCAGGCACAACACATAAGTATCAGTTCTCATTCACCAAATAAGAACAATTCACAAACAATTCTACATCATTCTCAAAATACCAAAGTTTACAAAATCGGGAATTCGACTCTTTTTAAAATAATTTTCATAAAATAATATTTTTCTTATTTTATAAGATAGTATTTTTAATTTAAGAAATACTGCCGAAAACGACACTCAAATCGGACTTACAGTTTGAAAGTTATGAATTTTCAAAGTGTAATATTTTTCAAAAAGTTACAGCAGAACCCGGTTCCTACATATACAGGAACCGATTCCTGCGAAGTTCAGAAAACACCCATTCTGGAAAATGTACTGGAACCCGGTTCCTACCTATACAGGAACCGGTTCCTACGTGCAAATTTTCCAGTTTTTGCACATTCACACAGTGGAACCCGGTTCCTCCCCACTGGGAACCGGTTCCCACGACCTGCAGAGCCAAAAACTGCTATTTTGACAGCATTTATTCATTCCAATCCCATCCAATTCATACCCATACGAATTATAACATTAGGAACACCAAAATGCAACCAATACACACCAATACAACATTATAAATCATGTTTCCATCATTCCTATTAATTATCCATCACATTAATGGTTCCAATTCCTATAATCTGACACAATTAGGGACAAATTCTACAAACCTAGAAGATCCTAAATTGAGATTCCTAATATGCTTAATCAATTCTATTGATCCCAAAATCTATAAGGCATATTAAATAATCGAAATCACCCCTTACCTCGCGATGATCCTTCAAATTCACGGCGTTTGGCTTTTTCCTCTCTTCTCTTCTCTTCTCCAATTTCACGTACAATGAGTTTTTCAAATAACCTTCCTTTTTCTTTTCCTTTTTATCCTTCTTTTATATTCCTTTTATTATTTGCCAAATAATAATAATAAATTAGTAATTATTTTAGTAGAGCTTTTTACTTCACACACCTCTAATTCAACCTTACACCCCCCGGTCTTCCTTTTTAATTCCATAATTAATTCATCCATTTAATCCAAAATATTATTAATTAAGCCTTTAATTAATTTAATAATTAAATTCCTAATTATTTAACACTTGAATTAATTTGGGGTGTCACAACTCTCCCCAACTAAAAGAGTTTTCGTCCTCGAAAACATACCTTAGACGAACAGTTCGGGATACGAGTCCTTCATCTGGCTCTCCAACTCCCAAGTGACATTTCCATCTGCTGGTCCTCCCCAAGCCACTCTTACCAACGCGATCTCCTTGCCTCGCAACTGTTTCAACTTCCGATCCTCAATTCTTGCAAGTACCGCTTCCACAGTCAAATTCTCTCGTACCTGTATATCGGCTACCCGAATCTCATGAGACGGATCAGCAATGTACTTCCTTAGCTGAGATACATGAAAAACATCATGCAAATTTGCAAGTGACGGCGGCAAAGCAATCTGATAAGCAACTTTCCCAACTCTCTTGGTAATCTGAAATGGACCAATAAAATGTGGAGTCAACTTCTTTAACTTCAAAGCTCGACCAATACCAGTCATCGGAGTAACTCGCATAAAAACATGTTCTCCTTCGCTAAACTCAAGATCTTTCCTCCTCTTATCGTGATAACTTTTCTGAAGACTATGAGAAGTCCTCATCTTCTCCTGAATCATCTTAATCTTTTCCGAAGTCTGTTGGACAATTTCCGGTCTAATCACATCACTCTCTCCAAATTCATACCAACACAACGGTGTCCAACACCTCCTACCATACAATGCCTCAAACGGAGCCATACCAATGCTCGAATGAAAACTATTGTTGTAGGTAAACTCAATCAATGGTAGATAACTATCCCAAGCTCCACCTTTCTCCAACACACAAGCTCTTAACAAATCTTCCAACGACTGTATCGTTCTCTCTGTCTGACCATCCGTCTGTGGATGATAAACGGAACTCAAACGCAACTTAGTACCCAAAGCTTCTTGCAATCCCGTCCAGAATTTAGATGTAAACCTCGGATCTCGATCCGACACAATACTAGAAGGAATACCGTGCAAACTCACAATCTTCTCAACATACAATTCTGCCAACCTTTCCATCGGATAATCCATTCTTATCGGAATAAAGTGAGCAAATTTCGTCAACCGATCAATAATAACCCAGATAGAATCACAATTCTTCGATGTCCTTGGCAAACCAGACACAAAATCCATAGAGATTCCATCCCATTTCCATTCTGGAACAAACAACGGTTCCATCAATCCTGATGGTCTCTGATGCTCAATCTTCGACTTCTGACAAACCAAACAAGCATACACAAACTCAACAATTTCCTTTTTCATTCCCGGCCACCAAAACAACTTCTTCAAATCATGGTACATTTTAGTAGCACCAGGATGAATACTCAACCCACTACAATGTCCTTCTTCCAAAATACTCTTCCTAATCTCTGCAACATCCGGAACACACACCCTATTACCAAATCTCATAACACCATTCTCATCAATCCGGAACTCGCCTCCTTGACCTTGGTTGATCAATGTCAATTTATCAACTAACCCAACATCGGACTTCTGTCCATTCCGAATTTCTTCCAGAATACCACTAGTCAGTTTCAACATACCCAATTTCACACTATTCGGAGTAGTTTCACATACCAAACTTAAATCTCTGAACTGCTCAACCAAATCTAACTCACGGACCATTAACATTGACATATGCAAGGACTTCCTACTCAAGGCATCCGCAACAACGTTTTCCTTACCAGGATGGTAATTCAAACCGAAATCATAATCCTTTAGAAATTCTAACCATCTCCTCTGCCTCATATTCGACTCTTTCTGATCAAAGAGATACCTCAGACTTTTGTGATCACTGAACACCTCAAACTGAGAACCATATAAATAATGCCTCCACAACTTCAAAACAAACACAACGGCTGCCAACTCCAAATCATGAGTCGGATAATTCCTTTCACGTACTTTCAATTGTCTCAAAGCATAAGCCACCACCTGCTTATCTTGCATCAACACACCACCTAATCCCATTAATGATGAGTCACAATACACAACAAAAGACTTAGTCGGATTTGGAAAAATTAAGATCGGAGCACTTGTCAACCTCCTCTTCAGCTCTTGAAATCCTTTCTCACATTCAACATCCCAAACAAACATCTGACCCTTCCTGGTCAACTTAGTCAACGATAACGCTAATTTGGAAAATCCTTCTATAAACTTCCTGTAATAACCTGCAAGACCCAGAAAACTACGGATCTCATAAGCATTCTTCGGCGCTTCCCACTGAGATACTGCTTCTACCTTCGTAGGATCCACAACAATTCCATTCTTGGAAATTACATGGCCAAGAAAACTTACTTCACTTAACCAGAATTCACACTTGGACAACTTCGCATAAAGCTTCTTCTCTTTCAACAATTCCAACACAACTCTGAGATGTTCTGCATGCTCTCCATCGCTCTTCGAATAAATTAGAATATCATCAATGAACACCACCACAAACTTATCAAGATATGGATGAAATATCCTGTTCATATACTCCATGAAAACACCAGGTGCATTAGTAACTCCAAACGCCATAACAGAATACTCGTAATGTCCATACCTTGTTCTAAATGCAGTTTTCTGAATATCTTCCGACTTCACACGAATCTGATAATATCCAGATCTCAGATCAATCTTACTAAATACACAAGCTCCAACTAGTTGATCCATCAAATCATCGATCCTCGGCAAAGGATACCGATTCTTGATTGTAACTTTATTCAGCTGTCTGTAATCAACACATAATCTCATTGAACCTTCTTTCTTCTTAACCAACAACACCGGAGCACCCCACCGTGAAACACTCGGACGAATAAACTTCTTCTCAAGTAACTCCTCCAACAGTTTCTTTAACTCCACTAATTCAGATGCCGACATACGGTAAGGCGCCATCGACACCGGACTAGTTCCAGGAATCAAATCTATAGTAAATTCTACCTCCCTCTCAGGTGGCAATTCACTAACGTCTTCCGGAAACACCTCTGGAAATTCATTCACCACTGGCAGTTCATCACTCTTAGCTTTTCCTTTCACCGCCATCGAAGAATACAACATAAACACCACAGCACCATCTTAACAGTTACGTAACTCTGATCATCCATCTTAATTCATTGTCCTTATTAGAGTCTTCGTCCACTCATATGGTTCACAAGCTTCTACCAAACTTCATTCATATTCATCACTTTATGCCCCATTTAGATAGCAAGACAATTGTATACCATCCAATACGATTTCGTCTACTATCAACAAGAGATTAAGGGTGATCAAGTCCTCAATTTGTCAATAGACATCCGATAATCATACTGGAGTATAAATCATCATTACCAACACTTTCTGTTCTCAGAATCATACTCACCTTTTTGCACTTACAACTATGACTCACGATCTAAATGATTCCAACAACTCTAACCACTCTTGCACTGTCTTCTCAAGCAGTACCTCGTACCAATTACTTACAATCGGAACATACCCGGGAAGCATATCTTCTCCCCCACTAGTTTCACACTACTCCTGCAATAAGCAATCAGAAAAGCAACAAGTACCGACAGTGTTGTACACACTTGTCGCGTACAAAGGGATAGTGACATTAAGACACTGGTCACACGACCGACTATGCTCTGATACCACTATTGTAACACCCCTTCTAAATAACCCGCGAATATATTAATTAAATCAGAGTAACATGGAAAACAGGGATGTCACAATTCAGGATAAATATAAAAACCTCAAATCTACAGTTGTCATGCTTTACTGAAGGAATTATTAAGATAAATATTCAAATCAATATCATGTTCTACACAGCGGAAATGTCTCAAAACCGGAATAACTTCACTTCATAAGTATTCCCAACATAAATTAAACAATAGATTATAAAATAAAACTCATCATTCAAACGTTTCCCCCAGTGTTACAACCTATCAGAGCACGACACTGACACGCGGACTTAAAGTAACATAGCTCTAGAGCCATCCTCACCAACTCCTGAGCTGCTAACTTTAATCTGAAATCATTAAAGTAAGGGTGAGATTTCTCATAATTAACATGCATTATAAGCTTCTCAACCAACATTATATCACAAGCATATTATTTCACCCATTTTAGCATAATTTCAGGTTCAACACACAGTTCCAATCATACAAGTTATTATGCACAAATCAATAATCAACCAAAGAATTATAACACTGGAAGTCATCCTAACATGTTACAATTCCATGAAAACACAAATGCAGACACAATGCATGTGGTACCAACACGTGACCAAGTCACCCAACACTGATCCATCATCAACCATCGATTCGTCTATAAACACTCGGACACGAATCCAGCTGATCCATCATTAACCGGATACAACAATCCATCGATTCGTCCATAAACACTCGGACATGAATCCAGCCTAACCACCCATCATCTCTCGGGTATCGGTTAACGACAATACAAGTCAAATTCCACACAATGGGAATTAACTTCACCAAAACAATGCACATGCATGCACATCACCGGCATGCAACATCAAATCAACGGAATATGATCACAACATAATTCCAAATAATTCCAAAACCAATATATCACATGATCACGTCTCAATCATAATGGATAGCAGGCACAACACATAAGTATCAGTTCTCATTCACCAAATCAGAATAATTCACAAACAATTCTACATCATTCTCAAAATACCAAAGTTTACAAAATCGGGAATTCGACTCTTTTTAAAATAATTTTCATAAAATAATATTTTTCTTATTTTATAAGATAGTATTTTTAATTTAGGAAATACTGCCGAAAACGGCACTCAAATCGAACTTACGGTTTGAAAGTTATGAATTTTCAAAGTTTAATATTTTTCAAAAAGTTACAGCAGAACCCGGTTCCTACATATACAGGAACCGGTTCCTGCGAAGTTCAGAAAACACCCATTCTGGAAAATGTACTGGAACCCGGTTCCTACCTATACAGGAACCGATTCCTACGTGCAAATTTTCCAGTTTTTGCACATTCACACAGTGGAACCCGGTTCCTCCCCACTGGGAACCGGTTCCCACGACCTGCAGAGCCAAAAACTGCTATTTTGACAGCATTTATTCATTCCAATCCCATCCAATTCATACCCATATGAATTATAACATTAGGAACACCAAAATGAAACCAATACACACCAATACAACATCATAAATCATGTTTCCATCATTCCTATTAATTATCCATCACATTAATGGTTCCAATTCTTATAATCTGACACAATTAAGGACAAATTCTACAAACCTAGAAGATCCTAAATTGAGATTCCTAACATGCTTAATCAATTCTATTGATCCCAAAATCTATAAGGCATATTAAATAATCGAAATCACCCCTTACCTCGCGATGATCCTTCGAATTCACGGCGTTTGGCTTTTTCCTCTCTTCTCTTCTCTTCTCCAATTTCACGTACAATGAGTTTTCCAAATAACCTTCCTTTTTCTTTTCCTTTTTATCCTTCTTTTATATTTCTTTTATTATTTGCCAAATAATAATAATAAATTAGTAATTATTTTAGTAGAGCTTTTTACTTCACACACCTCTAATTCAACCTTACACCCCCCGGTCTTCCTTTTTAATTCCATAATTAATTCATCCATTTAATCCAAAATATTATTAATTAAGCCTTTAATTAATTTAATAATTAAATTCCTAATTATTTAACACTTGAATTAATTTGGGGTGTCACATTCCTCACCCCGTCAATGCAGACATAGTAAAAGATATTACGCATAATCAAAGACCCGCTAGGTTGACTGGCCTAGGAAAAAATAAGGGCTTCCCGGCGAACCAAAAGGGTTCGGGAAAAAATAAGGGATGGAAATGGAAAAAATCTGTACACCCGGCAAGTCGAAAACCTAAAAAGGCGGCTTGGGCAAAAAAGGGTATCCCGGTGGACTGAAAACCCGAAAGGGAAGTCCAGGCAAAAATTAGGGATCAAAGTGTAACACTATGTCTCATTGCATCCAGACTTCGGTATCAACTATTAAGCTCGGACGGCACTGATCAATCTGATCTACCTTTAACCAATAACAAAGTGATGAGATGCTCGAAAACATAAAGGCAATAGCAGAGTTGGAACCCAGTGGGATTGTTCACATAGCTGTTTTGTTTTTCATAGTTTGTGTAAATTTTATGTGCCCGACGACGTTCTCTTACTAGGACGTCAGCCTCTTGTACAAAAACGCCTATTTTACGGGCCAAACTTTAAAATCAATACAATTCATTTTCAAAGAAATTTCAAACTGTTCTTCTTTATCTGTTTTGTTTTGCAAAGAACGTCCAATGTTCATTTTTGATATATGCATTTGACATTAATTGTTGCTCATGAATATTTGCATACGAAACAAAAGACGATTACTGGTAATATCAGAAACAGGGGCAAATAAGAATTGTCCGAAATGTACAGTTGCTCTGTCCACCAGGTACAAAGGTAGATTCAGCTGAAGAATATGGCTAAGATACTTTCACTCCCCGCAGAGTAAGGCAGTAATGGTAGCTCTCCCCCAGCTGGGACTTGCAACTATGAACGAATCAACAACGCTCTCCCCAAGCAGAGTTGATCTACCATCAATACTAAAAAGGCTTAGTATCCCCGGCAGTCTTAATATTCCCCAGTGGAGTATAAGAAGGTTCCCCGGCAGAATACAAGATACCCCCAGTAGAGTTAAAATTTTCCCAGCACAGTCTGAAAAAGCTTCCCCAGTGGAGTTGAAGAATCATCCCCAGTAGACTCTGGAAGTTTATCCCCAATGGAGTACAAAATAAATCTCCCCAGCCGAGTTCAAAGGAATCATTCCCAGCAGAATTCAGAGGATTATCCCCACAAAAGTCTAACAGGTTACCCCCAGTAAGGTCGCCACTGAAAGTTTATCCCCAGCATAGTTCTTTCCTTTCACAAACAAGAATTCAATCCCCCAATAGGATTCAATATCACCAGCAACGATAATTCATCCCGACGGAATTTATCAGTGGAATCCTCAGCAGAGCATCTCTTCCCCACAAAGTAATCTCCTCATCAGTTTATTCCCCAACCGAGTTATATTCTCCTGCAAGTTTATTCTCGCAATCACTTTCGTTCACTATCCCCAGCGAAAGCGAAGAATTCAACTCTTGTCCCCGGCAGCTGTCCGAGATTTATTTTCCCCAGCTAGAAACATTACATTTCCATACATCATGATACATACATATACGCATCATATAACACAATCTCACTTATTTTGAGAACATCATTGCTTGATCCATATCATGCATTGCATATGACTGACCTTTACCTTTCAGGAAAGATGCAGTTAAGTTCTCAGCTATGTCGAAGACCTTCTCTGGTTCAGTCAGATCGACCCTAAGATCTCCCTGATTCGTATTCCAATTGAAGATATTCCAAGACTTTCGTCTGGTTCAGTTAAATCGATTCGAAGATTTTTATGATTCTTATCCAGTCAAAGTTAATCCAAGACCTTCTCTGGTTCAGTCAGATCGACGCGAAGATCTCCCTGATTCGTATTCCAGTTGAAGATATTCCAAGACTTTCGTCTGGTTCAGTTAAATCGATTCGAAGATTTTTCTGATTCTTATCCAGCCAAAGTTAATCCAAGAGCTCCTCTGGTTCAGTCAGATCAACGTGAAGATCTCCCTGATTCGTATTCCAGTTGAAGTTATTCCAAGACTTTCGTCTGGTTCAGTTAAATCGATTCGAAGATTTTTCTGATTCTTATCCAGCCAAAGTTAATCCAAGACCTCCTCTGGTTCAGTCAGATCGACGCGAAGATCTCCCTGATTCATATTCTAGTTGAAGATATTCCAAGACTTTCGTCTAGTTCAGTTAAATCGATTTGAAGATTTTTCTGATTCTTATCCAGTCAAAGTTAATCCAAGACCTCCTCTGGTTCAGTCAGATCGACGCGAAGATCTCCCTAATTCGTATTCCAGTTGAAGTTATTCCAAGACTTTCTCCTGGTTCAGTTAAATCGATTCGAAGATTTTTCTGATTCTTATCCAGCCAAAGTTAATCCAAGACCTCCTCTGGTTCAGTCAGATCGACGCGAAGATCTCCCTGATTCATATTCCGGTTGAAGTTATTCCAAGACTTTCGTCTGGTTCAATTAAATCGATTCGAAGATTTTTCTGATTCTTATCCAACCAAAGTTAATCTAAGACCTCCTCTGGTCCAGTCAGATCGATGCGAAGATCTCCCTGATTCGTATTCCAGTTGAAGTTATTCCAAGACTTTCGTCTGGTTCAGTTAAATCGATTCGAAGATTTTTCTGATTCTTATCCAGTCAAAGTTAATCCAAGACCTTCTCTGGTTCAGTCAGATCGATGCGAAGATCTCCCTGATTCGTATTCCAGTTGAAGATATTCCAAGACTTTCGTCTGGTTCAGTTAAATTGATTCGAAGATTTTTCTGGTTCTTATCCAGTCAAAGTTAATCCAAGACCTTCTCTGGTTCAGTCAGATCGACGCGAAGATCTCCCTGATTCGTATTCCAGTTGAAGATATTCCAAGACTTTCGTCTGGTTTAGTTAAATCGATTCGAATATTTTTCTGATTCTTATCGAGCCAGAGTTAATCCAAGACCTCCTCTGGTTTAGTCAGATTGACGTGAAGATCTCCCTGATTCGTATTCTAGTTGAAGTTATTCCAAGACTTTCGTCTGATTCAGTTAAATCGATTCAAAGATTTTTCTGATTCTTATCCAGTCAAAGTTAATCCAAGACCTTCTCTGGTTCAGTCAGATCGACGATAAGATCTCCCTGATTCGTATTCCAGCCGAAGTTCAGACCACCTATCAACAATCCCCAAATGGCATCTGTAAGCCCATTCCCGATATCACAAGGCTGATGCCACTTCATGCGAGTGCAAATTTCTGGGCACTCTAGTGTTCAATCATCTTCCACCTTCGGATTACGAAAGGTTCGAAAGCCAATCTATATCCTCAGGCTTAAGAAGATTGAACATGGGTAGATGTTGTACCCCAAAATTTTACCTCTCATATTTCTCAAAACATTGCAAGAAAAATCTCTAAGTGGTGCAAGATTGCTCAAGAGTTGGACAGTCAAGCTATCTCCTAAGGCAGTCAACCTCAAATTAGGGTTTTATGTTGCATCAAGACCCTTGAGTCCAAATGACCTCAAGTGTTCCCCAATGTCCTAATATGTTCTCAAGGTCATCCATGTTAAGTTTTAAACCTTGCAGAGGAAGTTTGCTCAGTCAATTGCTCAAAGGGTCCAAAAATCGACTCTGCTAGGGCAAAAGTCAACTGTGACCCAAATACAGTCAAACTTCAAGATTTTTTGTCAACATTCTCATTTTAAAGGATATTTCATCATTTGATCAAGGGTTTATCATGATTCATCAAGGATTGCTCAAAATTCATCAAGACTCAAAAGTTGCTAAATTAGGGTTTTGTAGGAAAAGTCAACTCAACTTTGACCAAGCATAACTTTCTCATACTTTATGAGAAATGACCCATCCAAAGCTCATTTTTAAGAGGATGCAATTTCCTACAATCCATATTCATACCCCAAGATCAGAAAATGCACTCACAAGAAGTTATAAATTTGGACATTATAGGTCATTTTTGAAAGTCAACAAAAACACCTTTTTTCCAAAGCTTATAGCTTGAGTATGGAATATCAAAATTAGATGAGACAAAAAGGGTTGGTTATAAGACATCTAAAGATTTATAAAAAGTCCAAGAACACTTCCAAAAGTTCAACATTGAAGAAGTTATGCATGGTTGAAGTTGGGCATTTTTGCAAAATTGCCAAAAGTCAACTATCCCCAAAACTTCAAATTTTGTCAAATGGGCCCATTTTTTTCCACTTGATTTGATCTTGTCACACTACACACGTGTCCTAGCTTCATCCTTGTGACCATTTATCAATTTTATTATTTAATTTGATTTTTTAATGAATTATTTCATTTTAAATCAATTTAAATCAAATAAAATCCAAACATTGATTATTTGATCTCTTTTTGGCTATTTCAGGATTGAATCATCATCATCAAGTGTATCAAATTCGTATCAAGCATTCCATGTGCAAAAAGATTGGATTTTTGGCAAATTAAGCAAGTTTTCAATGGAGGATCAAATCCAATCTCAAGGCATTAATGTACAAGGATTCAAGACCAATTTGTTGACCTAATACATTGCAGCATACATATACAATCCAAGGCACACGAGTTTGAGGGCGAGAGGCTGCAAGAGCATCAAGAACCAAACTTGAAAAAAGGTGGAAAAAGTGCAAAACTGAAATCATCCTTGGAGGCCAATTCAGAAGCAAAACTCAACACTAATCAATTGTTGGACAATCCCTGAAGCAGAACCAACCCAAAACCAATCTCCATACACGCCCTAAAGCTCTGTAAGTATCTCAAAAAAACGCTTTTTGTTTGAAATCGTAACTCCATATTCTTGCACTTTTCTGGAAAATCTTTGACATATTTATGATGCTCATGAAATTTTTGAACTTTTGGCATTGTTTGATTGCCTTTATATGGATTGTAGCCTTATGACCGAACCTAGGGTTTTGTAGTTGTTTTTTTGGGCATTTTATTTACAGGCGAAATCAGCACCATTGATGGACATGGACGTGACCAGGGGAGATAAACGAGCATTACCCTAGTCTTGGATTTGATTTTCATGGCCTAGAATTAATTTTAGGTTTGACCTATGAATTCAGCTGCAGATACGAATCCGCAGGAAAAAGTACAGGGTTGAAGGAAGAAGACGATGACGCATCTCCCCCTGGTTGGCTAATTCAAATATGCGCGCGTTTTTTTTATTCGGGCATGTTAGCATGTTTTTCCATATTATTATTTTCTATTAATCTATTGACAATTGAAATATAATGGTCCAGTGGTCAAGAGGAGTGCTCTCAAGGCGTTGTTGGCTGGAGGTCAGGGGTCCGATCCCTGCCTCCAGCGCTTTGAATTTTCCTTTATTTTATCTTGTAATCAGGTACAAACCAATACTAGAAGCCTATCATATGCCCTTAAATATCAAAGCACCAGATGGCCCCAGGCCAGATCTGGTGATCCAGAATGAAACCCTACCATGGGCAAAAGTCAGCGTGTGTACATGGAATTCAGGGAAGTCAAACGAGGCCAGCTTGTGATGGGCCATGGAATTGCCATTCCAACCTCCAAATTGCCCCCCCCCCCCTAAGTCTTTCTATTTCTTTCTTTTTATTTATTTTAGTTAATTGTTTGTTTAATTATTTTCATGATTAATTAACCAATCACATTTTTTTCTTTAATAAAATTAAAAACCAAAAATATTTTATTTATTAAATTAAATTCCAGTATTTTATTTTTATTCATAAATTAATTAATCAATTTAGTTTTAATTAGGAATAACTTTTAATATATTTTGCAATAATTAAAATTAACTTAGACAATTAGGTTTTATTAACTTTGATTAAATTTATTTTTATTTCTTTAAATATCAAAAATCCAAAATATTATTTTCATTAATTAATTTATTTATTTATTAATTTAATAAACCTAGTTTAATTTCTTTCATAAATTCAAAAACAAATCAAAAATCCTTTCTTTAATAAAAAAGGGTCAAAACCCTAAACTTGCACCCAATTTAATTTCCCGCACGCAATCCATTTTATTTCAATATGGTATCTGTTTCCGGAATGTAATAACTTAATAGGACTTTGAATATTTTTATCGCTTTATTTATTTTCCGCATTTTAATTTCAAGGGTTGTTTTGGCGATGTAAATACCCGACGCCTTGTAATAGTTAGTTTAATTTCCGCAATTTAATTTATGCAATTTATAACTGTTAGATGTTTGATAATAGGAATGCATGACAAGAATGAATGTTTAACCTAAAATCAACATAGATAACCATTGACATGTACAAAGACAAAATTAACTGAAAACAACACACTCGCACATGCGCACTCTTAGGGTACACCTCACTTGGTTTCCTTCGAATGCGGTCATTGAGTATAGGAAGTTTTAGAGGTCGCCCTCTTGTCCAAAGATCATAGTTGCCTCGAAACGGTTGCCTTGGAAAAATGATCTAAGACATTAGGGTTACCGCTAAGGCATCCTAACATTGCTTTAGTGACCGCACGTCCCTTAATTGAATTGACCCTTAAAACTCCAACGACGGTGCTACCTACTCATCAATAGTGGGATAGCATTGTCTAAAGGAAGATAGCATAGAACGATTCCTTTTTCGAGTAGGTAGATGGTTCTTAGATACTTGCTCTTTCCAAAACAAAACTTTTCACACTTACACCTTTAAAAAAAAAAACTCTTTTCAAACCCACAAACACAAAGAAAGCAAATTTTTGAAAACACTTTGAGCAAGTACCTAAGAGCCCGTGGATAACCACAGATAGAAAGGGTGCTAACACATTCCCTTTCTATAATCTACCCCCCGGACCCGAGAAACATCTCGAAAAGGGAATTTTTCTATGCTTTTTTCCTTTCCTTGTTGGATAAAATAAAAGTCGGTGGCGACTCTTGCTTATCGCGACATTTTGCAAAAACAAACGCAAAACGCGAACCAGCATTCCAAAAAACAGTCAGTTCTCTCCCACCGTATCACAGATGCCTTCTCCAAGGCTGTCACCTAGCCTACGCCTACACTACACTACAACCTCTAAGGCGCCTCCCATCACGTCCAATAGTGTTACATGCATTCAGAGATGCCTTCCTCAAGGCTGTCACCTAGCCTGCGCCTACACTACAACCCATGCCACCTCTTATTCGCCAACATGGATGGCGACACCTTTCATTTTTGTACTCTTTCTCCAAGTCCAATGGCGCCTCCCTTCACGTCCAATCGTGTTACATGCATGCAGAGATGCCTTCTCCAAGGCTGTCACCTAGCCTGCGCATACACTGCAACCCATGCCACCTCTTATTCGCCAACAGGGATGGCGACACCTTTCATTTTTGTACTCTTTCGCCAAGTTCAATGGCGCCTCCCTTCACGTCAAATCGTGTTACATGCATGCAGAGATGCCTTCTCCAAGGCTGTGACCTAGCTTGCGCCTACACTGCACCTACACTTCAACCTCTAAGGCTCCTCCCATCACGTCCAATAGTGTTACATGCATTCAGAGATGCCTTCTCCAAGGCTGTCACCTAGCCTGGGCCTACACTGCAACCCATGCCACCTCTTATTCGCCAACAGGGATGGCGACACCTTTCATTTTTGTACTCTCTCACCAAGTCCAATGGCGCCTCCCTTCACGTCCAATCATGTTACATGCATGCAGAGATGCCTTCTCCAAGGCTGTCAACTAGCCTGCGCCTACACTACAACCCATGTCGCCTCTTATTCGCCAACAGGGATGGAGACACCTTTCATTTTTGTACTCTTTAGCCAAGTCCAATGGTGCCTCCCTTCACGTCCAATCGTGTTACATGCATGCAGAGATGCCTTCTCCAAGGCTGTCACCTAGTCTGCGTCTACATTGCAACCCATGCCACCTCTTATTCACCAACAGGGATGGTAATACCTTTCATTTTTGTACTCTTTCGCCAAGTCCAATGGTGCCTCCCTTCACGTCCAATCGTGTTACATGCATGCAGAGATGCCTTCTCCAAGGCTGTCACCTAGCCTGCGCCTACACTGCAACCTCTAAGGCGCCTCCCATCACGTCTAATAGTGTTACATGCATTTAGAGATGCCTTCTCCAAGGCTGGCACCTAGCCTGGGCCTACACTGCAACCCATGCCACCTCTTATTCGCCAACAGGGATGGCGACACCTTTCATTTTTGTACTCTTTCGCCAAGTCCAATGGCGCCTACCTTCACGTCCAATCGTGTTACATGCATGCAGAGATGCCTTCCCCAATGCTGCCACGTAGCCCGCACCTAAACTGCAAGAGTGACACTTATCATGCATGCATGCACCCACCTACCACCTCACTTACTCTATGATAAAATTTTGCCTATAAATATAGAGCCTTACATACTTCTCTCGCATCCACAATCGTCTCACTCTCTGCTACAAACTCTTTCATAATCTCTTACAATTTCAAACTCTTTCATAATCTCAGGCATTTTTAACAATGGCTCTTCTCACAATGAGCGATTCTCATAGAGGCACAAGGGACAACATTGAAGCATTTGTAAGTTTCTTTTATACTTATACATTTTTCATACTTCTAGTAATGCTTTATTCATCTTACCTACTCTTACACCTTTTACATTATTAACTTAGGATACTAAAAGATTCATAATCCGGTCACACAACTACCTTGCTCCCGACCCGTTGATCATACCCTATCTCGATTACGCATGTTTCAGAAACATTATAAAGATCTCCAACTGCACAATTGATTCAAAGTTCATACTTGCAATGTTGGAAAGGTGGAGACCAGAGACCCGTATATTTCATCTACTAATAGGTGAATGTACCGTCACACTAGAGGACGTGTATATGCTATTGGGTCTCCCTGTCGATGGTAAGGCGGTTAACGGGTTGGTTCAACAGCCCAATTCTCTGTGTGAAGAATTGTTGGGCAGGGATATGGTTGAAGGTGGTGGTGCGAGAGGTCAGGGTATACTACTTACTGAGCTAAAAAATCATTATGCGACTCTGGAATTGAACGAAAATTCCTCCGAGCTAGCTAAGGTAATAAAATCTAGAAATTATATAATGATACTATTTGGAACCTTTTTATTTCCCAAAAGTACGAGAAATAGTGTAAATTTTATGTATTTAAATTTACTTAGAGACTTCGAAAAAACTAGAAAGTATAGTTGGGGTTCTGCTGTTTTAGCCCATTTATACAGTTCCTTGTGTAAAAATGCAATCAAGGAAAAATGTACATTCTATGGCTGCTCTTTTTTACTTCAAGCCTGGGGTTGGTGGAGGATGGAGTCCCTAAACCCCGTCAACAACAACACATTCATTTTCCCATATGCAACAAAGTAAGTCATCAAGTTATATCATTTATTACTATTTATTTCTTCACCAAATATATGATAAAAATAAAATATTTTTCAATTCCTTTAGGTATTGCGTGAGGGGTATGGATTACGGCAAGAATCCAAGATTCAATGTCGCACTATACCGTAATCTATTGGACCACCTTGGCCTGGATGATGTACGTCGTACCTTTCAACTTTTCTACTTTTAAATTATTTTTTTATTACGTTTTCATTAACCTTATTTAATTTTATCCGCAGTTTATCTGGAGATCATATTTGGGTTTGGACCATGAACCAAACCCTGAGGATGCAGTAATTTGGAGCGTAAAGACTATAATCATACGATTCAATGTTGTGGAGATGCACCACAGCGACCGTGTCAAGATGCAGTTTGGAATCCATCAAGAGATACCCAGCGATCTGACTTGTTTGTCCCCGTGGCATCTCAAAAGGGTCGACGCCCAATTGGGTCTTACCAACTGGAAAGACTTTGCTCCAGAATGGTGTAAGATGTGGCAGAGGCGTCACCGACATGTCTTGCAATTCCCAATTTTCCTCAACCATGGTAATATGCGACACACAGATCAGTATTTATCTTGGTACAGATCGGTTAGTACCCCTGAAATGCACGTGTCTCATCCAAGGTATTTGGTTGACCTACGAACACAATGGGCACAACCCTTATTTCCCCAACAACAAACCCAACACACATCAACCTCCCACCAATCTCCCCGACGAAACAGAACCACAAACACCCAACCACAATCACCACCATAATACAATTACACCCACATGCCCCACAACCAACCACAATCACCACCTCAGTACCAATACCCCCATATGCCTCACATCCAACCATAATTTCAATCACAATAGCAACACACCCGCATACCCCACACACAATTTCAGTCTTCTGCATATCCCAATATGAGCCCCTCAACATCCAACCTTAGCCCTGATCTGAGATTGTCCGAAGATTATGAACCAACCGACCCAACTTACCATCAACCACAACATCACCAAACCACCCAACATCCTCAATACCAAACACCCCAAGATCTATTTCCTTTCTATCCCCCGTACTCAGACGACCAGTGCTACAGACCAACCATGGAACCCCACCCACCACCAACACGACCAAACTTTGAGGGTATGGGTAACCGACTGTACCAAAGTGGATCTTCTAGATATGGAGATCTGACTGATTTCATGGATCCCGGACGCATTGACTTCGTTGGGCCATCGATCCTGCCACAGTAGGAAGCACGACGAAACCCATCACGGGAAAGACGAGGACGGGGATGCGGAACCGGGGGTCATTACCGGGTTCCTGGGGACCACTGATTAATCTGTATTTTTTTTATGTAATTGTTATGTGTGTAATCATATTTTGTAAATAAAAAGTCTATTTTGTTGATCCTATATCGAATACGTAACGCACCGCATTTAAAATAAAAAACGTGAAAATTTGTCTTCCAATTGCACTAAGGCGCCATCTCACTTGGCTTAGGGCAAGCCTTTAACACCTATGTGCCAAGTGAGATGACGCCTCCCCTTAAAAATAAGGTGTATGCGCCAAGTGGGATGACTCCTCCCTTGGGGAGTTTTCTGAAACATGATTATTTGCGATTTTTTTTTAATACATGGTTATTCCAAAAAAAAAAAATTTATAAATATTATATTTATTTTTATAAATATTATAATATATTTTTAAATATAATATATATTTAAATTATATAAAATAATACTCAGATATTTAAAAAATACATTTGCTTAAAATTAAAATCCTTCAGTTTTGAATTAATGGCATGAACAAATCTGCTACTCAAGTTTCAATTTTGAAAAAAATAAAAACAATATACTTAAGTTTCACACTAAATTTTTCACACCAAAAACAAGTGTTTTATAAAAGAATTTCACACTAAACTTATTGAATTCTTGTGCAAATGGGCTACTCTTCTAAAGAAATTGCATGTTGGGCCCAAATATATCTTTTTAGAGTTTGTAATATTTAATTTCTAAGTAAGAGTAAATATTTATAAAATAAAATAATTAAAATATTTCAAAAACATTTAATTATTAAAAAAAAATTACGAAAATAAAAATTTGAATTTTAAATATTTTTAATGATGTGGCAATAATAAAAAATGTCGAAACCATAAAATGATTTTTTTAAAAATAAAAACAAAAAAATTGTTAAAATAAACATAAATGGTTTTTATTTTTATCAAACATTCTAGACCTAAAATTTGATCGAATCTGTAACCAAAAAGAAAATAGACCCAATCTTTCAAAAAATAAAACTCGTGCTTAGCACATTACCACCATTCAACTTTGGCGTGTGCACGTCACAGCCATAATTGACTTTCAATATTTTTATTTCCGATTTTTTTTCCATCTTAAACTCAAAAAAATAAAATAAAATAATAAACACATTAATCTTCAATTTTTCATATAGAGTTAGCATCTCTCTCACCTACCACATTATAATCTCATTCGTTGCTTTCATTCTTCACTTTCTCTCTCCTCACTTTCTCTCTCTAACATTGGCGTGTGCCTCTTGCAATCTCCGAAAGGTATCTATCTCTATTTTATTTTTTTTGTTGAATTTCGCTATTTCTTATAGCTTGTTCATTCTCTGTGTCTAGATCGGTAGTTTCAATTTCTTCATTTCGGTGATTTTTCTTTTTCACGACCCTTTTTTTTTTTGTGATAATTTGGTTTTTGTTTTGAGATTTGAGATACTGTTGTTGGAAAGGTTCGATTTTTTTGTTTATTTTGAACTTGGTGGGTAAATTGGTGAATTGGGTTTTGGTATGCATATGAATTGTTTGATAATTGGTTGAATGTAGAAAAAATTTTGGTGTTGGCCTTTGAGTTGACTTTTAGGGATGCAAAATATTAGACATGTCAGAAGCTCTAATAGTGTGGATTAATGGAATTTGGGAAGTGGTGATGTTTAGCTTGCTTGAATCTGTAGTCACTAATTGATATTGAATTGTAGCCTTGTTGTTTTGATTAGAGATTTTCATTTTAATGTTGCAATATTGTATCATATTGGTTTAGTATTAGCTGTTAGGTATTTTATACCGATCTGAACTTCATGGGTTTGTGTGTATGTGTGCGCCCGCGAGGTAGCTCCACGATGAGTTTCTTTCTTATTTATGATTCCTTTTTTGCAGGTCTGTTAGATTTGAAGCAGAGGAATGGACTTCTTTACTCGAGATATAAATGAGGACTCTATCCTTAGGTGTCCATTCTTGAGGAACATTAACGAACCAACTAATTTCTCATTTGTTTCGCCTTTGACTTTTCCAATGCCTGTAAGTTCTCCTTTTGGCTGACATAATGCTCATTTCATCCTTTTTCTTTATTCTGCATGTATGGATTTTTCTGCCACCAAGAAGTTGTTTGAGATTGACGCTTGTCGTACCTTGCTCTTACTTCTTGGATTTATGTACCGAGTCTGACCAAAATGCAGCTATTGTAAATTAAAGCGTCTGTTCAGGGAAACAAACTGTGTTTTTATAGAATTATATCTCCATGTGCTATCTAACTTGCTACGACATTATGCTGCAAACTCATCTTTTTTTACTTGTTCTGTTATTAATCTCAAATAGAAACTGATATACTTACGAAATATCTCTTACACAGGTGCGTGCGGCTAAAGGTCCAATTTTTGAAGATGGTCCCAATTTTGATTTGGCATTTAGGCTTTTCCATGGGAGCGATGGTGTAGTTCCCTTATCCGAGAGATCTTTTCAGCGTTTGGACAAAATGAAGCCCGAACTTCCAAAATCCCAATTCAATCCTTTGGCTGCAAAGGCGGCAACTATTAGTCTGTCATCATTTGGATTTGGCGGACCTTTCGGTTTTGACTCATTTAATGAGAAGTGGAAGAAACAGAATAAAAAATCCAACTCCTCAAAAAAAGAACCTTCTTCAAAGGTATGCAATACATTCATTCTGCTTTTTTTGCCACTGCCAACTCATTTTCAGTGAAAGAGTTCTCTAGTGAAGATTTTAAATTCATAACTAGCATGTTTAAGCCTAGTAATTTAATTTTTTATTTTCCCCTTTCTAGCTGGGGTGAAGGAAATTAAAAGTAAGAGATTTCTTAGTTAAGACTTAGGAGACACACTAAGATATTTGTTTTAAAACATGTAGTACAATTTTCGGTCATGATTTACAATACCTTTTCAGTGTCTCTAATGTGTGTATTTAACTGATATTCAGGATGGTTCAAATCATGAGGCAGGCAATGACTGGCTACAAAATGGGAACTGTCCAATTGCAAAGTCATATCAGGCTGTCAGCAAAGTCCTTCCACTTGTAGCAAAGGTTATTCAGCCTCCTGCCGGCATGCATTACAAGTGCCCACAGGTAATAATTGCGGCTCGGGCGGCTATATCACGCACCGCATTTGCAAAGAATCTCCGCTCTCAGGGCTTGCCAACAAAAGTTCTTGTGATTGGGATGATGGGGATGGCAGCTAATGTCCCCTTAGGTGTATGGAGAGAACATACAAAGAAATTTTCGCCATCATGGTTTGCAGCTGTCCACGCAGCTGTTCCTTTCATAGCAATGCTTAGGAAGTCTGTCTTGATGCCTAAATCAGCCATGGCATTTACTATTGCAGCATCGATATTGGGCCAGGTAATCGGGTCAAGAGCAGAGAGGTACCGTCTGAAGGCAGTTGCTGCAAAAAAGTTGTCTGCAATAGAAGCTTCTGATGTTGGTCCAGTTAAGTTACCTGCGGTTAAATCCAAAGACAGGCACTGTGGCGATGAGGCTATGAAGTGGAATCCAGCTTCCCTTCAGCTGGCAGGAACTTCATCAACTGATGTATTTTGTTGATGGCTCATTTGTGATCTGTGTTCTGCTGTATAATTGTCTATGTACTTTTGAGTGTGTAATTTGCAACTCCTATTTCACACCGAGTGCCTCAGTTGGCAAATTGTTTTTTATTTACTTTTTCTTTTATGCTCAAGTGATAATGCCAAGACATTTAAATAATAAGTAAATAAAAGGCCAATACAAAACTATTGTATTGGCTTTGTTTGAGTGATTCATTACTTCATACTCAAGGCGTATACTATTCTGCAGTAGCAAGAGAGAAAGAATGTGAATGTGGCTGAACATTTTAAAATGCTGTATTTTGTGTAGTTATTATGATTCAAATAAAGTTTTTCCCTCATTCTCAGTTATGGTGTTAATTTACAGACAAATTAATTTATCTACTTGATCACTTCCCACTAACTGTTTATTGAACAGTGAAGGTAGTTAGTTAATTATTTGTTAAGCATATATAAATATGTAGTAGTTAATAACATTTCTCTTTATTAAACTGGTTTGTTGATACGTTTGTGTATGAGAATAATTTGGATTTGAAGGTTATAAATTATAAATAGTATCCGAAATTAAATGTTTAGATCAAAAGATTTAGTAAATAAAGTTGGTTCAGAAAACCAATATGATTTTTAAGAATTTTCAGATGAGATATGATATATGTATGAAAGTGCAACAACCAAACTGGTAGTTTTTTTTTTTTTTTTTGTGATAAGATGTTTAACTATTTAATATAAATCAAATAAAAAACTAAAGTTTAAAACAAATGGGATCTTACCGGATCAGAATTAGACCGTCACAGTTGGCTCGAGATGGCTGTGGTCCTTGCATGGGAAGGATCAGATTCTAAGGACCGGGTTAGGGAGATGGAATCGGAGAAGGCGGCCTTTGCGGCCAACTCACAAGTTAAAGGCGGCCCTCGAGCGGTCCGAGGAGATGTTCCGTGAACAGGCCGACTTACTGTCAGGGGAGAAGGAGAAGGCCGAGAAGGCTTTTGAGGAGAGGGATTGCCTCCAACTCGACAAGGAACGGCTGGAGAGCGACAACCAACGGTTGTCCAAGGATATTGAGGAGCTGAAAGCTGCTATGCTTCCTGCTGATGACGAGCCAAAGGAGATAGCTTCTTTACGCACACGCTCAGATTTGGTTGCTCGCATCCACCTCCTCGAGTCAGATTGCATTGGTGCCTTAGCCGATGGGTTTGAGACTGCGGTGAGTCAGCTGTCCATGCTAAATCCAGGCCTAAACACTGAGGGAGTCAGATTTCTGTCTCAGATTATTGACGGCCAAGTTGTGCCTCCTCCCGATTCTCCTGATGTGGACGCCAGTAATCCGGGGGATGCTTAACATCTAGTTATTGTTTGGGTCTGCGTACCCGTATATTGATTTTTATTTGTTTTGGGGGCCTGCGTGCCCGTGTTCGTTTTTGGGGCCTGCGTGCCCGTGCTTATTCTTGATTTCTTTTGGCCGTCGTGCCATGGATTGTAAATTTTAACATCGTCGGCCTTCTTGGTCGGTTCACCATTAATCCGTTTTATGCGTGTTTTTTCGATGTATGTTTGTTTTGCAATTATCTGCTCGTATCTAGGCGTATGCTTGGCTGTTATTTTCATAATGAACAATTTGATAAGGTTTTGTGCTCGAGCGGAGATATCCTTTCGACTCCTTTGATGGTTTGACACACTTCGAAATACGTCGATTATACGGAGTGGAGCCCGCGTGTCGGACGTATGACCCAGATCGGGGTCCTACGCTCGCGGCGTGAACTGCCCATCGCGAGCTGGGTGTTCTGCCTTGTGGGTACTTCGACAGTGGAGCTCGATCGAGGTGTCCCTGCCGGGCATTGGTGTTCGGCTTATTAGGTGAATGAAGGTATGCCACTCGGTGGTTGGTAGGTTGGGTCCGTACCTTGACTCGCCTACATGGTCGAGACTTTCCCCTCGTTGGCTAAGGGTGAATGTCCGACGGCAAAAGTCCACAGTGGTTGAGGGCTTTAGCTATAGTACTGTTTCAGCTTAGCAGCATTCCAGGGTCGTGGTAATTGTTCACCGTTTAACTGCTCGAGGTAATACGCTCTGGTGCCTGTAGCGCCTTGAACGCGGTAGGGTCCTTCCCAGTTTGCGGCCAATTTCCCTTCGCGGGAGTCTTTCTGGTTTCTTTGCAAGACTAGGCTGCCGATCTGGAACTCGCGTCTGATGACCTTGTTATCGTGACGCAGGGCTACTCATTATTTTAGAGCGGCCTCGCACAGGGCTGCCCCCGATCGAATTTCCTCGACCAAGTCGAGTTCATCCCTAAGGGATTCGTCGTTCATTTCTTCGTCAAGAGGCATCTCTTTCCGCCTGGAGGGTTCCTTGATCTCTACGGGGATGACGGCCTCGGTGCCGTATGTTAGTCAAAAAGGGGTCTCGCCTGTCGTCGAATGGGGTGTGGTGCGATAAGCCCATAGGACGCTATGTAGTTCCTCGACCCACCCCATTTTTGCTTCGCCTAGTCGGCGCTTAAGTCCTCACAGGATGACCCTGTTGGCGGCCTCGGCTTTCCCGCTGGTTTGGGGATGCTCGACTGAGATGAAATTTTGTTTGATCCCGAGTTTGGCAATAAAGCTTCGAAAGCCTTGGTCGGTGAATTGGGTACCGTTGTCTGTGATCAGCGCCTTCAGGATTCCGAATCGGGAGAGGATGTTTCATTTGTAGAAGCGGAGGATGTTGTGGGAGGTGAGTTTTGCAAGGGCCTCGTCCTCTATCCATTTCGTAAAGTAATCCACGACCACAATAAGGAACTTGTTTTGGTACGTCCCCTGTACGAATGGTCCGAGGATATCCATCCCCCGCCAGGCAAATGGCCACGGGGATGTCAGTATGTTCAGCTCGTGCGGGGGAGCGAGATGCATGTCGGCGTGTTTCTGGCACTTGTCGCTTTTCTTGACATGGTCTTTGGCGTCCTGTTGCATCATCGGCCAGTAGTACCCTGCTCGCAAAGCCTTCCTTGCTAGGGACTTGCTGCCCATGTGCTGGGCATTAATACCCTCGTGAATTTCCCGTAGTACCTCGGGGGATATGGATTCGTCGATGCACTTTAAGAGTGGGATGGAAAATCCCCTACGATACAGTTTGTGCTCGATCACCACGTAGGAACATGCTCGTCGTTTAGTCGCGGTCGCCTCTATTCGGTCTGAAGGGAGCTCGCCCTTCGTTAGGAAGTTGAACACCGGGGTCATCCAGCACGAAGCGACTCCGATGGCATTCACCTCGAGAGGGGTCGAGGTTTTTTCGATGCTTTGGCGGGATAGGGATTCTTGTATGACAGATTTGTTCCCGCCCTTCTTTCTTGTGCTTGCGAGCTTCGAAAGTATATCGGCCCTTGTGTTTTGCTCGCGCAGGACGTGCAATATTTCTGCTCGGTCGAACTTCTTCATGTATTCTCTGACTAGGTTCAGGTATTCAATGAGGCTGTTGTTTTTAGCCTGGTAACTCCCTTGGACTTGGGAAGCAATGAGTTGAGAGTCGGTGAAAATTTGTACTTCACGTGCCCCTAGGTCCTCGGCTAGCCTCAGTCCCGCGAGCAGGGCCTCGTATTCTGCTTGGTTGTTTGAAGTTGGAAAGGAGAGGGTGAGCGAGTTCTCGATCACCACACCTTCCTCGTTTTCTAGGAGGATCCCCGCGCCGCTTCCGGATGAGCTGGACACTCCATCAACGAAGATGGTCCACTTGTGCTCTTTCCCTGTAGGGGGGTTGTGAGCGGTCATTTCTGCGACGAAATCGGCCAGAGCTTGTGCCTTTAGGGATTTCCTGCTCTCGTATTGAATGTCGAACTCAGAGAGTTCCAAGGACCACTTCAACATTCGACCTGCCATGTCTGGTCGACCTAAGATTTGTTTCACTGGCTGGTCAGTTCGTACTATGATCGTGTGCGCGAGGAAATAGTGTATGAGTCTCCTCGCCCTGTTGACGAGGGCTAGAGCTACTTTCTCTATCTGTTGGTATCTGACCTCGGGCCCTTGCAGTGCTTTGCTCGTGAAATAGACGGGCTTTTGTCCGTCGGATGGCTTCGATCGAGACGGCCAAGTACAAGAACAAAGGTTCCCCGTCGACGGGTCGTGATAACACGGGCGGTTGGGATAGGCTTTGTTTGAGATGGAGCAACGCCTGCTCACATTCCTCGGTCCATTCGAAGGCTGCTTCTTTGCGAAGGAGCTTGAAGAAGGGGAGGGCGTGCTGAGCGGATCTTGCCACGAAACGGGATAACGAGGTAAGCATGCCGTTTATGACTTGTATGGATTTTTTTCGATGTGGGCGTGGGGAGGTCGAAGAAAGCCCGATATTTGTCGGGGTTGGCTTCGATTCCTCGTTCCGTCAGGTAGAAGCTGAGGAATTTTCCCGCCTTGACCCCGAATGTGCACTTCTCGGGGTTAAATCTCATCTTGCATCGCCTTGCTTGAGCAAAGACTTCTTTGAGGTGAGCGGCATGGTCGGTGTCTGCTCAGGATTTGACGATCATGTCGTCTATGTACACCTCGAGCATGTCCCCGATTTGGTTGTGGAATACTTTGTTCATCATACGTTGGTATGTCGCTCCTGCGTTTTTTAGACCAAAGGGCATTACATTGTAGTAATAATTGCCCGAGCTGGTCATGAAAGCAGTGCAATGCTTGTCACTTACGGCCATTGGGATTTAGTTATAGCCTGAATAGGCATCCATAAACGACAATATTTTATAACCGACTGAGTTGTCGACCAGCATATCTATGTTGGGTAAAGGAAATGCATCTTTCGGGCACGCCCGATTGAGATCAGTATAATCAACACACATTCGCCACTTTCCATTATTCTTTTTGACTAGTAAAACATTTGACAACCAGGTTGAATACCGGGCTTCAGAAATAAAATTTGCCTCTAGGAGGTCTTTTACAGCTTTTTCAGCAGCCTATGTTTTCTCCGGAGACTGCCTACGCCTACGTTGTACTACTGCCTTAGCGGCTGGATCTATGGCGAGGCGGTGACAGGCGACCTCGGGGTCGAGTCTGGGCATCTCAGTGGCGCTCCACGCGAATAAGTCTGCATTCTCATGCAAGCGGGATTTGATTTGCTTCTTCGCCAAGTCGGAGAGGCCGGTACCGATCTTCACTCCTTTGCTCGCGTCCTTGCCGAGAGGGACGAGTTCGAAGTCCCCGTCCGAAATTGGTCGAAGAGGGACTTGCTCACCGCTGGGGGGATCATCCTGGTCAAAGCGGGTGTCCAGGGCTATTGAGTCGGCCTCTGGGGGGGGCTCTCTACTCTTCTACCTTGACGGGCTCTGTCTTCTGAGGCTCTGGACGTGTCGTTGCAGCTCTCTTGGCGGGCCTTGTACCGGTGTCGACCGTATCGCGTCCCTTGGATGCCGCATTGAAACACCTTCGGGAAGCTTCCAGGTCCCCTTGGATGGTGGCGACCCGTGCCCTCTTGGTATAAAATTTCATCTTCAAGTGGACGGTAGAGGGTACCGCGGTCAGTTCTGCCAATGTCGGCCTTCCCAGAATGCAGTTGTAGAGGGAAGAGCAGTCGATGACGAGGAAATGCACCTTGACCTGCCTCGTTGTTGTATCCTCGCCAAACGTAACCATGAGCTCGACATATACCCAAGGTTTGGAAGTCGATCCGTTAAAGCCCTGCAGGTATGAGCCCACATAAGGTGAGAGGTGCGAGTCTTCGAGCTGCAGGGTCCGAAATAGTTGGCTATACATTACGTTGACGGAACTTCCTTCATTGACGAGGACGCGATGTACAACAAAGTTGGCCATTCTCGCTCTTATCAGCAGAGGAATGACCGCGTTGAGGGACCCTCCGGAGAGCTCTTCGAGATAAAAGGTGATAGGTTCCGACCTACCCTTCACCCTCTCAAAGGTCACCGTCTGAGGAGGTGCCGTGTCGACCAATTCATCCAGCTTCCTCTTGGCTGAATTTATGGTCAGGTCGTTGAACCCCCCACCATTGATGACCATGGCGGAGGGAAAGTGCTCCCACCTGCTGTGCGTCGATAGCGGTTTTTGCAAGTGTTCGGGGATGTAGAAGTCTTCGGGTCTGGTGACAGAGAAGGCGGTTTGGATGGGGACCGACTCGTCAGATGGTCGGGCATCCTCCTTCGTTTCTCTTGTCTCACGGGAGTTGTGACGAGGAGCGTTGTTTCGCCGGTACTGGGCGAGCCTCCCCCCTTTTATGAGGGTCTCGATGGCGTCCTTGAGGTGGACGCAGTCTTCAGTCAGATGGCCATGGCTCCTATGGTACTGACAGTATTTGCTCTTGTCCACCCCGGGCTTGGCAGGAGCTGGTCGGGGGCGCTTGACGCCGCCATCTTTGAAATCTGTATTGGCACACTCCGCCAAGATGCACTCGCGGGAAGCTGTGAGCGGAGTGTACTCTGTGAAATGCCCCGAGGGTCCTCTCTGTTCTCGGACGTCCCGAGGTTTGTCATCTTTTCTTTTCTCCCCAGTTCGTCGAGGAGGAATGGCTTCTTGGTGCGGGTTACTGCTAGATCCGCGAGTCCTAGGGTCACGGGCTCTGTTGGCCGCTTCCCTTTCCTCGTAGTCCGTGTAGGCCCTGTCCTTCTTGAGTAGAGCATCAAACGTTCGGGGTGGTTCGATGCCCACTGCTTTCCTGAATTCAGTGCCGGGGGGAGGCCCCTCTCCAGCAGGTATCTCTTCATGTGGTCCGCGCAAGGGACCTGGATGGCTTCGCGGTTGAAGCGGTTGGGGAATTCTCTCAAGGTCTCATCCTGCCTCTGGATGATGGCCTTGGGCGCCACTTCGGTCTTTGGATGCCGCCCTGACGCCGTGAACGAGCTTATGAATTGGGTTTTTCAAGTTTCACCACGAGGTGATTGACCCTGGGGCGAGACCCTTGTACCAATCCATTGCCGCTTTCCCGAGGGTCGTGGGGAACAACTGGAATTTGATTGGTCCCCCGACTTTATGGTAATGCAACATAGCTTCGAACCCGTCTATATGATCGACCGGGTCGGCGACTCCATCATATTCTTTCAGGTGTGGAGGCTTCTCCATGCTCGGGGGAATAGGCGCCTCCATGATAGCTTGTGATAGGGGACCGTGGGGGTCGTCCTCATCACTTCGCTCCGGGGAGAGGGACGGGGACCTGATATATTGTTGGTCGCGATGGCCCTGGTCGTGCTAGACGTTCCCCGGGCAATGTGTCTGTTGGTATGTTCCTCCGTGTCTGTCTCTGGGATGCCTTCGTTCTTGCCGTGAAGGGTCGTGGTCGCGCCTCCCGGTTTCTATGACTGGCTCTCTTTCCAAGGTGGGTCTCCGCCCAGGTGGTCGGGGCGATGGGCTTCGCGAGATGCCCCGGTCTTGTCTCCGCGGGGGAGATCAGAGACATTCCTCCATTCTTCGAGGAGGTGGGGTTGGAGGCCTCCTGTGTCACCTCGGGGGCCTTCTGTCGTCCTCTAACACCCTTAATCTTTCCCCTTGGGCAAATATGAGGTAGTTGGTCTGGTTGATTTCCGCGAACAGTGTTCTGGTCGTGGCGTCTGCCCCAGCGGGGACAAGGACCTCATGGAATTGGGCGGCTAGATAGTTGGGGGGAGCTGGATTATCTTCTTCGAGCGGAGGAGGGACTGAGGAAGATGAAGTCGTGGCTCCGTCCCAGTAGCTTAAGGGCCCGGGGATGATACCCCCGGGAAGTATATTATGGCGGGGGTTGTCGGTGTTGTCGGGGCCACCGTTCTTGTCAGCAAGGTTGTTGCTAGCATCGACGATGCGAACGTTCTGGTCGTCCCGAGTTTGGTCAGCCATGACAGTGAAAGATGGTTTTTGCTTTTGGTCTTTGAAAGTTTGTAAGACGGGGAAGTTTAGTTTCCCACATACGGCGCCACTGATCTTACCGGATCAAAATTGGACCGTCACAGCTGGCTCGAACTGGATTTGAATGAGATGGGGGGGGGGGGGTACCTGCAAGACACTCTGATGATAAAATAAGAGACAGAATGAGCAGGAAAATATAATATAGGTGCGTAACAATTGAATACCTGACCCTCTTGAAATAGAGGGTATTTATATCCCCCAGCGCTGGGCCAAGGTCCCTTTATTGGGCCGACCAAAGCTGTCCCAACAAAGGGACTGCCAGGTTCTACGTATGTAGTGGGGACCCGCACGTGGTCCCCTTCTTGGATGATGCTCCGCAAAGAATGAGGAAGAACGAAGACACGGTCTTTCCGGAGCTCTAAGGATTCTGCAACATCCGGAGGGGACTGAGTCTGCCCTACGGGGAAGATGCTCGAGCAAGGCTCGAGTTGGAGTACCCTCGGTCGGGGACGCTGCTCGTTGCTGGTAGCGGCGGGCATAACCGTTGTGGCCTGTGACTGGGTATGCTCGGGGCGGTCTGATTCCGAGCATAGCTCGAGGAACTGCTTGGATCTGGGTCTTTACTTGTGTCGTGGGCCAAGGAAGGCCCAGTCCAGAACAAAATGGGATCACTTGGTAACCTTTTATTTGTGATTAGATGTTTAGCTATTTAATATAAATGAAATAAACAAACTAAAGTTTAAAACAAATGGGATAACTTGGTAGAATAATAGTTGAATAGTATTTGAATAAGGTTTAATTGAATGTGTTGAGTGAGCATAGTCATCCTGCTCAATTTTTAAATTGATGTAATTAATTTTGGTATAACAGAAAATTAGAAAATCTCTCTCTCTCTCTCTCTCTCTCTCTCTCTCTCTCCTCTCTCTCTCTCTCTCTCTCTCTCTCTCTCTCTCTCTCTCTCTCTCTCTCTCTCTCTCTCTCTCTCTCTCTCTCTCTCTCTCTCTCTCTCTCTCTCTCTCTCTCTCTCTCTCTCTCTCTCTCTCTCTCTCTCTCTCACACACACACACACACACACACACACACTATTGTTGACATCATACTTTAAAAGTAATGTAAATTTAAAAATATATTATAAATGCAATTTACTTTAATAGTGTGCCACTAAAATTAAATGAGTCAGTTAAAAATTTAGATACGGTTGTTTAGTATTTCAATCGATTACATAATCAAATTGAATTCTAAAAAATAAATGGATGCCGTTGTCGTACCCCAAAATTGTCCTACCTCGATGATTTTATTTTTCGAGATTGAAATAAAGAAATATTTAAAGATGTTGCAGCAGTATCTGATGGCTCATCTCTATCCAAGACGATTAGGGGGTGTATTTTAATTCAGGAAGGTGAGGCTTTTTGAATCAGAAAGACCCATAAACTTATTCGCGAAGCATGTTGGCCTATGACCCATGAGATTCGAAAACGGAAATTCGTTTCAAAATTAATAACTACTAAGTTATTAAACTACTGAGTCTTTAATAAAGTTATATTTTGTTTTCAATTAAGATCCCTTTCTTTCTCTTGCATTTATATCTTAAATTTAAAAATGGCAATACTTTCTCTGCATATGCATTATCAAATCTCATATACTAAATCCGCACCAAAACATGATAAGTGTGCAAGTTCATGCCCAAAGCCACCGATAATATTACTGCTACGACCAGATATAATTTTGATGCTCCTATCAACCAAGCTAAAGAGGAAGATGATAAAGATATTGAACTCTCTGAGAAAATGGAGAGGGAAATAAAATGAAAGGCTAACAATATACAACCATATCAAGAGGCTATTAAGACCATTAACTCGAGCACATGGGAAGATCCGGAAGAAACCAAGCTAAGGGGAAATGTTAGAGCGGAGCCACAAAGAAGTTGATCAAATTATTGCGCATATTTGCTTATTCCTATAGAAACAGGCCAAGGTCAAATACAGACAGTGCTGTAAAAATAAGAAACTACGAAATACCAGGACCTGATGAAGAACCCGAGCCAGGGGCACATTGGATACTCACGTTCGACGAGGCTTCAAGTACTCTGAGGCACGATATAGGGGTAGTTTTGACTTCTCCAAAGAGGGCTCATGAGCCATATACCAAGTCAACGGTGAATGGGATACTAAACATCCAAAACTGATTCCATATCGGGATCATTTTTTAAAACTGGCTATGGAATTCACAAAGATCATTTTCAGCCACATCCCACGAAAAGGAAATCAAATGACAGACGCCCTGGCAACTATATCGTCTCTGTTCAAAATAACTTGGTCAAACCACAAACTGCGCATCACAAACAGACACAATCAAGAGCCCACACTTAGTCTTGCTATCAAAGAAGGACCGGATGACAAGCCTTGGTTTTAGGACATCCAGAAAATGCCTCCAACATCGACAAATGAACTCTACGGAAAATAGCCTCGAAATTCGTTCAGAGTAACGGTGTACTGCATAATATGAACCACAACATGGTCTAGTACTCAAGAAGATTCTACTACCTCGCCTCAATTCACGTGGTAAATGGACACCCAACTACGAAGGTCCACACGTAGTCAGAACAACAGACTCCGTAGGTGGTCTTATCCTCACAACAATGGATGGGGAAGAACTACCACATCCGGCAGACTCGGACACAGTAAAAAAATACTATGTATGAGAAGCTCGCTAAGCTCGAACCCTAAACGAGAGACTTAGGTAAAAAGGAGCGTCCCGGTGGATCGAAAATCCTAAGGGGCGATCCAGGAAAAAATTAGGGGCATATAACAAAAAAGTTATCCCGGTGGATTGAAAACCCGAAAGGGAAATCCAGGCAAAAATTAGGGATCATTCAAAAAGAAGTAAAGAACAAAAAGACTGCGATCTAAGAACTGTGACTACGAACCACTAACGGAGAGATAGATCTGAATCATACAACTCAGAAGAAAAGGAGATAAGATCATTAAAAGGATATTGGGGAACAACAACAATAATTATCATTTTTTATTTCCATTCACAGTTTTAAAACTTTATGTAATTACCTCTTTCTAGGAATTGCATCTTGTATTCTCTCCTATTTAGAGGCATATCAATAAAACATTTGCTTTCTTTGAATCTTTCAAAATGCGTTTTTTATTTTTCTCAGACTTGTTTACAAAATACTACGATCATTACTTGTGAATGTTGTCTTGAAATCATTTCGGGGGATTAACAAAATAAAAGCATTTGACAAAACATCGAAAAAGCATTTTGGGTTAGAAAAACATCAAAAGAAAATCCACGTCTACATCCATGCACATGTCTACTCCTGCGTCTACAATATAAATTATATACACATGTCCATGTTTACGCCTGCGCTTACAACACAAAGTCTACGTTCATATACATGTCAGCGCCTATGCCTACACTTGCAACACAAAGTCTACATCCGCACATACGTCCACGCACATGGCTAATCCTACGTCTTGCAACACAAAAGTCTACACACATGCCTACGTATATGTCTACGCTCACGATGCAAAAAGACTACGTCCGCACCTACGCCTATGCTTGCACTCACAACACAAAGTCTATACACATGTCCACGTATACGCCTGAGCTTACAACATAAAAGTCTATGCCAATACATATGTCTACACTTACGCCTTCACTTATAATGTACAAATCAATGCATATGTCAATACCTACGTCTATGCCTATACCTGCACTTACAATACAGAAAATCAATGTTTAAAATTTTTCTAACGCTTTTCACCGCATTTAAATCAAATTCAACAATGCTACAACGACACAACATACAACGCTAGGGGATTGGTAACTATAAGCCAATGGTTTAAAGGAGAGGATTCCAGAAATAGTCTTCATAACATTTCAAGGCATACACACATCTTACACAATGCATACATTTTGCATATCCAAAGAATATGTACACTATACATTTCAACAATCAATACGCATACACTCAGGGTTCCACACATCAAACATCATACATTTTGCATACATACAAACATTCAATACGCATGCATATGCATATATCACACAACAAATGAACAACCATCTTACCCTCAATTTAATCACCTACGGGTCCATCAACCAAACAATTCTCCTGCGATTCAGTCCATTACCTAAGTCTCCATGCAGTAATGAACTAAGTTCAACACATTGCCTCTAATACGCAATGTATTCTCAAAAACTCATTACATTTCCTCTAAGCCGCAATGTATTTGCAAAACCCAGTGCATTTCCTTTAAGCCACAATGTATTCACAAAACTCATTACATTACCTCTAAGTCGCAATGTATTCTCAAAACTCAGTACATTGCCTCTAAGCTGCAATGTATTCGCAAAACTCATTACATTGCCTCTAAGCCGCAATGTATTCCCAAAACGCAGTACATTGCCTCTAAGCCGCAATGTATTCGCAGAACTCAGCACGTTACCCCTAAGCCGCAATGTATTCTCAAAACAGTACATTGCCTCTAAGCCGCAATGTATTTGCAAAACTCAGTACATTGCCTCTATGCTGCAATGTATTCTCAAAACTCATTACATTTCCTCTAAGCCGTAATGTATTTCCAAAACTCAGTACATTGCCTCTAAGCCGCAATGTATTCTCAAAACTCATTACATTTCCTCTAAGATGCAATGTATTCGCAAAGCTCATTACATTGCCTCTAAGCCGCAATGTATTTGCAAAACTCAATACATTGCCTCTAAGCCGCAATGTATTCACAAAACTCAACACATTGCCTCTAAGTCGCAATGTATTCGCAAAACTTAGCTGTGATACGGTGGCAGAACCGACTGTTATAATAGTTTGCATTTTGTATTTGCAAATGTGCGGTAAGCAAGAGTCGCCATCGAATTTTCTTTTATCCAACAAAGGAAAGGGTGAAAAGAACATAAAAAGACCATTTCGAGATGTTTTCGGAGTAAGGGGGTATATTATGGAAAGGGAAGGTGTTAGCATCCTTTCCATCCGTAGTTATCTACGGGCTCTTAGGTACTTGCTCATTTTGAAAATTGATTTCGTGTTTGTGTGTTTTGAAAAGCTTGTTTGCTTTATGATAACTTTTGTATCAGTCATCAAGAGTGTGATAAAGCGTTTTTGAAAAAGGTTTTGAATTGTGGTGTAAAAAAGAATTAGTTTTGAGCAAGTACTTAACAGCTATCTACCTACTCGAAAAAGGCGTTCTTTTCCTCCTTTCCTTTAGATAGTGTTATCCTACTATTAGTGAGTAAGTAGCCCTATCGTTGGATGTTGAGGGACTATCAAAGGAACGTTTAGGGTAACTAAGGCAACTGGGCAATAACTCTTAGTAATTGTCCTAAAGTTCTAAGATCACTTTTTAACCGAGGCAACAGTCAAAAGGGTCATCGAGGGACTTGTGATCTCTTGAACTAAAGGACAATCACTAAAAATTCTCACGTTTCAAGAATCATGACCGTTTTCGAAGGCAACCGAAGTGGGAGATACCCTATGGGTGAGCATGTGCAAGTGTATTGAGATTCGGTTCATTTATCTTACGCATTTAGGGTTATCTAATCGTTTTAATTTCAGTCTTTTTCATGCAATCCTATTAATCTAAACAGTTAATAATAATGCAGAAAATAGATTGCGGAAAATAAAACTCCTAAACTATTACAAGGCCTTGGGGCAATTACATAATTAGATGCGGAAATTTAAAGCAGTAATAAACCCTAAATTAAACTATTACAAACTGTATACAGATGCAATAAATTGAAAAATAATAAGATAGAAAATGATAAGCGCGCGAAGATTAAAATGAGAACCTAAAAATCTAATTGAGAAAAAAAAATGTTTTTTTTGTTTTTTTTTTAGAAAAAGATTTTAAGTAATTAAAAACAATTCTAATTGATTTTAATTAAGGAAACAAGTGAGATAATTAAATTTAAACCAAAAATTAAATTAATTAGAAAAACCTAAGTCTATTTTGTTTGTGATCTTTTTGATTTTGATGTTATGTTTACAAAAAAAAAGCTAGTAGATATAACGTAAGTAAAACAACGCAATCGAGGGAACAAGTAGTGAATAAAAGGGTGCAATTTTGAAAAAAAAAGGTAAGCCTGGATCGAAAAGAGCCCGAGTTGCCTTTCGATCCAGAGGGCTGATCGAAGACCTCGTTCGAGGGTCTTGGGGGTGCTAGATCTGCAAGCAAATTCGTTAGAAATTGAAAATACAAGGTCTGGGATTCGAACCCTGGTCCCTTCGATTGCACAAATTCCCTTTCACCACCTAAGCTGCTTGCTCATTCGAGATACATGACACTTGCTTTTGGTCCTACAAATTAGTTAGTTTGAAACTAAACAAAACATAAAACATCCTATTCGAAATCAATCCCTGAACCCGGGTCTGGGTTTGTTTCGATTTGCCACCGCCGATATCATAGGTTTCAAAGGTAACCAGCTTCGAAAAAACCCTATCCATGGTGTTCAAACATATGGACACTGCAACTTGCATATATTTTGTTAAATCGCTCATAAATAACAACAAAAAATATGAATATGCAATCATGAGTCTAATTTAAGATTAAGTGGGGTTGAATATTTTTACCATTGGAGGCGCCTGGATCTGCAGTCCTGAGTGTGAGATGGTTGGGGCACGAGCGAGTGTACATCTGTGTGAACTCTAAGAACATGATCAGAGTGTTAATCTGGACGGAAGGTGCATGCAATGGTATGGAGTTTTGACAACTTTGGAATTTGATACTACTTTCTGGACCTTCGTGGGGCAGTTTGCGTTTTTTGCGAGGCAATATATGTGTGTCCTTTTTCTCTGAGATTATTAGGTTTATATAGACAAGGGATTTTAGATCAACATTTGTGTATCAAATCTTGGTCCATTATGATGAAGAGATTTGATTTGATTTCTTCATAAAAACTTGCTATATTTGATTCAATCAGGTGCCAATCTATTTTCATGCGTTACTGTCAGCCTGTTATGAGTTGTTTGGGCCTCTAATATGATGAAAATTGGAAGCTGACATGCCCCTACAGATCCATTTCCCTTCTAATTTTCTTTCTTCGAAGGCTCTAAGCACCAATTCAAATTACTTAGAGCTTTCCTCATCAGAGCATTGTTTCCTTCGAAAGCTCTGAACTCTAATTCAAATTGCACCAACTTCAATGTCATGGCACCTTCGATTGAGACACCCTCTGCATTGATTGCCTGATTTGAAGAAAGTCACCCTGGTCGAATCAACTCTTATGGAGTTAGGAACAAACAAGGCAAGAATCTGACCTTTAACTCAGGAATTAAATCTACGATCAACATTGAGTTCTTGCCATATTTGTAAGGAAAACATGCCATTTTGGACTTTGGGTGAACCTGGACAGGTTAGGATCATGGTTCCTTTGATTAAGTCTCAAGTTTTGCTCTCTTCGATGGCTTTGAACTTGGTCCAATCAAAGCATTATATTGTAGACTGGTCGAAGTATTGTTCTACTCTTTTTGATGGCTCTAAGTCCTAATTCGAATTTCCCAGAACTTCCCTCATTTGAACATATATTTTTCCTTTGAAGACTCTGAATTCAAATTGCTCACATTCTCGGCATCAAGGCTTCTTCGTTTGAACCATAGTCTATAGAAATTAAAAAGGCTCAGAGTTGTCCTCTCCAATCTGCATGAATTCGAATAGCCCATCATCAGAGCTTCTGGAACCCTCTCAGCTCTTACTCTTTTTGATCTCATTTTCTCTAACTTGGAAAATCAGAATATCGCCCTATTGATATGCCAATCAAAACATCACTTGGTTAACATGCCTGTCGAAAGGTGTTGTACCCCAAAATTTGCCCTCCCATTTCATCAACATTTTCTCACCACAAGACCCTTGGAGCTCAAGATCAAGTTAGGGTTTGCTCTGCTCAAGACTCCTCCTTGCACTGTTGACCCAAATTAGGGTTTGAGTTTGCACAAAGATGTTTTGACCTAAAATTCCCAAAGTAACTTTCATGCTTCATGTTGGACCTACAAGTTTATCCATACCAAGTTTCAAGCCTTGATTCCAATCTTTGCCCAGTTAATTAGACAGTTGACCTAGAAATCAACTGTATTGGGGAAAAAGTCAACTGTGGCCAATTGACAGTCAAACTTCATAATTTTGACCCACATCAACATAATGAACTCATATGAACCATTTGGTCAAGTTTGGATCACAATTCCATAAGAAATTTGATCAGATCACCAAAAGGGCAAAATGGTCATTTCTAGGGTTTTGACTACACAAAGGCAATTTTTGACTGTTTGACCTAACCAATTGCAAACCAAGCTCACATATGGACTCAAGAACTCAATGGCATTGTCTTGACACATTCAACAAGTTCAGAAGATCTCAAATGCACAAGATTGACAGATGAATTTTCCAGTCAACTGATCAAAATTTAACTGTATACTGAAAAGTCAAACTTTGACTTTTTGGTCAAAATCAAGTGCCAAGATTCATTTTTCATCAAGACATGTCAAATTATGAAACTTTTTCATCAAGAAACCCAAAATTGCAAATTAGGGTTTAAAATGAAGAAATTTCATAACTTAGAAATTTTCTAAGTTATAAAATTTCCTTATTTTTTCCTAACTTTGTCCCATTTTTTCACCAAGATGCAAATGGATTCAAACAAAACTTGAAACATGAAAGTTGTAGTCCATTGAAAAATCTACAACTTTTATTCACAAAGTTTTCTCAAAGGAAGCTTGTAGCTCAAGTTATGATTTTTGTAATAAGGGTGCAAAACATTCTTAACTTAGAAAATTTTTGACCTATTCTAGGCAGGATTTTTGTCCAACTTCATGGTCATTTTTCACATTCTTCCACTTGGAGTTTCAATTTGCATTACAAATATGGATTGTAGTACACATTACAAGCTTTCCAAATTATCCAAGAACTTCTCAAACACCCTTGTGGTTAGGGAGAATCGAATTAGCAAAGTTGGGCAAAATCCATTTTTTGTTCATAACCAAATACATGTTCATACATTGGCATTTTTCAAATCAGCTTGTACAAGCTAGCTTACAGGCCTCAAAACCAGTTTCACACACCATAATTAAATGCCTAACCATTGTGCTAAGGTGTTATTTTGTTCATTTGGTCATTACATGCAAGATTAACCCTTAATTAGAAAAAGCATATTTGCCATTTTGATAAAGATGCACTTTATGTCAAATTCAAAATCCAAGAGGCATGGGCCAGATCTTTGAGGCTAGCATTTGTACACAAATCCCTCTGATCAAGAAGAAGAGATGCAGCATACTTTAGGGCATTGCACAAGCCTGTATTGAAACTTGCATTTTCTTGCTTCAAGTAGAAGAAAACTTGGCAAAACACATACCAACTCTCATTCCTGTAAACACCAACCTAAGCAAACTTTGTTCTCATCTTACATACACCCTAACTGACCTAAAACACGATTCCTTCATCCTCAATCCATCCTCATATCCAAAAGCACATTTTTTCTACAAAACAGAGTCCCTGCTGCAGATTAACTTCCACAGTCCATTCCACTCGTGCACTTTGGCCAAAAAGAGTTCAAACATGTTCCATATCATCCACTGAAGCTATCCCAAGCATTAAATCCAAGCTGTAACATCCTTAACATCGTTTGCCATTTTTGCTTTCAAGCTGTGCAGGTGGACTTCCATAGCACGATACAGGCAGTTTCAGAGCAAGCCAAGCATAGGAGAAGCATCCTTGGACTTCAGGCAAGCTGTACCAAAGCTCAAACTCCATTGAAGATACCTCCATTGTTGTACACGACTCAAGCTGAAACAGGTAAAAACATGAACTTCTATCTCTCAATATAGGAAGAGTTAGGCTTAGGTTTGTGAATGAAACATGTTCTCTTCATAGCCCTGAAACCATCCATATACTTACTTTTCATTTATATTGAGTATGCTGTGAGAATTTTGGCCATGAACATTAGAGAAAATTTAGGTCAGAAATTGGGGATGAAGAAATTCTCCCTCGTTTCTTAGAGTTAGGTTAAGTTTTTTATATGTATGAATTCGTCTCTTGATGCTCTACATTGTTTATGTTATGAGTTTTTGTTAAAAGTTAAAGAATCAGGAGTTTGAATGAAGCATAGAGGACGCGCGTTTTTGAGACAGAAGCTGGAGGTTGAAGAAGGGTGACTTGGGCTGGGCCTGAGTTGTTTTTGCTCTTTGTACACTTTTTCCATTTTTGCACCCCCTTGGCCCATTATGTGAAATACTTATCATTTTTGCTTTTTTCTTTTTGATTTTGATTTCATATTTTTATTCAAACATGAAAAAACACTAAAAATATTTTTTCTCATTTTTTTGCATTTATTTGGTATTTATTTGTTTGATTTAGCATATGTATATAAATAAATGTAATACTTTTTATTTAAGATATTAAAAAATAATACAAAAATATATATATTTTCAGTCATTATTTTTTATTCACATTTTGAAAACATTTTCTAAAATATACCATTTTTGTAAATAATTAATATTTTATTCTTGTATATATTTAGTATATTAAAATATATAATATAAATACTTATATATTTATTAGAATACTTAGGATAAAATATAAAAATAATACATTTTTATTTTTTATTAATATATGACATTAAAAAATACTTTTTTTTTGCAATATACTTCTTTATTTTTATTTTTGTATAAACAAATATATAAATATTGTATATAATTAATAAATAATTGCTATTTATTCAAAAATTAGGGTTTTGCCCTAAATCATAAAAATACTCCAAATTTGACCTTTTTATTTTTGTTTATATTTTACATTGAAAAATACTTTTACATACATAAAAAACCATTTTTGTGCATAATACATTTTGCATATTTATTGTATTTATTTAATTATTGTACAATTAAATAATTTGTATATTCGATATGGATGTAATAGTTTTAGATTTAATTTCTTGCTTATCCCCCCATTCAAACATTTGTACCCCCATCCCCATAATCATGTTGTAATAATTTAGGACTTTAAATTTCCGTATTTAAAAGCTTTCAAATTATGCCATGATAGACCTAGGATTTGTATACAAATCAAATAACAAATAGCTTGACTAATACAAAGACAAAAATGCATGAAAATGGACAACACCAAGCACACTTGTACCCCTAGGGTTACTCCACTTGTTGCCTTCAAAAATGGGCCATGTTGCATGTTGGGTGTCTTTGGCAAAATAAAACAAATCAAATGATCATAGTCCCTCGATGACGCTTTCTCAAGTTGCCTAAAAAATGATCAAGTCCCTTAAAGGAAAAATTGCCAAAGACATTTGGCACTATTGCATTCATGGTCTAAACGATGACCCACGCCCGCCCCGTTGACATCCTAACACAAGATTGTCCACCAAATACAATGGTGGAACAATACTGTTAAAAGGGTTAAAACATAAGAAAGATCTTTGAGAAATTTAGGGTAGATAGCTCTTGGTTACTTGACCAACTTGCAAAACAAATCCTTGCCATTTTTCAAAACACACTCCACAACACACTTTCAATACAACTTTCAAAAACCTTGAAACATCTTTTCAAAAAGACAAACACCTTTTATAAAACATTCGAGTAAAGAATTGTTACAAGGGTTGCCTAGACAAGGCATCTTTTTCAAAACATTTTCAAAACCACACACACAAAGCACCATTTCAAACAATTTAAAGCACCATTTCAAACAATTGAAAATGCAAGGCAAGTGATCTAAGCAAGTAACTAAGAGCCCATGGATAACCATGGATAGAAAGGGTGCTAATACCTTCCCTTTCTATAATCTACTCCCCGAACCCATGAAAACATCTCAAAGGTTTTTCCTGTGATTTTTTAACCTTTCCTTAGGATAAAATAAAAAGTCGGTGGCGACTCTTGCTAAACCGAAACATTTGCAAAAACAAACACAAAACCCCAAGTCAGTTCTCCCACCGTATCACAGAACTGGCGACTCTGCTGGGGAAATAATTAAAAGTGGAGTAACCTTAGGGCCTAGATCACCCTTTTTGCATAACTAATTGTTTGCTTTGATTGCTTTACATTTTTGTTCTCTTGTTTGGGCTTGAAATCCTACACCCGGATTTAGGGAAATATTCATAGATAGCAATACGTTGTGGAAATTGTGCGGGGTATACCGACACGGTTGAAGCAATAGCTATATTAGTGCGACATATTTGTGAGTACCGGTAACCCTTGAGTTCAATCAAGGAGAGTACGGGGCCGCTGAGTGATGTCACTAAGCACTAATGACCTAGAACCTTACTTGACCATCTTGGACTTTTATTAGGGGCGGTGAGATGACCGGCTTTGGTGCAGTCTGAAGCTGGTAGATACTCGATACTACACTCATTGAGGGTTGTTTTCTTGGGATATTTTGGTCGCTAGTTAAGTGGCTAAACCAAAACAATGAACATAGAAAATAATCCAATGATATTGAGCTCCTTAGAACCCGGTTACTATTTATAGGACAGGTTTTTAAGCCAACTTCACTCAAGAGGGTACTTACCTATGAAACCTCATGCAAGCCTGAAACTAGGGTTTTGTTTGACTTGCTTGTACATATGTTTGTGCATACATCATGAACATCATAAAGCATTATATGCATCCACTAACCATTTCAAGGGTTTGGATCTTCATCTTTGTTCTTGTTTTGTAGGTCATGGAAATTCTTCGCAGGAAAACTATCCAAGTCAACCTTGTGAGAATCCCTCCTCAACTCAAGGAGATTACATCCAGAATTCCAGAAAGCTCTCTCTTCAGTGAAAGACATGGTAGACTGCTCAGCCTAGTCAACACCAACATTGAAGAAGACATGGTGAAAGTGTTGTTCCAGTTCTTTGACCCCCTTCACCACTGTTTCACATTTCCCGACTATCAATTTGTGCCCCCTTTGGAGGAATTTTCTCAACTCCTGAGAATTCCTATTCTTAATCAACTACCCTACAACGGTACGGAAAAAGAACCAAAGCCTGAAGACGTTGCTCAAGCACTACACTTGCAACCATCTGACATCAAGGGGCATTGGGAAACTAGAAGTGGTGTCAAAGGCTTCTTGGCAAAATTCTTGTTTGAGAAGGCACAAGAGTGTTGGAATTCTTTGGATCTGCAAGCCTTTGAAGAAATTGTGGCACTCCTTATTTATGGGTTGGTCTTGTTCCCAAATCCTGACCAACTTATAGATGTGGATGCTGTTAAGATTTTCCTATCCAGGAATCCCATACCTACATTGCTTGGGGACATCCTCCACTCATTTTACACACGAACAATGAGAAAGAGAGGTGTTCTCATGTGCTGTACTCCTCTCCTTGCAAGGTGGTTTATTTCGCACCTTCCACAATCTGTTTTGAAGAATGAGCAAGGCTTAAGGTGGTCACAACGATTGATGACCCTCACACATTCTGATGTACATTGGTGTTCTCGGTCCAGAGAAAATGTCATCATCGTCGATCGTTGTGGTGAATTCCCTAATGTTCCATTACTTGGCATTAGAGGAGGCATTACCTACAACCCTTGTCTAGATTTGAGACAATTTGGATATGCAAAGAGGGATGGCCCTCATGACATGCTGATTCCTGACCTGGTTTTT
Source organism: Vicia faba (assembly GCA_948472305.1). NCBI lineage: Eukaryota > Viridiplantae > Streptophyta > Magnoliopsida > Fabales > Fabaceae > Vicia > Vicia faba. Next base: position 817,287,873 of record OX451738.1, read on the forward strand.
GACTTCGACAACGATGCGCAAGGACTTCGCCAAAGATTCATCAGAGCTTGGAGGATGCCTAACAAGGTAGATAGTAAGACACTGGGGCACAAGAACTCCATCCCTCTTGAGCCTTATCTCAAGTGGGTAAGAACCCGAGCCCAGAGTCTTATGATGACTTACCCTCATATTCTCCCTTTGATTAAAGAGCCTGTTAAGGAAGGAGAGGTTCCCTACACCATCCTACATCCTGACATGCCAACATCATGGGAGGAAATGCAGAAGAGTTGGATCCAACTCAAAGAAGAGCGGAATACTTTTGAAGCCAGCTTCTACGCCAGTGAGAAGAAGGTTTTAGAAATTACCCGCTGACTTCACGAGGAGGAGACCCTCAACACTTACATCTCACCAAAGAGGATGCGCAACGTCTTTTTGCCTTAAGAAGTTTTTGTAATATTTGGCCCATGGGGCATTTATGTACTGACAAAATTTCTTCTTATTAATATGACGTGTGTTCTTTTTGCCTGCAACAACTTTGAATTTCTAAATCCTTGAATGCATTGCATGAATAAACATATCATTCATCATACGCATAAACAGGTCTCCACACCAGGTTTCCTTATCTTTCTGCTATTTATTTCAGTAAGATGGATCTCGAACAGACGGTCAAAGATCTGCAGTCACAAAACTCACAGTTTCAACAGCTCCTAATGACCTTAGAAAAGGGTCAAGAGGATCTTAAAGCACTGTTAGGGAATAAAGAGCAAGAAAAAGGAAAAAAGAAGAAGAAAAGAGTTGGGGTAGCTACACTGGGAAGAAGGTTTGAGAATGAAGCTAGGAGAGTTCTTGAATTCCCCTCCACATCTGATGAGGGGACTGGTAAAGGAAAAGGGGCTGCATTACCTTCCGAGTCCGAGGATGAAGAGGAAGAGGTAGAGGAAGATGAGGATTATTCAGAGCAGCAATACCCGCCAGCGGACGACAAATACAAAAAACCTGGAGGATAGACTGGCAGCTATGGAGCTGCAAAGGGTTCCCGGGTTAGATTTTGAAGAATTGGGATTGATTGCTGGGATTGTGATCCCTCCAAAGTTTAAAGTGCCAATTTTTGCAAAATATGATGGGTTGTCTTGCCCGAAGATGCACCTAAGGTCATATGTCAGAAGAATTCAACCTCACACATCCGACAGAAATCTTTGGGTACACTTCTTTCAGGACAACTTGTCCGATACACAGCTAGACTGGTTTTACCAGCTTGAGAGGTCAGAAGTGCATAACTGGGAAGACTTGGCAGCTGCCTTTTATCGTCAGTATCAATATAATGCTGACTTGGCGCCAACCCGTACTCAGCTACAGAGTATGGGGATGGACTCAAATGAAGGATTCAAAGAATACGCCCAGAAATGGCGCGACTTGGCCGGAAGAGTGCAGCCACCTCTCTCAGATAGGGAACTAGTTGATATGTTCTTGGGGACCCTATTTGGCCCGTTCTTCAACCATTTGATCGGGAGCTCTTCCGCAGGGTTTACTGAATTGATTCTGACTGGCGAACGAGTGGAAGCTGGTATTAAGAATGGGAAGATTCAAAGGGATACCTCTGCATCTACAACTGTTAAGAAATCATTTCCGGCCAAGAAGGAGGCAGATGTTATATACTCTCAGAAAAGATTGGGAAGAACTGAGCGCCAGCCGACTGTGGGGGCCGTGATGATCCAAAATTCATCAAATGATCAGCCTCGCAACAATCAGTCTAGACCTAACCAACAACGGGTAGAACAGCCACAACGACAGTTCACCCACATCAATATGACGCCCACACAAGTTCTTCCCCATTTATTGAAGCTAAATCTCACCACTATCAAAGAGGCACCAAAAAATGTGAATACATCTTCCCCACATTATCATCTCAATGCTAAATGTGCCTATCATTCTGACAGCGTCGGGCATGACACCAACGTTTGCTGGGCGCTTAAGCATAAAATTCAAGACTTGATAGATTCAAAAGAGGTTGAGTTCAACGCTCCAGAGAAGCCGAATGTAATATCCGCTCCGATGCCAAAGCATGGTCGCAATGTCCATGCTATTGAAGAAGATCTGTATGTTGCTGATGTTGATGATCTGGTAACTCCACTACTAATAATCAAGTTGAATCTATTGAAAGCTGGAATTTTCCCAGGTTGTAAAGAAGACTGCTACTGTTGTTCCTCCCTACCGATCGACTGTCCATTGCTGAAGATATGAATCCAAGGCCTAATGGACAGCCAACAAATTCTTTTCGAAAAGATTCCTGCTACTCCAACCCCTACCGAAGATGTTTCAATAATCACCATTTCCACCAATCTTTCCAAGGTCCCTAAAAAGCCTGTTAAGATTACATCCACTACGAAGATTGTTCCTCTGAAAATAACCATGCCTGGGCCTGTCCCCTACAAATCTGACAAATCAATACCATGGAATTATGGTGGAGAAATCTACTACCATGGTGTTAAACAAGTTGAGATAACTGAAGAGAGCTCTGACGAAGAAGATGCCGACATTGGAAACATTTCCGGTACGAGCAAGATTACCCTAAGTGGGAGAATTTTCTCTCCAGAGATTGCCCCTCCAAAAGCAATCTTTGGACCCTCAGCTGCTGCCAAAGTTACTCCTGCACCGATAAAACTTCCCGCAAGAATTCCGTTGATTGAAGAAGCCGTTACTCCCGTGGTTGTCCCTCCTACTTCTGCTGATAAGGGGAAAGGGATCCAATATGAGCTCGTCAGGACGAGGGCTCAACCATTGGTCATCCCCGAAACCTCTAAGAAAGAAATGGAGGAGATTCTGAAAATAATAAAGAAAAGTGATTATGACGTTGTAGAATAACTGGGGAAAACCCCTTCGAAGATCTCCATGATAGCTTTGCTGCTTTGTTCGGAGGCTCATGCCAAAGCATTGATAAGATTTCTGAAGATAGCCCATGTGCCCCAGGAAACCTCAGCCGATCAATTCCAAGATTGTGTAGCCAGCCTTACCGCAGACAACGGCCTGGGTTTCTCTGATGCTGACCTGACTCCGAAAGGAAGAAATCACAATGACGCATTGCATGTGTCAGTTGAATGCCGAGGAACTACTCTTGCCCATGTTTTGGTCGACACTAGTTCTTCTCTGAACGTGCTGCCTAAGAAGGCTCTCGACCGGTTGGATTGTGAAGGCTTAGAGCTGAAACCAAGTAATATCATTGTCAGGGCCTTTGACGGGTCTAAAAGAATGGTACATGGGGAGGTCAACATTCCCATCAAGGTAGGCACTGAAGTGTTCCATTCAACTTTCTATGTGATGGACATCCGTCCGTCATACTCTTGCTTGCTAGGAAGACCATGGATACATAATGCTGGGGCAATCACTTCCTCCCTACATCAGATGCTGAAATACCCTGTCAAAGGAAAAATCATAATTATACACGGTGAAGAGGAATATATGATCAGTCACCTGAACTCCTTTCGGTATGTGGAAGTGGAGGGCGAATTCATTGAAACACCGTTCCAACACTTCGAGGAAATTGCTCCCGAAGTGGCAGTAGCAAAGGCAGTAGCTGAGGTACCCAAGCAGGTGGCCAGGATGGCATCTCTGAAAGACGCAAAGGCTGCAATGAAGGAGGGGAAGAGCTCAACATGGGGACAGTTGCCTGACATTCCTCACAAAACAGGCAAGTTTGGGTTGGGATTTACTGTTGCGTGGCAAAAAGCTATGCGTCGCTCAAAAATTGAAAGGACACCCGTCAAGATTTCTCCTCATGGAATCAATGCTTTGGAAGACGAAGACGAAGAGGCTAACATTGAAGACTGGATCTTCCCAACCATTGAAGGGGGACTGCACAACTGGGAGGCGAAAGACTTCGTCCCCATTACTTTCATTAATCAGTAACTTATCTTTCGAACATTTCCTGTTGGTCTGTAATAATTACTTTTAAACAACCTGCACACTACTTTTTCACCTCATGCCTTGCCCGGGGCATGTAGGTCCATTTGTAAGGGTTTTGATTCTCTTCATATTCATATGCCATGTTTAATGAATCATTGGACGTTTTTCATTTATAAACTGCTGTGTTCATTTTCTTTCCTTTTGCATTTTTGTTTGTTTAAGGATGGCTATCCCTTACACACACCCACACTCACAAATGCAGGTACCCATCCACTATGGATTCTATGGGTGACTATTCTGCTATGTCCTTCAATAACTCTGAAGATTTGGTCAATCAGGCTGAGTATGAAGATGACGAAGATTGTGAAGTACCAGGAGAGCTAGCCAGACTTCTACAACAAGAAGAGAGGGCCATCTTGCCTCATGAAGATTTGTTGGAAACAATCAACTTAGGAACAGAGGAAGACAGGAAAGAAGTACAAGTGGGTGCCAATCTAGAACCAAGTGTCAAGGAGCGCTTGATACAGCTGTTGAATGAGTACGTTGAAATCTTCGCCTGGTCTTATGAAGACATGTCAGGTTTAGACACAGATATAGTGGTTCACCGTCTCCCTACAAGAGAGGATTGTCCACCGATCAAGCAAAAAGTCCGCCGAATGAGGCCCGACATGTCTGAGAAGATTAAAGCTGAAGTAATGAAGCAATTCAACGCTGGATTTCTGGCTGTTACATCCTATCCACGATGGGTTGCTAACATCGTGCCAGTACCTAAAAAAGACGGCAAGGTTAGAATGTGTGTGGAATACCGGGATTTGAATAGGGCCAGCCCTAAAGATGATTTTCCGCTACCACATATCGACATTTTGATTGACAACACGGCTCAGCACAAGGTGTTTTCCTTCATGGATGGATTCTCGGGCTACAACCAGATCAAAATGGCCCCCGAGGACATGGAGAAAACAACCTTTGTTACACAATGGGGTACCTTCTACTACAAGGTGATGCCGTTCGGGCTGAAGAATGCAGGGGCAACTTATCAGCGCACCATGGTAGCTTTGTTTCATGATATGATACATGATGAGATCGAAGTTTACGTAGACGACATGATAGCTCGATCACAAACAGAGGAGGAACACCTTGAGCATTTGCAGAAGCTGTTTGCCAGGTTGAAGGAGTACAAACTCAGGCTGAATCCAAGTAAGTGCACTTTTGGAGTTAGGTCTGGTAAACTTCTAAGATTTATTGTCAGCAACAAAGGCATTGAGGTCGATCCAGCAAAAGTGAAAGCCATACAAGAAATGCCTGCTCCCCGTACTGAAAAGGAGGTTAGAGGGTTCTTGGGGGGCTTGAACTATATTTCCAGATTCATCTCTCATCTGACGTCTACCTGTGAGCCAATTTTCAAACTATTGAAGAAAGATCAGGTAGTCGAATGGAACGACGATTGCCAAGCTGCTTTTGATAAGATCACGGAGTATTTGCTAGAACCTCCTATTCTGATGCCACCCGTCGAAGGAAGGTCGCTGATCATGTATCTGACCGTTTTGGACAAGTCAATGGGGTGTGTACTGGGCCAGCATGACGAGTCTGGTCGAAAAGAGCATGTCATTTATTACCTTAGCAAAAAGTTTACCGACTGTGAGACTCGCTACTCACTGCTCGAGAAAACTTGCTGCGATTTGGTATGGGCTGCTCGCCGACTAAGATAGTATATGTTGACTCATACCACTCTGTTGAATTCCAAAATGGATCCTATCAAGTATATCTTCGAGAAGCCTGCCTTATCTGGAAGAATCGCTAGATGGCAAATGATCCTGACTGAGTATGACATCCAGTACACTACCCAAAAAGCTACAAAGGGGAGTGTACTAGCTGACCATCTAGCTCATCAAGCTATCGAAGATTATCAATCCATGAGATTCGACTTCCCGGACGAGGACATCATGACTTTGGACAACATTGAAGGTAACAGACCGTATGACGGACCTGAAAATGGATCCCGATGGACCCTGTACTTTGATGGTGCTTCAAATGCACTTGGAAACGGTATCGGTGCGGTACTCATTTCCCCGGAAGGTTGCCATACACCTTTCACGAGCCGACTTTGTTTCAGCTGTACCAACAACATGGCTGAATATGAAGCCTGCATTTTTGGTCTCAAGGCTGCTTTAGACCTGAGGATCAAATATTTGATCGTATTTGGGGACTCGGCTTTGGTTATCAGTCAAATCAAAGGAGAGTGGGATACCAAACATCCTAATATTATCCCATACAAAGAACATGTCTTGACATTATTGCCTCATTTCGAGCAAATCACCTTCGAGCATTTCCCGCGAGAAGAGAATCAGCTAGCAGATGCTCTGGCAACAATGTCCTCCATGTTTAAACTCAACTGGGATAACGAGGCTCCCCAAATCACCATCGAGAGAATGGATGAACCTGCGCATTGTCATGAGATTAATTCCGAAGAAGTAGTGGAACAACCTTGGTTTCACGAAATCAAAAGGTATCTCCAGACTAGAGAATATCCCGAAGGAGCTTCCGTCAATGACAAAAAGTTCTTAAGGAAATTTGCAGCCAAGTTCTTCCTGAGCAACGACATCCTCTATAAACGCAGCCATGATTGTGTTTTACTCCGATGTGTAGACAAAGCTGAAGCAGAGTTGATCATGACTGAGATACACAGCGGCACATTTGGCACCCACTTGAGCGGACATACGATGGCTAAGAAGATTCTAAGGGCAGGCTATTACTGGTCTACTATGGAAGCTGATTGCCATCAACATTCCCGTACTTGCCACAAATGTCAAGTCTACGCTGATAAGATTCATATTCCTCCTGTTCCTCTCAACGTTTTGACAGCTCCTTGGCCATTCGCAATATGGGGCATTGACATGATTGGAGAGATCAAGCCCACGGAATCCAATGGACATCGCTTCATCCTGGTCGCCATTGACTATTTTACCAAATGGGTCAAAGCAGCTTCCTTCGCCTCTGTTACAAAAAATGTGGTTGCCCGCTTCATCAAGCAGAACCTTATATGCCGGTATGGTGTCCCCGACAAGATCATCATAGACAACGGAACCAATCTGAATAATACTATGATCACCGCTCTATGCGAACAGTTCGAGATTTATCATCACAATTCATTTCCCTATCGGCCGAAGATGAACGGTGCTGTTGAAGCCGCAAACAAAAACATTTAGAAGATCATTCAGAAAATGACAGTCACCTACAAAGACTGGCATGAGATGCTACCGTTTGCTCTGCATGGATACCGTACCACGGCACGTACTTCAACAGGGGAAACCCCATTTTATTTGGTATATGGCATGGAAGTTGTCCTGCCCATGGAAGTTCATATTCCTTCTTTAAGGATTATGAAGGACGCTGGTTTGAATGAAGACGATTGGATTCAGACCCAACTTGATCAACTCAATTTGATCGACGAGAAACGACTCACTGCCGTTTGCCATGGTCAGACGTACCAAAAACGAATGATCAAGGCTTTCAACAAGAAAGTCAGACGCCAAGTATATCAAGTCGGAGATCTCGTAATCAAGCGGATTATCTTGCCGCAGAGTGATCCCAGGGGCAAATGGACTCCTACTTACGAAGGACCATTTGTGATCAAGAGCATATTTTCTGGTGGTGCAATGATTCTGACCACCATGGACGACGATGATTTGCCGCACCCTGCTGTTGTACCCCAAAATTTTCCCTCCCATTTCATCAATATTTTCTCACCACAAGACCCTTGGAGCTCAAGATCAAGTTAGGGTTTACTCTGCTCAAGAACTCCTCCTTGCACTGTTGACCCAAATTAGGGTTTGAGTTTGCACAAAGATGTTTTGACCTAAAAGGCCCAAAGTGACTTTCATGCTTCATGTTGGGCTCACAAGTTTATCCATACCAAGTTTCAAGCTTTGATTCAAATCTTTGCCCAGTCAATTGGACAGTTGACCTAGAAATCAGCTGTATTGGGGAAAAAGTCAACTATGGTCAATTGACAGTCAAACCTCATGATTTTTGACCCACATCAACATTATGAGCTCATATGGACCATTTGATCAAGTTTGGATCACAATTCCACAAGAAATTTGATCAGATCGCCAAAAGGGCAAAATGGTCATTTTTAGGGTTTTGCCCTAAGCCATGAAAATACCCAAAAATTAACCTTTTTATTTTTGTTTATTTATCACATGAAAAATACTTTTACATACATATAAAAATCATTTTTTGCATCTTGCATATCTATTGTATTTTTATTCAATTATTGTATAATTAAAATAACTTGTATATTCAATTTGGATGTAATAGTTTAGATTTAAATTTCTTGCTAAATATCCCCATTTGAACATTTGTACCCCCATCCCATAATTATGTTGTAATAATTTAGGATTTTATTTTCCGCACTTTAAAGCTTTCTAAAAAATGCCATGATAGACTTAGGGTTTGTATGCAAATCAAAAAATGACAAATAGCTTGACCTAACAAAAGACAAAAAAGCATGAAAATGGACAACACCAATCACACTTGCAACCCTAGGGTTACTCCACTTGTTGCCTTCAATAATGGGCCATGTTGCATGTTGAGTTTCTTTGGCAAAACAAAACAATATCAAATGATCATAGTCCCTCGATGACGCTTTCGAAAGTTGCCTAAAAATGATCAAGTCCCTTAGAGGAAAAATTACCAAAGACACTTGGCACCATTGCAATCATGGTCTAAACGATGACCCGCGCCCGTCCCATTAACATCCTAATACAAGATTGTCCACGAAATACAATGGTGGAACAAAATTGTCAAAAGGGTTAAAACATAGAAAAAACCTTTGAGTAAATTTAGGGTAGATAGCTCTTGGTTACTTGACCAAATCTTGCAAAACAATCCTTGCCATTTTTCAAAACACACATCACAACACACTTTCAAAACAAATTTCAAAAACATTGAAAACTTTTCAAAAGATAAGTACACCTTTGTATACATTCAAATATGGATCATTACAAAGGTTGCCACAACAAATGGCCTCTTTTCAAAACATTTTCAAACCCACACACAAAGCACCATTTCAAACAATTGAAAGCACCATCTCAAACAATTGAAAATGCAAGGCAAGAGATCTAAGCAAGTAACTAAGAGCCCATGGATAACCATGGATAGAAAGGGTGCTAATACCTTCCCTTTCTATAATCTACTCCCCGAACCCAAGAAAACATCTCAAAGGTTTTTGCTGTGCTTTTTAACCTTTCCTTAGGATAAAATAAAAAGTCGGTGGCGACTCTTGCTCAACCAAAACATTTGCGAATACAAATGCAAAACCCAAGTCAGTTCTCCCACCGTATCACAGAACTGGCGACTCTGCTGGGGAAATTTTAAAAGTGGAGTAACCTTAGGGCTTAGATCACCCTCTTGCATGACTAATTGTTTGCTTTGATTGCTTTACATCTTGGCTCTCTTGTTTGGGTTTGAAATCCTACACCCGGATTTGGGGAAACATTCATAGATAGCAATACATTGTGGAAACTGTGCGGGGTATACCGACACGGTTGAAGCAATAGCTATATTAATGCGACATATTTGTGAGTATCGGTAACCCTTGAGTTCAATCAAGGAGAGTACGGGGCCGCTGAGTGATGTCACTAAGCACTAATGACCTAGAACCTTACTTGACCATCTTGTCCTTTCATTAGGGGTAGTGAGATGACCGGCTTTGGTGCAGTCCGAAGTTGGTAGATACTCGATACTACACTCATTGAGGGTTGTTTTCTTGGAATATTTTGGTCGCTAGTTAAGTGGCTAAACCAAAACAATGAACATGGAAAACAATCCAATGATATTGAACTCCTTAGAACCCGGTTACTATTTATAGGACTGGTTTTTAAGCCAACTACACTCAAGAGGGTACTTACCTATGAAACCCCATGCAAGCCTGAAACTAGGGTTTTGTGTGAATTGCTTGTACATGTGTTTTGTGCATACATCATAAACATCATAAAGCATCATATGCATTCACTAACCATTTCAAGGGTTTGGATCTTCATCTTTGTTCTTGTTTTGTAGGTCATGGAAATTCTTCGCAGGAAAACTATCCAAGTCAACCTTGTGAGAATCCCTCCTCAACTCAAGGAGCTCACATCCAGAATTCCAGAAAGCTCTCCCTTCAGTGAAAGACATGGTAGACTGCTCAGCCTAGTCAACACCAGCATTGAAGAGGACATGGTAAAGGTGTTGTTCCAGTTCTTTGACCCCCTTCACCACTGTTTCACATTCCCCGACTACCAATTGGTGCCCATTTTGGAGGAATTTTCTCAACTCCTGAGAATTCCTATTCTTAATCAACTACCCTACAACGGTATGGAAAAAGAACCAAAACCTGAAGATGTTGCTCAAGCACTACACTTGCAACCATCTGACATCAAGGGGCACTGGGAAACTAGAAGCGGTGTCAAAGGCTTCTTGGCAAAATTCTTGTTTGAGAAGGAACAAGAGTGTTGGAATTCATTGGATCTACTAGCCTTTGAAGAAATTGTGGCACTCCTCATTTATGGGTTGGTCCTGTTCCCAAATCCTGACCAGCTTATAGATGTCAACGCCGTCAAAATCTTCTTATCCAGGAATCCAATACCAACATTGCTTGGGGACATTCTTCACTCATTTTACATACGAACAATGAGAAAGAGGGGTGTTCTCATGTGCTGTACTCCTCTCCTTGCAAGGTGGTTTATTTCGCACCTTCCACAATCTGTCTTGAAGAATGACCAAGGCTTAAGGTGGTCACAACGATTGATGACCCTCACTCACTCTGATGTACATTGGTGTTCTCGGTCCAGAGAAAATGTCATCATCATCGATCGTTGTGGAGAGTTACCTAATGTTCCATCACTTGGAATTAGGGGAGGCATTACCTACAACCCTTGTCTAGCTTTGAGACAATTTGGATATGCACGGAGGGATGGCCCTCATGATATGCTGATTCCTGACCTAGTTTTTTGACTTCGACAATGATGCGCAAGGACTTCGCCAAAGATTCATCAGAGCTTGGAGGATGCCTAACAAGGTAGACAGCAAGACACTAGGGCAGAAGAACTCCATCCCTCTTGAGCCTTATCTCAAGTGGGTACGAACCCGAGCCCAGAGTCTAATGATGCCTTACCCTCATGTTCTCCCTGTAATTAAAGAGCCTGTTAAGGAAGGAGAGGTTCCCTACACCATCCTATATCCTGACATGCCAACATCGTGGGAGGAGATGCAGAAGAGTTGGATCCAACTCAAGGAGGAACAGAACACTTTTGAAGCCAGCTTCTACGCCAGTGAGAAGAAGGTTTTGGAGCTTACCCGCCGACTCTATGAGGAAGAGACCCTCAACACCTACATCGCACCAAAGAGGATGCACAACGTCTTTTTACCTTGAGAAGTTTTGTAATATTTGGCCCATGGGGCATTTATGTACTGACAAAATTTCTTATTAATATGACGTGTGTTCTTTTTGTTTGCAACAATTTTGAATTTTCTAAATCCTTGAATGCATTGCATAAATAAGCATATCATTCATCATATGCATAACAGGTACCCTCCTTCTACAGGTTGCTTAATCTTCTTCGCTGTTTATTTCAGCACTCAATCATCATGTCTTCCGAGCCTACTACCGAACAAGCTATAAAGGCCCTCCAGGCCCAGAACGCCCAGTTTCAGGAGCTGGTCATGAGCTTAGCCCAGGGTCAACAGGAGTTGAAGACTCTGCTCTTGAAGAAGAAGAAGAAGAGGACTACGCTGTTTAACACTGGACGGAGGTTTGGGAATACACTGCAGAATGAGGCTGATCAGGCTACTTCCTCTGCAGGGAAAGACAGTCCCCAAGGGGGAAGGGCTCCTAGTCCTGTGGTCTCCGACAACGAGACGGATTACAATAATGAACAGTACCCTCCTGCTGAAGACATGTACAAGCAACTAGAGGACCGTTTAAGTGCCATGGAGGTTCAACATGTGCCGGGGTTAGATTTTGGAGATCTAGGTTTATCTTCCGGGGTGGTGATCCCACACAAGTTCAAGGCACCTGCCTTTGTGAAGTACGACGGGGCTTCCTGCCCTAAGCTGCATCTCAGATCATATGTAAGGAAGATCCAACCTTACACTGCAAACAAGAACCTATGGATCCATTTCTTCCAGGATAGCCTTTCAGGGGCTCAACTCGAGTGGTTCTATCAGCTGGATGGAGCCAGTATCCGAAACTGGGAGGACTTGGCTACTGCATTTTATAAGTAGTATCAGTACAATTCCGACCTTGCTCCCACGCGTACCCAACTCCAGGGTATGTCACTGGGGACGAGCGAAGGATTCAAGGAGTATGCGCAAAAGTGGAGGGACCGGGCTGGCAGGGTACAGCCACCGCTGACTGACCGTGAGCTTGTGGACATGTTCTTAGGGACCCTGTCTGGTCCCTTCTTCAACCATCTGATTAGGAATTCTTCTGCTGGGTTTACAGATTTGATCTTGACTAGTGAGAGAATAGAAGCTGGTATCAAGTCAGGGAAGATACAGAAAGGTGCCTCCGCGAGTACTGAAAAGAAGCCCTTCAAGAAGGAATCCAATGTTGTTTATGGTCCAAGGAGACAGATTAAACCGGAACGCCGCCAAGCTGTCAACGTGTTGGTAATTTCAAAGCCTGCTGCTGCTCCTCAGCAGTATAACCAACCAAGGGGTGAGAGACCCAAAAGGCAGTACACTCGGCTCAGTATGACCCTGTCTCAGATTTTGCCGCAACTACTGTCAACCAATATGGTAACTGTCAAAGAAGCTCCGAAGGTAGTGAACACAGCTTCTCCAAAGTACAACCCCAATGCCCGTTGCGCTTATCACTCTGATAGCCCGGGGCATACTACAGACGATTGTTGGGCTCTGAGGAATAAGGTTCATGACCTTATTGACGCTAAAGAAATACAGTTTGAGGCGCCCGAAAGGCCCAATGTTGTGACTTCTCCCATGCCCCAGCATGGAGTGAATGTTGTGGAAGAAGACCTGTATGTGGCCTCCGTGGATGATATTGTTACTCCATTATTGACCGTCAAAAGGAACCTGTTGCTAGCCGGTTTATTTCTGGGATGTGGTAAAGGTTGCCTTCTATGTGCTGTTTCACCTGCTGGTTATCCTTTGCTGAAGTCAGGCATCCAAAACCTGATGGATAGCAAAGAGATCTTGTTCGAGAAGGTTGTCGTTCCTGCTACCCCTACCGAAGAAGTTTCTATTGTTACTATTTTCAACAACCCTCCTAAGGCTCCTTCAAAGAAGCCTGTCAAAATCATGTCCACTCAGAAGATTGCTCCTATCATCATCACTGTTCTGGGGCCTCTCCCTTATACATCTGACAAAGCTGTCCCATGGCACTATGGGGCAGATGTTTATGTTCTTGGAATAAAGCAAGAGTTTGATACTAGTACCGACGTCAGTAACATCACCGGGCCTGCCAAAGTTACTCGCAGTGGTAGGCTGTTCTCACCAGATATTGCGCCACCAGCTATTCAGAGACCTCTTATCATCACACCTGCAAGTGTGCCTGCTTCCCTTCCTGATCAAGTTCCTGTTTTTACCCCTGCTGTCGAGTCATCTGACGCTCGGGGCAAAGGGATTGCTACTGATTTGCCTGCCCTGACGGAGGCACCAAAGACAACCAATGTTGAAGCTTCCCAACAAGAGATGGAAGAGATTCTCAAGATCATTAAGAAGAGTGATTTCAATGTAGTTGAGCAGTTGGGACACACCCCATCAAAGATTTATATGCTATCACTGTTGTTGTGTTCACAGGCCCATGCCAAGGCCCTGATTTCCTTCCTGAAGACGGCCCATGTGCCACAAGAAACATCTGCTGATCAATTTACCGATTGTGTGGCCAACTTGACTGCCGATAATGGGTTGGGCTTCTCTGACGCTGATCTGACTGCCAAAGGAAAGAACTATAACGATGCCCTGCATGTCTCCATTGAATGCAGGGGCACTACTCTTGCCCATGTGTTGGTAGACACCGGTTCTTCATTGAACGTATTGCCCAAGAAGGCTCTAGACAGGCTGGATTGTGAGGGATTGGAGCTCAAGCCTAGTAACATTGTTGTCCGGGCCTTTGACGGTTCGAAAAGGATGGTACATGGGGAAGGTGACATTCCAATCAGGGTTGGTTCTCAAGTTTTTGATTCTACTTTCTATGTGATGGATATCCGACCATCCTATTCTTGTTTGCTGGGTCGTCCATGGATCCACAAGGCTGGAGCTGTGACCTCCACATTACATCAGAAGCTTAAGTACCCGGTCAGAGGGAAGATTGTTACAGTTCAGGGGGAGGAAGAGTATATGGTCAGCCACCTCAACTCGTTCCGGTACATAGAAATGGATGGGGAATTCATTGAGACTCCATTCCAGCACTTTGAAGAGGTGTCTCAAACACTGGCATCAGCTGAAACTGTGATTTAAGACCCTCCTTTGAAGATGGTTTCCTTAAAGGATGCTCGGGCTGTTATTGAGAAGGGTGAGTGCGCAAACTGGGGCCGACTTCCTGATTTCACTCCAAAGACTGACAAGTTTGGTCTGGGTTTCACTGCAGAAGCTCAGAGGGCTGTTCGTAAATCAAGGACTGGAAGACCTCCTGTGTTCATCACCAACCCGGGAGTAAATGCTATTGAAGACGACGTGGAGGAATCTGAATTCGACAGCTGGATCTACCCAACAACCGACCGTGGACCAAGCAACTGGACTGTCAAAGACTTCACACCTATTACTTTTGTCACTCAGTAATGAACTCTTTTGTTTTGAATTTGTAACAGACAATATTTTGAAACTTTTATGGCTCGGTGTCTTACCCGGGGCACTGTGGCTTCATTTGTGAGGGCTTTTGTGTGTCATTTTCATATATCATTAATAAAAACATTGGACGTTTGTTGCATTTCAAAATCTTGCGCTCCTTTTCTTTCTTTATTATATATTGCAAAACAGCTATATTTACACACACTCACCTATACAGGTTCCAATCCACTATGGATCTCACTGTTAACGACTCTGCTACCGCCAGTTATGACTTCGAAAATCCGATCAACTTAGTCGAAGACGAAGGTGAAGATGATTGCGAAGTGCCTGGTGAACTTGCAAGACTACTACTCCAGGAAGAGAGGGCCATTCAGCCCCATGAAGAACCAGTGGAAACAATAAATCTAGGTACTGAGACAGACAGAAAGGAAGTCAAGATTGGTGCCAATCTAGAGCTCAGTGTGAAACAACTGTTGATTCAGATGCTGCATGACTATGTGGAAATCTTTGCCTGGTCTTACGAAGACATGCCTGGGTTGGATACCGACATTGTGGTTCATCACCTGCCTACCAAGGAAGAATGCCCTCCGGTAAAACAGAAGGTCCGCCGTATGCGTCCATAAATGTCTGAGAAAATCAAAGCTGAGGTTATGAAATAATTTGATGCCGGGTTTCTAGCAGTGACTTCTTACCCTCAGTGGGTTTCCAACGTGGTTCCAGTGCCGAAGAAGGATGGTAAGGTCTGAATGTGTGTTGATTACAGGGATTTGAACAGGGCGAGCCCTAAGGATGATTTCCCTCTGCCTTATATCGACGTTCTGGTTGACAACACTGCTCAGCATAAAGTATTCTCCTTCATGGACGGCTTCTCCGGTTATAATCAGATCAAGATGGCTTCTGAAGACATGGAGAAGACCACCTTTGTCACTCAGTGGGGCACCTTTTGCTACAAGGTCATGCCTTTTGGGTTGAAAAATGCTGGGGCGACCTACCAACGTGCCATGGTTGCTTTATTTCATGACATGATCCATCATGAGATAGAAGTATATGTCGATGATATGATTGCAAGGTCCCAAACTGAGGAGGAACACCTTGACCATCTACAGAAGCTGTTTGACCGTCTGAAGTTGTACAAGCTGAGGTTGAACCCGAACAAGTGCACCTTTGGGATGAGATCTGGAAAATTGCTAGGCTTCGTCGTAAGCGACAAAGGTATTCAAGTGGACCCTGCCAAAGTGAAAGCCATACAAGAGATGCCAACTCCCAAGACAGAGAAAGAAGTCAGAGGCTTTCTAGGACGTTTGAACTACATTGCCCAATTCATCTCGCATCTAACTGCTACCTGTGAACCAATCTTCAAGCTGCCGAAGAAAGATCAAGTAGTACGTTGGAATGATGAATGTCAGGCCGCTTTCGAAAGAATCAAAGAGTATCTCCAAGAACCACCCATTCTTATGCCGCCGGTTGAAGGGAGACCTCTAATCTTATACTTGACAGTACTGGACAACTCAATGGGGTGTGTGCTGGGGCAGCATGATGAGTCGGGCCGAAAAGGACACGCCATTTATTACCTTAGCAAAAAGTTTACCGACTGTGAGACCCGATACTCACTGCTCGAGAAAACTTGCTGCGCTTTGGTATGGGCTGCTCGCCGGCTGAGACAGTATATGTTGACTCACACTACTCTATTGATTTCAAAAATGGATCCAATCAAGTACATATTCGAAAAGCCCGCTTTGTCCGGAAGAATAGAAAGATGGCAGATGATCTTGACAGAATACGACATCCAGTACACGACTCAAAAAGCAATCAAGGGAAGTGTATTGGCAGACCATTTGGCACACCAGGCAGTGGATGATTACCAGTCGATGAACTTTGAATTTCTAGACGAGGATATCATGGTAGTGACTGATTATGAAGTACTTGGACCGGACGAAGGACCTGAGGAAGGATCCCGATGGTCTATGCACTTTGACGGAGCCTCGAACGCTTTGGGTAATGGTATCGACGCTGTGATCATATCTCCTAAAGGCACTCATACTCCACTCACCGCCCGACTATGTTTCAACTGCACTAACAACATGGCAGAGTATGAAGCATGTATCATGGGTCTTCAAGCTGCAATTGACTTAAGGATCAAGTTTCTGAGTGTCTTTGGAGATTCCGCTCTCGTGATCAATCAGATCAAAGGCGAGTGGGATACAAAACACCCAAATCTTATTCCTTACAAAGAGTATGTGTTTACGTTGATTCCCCACTTCGAGGAGATAACTTTTGAACATTTCCCAAGAGAGGAGAATCAGTTAGTGGACGCGTTGGCTACGATGTCTTCTATGTTCAAAGTCAAATGGGACAACGAGGCGCCCCAGATCATTATTTGGAAGTTGGATGAACCTGCCCATTGCTGCGATCTCGAGACCGAAGAGGTAACAGAAAAACCCTGGTATCATGAAGTGAAGAGGTACCTTGAAGCTCAAGAATACCCCGAAGGCGCATCTGTTAATGACAAGAAGTTCCTGAGAAGGTTTGCGGCAAAGTTCTTCCTCATCAACGACATTCTCTACAAGCGAAACCATGATTCAACCTTACTGCGTTGTGTGGATAAGACTGAAGCATAAAGGATCATGGCAGAGCTACATGAAGGTACCTTCGGAACACAATCCAGTGGACATACCATGGCAAAGAAAATCCTTCGGGAAGGATATTTATGGTCCACAATGGAAGCCGACTATTATCAGCATTCTCGAACTTGTCATAAATGCCAGATCTATGATGATAAAGTGCCCATTCCTCCGGTTCTTCTGAACGTCTTGACAGCACCTTGGCCTTTTGCAATGTGGGGCATTGATATGATCAGCGAAATCAGACCTACGGCATCCAACGGGCATCGCTTCATCTTGGTAGCGATTGATTACTTTACAAAGTGGGTTGAAGCATCTTCCTACGCTACCGTAACCAAGAACGTCGTGGCACGGTTCATTCGGCACAACCTGATCTGTCGATAAGGTGTACCTGAGAGGATCATTACGGATAATGGTACCAATCTTAACAACAAGATGATCACTGAGCTCTGCGAGCAATTCAAGATACAGCACCACAACTCTTCTCCCTATCGACCGAAGATGAATGGGGCTGTAGAAGCAGCGAATAAGAACATCAAGAAGATTATGCAGAAGATGACAGTGACCTACAAAGATTGGCACGAAATATTACCGTTTGCTCTTCATGGGTACCGTACCTTAGCACGGACGTTAACAGGGGAAACTCCCTTTTCCTTAGTCTATGGCATGGAGGCAGTCTTGCCTATTGAAGTCCAGATACCCTCTCTCCAGATAATGAAGGATGCAGGTTTGAGCGAAGATGACTGGATCCAGACTCGGCTTGATCAATTAAACCTAATTGACAAAAAGAGACTCACTGCTATTTGTCATGGTCAGACGTACCAAAAACGGATGATCAGGGCATTTAACAAGAAAGTCAGACAACAAGAGTATCAAGTCGGAGATCTGGTAATCAAGCGCATCATTCTTCCTCAAAGTGATCCCAGGGGCAAATGGACCCCTACGTACGAAGGGCCATTTGTGGTTAAACATATCTTCTCAGGAGGAGCTATGATTCTAACCACCATGGATGGTGATGAACTTCCTCACCCCGCCAATGCAGACATAGTAAAAAGATACTACACATGAATTAAAGACCCGCTAGGTTGACACACCTACACAAAAATAAGGGCTTCCCGGCGAACCAAAAGGGTTCGGGCAAAAATAAGGGACGAAATGAAAAAATCTGTACACCCGGCAAGTCGAAAACCTGAAAAGGCGGCTTGGGTAAAAATGGGTATCCCGGTGGACTGAAAACCCGAAAGAGCGGTCCAGGCAAAAGTTAGGGATAAAGCGTAATATTATGTCTCATTGGATCACCTTGCATCCAGAATCCAAAATCAGCTATCAGGCTCAGATGACTCCAATCAATCAGCTTCATCTTTAACTAAGCAGCAGAGTGATGAGACGCTTGAAGACATAAAGGCGATAGCAGAGTTGGAACCCAGTGGGATTATTTTTCACATAGCTGTTTTGTTTCCTTTTCACAAAATTGTATAAACTCTATTTTGCTCGGCGGCGTTCTCTTACTAGGACGTCAGCCTCCTGTACACAAAACGCCTATTTACAGGCAAACTTCAAAATCAATACAAGTTCAATTTTTCAGACAAATTACCCATCGTTTTTTCCTTTTTCTGTTTTGTTTTGCAAAGAACGTCCAATGTTCATTTTTTGATATATGCATTTGACATTAATTGCTAATCATGAATATTTACGTGCGAAACAAAGGACTAATTACAGATGACATCAGAAACAGGGGCAATAAAGAAGTGTCTAAGCGATCTAGTTGCTCTGTCCACCAAGGTACCAAAGTAAATTCGGCTGAAGAATGTAACCAAGTTACCTCAACTCCCCACAAAATAAGACGAGATTCAGCAATACTCTCCCCAGGCAGAGCTGGTCTCCCATCAGCCCCGAAAAGGCACATTGTTCCCCTAGCAAGTCAGCGATACTCTCCCCAAGCAGAGTTAGTCTACTGTCAGCCTTAAGGAAGTTGGGTATCCCCAGAAGATCTCAACATTCCCCAGCGGAGTATAGATATTCCTCAACAAGCATCCCCGACAGTCTTAATATAAGATTTGTTCCCCGGCGGAATACAGACACCCCAGTGGAATCCATATCCCCAGTAGATTCTAGAAGCTTATCACCTGCAGAGTACATACGTCTCTCCCCGACTTTATTCAAAGGTTACTTCCCCACCATGGTATAACTGGGTTATCCTCAGCTAATTACCACATAAAGATCGTCCTCGGCGAAGTTCTTCCTATTCCCCAGCGGAGTTCATCAAATTCCCCAACATAACTTATCAGTGGAATCCCCAGTGGAGCTCTCATCAAAACCTCAGCGAAGTATCTCTTCCCACAGATTAATTCCCCACAGAGTAATCTCTCCAACAAGTTTATTCCCCAACGGAGCCATCTTCTCCTACCGGTTTATTCTTGCAACCGTCATCCCCAGCAGAAACGAAGAACTCCACTCTTCAACATCAGCCCAGGATTCCACAAACTCCCGGCAGTTGTCAAGGACTTATTTTCCTAGACAAAAATACATTCATCACGTTATCATACACCATGACGCATGCATATACGCATCATATCACACAATCTCATTTATTCTTGAAAAAACATCATGACATCATGCATTTCATACATCATGACATTGCATACAACTGATGTTTTGCCTTTTCAGGAAAAAAAGGACAATCCGAAGATGATTACTATCAACTGTCACAATTCCAGATTCGATTCCTGTATCTAGCCAGGGCATATTTGTGAGTGATCAATTTCCAGATTCGATACCTGTATCCAGCCAGGGCATATCTGAAGACGACAAATTCCGGATTTGATACCTGTATCCAGCCAGGGCATATCTGAAGACGACAAATTCCAGATTCGATTCCTGTATCCAGCCAGGGCATATCTGTAGACGACAAATTCCATATTCGATACCTGTATCCAGCCAGGGCATATCTGCATGAAGAGTTTAGAGATTCGATACCTGTATCCAGCCAGGGCACGTCTGTAAGTAACCTTTTGAAATTCCAGATTCGATACCTGTATCCAGCCAGGGCATATCTATAGACGACAATTTCCAGATTCGATACCTGTATCCAGCCAGGGCATATCTGTAGACGACCAATTCCAGATTCGATTCCTGTATCCAGCCAGGGCATATCTGTGAGTATTTGATTGTGGATTCGACACCTGTATCTAGCCAGGGCATATCTACATGAATAGTTTAGAGATTCGATACCTGTATCCAGCCAGGGCACGTCTGTAAGCAACCTTTTGAAGTTCTGGATTCGATTCCTGTATCTAGCCAGGGCATATCTGTGAGCAATTGATTGTAGATTCGATACCTGTACCTATCCAGGGCATATCTACTTGAAGAGTTTGAAGATCAACACCTGTAGCAGGCCAGGAAACCATCTTCCTTTCTCAAAGTACACAAGTTCTTGTTAAGGAATCTCTTACGCGATCAACACTTCCAAATGGCATCTATAAGCCCATTCCCGACAAGGTTCTGTCACGTCTCCAGATGGCATCTATAAGCCCATCCTCCTATCCACCATCTCTCCAAATGGCATCTATAAGCCCATTCCCGACATCACATTGCTGATACTCCAGCATGCGAGTGCAAATTTCTGGGCACTCTAGTGTTCAATCATCTTCCACCTTCGGATCACGAAAGGCACGCAAGCCAATCTACATCCTCAGGTCTAAGAAGATTGAACAGGGGCAACTGTTGTACCCTAAAATTTTCCCTCCCATTTCATCAATATTTTCTCACCACAAGACCCTTGGAGCTCAAGATCAAGTTAGGGTTTGCTCTGCTCAAGAACTCTTCCTTGCACTGTTGACCCAAATTAGGGTTTGAGTTTGCACAAAGATGTTTTGACCTAAAAGGCCCAAAGTGACTTTCATGCTTCATGTTGGGCTCACAAGTTTATCCATACCAAGTTTCAAGCTTTGATTCAAATCTTTGCCCAGTCAATTGGACAGTTGACCTAGAAATCAGCTGTATTGGGGAAAAAGTCAACTGTGGTCAATTGATAGTCAAACCTCATGATTTTTGACCCACATCAACATTATGAGCTCATATGGACCATTTGATCAAGTTTGGATCACAATTCCACAAGAAATTTGATCAGATCACCAAAAGGGCAAAATGGTCATTTTTAGGGTTTTGCCCTAAGCCATGAAAATACCCAAAAATTAACCTTTTTATTTTTGTTTATTTGTCACATGAAAAATACTTTTACATACATATAAAAATTATTTTTTGCATCTTGCATATCTATTGTATTTTTATTCAATTATTGTATAATTAAAATAACTTGTATATTCAATGGATGTAATAGTTTAGATTTAAATTTCTTGCTAAATATCCCCATTTGAACATTTGTACCCCCCATACCATAATTATGTTGTAATAATTTTGGATTTTATTTTCCGCACTTTAAAGCTTTCTAAAAAATGCCATGATAGACTTAGGGTTTGTATGCAAATCAAAAAATGACAAATAGCTTGACCTAACAAAAGACAAAAAAGCATGAAAATGGACAACACCAATCACACTTGCACCCCTAGGGTTACTCCACTTGTTGCCTTCAATAATGGGCCATGTTGCATGTTGAGTTTCTTTGGCAAAACAAAACAATATCAAATGATCATAGTCCCTCGATGACGCTTTTGAAAGTTGCTTAAAAATGATCAAGTCCCTTAGAGGAAAAATTGCCAAAGACACTTGGCACCATTGCAATCATGGTCCAAACGATGACCCGCGCCCGTCCCGTTAACATCCTAATACAAGATTGTCCACCAAATACAATGGTGGAACAAAATTGTCAAAAGGGTTAAAACATAGAAAAAACCTTTGAGTAAATTTAGTGTAGATAGCTCTTGGTTACTTGACCAAATCTTGCAAAACAATCCTTGCCATTTTTCAAAACACACATCACAACACACTTTCAAAACAAATTTCAAAAACATTGAAAACTTTTCAAAAGATAAGTACACCTTTGTATACATTCAAACATGGATCATTACAAAGGTTGCCACAACAAATGGCCTCTTTTCAAAACATTTTCAAACCCACACACAAAGCACCATTTCAAACAATTGAAAGTACCATTTCAAACAATTGAAAATGCAAGGCAAGAGATCTAAGCAAGTAACTAAGAGCCCATGGATAACCATGGATAGAAAGGGTGCTAATACCTTCCCTTTCTATAATCTACTCCCCGAACCCAAGAAAACATCTCAAAGGTTTTTGCTGTGCTTTTTAACCTTTCCTTAGGATAAAATAAAAAGTCGGTGGCGACTCTTGCTTAACCGAAACATTTGCGAATACAAACGCCAAACCCAAGTCAGTTCTCCCACCGTATCACACCTGCTGTGATCGGTGGAAATAGAACTGACTGTTTTTTAAGCTGGTTCGCGAAATGTCGCGGTAAGCAAGAGTCGCCACCGTCTTTTATGTTCTCCAACATGGAAAGGACAAAAGCACAACAAAATTCCTTCTTTGAGAATGCCTCTCGGTTCGGGAGGTAGATTTATAGAAAGGGAAGGTGTGAGCACCCTTTCTATCTGTGGTTATCCACGGGCTCTTAGGTACTTGCTCTTATGTTTTCAAAAATTGTTTGCTTTTCAAGTGTTTGTGGGTTTTGAAAAAAAGTTCTTTTGAAAAACTTCTAAGTAACTCTTGTATCGGTCCTCAAGAGTGTATGAAGTGTTTTGTTTGAAAACTTTTTGAAAGTGTGGGGTGCGAAAAGATGTTTTGTTTGTTTGAAAAGAGCAAGTACTTAAGAGAAATCTACCTACTCTAAGGAATTAGGCTGTGTAAGAGTCCTTTAGATAGTGCTATCCCACCATTGAGAGGTAGGTAGCACCATCGTTGGAGGTATTCGGGTCAATTCGATTAAGGGACAGTGTAGTCACCGAAGCAATGGTAGGACATCTTAGAAGTAACCCTAATGTCCTAGATCCTTTTATCTGAGGCAACCGTTTCGAGGCAACTGGATCTTTTAGACAGAAGGGCGACCTCTAAGACACCTTATACTTGATGACCACGTCGAGGAAACCAGTGAGGCGTACCCTAGAAGTGGCATGTGCTTTGTGTGTTGTTTCCATGTTATGTTTATCTTGTACATGTTATTTGTGAGCTACAGATTAATTTTATTTGACATACATTCTTGCAGGCATATTAGCAGTTAGGAGTGCGGAAAATAAATTGCAGAAATGTAAATCTAGCTATTACAAGGCGCGGGTCTATACATCGCCAAAAAAACAAAACCCGTTTGGAAATAAAGTGCGAGAAATAGTAAATAAAGAGATAAACCTAATTACTATTACATATCCGGAAACAGTTACATAAATAATCAAAAATAAGAATAATGCGCGGAAGAATTAAATTGGAACGTCTTAGGGTTTTGACCCTTTTTTGAATAAGAATTAAATTTTTGTCCTTTTTTATGATTAAATTAAAACTAATAACTAATTAATTAATTAATTAAGAAAATATTTTTTTGTGTTTTTTTTTATATTTTTAATGAAAATAAAATAAAAAGAATTAAAATTAAAAGTTAACCTAATTCTAAATTGTTTTTATTTATTATAAAGAAAAGAGATTAAAATTGACCTAATTAAACTATTTTATTTGTTAGTATTTTATTTACAAAAATAACATGAAATTAATAATAATAATAATATTAGTTCTTTTTTGATTTTTTATTGTGAAAGGGTTAAATAATTTGTTAATGAGTAATTAATAAAAAAAACAATAGAATTAAACAAAGCAATTAATAAGAAAGAAAATTAAAAAAAAAAGCAAACCCAAAGGGGGGTTCTGGGCCAGCAATGGGGGTTTTTGTAAGCAAGCTGAGGCCCATTAAGCACAAAGTCACGTTGACTCCTGGAATCATGTGCGTATGGTTGACTGAAGAGCATGGTGCTTATCATTTCCTGGCCACTGGATTGTTGTTTGTAGACACTTGGCATACTGAAGCGTCAGGGCACATGGTGTACCACCTTTAGAAGCCTGCACAAGAATACATTGAGAAAAATGGAAACAAGGAAATTGGGGGACCTGGGAATCGAACCCAGGTCCCAATGATTACCGAGCACGTTGCCAGCCACTCCACCACTTTGTTTCAGTCATCAATAAAACAAACATGAATTAATATATGCAATAATCATTTCCAATGCTGCCAAACTAAAAAAACGCGCGCATCTCATTTGAATGGACCAACCATGTTCTTCCACGTAATCATCTTCTTCGCGTTTCCTGAAACAAAAACAAACAAATAACGGGGGTTTTAAACCCCCACAAAATGCAAACGTCCAAAATAGCGATTAGGGCTACAAGTAATATAAAAAAGGCGCGACGGTTGGGTTGAATTCGTCTGGCCTTGACGAATTCAACCATATACGTCTCAAGGTCTAATTTTTCTATATGTGCAAAGCCCTAAAATCCAAGCTTCGAAACCCTAGGTTGCTTCAATGGTGTTTTTTAATTTAGAGCACCATAATCAAATTGAATCATACCACTAGCTTCAGAATGGTCCTATTAACACAAATCAATCCAAAAAAGAGGTTAAAAATGCATGAATAAGGATATGCGATTATGGAAAAATATTCAAACCTTGGGACTTGTTGTGGATGATTCTTGGAGTGTTAAGGCTTGTTCTTGACTGCAAATCGTTCCTGGGAATGTCAACAATGCTTTTGAATCACTCTAGGGCTCTGAATTGACCTGTAATATGGAAAACAGTTTTTGGTTTTTCTTTCAATTTTTGGAATTTGGTTATGCCATTTCAATGAGCTCTAGGTCGTGTATCAGGCTTGTCACACTTGCATATGTATGTATGAATGAGAATCAGTCACATTAAGAGCCAATGATCCATTACAATGATGTTTTTGGATTTCTTCATAACCACCATTAAAGCATTTTCCAATTTTGTTCAAATTTGAATTTTCATGCTTAAAATGGCCCTAGCATGAAATTGGTAGGTTGTTCATGACACATGAAAGCCATTCAAAACTCAAAGATACCATTTAATTCATTTTTTTGATTTTATTTGAATTATTATGGATTAAAATGAATTAAATACATAAAAATTAAATAAAAATGAAAAAATAAATGTTTGGTCTTGTAATTGGTCATGGGACACGTGGGTGGCATGACAAGGCTGAATCAAGTGGAAAAAAGTGGGCCCTTTTGTCAAAAATTGAAGTTTCAAGGATAGTTGACTTTTGCCATTTCACAAAAATTTCCCAACTTCTCCAACGCATATCTTGCTCAATTTTGATCATATTAACATGTTCTTGGACATTTTGGAAAGGTCTTGAAGTCCTCTAACCAATTCCTTTGGTCCCATGTCATTTGAATTTACCAATCTCAAGTTATGGTCTTTGACTTAAAATGCCTTTTTGTTGACTTTTGAAAATGACCTATAATGTTGAAATTGATAACTTTTTGTGAGAGCATTTCTTGGACTTGGAATGTGAAGATGAGTTGTAGGAAATGTCATCCCCTTCAAAATGATAATTGGATGGGATTTTTCTAATGAACCATGAAAAAGTTATGCCTTGGTCAAGTTACAGTTGACTTTTCAGCTGTCCAAAAATAGAAACTTTTGCATCTTGACGATTTTTGAGCCATGCTTGTGGAATCATGATCAAGACTTGATCAAATGATGATTGTGAGCTCAAAATAAGATGTTGACCAAAATTTTTGACTTTTGACTGCCAAATGACCATTTTGCCCCTGCAGTTGATTGTGAAGCAATTAGGGTTTTTGACTGTGCAACTTGACCCTGTGAGCCTTGAAACTTGGCATGTAGATGCTTGACAATGTTTATAGGCATATGTGACTTGATTGAGCCCTTGAAAACCTCAACTTCCTTGAAGGAACCAAAACCCTAATTTTGACTGGCTTAGGAGGATGGTTGAACTGTGCAACCCTTGAGTAGACTTGAGATGATGCTTGCCAAAACTTTGAAGAATATGGGAGGGCAAATTTTGGGGTACAACAGTTTCCCCTGTTCAATCTTCTTAGACCTCAGGATGTAGATTGGCTTGTGTGCCTTTCGTGATCCGAAGGTGGAAGATGATTGAACACTAGAGTGCCCAAAAATTTGCACTCACATAGTGAGGTATCAACAATGTGATGTCGGGAATGGGCTTACATATGCCATTTGGAGAGATGGTGGATAGGAGGATGGGCTTATAGATGCCATCTGGAGATGTGACAGAACCTTGTCGGGAATGGGCTTATAGATGCCATTTGGAAAGATGGTATGGGAGGATGGGCTTATAGATGCCATCTGGAGATGTGATAGGACCTTGTCGGGAATGGGCTTATAGATGCCATTTGGAGACTGTTGGTAGGCGAATGGGTTTATAGATGCCATCTGGAGGTTGTCCGTTGAATTGTAATTTTTGTAAGTTGAAAGAGGGAACCTGTGTAGGGTTGCCTAATGATGAGCTCGTGTAAAGCTGCATCTTGGAAAGAAGGACACCTGTGTAGGGTTGACTGATGATGAGCTCGTGTGAAACTGCATCTTTGAAGGAAGGAAACATGTGTAGGGTTTACTGATAATGAGTCCGTATAAGACTGCATCTGAAAGAAGTAAAACCTGGGTAGGGTTTCTGATGACGAGTCCGTGTAAAACCGCATCTAGAGCTGAGAAGGAAACCTGTGTAGGGTTTACTGATGACGAGTTCGTGTAAAACTACGTCTGGAGTTTGAGAAGGGAACATGTGTGGGGTTACTTTGATGATGAGCCCGTGTAAAACTACATCCTGGAAGAAGTAAAACCTGGGTAGGGTTTCTGATGACGAGTCCGTGTAAAACTGCATCTTTGGAAAGAGAGAACCTGTGTAGGGTTTCTTATGACGAGTCCGTGTAAAACTGCATCTTTGGAAAGAGAGAACCTGTGTAGGGTTTCTTAATGACAAGTCCGTGTAAAACTTCTTGAGGAACCGGGGTAAGGTTACCTTGGGATAAATCCGTGTAAGATTTTGGGAGGAACCGGTGTAGGGTTACCTTGGGATAAGTCCGTGTAAGATTTTGGGAGGAACTGGTGTAGGGTTACCTTGGGATAAGTCCGTGTAAGACTTCTGGAGGAACCGGTGTAAGGTTACTGCAGGGTAAGTTCGTGTGAAACTTCTTGATGAACCGAGGTAAGGTCATCTTGAGATAAGTCCGTGTAAGACTTTTGGAGGAACCGGTGTAAGGTCATCTTGAGATAAGTCCGTGTAAGACTTCTGGAGGAATCGAGGTAAGGTTACTTTGAGATAAGTCCGTGTAAGACTTTTTATGAAAGAAAAGGAACCGGTGTAGGGTTACTTTGATGATAAGTCCGTGTAAGACTTCTTCTGAAAGAAAAGGAACCGGTGTAGGGTTACTTTGATGATAAGTCCGTGTAAGACTACGTCTGAAAATTGAGAAGGAACCGGTGTAGGGTTGCATGTTGATGAGCCCGTGTAAGACTTCTTCTGAAATAAAAGGAACCGGTGTAGGGTTGCCTGAGGATGATCAAGTAGATAATTGTCCTGTTTGGTTTCGGATATTAACCCACGATCAGTCGTCCACAGAATTTTCCTGGCTTGTTACCGGTGTTGATCTGGAACTGTAAAGGTAGATGGTAATCATCTTTTTATTGACTTTTTCCTGAAAAGGCAAAGTATTAGTTGTATGCAATGTCATGATGCATGAACTGCATGATTTTAAGATGTTCTCAAAAATAAATGAGATTTGTGTTGTATGATGCGTATGCATGCTATAATGTATGAAAATGTGATGTTTATGAATGTATTGTCGTCTGGGAAAATAAATCCTTGACGAATGCCGGGAGTTTGTTGAATCCTGGGCTGATGTTGAAGAGTAGAGTTCTTCGTTTCCGCTGGGGATGATGATTGAAAGAATAAACCGGTAGGAGAAGATGACTCTATTGGGGAATAATCCCGGTGAAGATATTACTCTGAGGGGAATCTACTCTGTGGGAAGAGATACTTCGCTGAGGTTTTGATGATAACTCCACTGGGGATTCCGTTGATATGTTTTGTTGAGGATTCTGATGAACTCCGCTAGGGGTAGGAAGAGCTTCGCCGAGGACGATCTTTCCGTGGTAATTAGCTGAGGATAACCCAGTTATAAGTTCTGGTGAGGAATAATCTTTGAATAAAGCCGGGGAGATGCATTGGTACTCTGCAGGGATAAGCTTCCAGAATCTACTGGGGATGAGCTTCCAGAATCTACTAGGGAGATTGATTCAACTCTCCTGGGGAGACTTTTGAACTGTACTGAGGAATAGCTCCACTGGGGTGTCTGGTATTCCGCCGGGGAATAATCTTATATTAAGACGGCCGAGGATGCTTGCTTAGGAACATCTGTATACCCCGCTGAGGAATATTGAGATTTTCTGGGGATACCCAACTTCCTTAAGGCTGATAGTAGATTAACTCTGCTTGGGGAGAGTGTTGTTGACTTGCTGGAGATACTGTGCCTTTTCAGGGCTGATGAGAGACCAACTCTGCTCGGGAGAGAGTATTGCTGAATCTTATCTTACTCTGCGGGGAGTGAAGGTATCTTGGTCACGTTCTTCAGCTGAACCTACCTTGGTACCTTGGCGGACAGAGCAACTAGATCGCTCGGACAACTCATTATTGCCCCTGTTTCTGCGGGAGAAAAAAGACCTAGGAGGTGCTTGATAACTGTTGATTGATGAACCTTCTTCTGGTAGGCAAGTGACGAGATACCGGGACATAGTCGTACGCTTTGATCCCTAACTTTTGCCTGGACCGCCTTTTCGGGTTTTCAGTCCACCGGGATACCCATTTTTTCCCAAGCCGCCTTTTCAGGTTTTCGACTTGTCGGGTGTACAGATTTTTTTTATTTCATCCCTTATTTTTGCCCGAACCCTTTTGGTTCGCCGGGAAGCCCTTATTTTTGCCTAGGTGTGTCAACTTAGCGGGTCTTCGATTATGCGCAGTATTTTGTCGACTATGTCCACGCTCTCAGGATATAGGGAGATGCCCCTGTTATTGTGTTGTGTTGCCATACTACCAGAAGATGTTTGATCGGACCAGATTCGTTACTGGAATTCATGTCCAATGCCCCAAGTGATTCAGATGGAGATCTGCCCCTGGCTATTTGGCATTTTGAGAGATTCTCCGAATCTTGACCTAACTGCCCCAGATGACCATGCCATGCCCCTTGCTTGGAGGTGATTTTGTTCATTAGACATTCGTCGTGCGAACTTCTATGTTGTTCAAACAAATAGTCATATGCAGGCAATGTTATATTAAAAATGCAAAGCTTATGTCTGTCTTGAAGTTTTTGAAAATGCATTTTTTTTCCAGTAAAACAAGCAAATTATGTAACATGTGATGTCAACTCAAGATTTTACAGCGAGCCTTAAGGAGTCAGGATACCTTTGTAACAGTATGCTTTCGAATTAACCCATGCTTCAGCTAGGACTTTTGAGGGTTATAACGTGGCCTGGTTCACGGTTTAAGAAACAAAGGATAAAGGCTCAAATTGTATTTGTACCCACCCGCTCTTCGTGATGTTCTTCAATCCTAAACTCATCCGATCGTGCATTAGACTTTGTTTGAGTCTTTGCTATGATGTTCCGGTGATGGTTCGAATGTTGACAATTTATTTTGAATAGGCAGTCATTTCTTTTTGTTGAGGGTTTGTGTGACCTCTTTCTTTTTGATTTTATTATCCCTATGTTTGCCTGAACTGTTCCTTTTTGTGATTACAGTCAGCGGGATGCCCCAGTTTTGTAAGTCTCCTTCATAGGTTTTGACTTATTGGGCTTTAATTTTTTTTTTGTAATGACTGCCTGTCTTTATGATTATTCAGGACCATCACTATCTTTTGTTTTGGAAGGACTCATTTAGGGCTATTCGTTGTGCACTTGGATCAACTGAGAGAACTACCCTGCCCCAGGTTATGATTAAGGGTTTTAATTTTCAAAAAGAAAAACTCCTACTTCTTTGGCTCAGAGGGGTTGACGAGGGATTATCTTCCTTATAACTCCAGTGTTTAGGAATTGAAACAATGCCTGTACCTCATCAGCGGGGTTTGTTCAAAAGCATACTGTAGATTATGGTATCATTTTCGTCATCCTCCCTCAAGAGGCTTAGAATTTTCAATCGAGAGTTGAACATCAAGAAAAAAATAAAAGAAATTTTGAATATAGAGAGCATAATTACTTCAAAACAGACACGTGTAATGCATTAATGAAATAATAGAGTTTGACATGACAATTGTTTGAATAAGCATAGAAAAATACAATATCAGAATTTAAATGAAACAAGAGTCTCTCAATTCTAGCCATGTTTTGGCAAGGGAGCAGTGATCACGTTGGGAGTCTCGGCAGGCTCGAATTCGATCTCTTTGGCGTCAATCATATTCTGGATCTTGTATTTCAGCGCCTAACAATCCTCAGTATCGTGCCCCAGGCTACCGGAATGATAATCACACCTCGCATCTGGGTTGTAGCTTGGAGAAGAAGTCTTAGGATTTGCAGGAGGGTTGATCACCGTAATCAGGTTAATCTTCAACATGTGCTGCAATGCTTGTGACAACGGCATATTGATGTTGGTGAACTGTCTTTTAGGCTCGTCCGGCCTTTGCTGATTTCCCTTCTGCTATTGTCGGCGTGGTGTAGAACCAGAGATCAGGACTGCCCCTACATGTTGGTCACGACGACTCTTCTGACTGTACGCTGCATTGGACTCTTTCCTCCCCGTGTAAGGCTTTTTCTGAGTGTCAGAAGGTGTGGCCTCTTGAATCTTCCCAGCCTTGATACCAGCTTCAATTCTTTCTACAGTCAAGATCAAATCTGTAAACCCAGCTGAAGAATTCCCGATCAGATGGTTGAAGAAAGGCCCAGACAGGGTCCCCAAGAACATGTCGACAAGTTCCCGATCAGTTAAGGGTGGCTGTACCCTTCCAGCCAGGTCTCTCCACTTTTGCGCGTACTCCTTAAAACCTTCACCCGTTCCTAGTGACATACCCTAGAGTTGGGTACGCGTAGGAGCGAGGTCGGCATTATACTGATACTGCTTATAAAAAGCAGTTGCCAAGTCCTCTCAGTTACGAATACTGGTTCCATCCAGTTGATAGAACCATTCGAGTTGAGCCCCTGAAAGACTTTCCTGGAAGAAATGGATCCACATTTTCTTGTCAGTTGTGTAGGACTGGATCTTCCTTGCGTATGAACGGAGGTGCAACTTAGGACAGGAAGCCCCGTCGTATTTTGCAAAGGCAGGTGCCTTGAATTTGTGAGGGATCACCACCCTAGGAGATAAGCCTAGGTCTCCAAAGTCCAACCCGGGCACCTGTTGAATCTCCATAGCATTTAAACGGTCCTCCAGCTGTTTGTACCGGTCCTCGGCAGGAGGGTACTGTTCGTCATTGAAATCTGTCTCGGTGTCAGAGACCACGGGACTGGGAACCTCTCTCACTTGTGGGCTGTCCTTCCCAGCAGATGGGGTGGTCAGCTCAGCCTCATTTTGTGATCCATTCCTAGATCTGCGTCTAGGATTGAACAAAACAGTCCTCTTCTTCTTCTTCTTCTGTATCAGAGTCTTCAACTCCTGTTGACCCTGGGCCAAGCTCATTACCAATTCTTGAAACTGGGCGTTCTGGGCCTGGAGGGCCTTGATAGCTTGTTCATTGGGTGATTCAGGACTCATGATGATGGCTGAAATAAACAGCAAAGAAGATTAAGCAACCTGTAGAACAGAGTACCTGTAATGCAATGATATGTATGTATGCATGCGATGTTTTCAAGGATCTCGCGGGGTAAACAGAGAAACTTGTTAGAATTTGAATTTGGGTAGCTTGATTGAAGGAACTTCATGTTGTTGAGAGTCCTTCTTCAAGAGTCAAGGCTCACCATATCGAGTGGGTCATAGCCCCTGACTCAAGTTATCAACCTTGGCTAGAGGAAAATAAATCCCCTTTGCCCCTTTCTAGACATCAGGACCTGCATCACAAACCCTTGAGATCTTTGAAATGGATTAGTCCTTATGTAGGATGTATGCAATGGTATGATGGTATGATGTTATGGTAAAGCACACCACAAGTATTCACAAAGGCAAACATGATAAGGCACACAAGTCACACCAGACAACCCTTAGAGTTTAGGCCAGCATGAAGTTTAGGTACTACCCTCTTTCAGTTTCGTTGGTTAAGACTTGTCCTATCAAAAGTAATCGGGTTCTAGAGGATCCCAATATCACTGACTACCCTCAATCGGTCATAACTCCAGCGTCACAATCTTTTCTTGCGGCCAGAACCATCGCGAGAGTTTATCCTCAATGGGCGTAGCATACTGCTACTGTTCTATGGCCAAGTTGGGTCACATTAGGGTTCTAAGGTCAGTTGGTGCTTAATGACTCCTCAGAAGACCCATATTCTCCTCGTTGCAACACAAGGGATATCGGTACAGACCAAGGTGCCACACCAATGTAGCCACTGCTTCCCTCGTGTCGGTCTACGCCGGACAGGTCCCTCACAACTTATTCTACCTAAAAGGGTATCCCCAGATCCGGGTTAGGATCTATGAAACTCTGATGCAAAGCCCACAAATATAAAGCAATCAAAGCAAAGCAATTGAAAACATAAGTATGATCTAATCCTAAGGTGCACCTCACTTTTATTATCCCCAGCAGAGTCGCCAGTTCTGTGATCGGTGGAAATAGAACTGACTATTTTTTAAGCTGGTTCGCGAAATGTCGCGGTAAGCAAGAGTCGCCACCGTCTTTTATGTTCTCTAACATGGAAAGGACAAAAGCACAGCAAAATTCCTTCTTTGAGAATGTCTCTCGGTTCGGGAGGTAGATTTATAGAAAGGGAAGGTGTGAGCACCCTTTCAATCCGTGGTTATCCACGGGCTCTTAGGTACTTGATCTTATGTTTTCAAAAATTGTTTGCTTTTCAAGTGTGTGTGGGTTTTGAAAAAAAGTTCTTTTGAAAAACTTCTAAGTAACTCTTGTATCGGTCCTCAAGAGTGTATGAAGTGTTTTGTTTGAAAACTTTTTGAAAGTGTGGGGTGCAAAAAGATGTTTTGTTTGTTTGAAAAGAGCAAGTACTTAAGAGAAATCTACCTACTCTAAGGAATTAGGCTGTGTAAGAGTCCTTTAGATAGTGCTATCCCACCATTGAGAGGTAGGTAGCACCATCGTTGGAGGTATTCGGGTCAATTCGATTAAGGGACAGTGTGGTCACCGAAGCAATGGTAGGACATCTTAGAAGTAACCCTAATGTCCTAGATCCTTTTATCCGAGGCAACCGTTTCGAGGCAACTGGATCTTTTAGACAGAAGGGCGACCTCTAAGACACCCTATACTTGATGACCACGTCGAGGCAACCAGTGAGGCGTACCCTAGAAGTGGCATGTGCTTTGTGTGTTGTTTTCATGTTATGTTTATCTTCTACATGTTATTTGTGAGCTACGGATTAATTTTATTTGACATACATTCTTGCAGGCATATTAGCAGTTAGGAGCGCGGAAAATAAATTGCAGAAATGTAAATCTAGCTATTACAAGGCGTGGGTCTATACATCGCCAAAAAAACAAAACCCGTTTGGAAATAAAGTGCGAGAAATAGTAAATAAAGAGATAAACCTAATTACTATTACATATTCGGAAACAGTTACATAAATAATCAAAAATAAGAATAATGCGCGAAAGAATTAAATTGGAACGTCTTAGGATTTTGACCCTTTTTTGAATAAGAATTAAATTTTTGTCCTTTTTTGTGATTAAATTAAAACTAATAACTAATTAATTAATTAATTAAGAAAATATTTTTTGTGTTTTTTTATATTTTTAATGAAAATAAAATAAAAAGAATTAAAATTAAAAGTTAACCTAATTCTAAATTGTTTTTATTTATTATAAAGAAAAGAGATTAAAATTGACCTAATTAAACTATTTTCTTTGTTAGTATTTTATTTACAAAAATAACATGAAATTAATAATAATAATAATAATATTAGTTCTTTTTTGATTTTTTATTGTGAAAGGGTTAAATATTTGTTAATGAGTAATTAATAAAAAAAACAATAGAATTAAACAAAGCAATTAATAAGAAAGAAAATAAAAAAAAAAGCAAACCCAAAGGGGGGTTCTGGGCCAGCAATGGGGGTTTTTGTAAGCAAGCTGAGGCCCATTAAGCACAAAGTCACGTTGACTTCTGGAATCATGTGCGTATGGTAGACTGAAGAGCATGATGCTCATCATTTCCTGGCCAATGGATTGTTGTTTGTAGACACTTGGCATACTGAAGCGTCAGGGCACATGGTGTACCACCTTTAGAAGCCTGCACAAGAATACATTGAGAAAAATGGAAACAAGGAAATTGGGGGACCTGGGAATCGAACCCAGGTCCCAATGATTACCAAGCACGTTGCCAGCCACTCCACCACTTTGTTTCAGCCATCAATAAAACAAACATGAATTAATATATGCAATAATCATTTCCAATGCTGCCAAACTAAACAAACGCGCAAATCTCATTTGAATGGACCAACCATGTTCTTCCACGTAATCATCTTCTTCGCGTTTCCTAAAACAAAAACAAACAAATAACGGGGGTTTTAAACCCCCACAAAATGCAAACGTCCAAAATAGCGATTAGGGCTACAGGTAATATAAAAAAGGCGCGACGGTTGGGTTGAATTCGTCTGGCCTTGACGAATTCAACCATATACGTCTCAAGGTCCAATTTTTCTGTATGTGCAAAGCCCTAAAATCCAAGCTTCGAAACCCTAGGTTGCTTCAATGGTGTTTTTTAATTCAGAGCACCATAATCAAATTGAATCATACCACTAGCTTCAGAATGGTCCTATTAACACAAATCAATCCAAAAAAGAGGTTAAAAATGCATAAATAAGGATATACGATTATGGAAAAATATTCAAACCTTGGGACTTATTGTGGATGATTCTTGGAGTGTTAAGGCTTGTTCTTGACTGCAAATCGTTCCTGGGAATGTCAACAATGCGTTTGAATCACTCTAGGGCTCTGAATTGACCTGCAATATGGAAAACAGTTTTTGGTTTTTCTTTCAATTTTTGGAATTTGGTTATGCCGTTTCAATGAGCTCTAGGTCGTGTATCAGGCTTGTCACACTTGCATATGTATGTATGAATGAGAATCAGTCACATTAAGAGCCAATGATCCATTGCAATGATGTTTTTGGATTTCTTCATAACCACCATTAAAGCATTTTCCAATTTTGTTCAAATTTGAATTTGCATGCTTAAAATGGCCCTAGCACGAAATTGGTAGGTTGTTCATGACACATGAAAGCCATTCAAAACTCAAAGATACCATTTAATTCATTTTTTTTGATTTTATTTGAATTATTATGGATTAAAATGAATTAAATCCATAAAAATTAAATAAAAATGAAAAAATAAATGTTTGGTCTTGTAATTGGTCATGGGACACGTGGGTGGCATGACAAGGCTGAATCAAGTGGAAAAAAGTGGGCCCTTTTGTCAAAAATTGAAGTTTCAAGGATAGTTGACTTTTGCCATTTCACAAAAATTTCCCAACTTCTCCAATGCATATCTTGCTCAATTTTGATCATAGGAACATGTTCTTGGACATTTTGGAAAGGTCTTGAAGTCCTCTAACCAATGCCTTTGGTTCCATGTCATTTGAATTTACCAATCTCAAGTTATGGTCTTTGACTTAAAATGCCTTTTTGTTGACTTTTGAAAATGACCTATAATGTTGAAATTGATAACTTTTTGTGAGAGCATTTCTTGGACTTGGAATGTGAAGATGAGTTGTAGGAAATGTCATCCCCTTCAAAATGAGCATTGGATGGGATTTTTCTGATGAACCATGAAAAAGTTATGCCTTGGTCAAGTTACAGTTGACTTTTCAACTGTCCAAAAATAGAAACTTTTGCATCTTGACGATTTTTGAGCCATGCTTGTGGAATCATGATCAAGACTTGATCAAATGATGATTGTGAGCTCAAAATAAGATGTTGACCAAAATTTTTGACTTTTGACTGCCAAATGACCATTTTGCCCCTGCAGTTGATTGTGAAGCAATTAGGGTTTTTGACTGTGCAACTTGACCCTGTGAGCCTTGAAACTTGGCATGTAGATGCTTGACAATGTTTATAGGCATATGCGACTTGATTGAGCCCTTGAAAACCTCAACTTCCTTGAAGGAACCAAAACCCTAATTTTGACTGGCTTAGGAGGATGGTTGAACTGTGCAACCCTTGAGTAGACTTGAGATGATGCTTGCCAAAACTTTGAAGAATATGGGAGGGTAAATTTTGGGGTACAACACCTGCGAACGCAGACATAGTCAAAAAATACTACGCATGAAACAAACCCGACAAGTCAAAAACCCGAAAGGGCGACTTAGGCAAAAATGGGCATCCCGGTGAACAGAAAACCCGAAAGGGCGGTTCAGGCAAAAATTAGGGATAAAACAAAAAAAAATATGTACACCCGGCAAGTCGAAAACCCGAAAGGGCGGCTTAGGAAAAAAGGGGTTTCCCGGTGGATTAAAAACCCGAAAGGGCGATCCAGGCAAAAGTTAGGGAATTAAAGCGTATGACTATGTCTCGTCGGATCACTTTAAAGAACAATCTCTTCATCAGCAAGCTCCAAGCTTCTGATCAATCCAATCATCGGCGTACAAAGCATTGAATGGACAAGATATTCAGAGTTGTGAAAGCTATAGCAGAATGGGAACCCCATGAAATTATTTCACATAGCCATCTTTCTTTTGTATAAATTTTTCAATTTTTACGACAACATCCTCTTACTAGGATGTCTGTCTCCTTTGTACAAAGATACTCATAAAAAGTTAATACAAATACTTTTCCAAATACAGAAATTTGCTTTGTCGTCCTTTTTCTCTTTTGCACTTATGTTTTATTTGAGAAACGTCCAATGTTTTGTTAAATAGGCATATGCATTTGAACATAATCATTCTCTTACAAATCAAGAAAGATGATTGCAGTTAGTTTAAGGGTACAGATAGATATCTTGATGCCCTTTCAAAAGGAATCCCCAGCGATTCTTGATGAACCGGGGTAAGGTCATCTTGAGATAAGTCTGTGTAAGACTTTTGGAGGAACCGGTGTAAGGTCATCTTGAGATAAGTCCGTGTAAGACTTCTGGAGGAATCGGGGTAAGGTTACTTTGAGATAAGTCTGTGTAAGACTTTTTCTGAAAGAAAAGGAACCGGTGTAGGGTTACTTTGATGATAAGTCCGTGTAAGACTTCTTCTGAAAGAAAAGGAACCGGTGTAGGGTTACTTTGATGATAAGTCCGTGTAAGACTACGTCTGAAAATTGAGAAGGAACCGGTGTAGGGTTGCCTGTTGATGAGCCCGTGTAAGACTTCTTCTGAAAGAAAAGGAACCGGTTTAGGGTTGCCTGAGGATGATCAAGTAGATAATTGTCCTGTTTGGTTTCGGATATTAACCCACGATCAGTCGTCCACAGAATTTTCCTGCCTTGTTACCGGTGTTGATCTGGAACTGTAAAGGTAGATGGTAATCATCTTTTTATTGACTTTTTCCTGAAAAGGCAAAGTATTAGATGTATGCAATGTCATGATGCATGAACTGCATGATTTTAAGATGTTCTCAAAAATAAATGAGATTTGTGTTGTATGATGCGTATGCATGCTATAATGTATGAAAATGTGATGTTTATGAATGTATTGTCGTCTGGGAAAATAAATCCTTGACGAATGCCGGGAGTTTGTTGAATCCTGGGCTGATGTTGAAGAGTAGAGTTCTTCGTTTCTGCTGGGGATGATGATTGCAAGAACAAATCGGTAGGAGAAGATGACTCCGTTGGGGAATAATCCTGGTGAAGATATTACTCTGAGGGGAATCTACTCTGTGGGAAGAGATACTTCGCTGAGGTTTTGATGATAACTCCACTGGGGATTCTGTTGATATGTTTTGTTGAGGATTCTGATGAACTCCGCTGGGGGTAGGAAGAGCTTCGCCGAGGACGATCTTTCCGTGGTAATTAGCTGAGGATAACCCAGTTATAAGTTCTGGTGAGGAATAATCTTTGAATAAAGCTGGGGAGATGCGTTCGTACTATGCAGGGATAAACTTCCAGAATCTACTGGGGATGAGCTTCCAGAATCTACTGGGGAGATTGATTCAACTCTCCTGGGGAGACTTTTGAACTGTACTGGGGAATAGCTCCACTGGGGTGTCTGGTATTCCGCTGGGGAATAATCTTATATTAAGACGGTCGGGGATGCTTGCTTAGGAACATCTGTATACCCCGCTGGGGAATATTGAGATTTTCTGGGGATACCCAACTTCCTTAAGGCTGACAGTAGATTAACTCTGCTTAGGGAGAGTGTTGTTGACTTGCTGGAGATACTGTGCCTTTTCAGGGCTGATGAGAGACCAACTCTCCTCGGGAGAGAGTATTGTTGAATCTTATCTTACTCTGCAGGGAGTGAAGGTATCTTGGTCACGTTCTTCAGCTGAACCTACCTTTGTACCTTGGCGGACAGAGCAACTAGATCGCTCGGACAACTCATTATTGCCCCTGTTTCTGCAGGAGAAAAAAGACCTAGGAGGTGCTTGATAACTGCTGATTGATGAACCTTCTTCTGGTAGGCAAGTGACGAGATACCGGGACATAGTCGTACGCTTTGATCCCTAACTTTTGCCTGGACCGCCTTTTCGGGTTTTCAGTCCACCGGGATACCCATTTTTTCCCAAGCCGCCTTTTCAGGTTTTCGACTTGTCGGGTGTACAGATTTTTTTTATTTCATCCCTTATTTTTGCCCGAACCCTTTTGGTTCGCCGGGAAGCCCTTATTTTTGCCTAGGTGTGTCAACTTAGCGGGTCTTCGATTATGCGCAGTATTTTGTCGACTATGTCCACGCTCTCAAGATATAGGGAGGTGCCCCTGTTATTGTGTTGTGTTGCCATACTACCGGAAGATGTTTGATCGGACCAGATTCGTTGCTGGAATTCATGTCCAATGCCCCAAGTGATTCAGATGGAGATCTGCCCCTGGCTATTTGGCATTTTGAGAGATTCTCCGAATCTTGACCTAACTGCCCCAGATGACCATGCCATGCCCCTTGCTTGGAGGTGCTTTTGTTCATTAGACATTGGTCGTGCGAACTTCTATGTTGTTCAAACAAATAGTCATATGCAGGCAATGTTATATTAAAAATGCAAAGCTTATGTCTGTCTTGAAGTTTTTGAAAATGCATTTTTTCCCAGTAAAACAAGCAAATTATGTAACATGTAATGTCAACTCAAGATTTTACAGCGAGCCTTAAGGAGTCAGGATACCTTTGTAACAGTATGCTTTCGAATTAACCCATGCTTCAGCTAGGACTTTTGAGGGTTATAACGTGGCCTGGTTCACGGTTTAAGAAACAAAGGATAAAGGCGCAAATTGTATTTGTACCCACCCGCTCTTCGTGATGTTCTTCAATCCTAAACTCAGCCGATCGTGCATTAGACTTTGTTTGAGTCTTTGCTATGATGTTCCGGTGATGGTTCGAATGTTGACAATTTATTTTGAATAGGCAGTCATTTCTTTTTGTTGAGGGTTTGTGTGACCTCTTTCTTTTTGATTTTATTATCCCTATTTTTGCCTGAACTGTTCCTTTTTGTGATTACAGTCAGCGGGATGCCCCAGTTTTGTAAGTCTCCTTCATAGGTTTTGACTTATTGGGCTTTAATTTTTTTTTTGTAATGACTGCCTGTCTTTATGATTATTCAGGACCATCACTGTCTTTTGTTTTGGAAGGACTCATTTGAGGCTATTCGTTGTGCACTTGGATCAACTGAGAGAACTACCCTGCCCCAGGTTATGATTAAGGGTTTTAATTTTCAAAAAGAAAAACTCCTACTTCTTTGGCTCAGAGGGGTTGACGAGGGATTATCTTCCTTATAACTCCAGTGTTTAGGAATTGAAACAATGCCTGTACCTCATCAGCAGGGTTTGTTCAAAAGCATACTGTAGATTATGGTATCATTTTCGTCATCCTCCCTCAAGAGGCTTAGATTTTCAATCGAGAGTTGAACATCAAGAAAAAAATAAAAGCAATTTTGAATATAGAGAGCACAATTACTTCAAAACAGACACATGTAATGCATTAATGAAATAATAGAGTTTGACATGACAATTGTTTGAATAAGCATAGAAAATACAATATCAGAATTTAAATGAAACAAGAGTCTCTCAATTCTAGCCATGTTTTGGCAAGGGAGCAGTGATCACGTTGGGAGTCTCGGCAGGCTCGAATTCGATCTCTTTGGCGTCAATCATATTCTGGATCTTGTATTTCAGTGCCCAACAATCCTCAGTATCGTGCCTCGGGCTACCGGAATGATAATCACACCTCGCATCTGGGTTGTAGCTTGGAGAAGAAGTCTTAGGATTTGCAGGAGGGTTGATCACCGCAATCAGGTTCATCTTCAACATGTGCTGCAATGCTTGTGACAACGGCATATTGATGTTGGTGAACTGTCTTTTAGGCTCGTCCGACCTTTGTTGATTTCCCTTCTGCTATTGTCGGCATGGTGTAGAACCAGAGATCAGGACTGCCCCTACATGTTGGTCACGACGACTCTTCTGACTGTACGCCACATTGGACTCTTTCCTCCCCGTGTAAGGCTTTTTCTGAGTGTCAGAAGGTGTGGCCTCTTGAATCTTCCCATCCTTGATACCAGCTTCAATTCTTTCTCCATTCAAGATCAAATCTGTAAACCCAACTGAAGAATTCCCGATCAGATAGTTGAAGAAAGGCCCAGACAGGGTCCCCAAGAACATGTCGACAAGTTCCCGATCAGTTAAGGGTAGTTGTACCCTTCCAGCCAGGTCTCTCCACTTTTGCGCGTACTCCTTAAAACCTTCACCCGTTCCTAGTGACATACCCTGGAGTTGGGTACGCGTAGGAGCGAGGTCGGCATTATACTGATACTGCTTATAAAAAGCAGTTGCCAAGTCCTCCCAATTACGAAAACTGGTTCCATCTAGCTGATAGAACCATTCAAGTTGAGTCCCTGAAAGACTTTCCTGGAAGAAATGGATCCACAGTTTCTTGTCAGTTGTGTAGGGTTGGATCTTCCTTGCGTATGAACGGAGGTGCAACTTAGGACAGGAAGCCCCGTCGTATTTTGCAAAGGCAGGTGCCTTGAATTTGTGAGGGATCACCACCCCAGGAGATAATCCTAGGTCTCCAAAGTCCAACCCGGGCACCTGTTGAATCTCCATAGAATTTAAACGGTCCTCCAGCTATTTGTACCGGTCCTCGGCAGGAGGGTACTGTTCGTCATTGAAATCTGTCTCGATGTCAGAGACCACGGGACTGGGAACCTCTCTCACTTGTGGGCTGTCCTTCCCAGCAGATGGGGTGGTCAGCTCAGCCTCATTTTGTGATCCATTCCTAGATCTGCGTCTAGGATTGAACAAAACAGTCCTCTTCTTCTTCTTCTTCTGTATCAGAATCTTCAACTCCTGTTGACCCTGGGCCAAGCTCATTACCAATTCTTGAAACTGGGTGTTCTGGGCCTGGAGGGCCTTGATAGCTTGTTCATTGGGTGATTCAGGACTCATGATGATGGCTGAAATAAACAACGAAGAAGATTAAGCAACCTGTAGAACAGAGTACCTGTAATGCAATGATATGTATGTATGCATGCGATGTTTTCAAGGATCTCACGGGGTAAACAGAGAAACTTGTTAGAATTTGAATTTGGGTAGCTTGATTGAAGGAACTTCATGTTTTTGAGAGTCCTTCTTCAAGAGTCAAGGCTCACCATATCGAGTGGTTCATAGCCCCTGACTCAAGTTATCAACCTTGGCTAGAGGAAAATAAATCTCCTTTGCCCCTTGCTAGACATCATGACCTGCATCACAAACCCTTGAGATCTTTGAAATGGATTAGTCCTTATGTAGGATGTATGCAATGGTATGATGGTATGATGTTATGGTAAAGCACACCACAAGTATTCACAAAGGCAAACATGATAAGGCACACAAGTCACACCAGACAGCCCTTAGAGTTTAGGCCAGCATGAAGTTCAGGTACTACCCTCTTTCAGTTTCGTTGGTTAAGACTTTTCCTATCAAAAGTAACCGGGTTCTAGAGGATCCCAATATCACTGACTACCCTCAATCGGTCATAACTCCAGCGTCACAATCTTTTCTTGCGGCCAGAACCATCGCGAGAGTTTATCCTCAATGGGTGTAGCATACTGCTACTGTTCTATGGCCAAGTTGGGTCACATTAGGGTTCTAAGGTCGGTTGGTGCTTAATGACTCCTCAGAAGACCCATATTCTCCTCGTTGCAACACAAGGGATATCAGTACAGACCAAGGTGCCACACCAATGTAGCCACTGCTTCACTCGTGTCGGTCTACGCCGGACAGGTCCCTCACAGCTTATGCTACCTAAAAGGGTATCCCCAGATCCGGGTTAGGATCTATGAAACTCCGATGCAAAGCCCACAAATATAAAGCAATCAAAGCAAAGCAATTGAAAACATAAGTATGATCTAATCCTAAGGTGCACCTCACTTTTATTATCCCCAGCAGAGTCGCCAGTTCTGTGATCGGTGGAAATAGAACTGACTATTTTTTAAGCTGGTTCGTGAAATGTCGCGGTAAGCAAGAGTCGCCACCGTCTTTTATGTTCTCCAACATGGAAAGGACAAAAGCACAGCAAAATTCCTTCTTTGAGAATGTCTCTTGGTTTGGGAGGTAGATTTATAGAAAGGGAAGGTGTGAGCACCCTTTCAATCCGTGGTTATCCACGGGCTCTTAGGTACTTGATCTTATGTTTTCAAAAATTGTTTGCTTTTCAAGTGTGTGTGGGTTTTGAAAAAAAGTTCTTTTGAAAAACT
Source organism: Vicia faba (assembly GCA_948472305.1). Taxonomy (NCBI): domain Eukaryota; kingdom Viridiplantae; phylum Streptophyta; class Magnoliopsida; order Fabales; family Fabaceae; genus Vicia; species Vicia faba. The sequence goes on from OX451738.1 coordinate 817,331,058, forward strand.
TCTAAGTAACTCTTGTATCAGTCCTCAAGAGTGTATGAAGTGTTTTGTTTGAAAACTTTTTGAAAGTGTGGGGTGCGAAAAGATGTTTTGTTTGTTTGAAAAGAGCAAGTACTTAAGAGAAATCTACCTACTCTAAGGAATTAGGCTGTGTAAGAGTCCTTTAGATAGTGCTATCCCACCATTGAGAGGTAGGTAGCACCATCGTTGGAGGTATTCGGGTCAATTCGATTAAGGGACAATGTGTTCACCGAAGCAATGGTAGGACATCTTAGAAGTAACCCTAATGTCCTAGATCCTTTTATCCGAGGCAACCGTTTCGAGGCAACTGGATCTTTTAGACAGAAGGGCGACCTCTAAGACACCCTATACTTGATGACCACGTCGAGGCAACTAGTGAGGCGTACCCTAGAAGTGGCATGTGCTTTGTGTGTTGTTTTCATGTTATGTTTATCTTGTACATGTTATTTGTGAGCTACGGATTAATTTTATTTGACATACATTCTTGCAGGCATATTAGCAGTTAGGAGTGCGGAAAATAAATAGCAGAAATGTAAATCTAGCTATTACAAGGCGCGGGTCTATACATCGCCAAAAAAACAAAACCCTTTTGGAAATAAAGTGCGAGAAATAGTAAATAAAGAGATAAACCTAATTTATATTACATATCCGGAAACAGTTACATAAATAATCAAAAATAAGAATAATGCGCGAAAGAATTAAATTGGAACGTCTTAGGGTTTTGACCCTTTTTTGAATAAGAATTAAATTTTTGTCCTTTTTTGTGATTAAATTAAAACTAATAACTAATTAATTAATTAATTAAGAAAATATTTTTTGTGTTTTTTTTATATTTTTAATGAAAATAAAATAAAAAGAATTAAAATTAAAAGTTAACCTAATTCTAAATTGTTTTTATTTATTATAAAGAAAAGAGATTAAAATTGACCTAATTAAACTATTTTATTTGTTAGTATTTTATTTACAAAAATAACATGAAATTAATAATAATAATAATAATAATATTAGTTCTTTTTTGATTTTTTATTGTGAAAGGGTTAAATAATTTGTTAATGAGTAATTAATAAAAAAAACAATAGAATTAAACAAAGCAATTAATAAGAAAGAAAAAAAAAAGCAAACCCAAAGGGGGGTTCTGGGCCAGCAATGGGGGTTTTTGTAAGCAAGCTGAGGCCCATTAAGCACAAAGTCACGTTGACTCCTGGAATCATGTGCGTATGGTTGACTGAAGAGCATGGTGCTCATCATTTCCTGGCCACTGGATTGTTGTTTGTAGACACTTGGCATACTGAAGCGTCAGGGCACATGGTGTACCACCTTTAGAAGCCTGCACAGGAATACATTGAGAACAATGGAAACAAGGAAATTGGGGGACCTGGGAATCGAACCCAGGTCCCAATGATTACCAAGCACGTTGCCAGCCACTCCACCACTTTGTTTCAGTCATCAATAAAACAAACATGAATTAATATATGCAATAATCATTTCCAAGGCTGCCAAACTAAAAAAACGCGCGCATCTCATTTGAATGGACCAACCATGTTCTTCCACGTAATCATCTTCTTCGCGTTTCCTGAAACAAAAACAAACAAATAACGGGGGTTTTAAACCCCCACAAAATGCAAACGTCCAAAATAGCGATTAGGGCTACAGGTAATATAAAAAAGGCGCGACGGTTGGGTTGAATTCGTCTAGCCTTGACGAATTCAACCATATACGTCTCAAGGTCCAATTTTTCTGTATGTGCAAAGCCCTAAAATCCAAGCTTCAAAACCCTAGGTTGCTTCAATGGTGTTTTTTAATTCAGAGCACCATAATCAAATTGAATCATACCACTAGCTTCAGAATGGTCCTATTAACACAAATCAATCCAAAAAAGAGGTTAAAAATGCATAAATAAGGATATGCGATTATGGAAAAATATTCAAACCGTGGGACTTGTTGTGGATGATTCTTGGAGTGTTAAGGCTTGTTCTTGACTGCAAATCGTTCCTGGGAATGTCAACAATGCGTTTGAATCACTCTAGGGCTCTGAATTGACCTGCAATATGGAAAACAATTTTTGGTTTTTCTTTCAATTTTTGGAATTTGGCTATGCCGTTTCAATGAGCTCTAGGTCGTGTATCAGGCTTGTCACACTTGCATATGTATGTATGAATGAGAATCAGTCACATTAAGAGCCAATGATCCATTGCAATGATGTTTTTGGATTTCTTCATAACCACCATTAAAGCATTTTACAATTTTGTTCAAATTTGAATTTTCATGCTTAAAATGGCCCTAGCACGAAATTGGTAGGTTGTTCATGACACATGAAAGCCATTCAAAACTCAAAGATACCATTTAATTCATTTTTTTTGATTTTTTTTGAATTATTATGGATTAAAATGAATTAAATCCATAAAAATTAAATAAAAATGAAAAAATAAATGTTTGGTCTTGTAATTGGTCATGGGACACGTGGGTGGCATGACAAGGCTGAATCAAATGGAAAAAAGTGGGCCCTTTTGTCAAAAATTGAAGTTTCAAGGATAGTTGACTTTTGCCATTTCACAAAAATTTCCCAACTTCTCCAATGCATATCTTGCTCAATTTTGATCATATGAACATGTTCTTGGACATTTTGGAAAGGTCTTGAAGTCCTCTAACCAATGCCTTTGGTTCCATGTCATTTGAATTTACCAATTTCAAGTTATGGTCTTTGACTTAAAATGCCTTTTTGTTGACTTTTGAAAATGACCTATAATGTTGAAATTGATAACTTTTTGTGAGAGCATTTCTTGGACTTGGAATGTGAAGATAAGTTGTAGAAAATGTCATCCCCTTCAAAATGAGCATTGGATGGGATTTTTCTGATGAACCATGAAAAATTTATGCCTTGGTCAAGTTACAGTTGACTTTTCACCTGTCCAAAAATAGAAACTTTTGCATCTTGACGATTTTTGAGCCATGCTTGTGGAATCATGATCAAGACTTGATCAAATGATGATTGTGAGCTCAAAATAAGATGTTGACCAAATTTTTTGACTTTTGACTGCCAAATGATCATTTTGCCCCTGCAGTTGATTGTGAAGCAATTAGGGTTTTTGACTGTGCAACTTGACCCTGTGAGCCTTGAAACTTGGCATGTAGATGCTTGACAATGTTTATAGGCATATGTGACTTGATTGAGCCCTTGAAAACCTCAACTTCCTTGAAGGAACCAAAACCCTAATTTTGACTGGCTTAGGAGGATGGTTGAACTGTGCAACCCTTAAGTAGACTTGAGATGATGCTTGCCAAAACTTTGAAGAATATGGGAGGGAAAATTTTGGGGTACAACACCTGCGAACGCAGACATAGTCAAAAAATACTACGCATGAAACAAACCCGACAAGTCGAAAACCCGAAAGGGCGACTTGGGCAAAAATGGGCATCCCGGTGAACCGAAAACCCGAAAGGGCGGTTCAGGCAAAAATTAGGGATAAAACAAAAAAAATCTGTACACCCGGCAAGTCGAAAACCCGAAAGGGCGGCTTGGGCAAAAAGCGGTTTCCCGGTGGATTAAAAACCCGAAAGGGCGATCCAGGCAAAAGTTAGGGAATTAAAGCGTATGACTATGTCTCGTCGGATCACTTTAAAGAACAATCTCTTCATCAGCAAGCTCCAAGCTTCTGATCAATCCAATCATCGGCGCACGAAGCATTGAATGGACAAGATATTCAGAGTTGTGAAGGCTATAGCAGAATGGGAACCCCATGAAATTATTCCACATAGCCATCTTTCTTTTGTATAAATTTTTCAATTTTTACGACAACATCCTCTTACTAGGATGTCTGTCTCCTTTGTACAAAGATACTCATAAAAAGTTAATACAAATACTTTTCCAAATACAGAAATTTGCTTTGTCGTCCTTTTTCTCTTTTGCACTTATGTTTTATTTGAGAAACGTCCAATGTTTTGTTAAATAGGCATATGCATTTGAACATAATCATTCTCTTACAAATCAAGAAAGATGATTGCAGTTAGTTTAAGGGTACAAATAGATATCTTGATGCCCTTTCAGAAGGAATCCCCAGCGATTCTAAACTCCAAATTCCTCAACAAGGTTCAAATCTAGAACTTAAATTCCCCAAACAGAGTTAAACTTCTGGATCTTCCACAGAACAAAAGCTTTCTCAAAACTGATTTCCCCAGCCAGAGAGCCTTCCAGAACTTAATTCCCCTCAGGGTTAGGCATCCCCAGTGGAGCCCTAAAATCTGGAAATCCTATCCCCAGTGGAGCTAAAACTTCCAACTATCAATCCCCAGCAGAACCAGAATAGTGAACCTTCTCCCCACCGAGATACTTCCCACCAGACTGAAGATTCTCAGTCTTACGTCCCCAGCATGAGTCTACCAGGTTCTGGACTCCCCAGTAGAGATCATCAGAATTCTCTTGCCCCGCAAGTCACTAAGGAGTTCCAATCCCCAGCAGTGGTCCTAGGATCCCTCGACAATTGAAGATCTTGTTCCCCAGACAGTCAGCAGTCCCAGGACTTCTCATTTTCAACCATCAAAGGATTTTCAATCCCCTGTCACAGTCAAAGATTCACTTTCCCTGGCAGCAATCAATATTCTATTATCTCCGGCTATCCAGGATTCCTCTATCCACAGCAAGACAGCTCATCAGCGGGCATGCGCATTCATTACATCCATATCATAAACATTGATATAACATATATTGCATCATACATTTCATGCAACATAACTTTGTGTTTAGCTAACATTTTGCCCTTTTCAGGATAAGAATAAAAGGCTATCATTAACAATTTCAGATACAGTTTTACACGGACTCATCATCAGGCAACCCTACACCGGTTCCTTCTCAATTCCAGATGCAGTTTTACACGGACTCATCATCAGGCAACCCTACACCGGTTCCTTCTCCACTTCAAGACTTCTGAAAACAGTTTACGGGTTCTCCAGATACGGATGTTAACCTATCGCTTGTTCAGATTCTTTAACTTCTGAAAACAGTTTACGGATTCTCCAAACACGGATGTTAATCTATCGCTTGTTCAAACTCCACCTTTGAAAACAGTTTACAGACGCTTCCCAGCATGGATGCTGCTCTATTGCTTATTCAATTTCAAGACTTCTGAAAACAGTTTACGGGTTCTCCAGACACGGATGTTAACCTATCGCTTGTTCAGATTCTTCAACTTCTGAAAAAAGTTTACGGATTCTCCAAACACGGATGTTAATCTATCGCTTGTTCAGACTCAAACTTTGAAAACAGTTTACGGACGCTTCCCAGCATGGATGCTGCTCTATTGCTTATTCAACTTCAAGACTTTTGAAAACAGTTTACGGGTTCTCCAGACACGGATGTTAACCTATCTCTTGTTCAGATTCTTCAACTTCTGAAAACAGTTTACGGATTCTCCAAACACGGATGTTAATCTATCGCTTTTTCAGACTCAACCTTTGAAAACAGTTTACGGACGCTTCCCAGCATGGATGCTGCACTATTGCTTATTCAACTTCAAGACTTCTGAAAACAGTTTACGGGTTCTCCAGACACGGATGTTAACCTATCGCTTGTTCAGATTCTTCAACTTCTGAAAACAGTTTACGGATTCTCCAAACACGGATGTTAATTTATCGCTTGTTCAGACTCAACCTTTGAAAACAGTTTACGGACGCTACCCAGCATGGATGCTGCTCTATTTCTTATTCAACTTCAAGACTTCTGAAAACAGTTTACGGGTTCTCCAGACACGGATGTTAACCTATCGCTTGTTCAGATTCTTCAACTTCTGAAAACAGTTTACAGATTCTCCAAACACGGATGTTAATCTATCGCTCGTTCAGACTCAACTTTTGAAAACAGTTTACAGACGCTTCCCAACATGGATGCTGATCTATTGCTTATTCAACTTCAAGACTTCTGAAAACAGCTCACGGGTTCTCCAGATACGGATGTTAACCTATCGCTTGTTCAGATTCTTCAAACAATTTACGGATTCTCCAAACATGGATGTCAATTTATTGCTTGTTCAAACCCCCCAGTTCAGAGATGTTCCAAAAACATGGACACCTTTCCAATACTCATGTCTTTCACCTACAACATACCTTCCAGATGGCATCTTTAAGCCCATCTCCAAATGGCATCTTTAAGCCCATTCCCGCACCCATGCTTTGACGAGTGCAAATTTAAGGGCACTCTAGTGTCCAATCTCCTTTTACCTTCGAGACGCGAAAGGCAAACCTGCCAATCTAACTCTTCAGGTGCAAGAAGATTGAACAGGGGCAACTGTTGTACCCCAAAATTTTCCCTCCTATTTCATCAACATTTTCTCACCACAAGACCCTTGGAGCTCAAGATCAAGTTAGGGTTTGCTCTGCTCAAGACTCCTCATTGCACTATTGACCCAAATTAGGGTTTGAGTTTGCACAAAAATGTTTTGACCTAAAATGCCCAAAGTGACTTTCATGCTTCATGTTGGACCTACAAGTTTATCCATACCAAGTTTCAGGCCTTGATTCCAATCTTTGCCCAATTAATTAGACAGTTGACCTAGAAATCAGCTGTATTGGGGAAAAAGTCAACTGTGGCCAATTGACAGTCAAACTTCATAATTTTTGACCCACATCAACATAATGAACTCATATTAACCATTTGGTCAAGTTTGGATCACAATTCCATAAGAAATTTGATCAGATCACCAAAAGGGCAAAATGGTCATTTCTAGGGTTTTGACTGCACAAAGGCAATTTTTGACTGTTTGACCTAACCAATTGCAAACCAAGCTCACATATGGACTCAAGAACTCAATGGCATTGTCTTGACACATTCAACAAGTTTAGAAGATCTCAAATGCACAAGATTGACAGATGAATTTTCCAGTCAACTGATCAAAATTTGACTGTATACTGAAAAGTCAAACTTTGACTTTTTTGTCAAAATCAAGTGCCAAGATTCATTTTTCATCAAGACATGTCAAATTATGAAACTTGTTCATCAAGAAACCCAAAATTGCAAATTAGGGTTTAAAATGAAGAAATTTCATAACTTAGAAATTTTCTAAGTTATAAAATTTCCTTATTTTTTCCTAACTTTGTCCCATTTTTTCACCAAGATGCAAATGGATTCAAACAAAACTTGAAACATTAAAATTGTAGTCCATTGAAAAATCTACAACTTTGATTCACAAAGTTTTCTCAAAGGAAGCTTGTAGCTCAAGTTATGATTTTTGGAATAAGGGTGCAAAACATTCTTAACTTAGAAAATTTTTGACCTATTCTAGGCAGGATTTTTGTCCAACTTCATGGTCATTTTTCACATGCTTCCACTTGGAGTTTCAATTTGCATTACAAAGATGGATTGTAGTACACATTCCAATCTTTCCAAATTATACAAGAACTTCTCAAACACCCTTGTGGTTAGGGAGAATCGAATTAGCAAAGTTGGGCAAAATCCATTTTTTGTTCATAACCAAATACATGTTCATACATTGGCATTTTTCAAATCAGCTTGTACAAGCTAGCTTACAGGCCTCAAAACCAGTTTCACACACCATAATTAAATGCCTAACCATTGTGCTAAGGTGTTATTTTGTTCATTTGGTCATTACATGCAAGATTAACCCTTAATTGGAAAAAGCATATTTGCCATTTTGATAAAGATGCACTTTATGTCAAATTCAAAATCCAAGAGGTATGGGCCAGATCTTTGAGGCTAGCATTTGTACACAAATCCCTCTGATCAAGAAGAAGAGATGCAGCATACTTTAGGGCATTGCACAAGCCTGTATTGAAACTTGCATTTTCTTGCTTCAAGTAGAAGAAAACTTGGAAAAACACATACCAACTCTCATTCCTGTAAACACCAACCTAAGCAAACTTTGTTCTCATCTTACATACACCCTAACTGACCTAAAACACGATTCCTTCATCCTCAATCCATCCTCATATCCAAAAGCACAGTTTTTCTACAAAACAGAGTCCCTGCTGCAGATTGACTTCCACAGTCCATTCCACTCGTGCACTTTGGCCAAAAAGAGTTCAAACATGTTCCATATCATCCACTGAAGCTATCCCAAGCATTAAATCCAAGCTGTAACATCCTTAACATCGTTTTCCATTTTTGCTTTCAAGCTGTGTAGGTGGACTTCCATAGCACGATACAGGCAGTTTCAGAGCAAGCCAAGCATAGGAGAAGCATCCTTGGACTTCAGACAAGCTGTACCAAAGCTCAAACTTCATTGAAGATACCTCCATTGTTGTACACGACTCAAGCTGAAACAGGTAAAAACATGAACTTCTATCTCTCAATATAGGAAGAGTTAGGCTTAGGTTTGTGAATGAAACATGTTCTCCTCATAGCCCTGAAACCATCCATATACTTACTTTTCATTTATATTGAGTATGCTGTGAGAATTTTGGCCATGAACATTGGAGAAAATTTAGGTCAGAAATTGGGGATGAAGAAATTCTCCCTCGTTTCTTAGAGTTAGGTTAAGTTTTTTATATGTATGAATTCGTCTCTTGATGCTCTACATTGTTTATGTTATGAGTTTTTGTTAAAAGTCAAAGAATCAGGAGTTTGAATGAAGCATAGAGGGTGCGCGTTTTTGAGACAGAAGCTGGAGGTTGAAGAAGGGTGACTTGGGTTGGGCCTGAGTTGTTTTTGCTCTTTGCACACTTTTTCCATTTTTGCACCCCCCTTGGCCCATTATGTGAAATGCTTATTATTTTTGCTTTTTTCTTTTTGATTTTGATTTCATATTTTTATTCAAACATGAAAAAACACTAAAAATATTTTTTCTCATTTTTTTGCATTTATTTGGTATTTATTTGTTTCATTTAGCATATGTATATAAATAAATGTAATACTTTTTATTTAAGATATTAAAAAATAATACAAAAATATATATATTTTCAGTCATTATTTTTTATTCACATTTTGAAAACATTTTCTAAAATATACCATTTTTGTAAATAATTAATATTTTATTCTTGTATATATTTAGTATATTAAAATATATAATATAAATACTTATATATTTATTGGAATACTTAGGATAAAATATGAAAATAATACATTTTTATTTTTTATTAATATATGACATTAAAAAATACTTTTTTTTTTGCAATATACTTCTTTTTTTTTATTTTTGTTTAAACAAATATATAAATATTGTATATAATTAATAAATAATTGTTATTTATTCAAAAATTAGGGTTTTGCCCTAAACCATAAAAATATTCCAAATTTGACCTTTTTATTTTTGTTTATATTTTACATTGAAAAATACTTTTACATACATAAAAAACCATTTTTGTGCATAATACATTTTGCATATTTATTGTATTTATTTAATTATTGTACAATTAAATAATTTGTATATTCGATATGGATGTAATAGTTTTAGATTTAATTTCTTGCTAAATATCCCCCCATTCAAACATTTGTACCCCCATCCCCATAATCATGTTGTAATAATTTAGGACTTTAAATTTCCGCATTTAAAAGCTTTCAAATTATGCCATGATAGACCTAGGGTTTGTATGCAAATCAAATAACAAATAGCTTGACTAATACAAAGACAAAAATGTATGAAAATGGACAACACCAAGCACACTTGCACCCCTAGGGTTACTCCACTTGTTGCCTTCAAAAATGGGCCATGTTGCATGTTGGGTGTCTTTGGCAAAACAAAACAAATCAAATGATCATAGTCCCTCGATGACGCTTTCTCAAGTTGTCTAAAAAATGATCAAGTCCCTTAAAGGAAAATTTGCCAAAGACATTTGGCACTATTGCATTCATGGTCTAAACGATGACCCACGTCCATCCCGTTGACATCCTAACACAAGATTTTCCACCAAATACAATGGTGGAACAATACTGTTAAAAGGGTTAAAACATAAGAAAGATCTTTGAGAAATTTAGGGTAGATAGCTCTTGGTTACTTGACCAACTTGCAAAACAAATCCTTGCCATTTTTCAAAACACACTCCACAACACACTTTCAAAACAACTTTCAAAAACCTTGAAACATCTTTTCAAAAAGACAAACACCTTTTGTAAAACATTCGAGTAAAGAATTGTTACAAGGGTTGCCTAGACAAGGCATCTTTTTCAAAATATTTTCAAAACCACACACACAAAGCACCATTTCAAACAATTGAAAGCACCATTTCAAACAATTGAAAATACAAGGCAAGTGATCTAAGAAAGTAACTAAGAGCCCATGGATAACCATGGATAGAAAGGGTGATAATACCTTCCCTTTCTATAATCTACTCCCCGAACCCATGAAAACATCTCAAAGGTTTTTCCTGTGCTTTTTTAACCTTTCCTTAGGATAAAATAAAAAGTAGGTGGCGACTCTTGCTAAACCGAAACATTTGCGAAAACAAACGCAAAACCCCAAGTCAGTTCTCCCACCGTATCACAAAAGGCACTTTGTATGCTCTAACGAAAAACAACCTTATTTAAGATGCCCGTCGAAGATGCCTTATTGGAGATGCCCATCGAAAGGCCCTATATCAATCGAAGGACCTTTTGCAAATGCCAATTGAAGGACCTTCTGTAGATGCCAATCGAAGGATCTTTTGCATATGTCAATCGAAGGGCCTTTTGCAGATGCCAATCGAAGGACCTTTTGTAGATGCCAATCGAAGGATACTTAACCATCATTCAAAAAAATTCCTTTTATTTAGGCAAAGGTTTGCAACCACCTATGCAAGAGGAAATCTTGGAAAAACATGAGAGGGAAAATTTTGGGGTACAACAGTTTCCCCTGTTCAACCTTCCTAAACCTGAGGATGTAGATTGGCTTGTATGCCTTTCGTGATCTGAAAGTGAAAGGTGATTAAACACTAGAGTGCCCAGAAATTTGCACTCGTCTGAAGTAACATTGTTGGTGGATAATATCGGGAATGGGCTTATAGATGCCATTTGGAAAATATGACAGAAGATTGTCAGAGATGGGCTTAAAGATTCCATCCAGAAAATATGAAGGAGAGTCGTCGGGGATGGGCTTAAAGATGCCATCTAGAGAACAATGTTGATTTCATGAGATATTCCTTTGTGAGGATTCCTATTCCTGTTGTTGAGGAGGACTCCGCTTGAGGAATGTTGGTCTCTGTTTTGAGAAATGGAGTCCAGGAGCTTCAGTTGTCCATTAGTCTACCGGGGCATTATCTCTTGGCTGGAGATACGAAAGCGAACTGTTATCTGGTCAGGATCCGGGCTTCACATCGACTTGCTGAGGATAAATAAGGCTGACTGTTATCCGGTCGCATTCCAGGCTTCACAACAACTTATCGGGGAATATGAAATTAAATGCTATCTGGTTGTTGTTGTACCCCAATTTTTTCCCCTAAGATCCCTTCATCATATCATGTTGATTCCATCACAACAAGATCACATTAGGATTCTTGGTTCCCCTCCCTATATTTAGCTTTGCTCTTTGAGAAATCACTGAGCACCTTGACTTGTGTTCTTTTGTGATCATGAATATTTTTTGTCTTGATTTCTTCTTTTCATTAATAAAATACAATGTTGGTTTGTCTTGCTTGTTATCCATGTAGGTAAAGGCAATAAGATTCAGCAAGTTGCTCCATGGGTTCATGAGTTTATTTCCATGCCCTAGTTAATAAAGCTTGAGAAGTCCAAGCCTCACCATTGAAGTTTTTTTGGAGGAAATGGCATGGAAAGTTTATTTTGGTTCACCACATTTCAAGATTATCAAATTTGATCCAAAAAAGTACAAGGGGTTGATTGAAAAAATAGTCATGTTTGGACAAGACTTTGTTCCATTTGGTCACAAGTGTATATTTCTCTCAATTCTCAAGATATGGAAGTGGTTGTGGTTGCTATGAGTTCTTATTATCATCCTTAACAACTTATATTTACAAAAACATTTGTTTTAGTACAAGAAGTTTGTTCAAAATGTTCAAAGTTCCTCAAGGCATGTTTCTTAATCTAGGAGCTAGGGTTTTGAACTTCAGAGGAGTATATCTTGCTCATCTTTTGGTATTTTTAAGTGATTCCAAAGACATCATTCTCTTTAAAGGGTTATTAACGCGGAATAGTGTGACATTAAGGATTTGATGTATTTTGATATGAAAATTCGTGAGAATTAGGAGTCTTCCCACATATACATGGCACATATATTACAAAGATGAACAAGAGATCAGTGATATAGTATAGAGAAGCTTCTCTGATAAGGTGGTATGAGCCTCTAGTGTGGTGGAGCGATGTGGACCTAAAAGATTATCGCTCTAATGCCCAAGTCATTGAAGTTAGATAAGTGTAATTTGAAAGAGTGAGAATGAATGAATACTTGTTATGGTACGTGACAAGTTTATATATGGTGAGTTATTAAAATTACTCGTGCTTGATTTGATATGGGTTGTGGGAGATTGTCTTATCTAATCTAACAGTGTCTAATGAGCCAATGGCTCAGATCAGGTACAAGACCTTCTAGCGAGACTCCACGTGTTTTTCGCTCTTCGACGAGGATGCTTTAGATTGGGTCGGTCTTGTTGGACCTTTGGTCGACCCATAACAAAACTCAACCATCATCCCATCTCATTATTGTGATACGGTGGCAGAACCGGACTGTTTTAGGAAAATGTTGGTTTGCATTTTATGTTTATGTTCGCAAAATGTCGCGATAAGCAAGAGTCGCCATCGACTTTTATTTTATCCAACTGGAAAGTAAAAAAGCACATAAAAATTCCTTTTCCAAGATTTTGAGTACGGGGGATAGATTATAGAAAGGAAAGGTATTAGCACCCTTTCTATCCGTAGTTTTCTACGGCCTCTTAGGTACTTGCTCATCATTTAAAAATTTCTTCCGTGTTTGTGTGATTTGAAAAGTTTTTGTTTTTACTTCGTTCTAACCCTTGCTTCTGTCTTCAAGAGTGTTACGAAGTGTTTTTAAAAACTTTGGTTTGAAAGAGAGTGTAAGTGTGGAAAAGTTTGTTTTGAGCAAATACCTACTAGCATCTACATACTCGAAAAAGAATGTTCCTGTTCTTGTTTCCTTTAGACAACGCTATCCTACTATTGAGAAATAGGTAGCACCGTCGTTGGAATTGTAAAGGTCAATTAGAAAGGGACGTAAGATCACTAAAGCAATGTTAGAACGTCTTAGTAATAACCCTAATGTCTTAAGATCATATTCGAGGCAACATTTCCGAGGCAACCTTTCCGAGGCAACATTTCCGAACGAGACTTTTGATCTTTGTTTAGACAAAAGAGCGACCACTAAAACACCCTATACTTAATGATCGTTTACCGAAGGCAACCGAAGTGAAAGTATACCCTAGGAGTGCGCATGTGTGAGTGATTCAATTTCAGTTATTATCTTTGTGCATTTAGGGTTTGCTAACCATTTTAAATTTAACATAGATTCTTGTCATGCCACCCTATTATCATACATCTAACAGTTAATATTTGCGAAAATAAAAATGCGGAAAATAAAGCTACGCTATTACAAGGCTTTGGGGAGGGGGATTAATTACATAGCCAAAAAACTGTAAAAAAAATCCTAATTAAACTGTTACATCCCATGAGCAATTACATCAATATTGTAAAAATAAATAAATGCGCGATGAAACGAGAACGGGAGAAAAATAGGGTTTTGACCCCGTCTAACCTAATTAAAAGAAACATTATTTTTGTTGTTTTGATTATTTTAAGAAAAAAAGAATAAGGTTTTAAATTGAATACAAACCTAATTACTAATTAATTTAAATTAATACAAATAATTATTTTTGACCTATTTTTATATTTTGTGATTTTTAAGAAAAAAGAAAATAAATGTTAAATCAAGTAAAACCTAATTTTCTAATCTATTTTAGTTTATTTACAAAAGAATTAAGGTTACCCTAAAATTAAATTACACTAATTAAATTAATTTTTGATAAAAGATAAAAACCTAAATTTAATTTGATGAAAATAATTTTTATGAGTTTTTTATAAAAAAGAAATTAATTTTGTGTTAGTAAAATAGTTTAAATGAATTAAATAAAGAAAATATAAAAAGAAAAGGAAAAAGAAAATGGGCCTGGTAAACAACAGTTTGAGGGGTGCCCTTAGTAGCTTTTGGGCCCAAAAATCTATTGGCCCATATTGACTTCCTTGATCCAATGTTTGCACGTTGACTGGGATGCATGGTTGACCCTCACGTGATGGCCTTCAGATCTGGCCTTCTGGAGATCTAATGATTGAACCTTGAGGGTACATGGGGGTCTTCATGCCTGTGCACACGCCTGATCATGCAAGTAAAAATAATATGAAATACATGGGGGACCTGGGATTCGAACCCAGGTCCTATGGCCTTTTCATTCACCTCAACACCAACTGAGCCAAGCGCGCTTGTTGTATATCAAACAATAATTAATCAATATATTAAAAACAAGCACAATAAAAATTATCAACGCGCGAAATTTAAATGGAGCAATCAGGGCTTGCCACGCCATCGTCTCTAACCTCCCTCCATTGCTAAAAGTATGATAACTTTTACCTATGGACCAAAAGCGTAGGTACAGACCCTACAATTTTCCAAAATCACGTATATGCATGATAAACAAAACCTAAAGCCATAGACCAATTCGCCTTGGTCTGGTGAGCATCATGGCGCCTTTCTTGTGGACCAATTTTGCCTGTATAAAAAGATCCAAAAACGCAACAAGAAACCCTAGCAATGGCGTATCTCTATAGGGTTAGCAAAAACGCAATTAATTATTACCAATAGTTTGCAAATGCTTCCAGGATTCAGAATATATACATGATTCATGCTACAAATGCCTAAACAATGATATTGGATTTCAAAAAAGGAGGGAGGTCGTGAAGCTCTTACCTCGCGTTTCTGGGCACAAAAACGCTTGCTTTTGATTGGTATAGCTTCCTTGTACTCCCAGGAAGCGAATGAGATGGCTTGGGAGTCTTGAAAATGCTTGGAAGTATGAAAACAAATCACCACTTTTCTTGATTTTTTTGAAGTTTGTTCTTCAACCTACACGCCCCAAAACCTTGTCCTTTTGATATGAATTTGTTCAATATATATCATTGAGTGAATTAGGTTTGCAAATGTGCATCCAATCTTTTTCAATTATGGTCTTTGATCATGATTTGATTCCCATGAAAATCTTTCCAAAATAAGCCAAAAACCAATCTTTTTATGCACAAACATGCCTTGCACGATTTGATTTTGTTGCTAGCTGTATAAGGGACCTGAAATATGCACCAAATCTCAAGACTTAAATGATTTTGATATTTCCATGATTTATTTAGATTTAATTTGATTTAATTGAAATAAAAAATCAAAATAAATGGAAAAAATAAAATAAAGTCAAGTGGGAAGAGTCATGGCTCGTGGACCATGTTATAAACTTAATTCAAGTACAAAAAGTTGGGCCCATTTGACAAAAATTGCAATTTGAGGCACTTTTGACTTTTGGCAATTTTTGCAAAAAAGGTCAACTTCACCAATGCATAACTTCCTCAATTTTGACTCTATGAGGGTGTTATTGGACTTTTTAGAAAGCTTGAGATGTCCTCTAGGCAACCCTTTTTGTATCATCTCAATTGAGTCTTCCATGTTCATGTATGAAGCTTTGACAAAAAAGGTGTTTTTGTTGACTTTTCAAAATGACCTATAATGTCCAAATTCATAACTTCTTGTGAGTGCATATTTTGAACTTGGGAGCTGAAGATGAATTGTAGGGCATTGCATCCTCTTCAAAATGAGCTTTGGATGGCTCATTCTTGATAAAGTATCAGAAATTTATGCTTGGTCAAAGTTAAGTTGACTTTTCCTACAAAACCTTAATTTAGCAACTTTTGGGTTTTGATGAATTGTGAGAAATCCTTGAGAAATCATGATCAACCCTTGATAAAATGATTAATAATACTTCAAAATGAGAATTTTGACCAAAAATCTTGAAGTTTGACTGTATGTGGACCATAATTGACTTTTGCCCTAGCACATTCGATTTTTAGGCCTTTGAGCAATTGACTGAGCAAACTTCCTTTGCAAGTCTTGAAACTTGACATGGATGATCTTGAAAACATATTAGGACAATTGTGAGCATTTGGGATCCCTTGGAATCAAGTATCTTGATGCAACATGAAACCCTAATTTGAGGTAGACTGCCTTAGGAGAGAGTTTGTTTGGCCAACCCTTGGACTTCCTTGAGCCATTTGAGGACCTCACTTGAAATGTATTGAGAAATATGGTAGGGAAAATTTTGGGGTACAATAACTGCCCCTGTTCAATCTTCTTAAACCTGAGGATGTAGATTGACTTGTCTGCCTTTCGTGATCTAAAGGTTGAAGATGATTGAACACTAGAGTGCCCAAGAAATTACACTCGCATGAAGTGGTATTTGTCTTGTGATGTCGGGAATGGGCTTATAGATGCCATTTGGAGGTTGATGATGGAATATGGGCTTAAAGATGCCATCCAAAGGAGGGTCGATCGCATAAGAGATTCCTTAGCGAGAGCTTGTATAACTGTTGTTGAGGAAGATTTCGCTGGGGAATGTTGTTCTCTGTCTTGGTAAGAGTTGAATTTTAGGAGCTTAAGTCATCCGTTATTCTACTGGGGAATCATCTCTTGGTCGAAGAGGTGAAAATGAACTACTATATGGTCGTGATCCAGGCTTCATAGTGATTAGATCGACTTCTATCTGGTTGTAATCCAGGCTTTACAGTGACTTACTGGGGAGATGAGATTAAACTTGCTATCCGGTTGTAATCCAGGCTTTACAGTTTCCCAATTCTTATCTGGTCGTACTTCAGGCTTCAGAAGGAATTAAGTTGTTATCCGGTCGCATCCGGGCTTCAACTTGAATTTAGGGCACACTAATATCCGGTCGACTCCGGGCTTCTTAGTAATTGTCCAGGTAAAACTGCTATTTGGTCGAAATCCAAGCTTCGCAGTGTCTTGTACCACTATCTGGTCGTAATCCAGGCTTCACGATGTTTCATACCATTATCTGGTCGAATCCAAGCTTCACGGTGTCCTGTACTGCGATCTGGTCGATTCCAGGCTTTACAATACCTTACTTCTTATCTGGTCAAAATCCAGGCTTCAGAAGAAATCAAGTGGTTATCCAGCTTCATCCGGGCTTCCATTTGATTTTAAGGCCTACTAATATCTGGTCGACTCCGGGCTTCATAGTAATTGGCCGGGTGAACTGCTATTTGGTCGAAATCCAAGCTTCGTAGTGTCCCTTATTGTTATCTGGTCGTAATCCCAAGCTTCAGTGTTCTTTACCGCTATCTGGTCGTAATTCAGGCTTCACGATGTATTATACCGCTATCTGGTCGTAATCCAGGCTTCACGATGTCTTATACCATTATCCGGTAGAATCCGGGCTTCATGGTGTTCGGGGAAATCAAGATATTATCCGGTCGAATCCGGGATTCATAACTTGCATTAAAGATATACCATTATCTGGTCATAATCCAAGCTTCGTAGTATTCTTGGCTGCTATCTGGTCGTAATCCAGGCTTCACAATGTCTTCTACCATTATCTGGTCGAGTTCAGGCTTCATGGTGTCTTGTAGTGTTATCTGGTCATAATCCAGGCTTCACAATAACTTGTTAAGCTGCTATCCAGTCGACTCCGGGCTTCACGGCTTGTGTTTATGATATACCACTATCTGGTCATAATCCAGGCTTCATGGTGTCTTTGTACTGCTATTTGGTCGTAATCCAGGCTTCACAATAACTTGCTGGAGATTAAACTATTATCCGGCCAAATCCGGGCTTCATAGCTTGTTTTCAAGGGATACCACTATCTGGTTGTAATCCAGGCTTTGCGGTATTCTGATACTGTTATCTGGTCATTCTCCGGGCTTCACAATATGATGGAGGAATCAAGATATTATTTGGTCGTACCCGGGCTTCATAGCTTGAACTTATTGAGAATTTGATTGTATCTTTTTCTGAAATGTAAAGAGTTAGCCGTATGTAATGTCGTGATGCATGACATGTCTCGAGCAATGATGTTCTCAAAATAAATGAGATTGTGTTGTATGATGCGTGTTGTACCCCAAAATTTGCCCTCCCATATTCTTCAAGAATTGCAAAGAGCATGCTTCAAAATCTCCCAAGGGTTGCACAGTCCAATGGCCTCCTAACAGTCAAAAATTAGGGTTTTGGTTCTAACAAAGAAATTGAAGTTTCCAAGGGTCCAAACAAGTCCCACATGCCTATAAACATTGTCAAGTATCCTCATGCTAAGTTTCAAGACTTACAGCACAAAATTGCACAGTTAAATGCCCTAATTGCTCAGCAGTCAACTATAGGGGTAAAATGGTCATTTGACAGTCAAAAGTTCAAATTTTTGGTCAACATCTTATTTTGAAGCCACAAACATCATTGGATAAATTCTTGATCATGATTCTCAAGGCATGGCTCAAAAAGTCTCAAGATGCAAAAGTTTCCATATTTGGACAGTTGAAAAAGTCAACTGTAACTTGACCAAGGCATAACTTCCACATGGTTTATCAGAAAAATTCCATCCAAAGCTCATTTTGAAGATAATGACATTTCCTACAACTCCTCTTCACACTTCAAGTCCAAGAAATGCTCTCACAAAAAGTTATCAATTTCAACATTATAGGTCATTTTCAAAAGTCAACAAAAAGGGACTTTAAGTCAAAGGCCATAACTTGAGATTTGTAAATCACAATGACATGGGACCAACGGCATTGGTTAGAGGACTTCAATACCTTTCCAAAATGTCCAAGAACATGATCAAAGCTTAAAAATTGAGCAAGATATGCCTTGTGGAAGTTGGGAAATTTTTGGGAATTTTGAAAAGTCAACTTTGTTTCAAATGCTTCAAAATTGCTAATGGGCCACATTTTCTTCCAAGAATCATCATCCAAAGTTTATGCACGACCATTTGGCCCAAAGGGGAATTATTTCATCATTTTTTATTATTTATTTGAATTTTTAATCACTATTAATTCATTTAATGAAATAAAATATGACAAAAATAGAAAACCATGTTTTTTAGTCCCTTTTTGCAGCATATTCTCTCCAATAAAACCTCAAGATTCGTGCACACCCAATTTGGAAAGGTTTGGCCATGATTGGTACCAAAAGCACATGGAAAAAATTTGAAAAGATTTCATTAAAAATCAAATATTTGATTCATCAAAACATTGATTTTTTGGCTTGAATTCTTACCCTAATCCATTGGCATACTTAAGCTGATCACAACCCTAATGCTAACACCTTGAAGCTGCGCCTCATATCATAGACACGTTTTGCATTTTTTGTCCAAAAATTGAAAACTGAAAACATACATAAAGTGCAATTCAAAGCGAAATAAGGATTCCAATAGCTTGTCAAGGCATCACTGAACCTAACTGAATCCTTTTCCACGCTTCTAACCTCAGGAATTGGTATATAGAAGTGAAATTTTCTCAAACTTTTCTCATATTCATGCTTTGATTTATACGCCATATTCATACATTTTAATGATCGTTTTGTACTAATATGCATTCCCTGAAACTAATGGTGTATTTCAATTGAGTTTTCGTGCCTTATATATGAATCCACCATTGGAGCTCACTAGGTTTTCAAAGCTGTAAAATTAGGGCTTTGCGCTTGGGGAAAAATTGGCCAACAAGACCTGGACCACTGAACTCAGAAGCTTCACACAAATTCAGTTCACATGTCGCGCTCAATTTATGAGCAACCATGGCGTAATCGCTATTTTTCACAGGGCATATTTAGTGGGGGTTTAAAACCCCCGCTATCTCTTTTCTGATTACAGGTACAAGGAGGACGAAGCCTGCGTGTCCTATCTTGGTTGGGCTATTCAAATTTCAGCGCGCTTTTTCTTATTAATAGCATTAGTGCGTTTGTTTTCATATATTAATTCCATTCCATTAACTAACAAATACGCGCTAATGGCTCAGTTGGCAGGTGTATGGTTTGGTAAGCATTGGGACCTGGGTTCGATTCCCAGGTCCCCTCCCTTTCTCAATATATTTTGTTTTAACTTGATCCCATGCAGTGCACGCCCAGAATTCCACCATGCATCCAACGCTGAAGCTTGCCACGCATCTCAGGAGATTCATCTAATGGTCAGATCACTTAGCCCACCGTGCATCCTCAGTCAACCATGTGCATACAAGCCAGAAAAGTCAGCGTGGCCAAGCTTCAAATGGGCCCAATTCCTGCTGATTTTACCTCCAAATTGGGGTCAACACCCCCCATTGGTTTGCATTTCATTTTCTTTCTCTTTATTTTTTCCTATTTATTTGTTTTATTTATTTTATTTAATTCATCAAAAATTAATTTTCATAAAATATAAATAAAAAAAAATTAGAAAAGACAAAAATAAAAGTATATTTTATTTAATGTTATTTTGTAAATAAATTTTGTTAACCAATTTAGTTTTAATATTAGGTTTAATTGTAATATTTTCTTAATAAATTAAAAAACATAAAAATTAGGGTTCCTAGCTTTTTATTTCCTTTTTTTCAATAAATTAAAATTTCTTCTCATTATTACCAATAATTAATTATTTTTGTAAATAAATTGCCATGTAAATAATTAATTTAAACTAGGTCTAATTTAAACATTTTCTTAATAAATTAAAAACAATTTAGAATTAGGGTTAATTAACTTTTCTTTTTAATTCCAATTTAATTTTCTTACTGAAATCCATAAATACAAAAAAAACTCAAAAATAATTTCCTTTTCTCATTTAATTTAATTAATTTCGTAATTTTAATTCAATTTCTTTGAAAGGGTCCAACGCCCTCGCATTCCCGACTTTACTTCTTCCCGCATTTTACTTTTATTTCTTTTTGTAAATATAATGTATTTATCCCAAAGCCGTGTAATAGATTAATTAGACATTTATTTTCCGCATCTTATTTTATTTCAAATCGGGTCTTGGATTAATTTGGCGATGTAGACCCGCGCCTTTGTAATAGCGTAGGACTTTTTAATTCCTCACCTTTTAACTGTTAATAATTTGCATGAAAGAATGAATGCCAAAATAAAAGCAACGCGTAGATCACAAATGCATGACAAGATAAAAATATCTGAAAACGACACACAAATCACACACCACCCCTAGGGTACGCCTCATTGTTGCCTTCCCCCTCGAAAGGTGGTCGTCGAGTAGAGGATGTTTTAGTAAGTCCTCATGTCCATGAACATGGCATGAGGGTAGCTTCTAAGGTGTCTTTCTATTGCTCTGGTGATCACCATGTCCCGAATTCACGAATTGACCCGAACACCTCCAACGGTGGTGCTACCTACCTCTCAATGGTGGGATGGCACTACCTTAAGGACATTTACACAGCCTAATTCCTTAGGGTAGGTAGATGACTCATAGATACTTGCTCTAAAAAACAAATCAAAACTCTTTTCACACAGACACTTTTCAAAAAGCTTTCAAAACAATTTTTCAAACACTCTTGAGGACTGATACAAGAGTCGATCTGAAATCTTTAAACGAAACTTTTTCAAACCCACTCACAACTGAAAAGCAAACACTTTTGAAAACACAAATGAGCAAGTATCTAAGAGCCCATGGATAACCATGGATAGAAAGGGTGCTAACACCTTCCCTTTCTATAAATCTACCTCCCGAACCGAGAGCAATCTCTATAAGGAATTTTTCTGTGCTTTTGTCCTTTCCATTTGGAGAAAATAAAAGACGGTGGTGACTCTTGCTTCCGCGACATTTCACGAACCAGCGTAAAACAGTCAGTTCCAGATCCACCGATCACAGAACTGGCGACTCTGTTGGGGAATAAACTTTAAAGTGAGGTGTACCTTAGGACTAAGATCACTGTGTTTTCAATTGCTTTGACTTGTTTGCTTTAAATTGTGGGACTGTCTTGGGAGTTCTATAGATCCTAACCCGGATCTGGGGGATACCTTCTTAGAAAGTAGCAACAAGGCTGTGAGGGAACTGTGTGGGGTATACCGACATGGTTGAAACATTCTGCTACGTTGATGTGGCACTTTGGTGTGTACCGGTAACCCTTGAGTTCAGTCAAGGAGAGTACGGGGCCTCCGCGTGGTGTCGTGAAGCATCAACTGACCTTAGGAACCTTAATTGAACTATCTTGGCCTCTTTAGGGTAGTGAGATAACTGACTTTGGTGCAGTCCGAGGTTGGTTGATACTCGATACTACACTCAATTGAGGGTTGCTTTCCTGGAATATTTCGGTCGCCAGTTCAGTGACTAAATTGAAACGATGAACAATGAAAGCAATCCAGTGATATTGGGACCCTTAGAACCCGATTACTTATAATAGGACAGGTTGAGCCCACCAACTTCAACAGGGTAATACCCAGACCCCATGCTGGCCTAAACTCTAAGGGCTTGTCTTGTGTGACTTGTGTGCCTTACATGTTTGCCTTTGTAAATATTTGTGGTGTGTTTAATCATAGCATCATGACATCATCCAGCATCATATGCATTGACTAACCATTTCAGGGGTTCGAATCTTCATCTTTGTTCTTGTTTTGTAGGACATGGAAACTGTTCGCAGGAAGACAATTCAAATCAGCCTTGTAAGGATCCCTCCTCAGCTTAAGGAGCTTATATCCAGGATTCCCGAGAGTTCTTCATTCAGTGAAAGACATGGAAGACTCATTAGCTTGGTCAATACCAACATTTAGGAAGATATGATAAAGGTCCTGTTCCAGTTCTTTGACCCTCTGCATCACTGTTTCACTTTCCTGGATTATCAACTGGTACCTACATTGGAAGAGTTCTCCCGGCTTCTGAAGATCCCTATCCTTGATCAACTACCCTACAACGGTATGGAAAAGGAACCCAAGCTTGAAGAGATTGCTAAAGCCTTACACCTACAATCATCTGACCTCAAGGGACATTGGGAAGTTAGAAGTGGCATCAAAGGGTTCTTAGCCAGGTTTCTGTTTGAAAAGGCCCAGGAATGTTGGAACTCCCTTGACTTACAGGCTTTTGAAGAAGTTGTGGCCCTCCTTGTCTATGGTTTGGTATTGTTCCCTAACCCAGATCAGCTTATAGATATCAGTGCTGTCCAGATCTTCATGTCCAGGAATCCTATACCTACGTTGCTGGGGGACATCCTTCACTCATGTTACACTCGAACCATGAGAAAAATAGGTGTCCTTATGTGTTGCACTCCTCTCCTGGGAAGGTGGTTTATTTCGCACCTTCCACAATCAGCTTTGAAGAACGAGCGGGGTTTGAGATGGTCACAACGGTTGATGACTCTTACACATGCAGATATACATTGGTGCCCTCGGTCTAGAGAGGATGTCACTATCATTGATCGTTGCGGGGAGTACCCTAATGTTCCTTTACTTAGAATCAGAGGAGGTATTACTTACAACCCATGCCTGGCTTGGAGACAGTTTGGTTATGCTCGGAGGGATAGCCCTTATGACATGTTAATTCCTGACATAGTTTTTGACTTCGACAATGATGCACAAGGACTTTGCCAGAGATTTATCATAGCTTGGAGGATGCCCAGTAAGATAGACAGCAAGACACTGGGGCACAGGAATTCCATCCCATTGGAACCTTATCTCAAGTGGGTACGAGCCCGCTCCCAGAAGTTAATAATGCCTTATCCTCATGTGCTCCCTGTGATCAAAGAGACAGTCTTGGAAGGAGAGGTATCCTACACCATTCAACATCCTGACATGCCCACGTCCTGGGAAGAGATGCAGAAGAGCTGGATCCAACTTAAGGAAGAACGGAATTCTCTTGAGACCAGTCCACATGCTAGTGAAAAGAAGGTCTTGGAGCTCACCCGCCTATTGCACGAGGAGAGGAATCTCAACACCTACATAGCTCCAAAGAGGATGCGTAGTGTCTTTTGGGATTGATTTGCTTTTATATTATTTTGCCCATGAGGCTTTGATGTACCAAACAATTGTTTCCTTAATAATAACGTGTGTTACTTTTTTGTCTACAACAAATTTGAACTTTCGAACCCTTGAATGCATTGCATAAACACATATCACTCATCATGTGCATAGCAGGTTTTCTTCTTTTCAGGTTGCTTACTGTTCTTCGCTGTTTATTTCAGCATCATGAACCCTGACTCATCATCAACCGAGATGTCTATCAAGGCCCTTCAGGCACAGAACGCGCAATTTCAGGAGCTGATCATGGGTTTGGCTCAAGGCCAAGAAGAGCTGAAGGCTTTACTCCTGAAGAAGGAGAAGAAGAAGAAGAAGGAGAGAGCTGTTATTTTCAACTCGGGCCGAAGGTTTGGTAACACTCTGCAGAATGAAGAGTCTGGTTCTTCTGTAGGCAAAGGCAGTCCCCAGGGGGGAAAGGCTTCAAGCCCAGTAGTCTCTGACAACGAGACTGACTTTGATGAGGAACAGTATCCTCCTGCTGAAGACCAATATAAGCAGTTGGAAGACAGACTGAATGTAATGGAGATCCAACAAGTGTCTGGGCTAGATTTTGGAGACTTGGGCTTATCTAATGGTGTGATTATTCCTCACAAGTTTAAGGCACCATCTTTCACCAAGTATGACGGGGCGTCTTGTCCCAAGCTACACCTCAGATCTTATGTGCGGAAGATTCAACCGTACTCAGTGGACAAGAACTTGTGGATCCATTTCTTCAAGGAGAGTCTTTCAGGGACTCATCTCGAATGGTTCTATCAGCTGGATGTGACCAAGGTTCGTAACTGGGAGGAGTTGGCTACTGCTTTTTACAAGCAGTATCAATATAATGCCGACCTTGCTCCTACACGTACCCAACTCCAGGGTATGTCGCTAGGGTCAAGCGAAGGTTTTAAAGAGTATGCACAGAAGTGGAGGGATCTGGCTGGCAGGGTGCAGCCTCCGTTAACTGACCGGGAGTTGGTAGATATGTTCTTGGGGACCCTATCTGGGCCATTTTTCAATCATCTTATCGGTAACTCGTCGGTAGGGTTCACTGATCTTATTCTGACTGGAGAGAGAATAGAGGTTGGAATGAAGTCCGGCAAAATTTAGAAGGGTGCATCGTCAAGTTCTGAGAAGAAGCCCTTTAAGAAGGAGGCCAGTGCTGTATATGGGCCTAGAAGGCTAGAGAAACCAGAACGCCGCCAATCTGTCAACGCGGTGATGATTGCTAAGCCTGCTGTCGCTCCTCGGCAAACCAATCCACAAAGGGGTGAAAGACCCAGAAGAGAGTTTACCCGTCTAAGTATGACCTTATCGCAAATCTTGCCACAGTTGCTATCCACCAATTTGGTGACTGTTAGAGAGGCCCCGAAGGTTGTGAATACTGCCTCTCCCAAGTACAATCTAAATGCTCGTTGTGCTTATCACTCCGATAGCCCGGGCCATTCCACTGATGACTGTTGGGCCTTAAGGAATAAGGTGCAAGACCTTATTGACGCAAAAGAGATACAATTTGAAGCGCCTGAGAGGCCAAATGTGGTGACTGCTCCTATGCCCCAGCATGGAGTGAATGTCGTTGATGAAGATGTGTATGCCGTTTCTGTGAATGATGTAGCTACTCCCTTGATGACTGTTAAGAGGAACCTACTATTGGCCGGTTTATTTCCGGGTTGTAGTGAAGGTTGCCTTTTCTGTGTCGTTTCCCTTTCTGGTTGTCCTTTGCTGAAGTTGGGCATCCAAAGCCTGATGGACAGCAAAGAGATTCTCTTCAAGAAGACTGTTGTTCAGTTTGTTCCGGTGGAAAAAGTATCTGTTGTTACCATCTTTAATAATCCAATCAAGGCTCTCCCAAGGAAGCCGGTTAAAATCATGCATGTCGCACCCATTGTGATTACTGTTCCGGGGCCCCTCCCCTATGAATCTGATAAGGTTGTCCCATGGCACTATGGGGCAGATGTGTATGTACATGGAATAAAACAAGAGTTCAACACTGGCACCAGCATCAGCAATATCACTGGTCCAGCAAAAGTTACCCGCTGTGGCAGGCTCTTCTCGCCTGACATTGCACCACCAACTATTCAAAGACCCATCACTATAACACCTGCAAGTGTACCTGTTCCCAGTTCTGATCAAGTTGTTTCCCCTGCTACCGAGTCATCTAATGCTCGGGGCAAAGGGATTGAAGATGAGCCTGCCCGGATGGAGGCACCAAAATCTGTGAATGCTGAGGCCTCCCAACAGGAGATGGAGGAAATTCTGAAGATAATCAAGAAGAGTGACTTTAATGTTGTTGAGCAGCTGGGGCATACACCCTCCAAGATCTCCATGCTCTCCTTGCTGCTGTGCTCAGAGGCCCATGCTAAGGCCCTGATTTCATTTCTCAAGACGGCCCATGTGCCACAGGAGACATCTGCAGTCCAGTTTACTGATTGCGTAGCCAATTTGACAGCCGACAATGGTTTGGGTTTCTCAGATGCTGACCTTACTGCTAAGGGAAAGGACCACAATGATGCCATGCATGTCTCTATTGAATGCAGGGGCACTACCCTTGCGCACGTATTGGTGGACACTGGTTCTTCCCTAAATGTGCTACCCAAAAAGGCCTTAGACCGGTTGGATTGTGAGGGCCTGGAGTTAAAACCTAGCAACATCATTGTCAGAGCCTTTGACGGTTCTAAGAGGACGGTTCACGGAGAGGTAGACATTCCTATTCGTGTGGGTTCTCAGGTATTTGACTCTACTTTCTATGTGATGGATATCCGTCCATCGTATTCTTGTCTACTGGGTCGACCTTGGATCCACAAAGTTGGGGCAGTGACCTCTACCCTGCACCAGAAGCTCAAGTACCCCGTCAGAGGGAAGATTGTCACTGTGCAGGGAGAGGAGGAGTATATGGTGAGCCATTTGAATTCCTTCAGGTATATTGAGATGGACGGGGAGTTTATTGAAACCCCCTTTCAGCATTTCGAAGAGGTACCTCCAACATTGGCAGCAGCGGATACAGTGGTTGAAGAGGACTTTCCATTGAAGATGGCTTCCTTGAAGGATGCCCGGGCTGTAATCAAGAAAGGTGAATGTGCTAACTGGGGCAGGCTCCCTGATTTTACACCTAAAACTGACAAGTTTGGACTGGGTTTTACTGCAGAGGGTCAGAAGGCTGCTCGCAAGGCAAAGACCAGAAGACCTCTTGTGCTCATTACCAATCCAGGAGTGAATGCCATTGGGGATGAAGATGAGGTGGGAGAGTCAGAGTTCGATAGCTGGATCTACCCGACGACTGATGGTGGACTGACCAATTGGATTGCCAAAGATCATACTCCTGTTACTTTTGTTACGCAGTAATAAACTCCTTTGTTTTGTTATTTGTAATAAACAATGATTTGAAACTCTATGGCCCGGTGTCCTACCCGGGGCACCGTGGCTTCATCTCTGAGGGTATATTAATTGTCATTTCATATATCATGAATAAAGACCTTGGATGTTTTCTCGCATTTCAAATCTTATGCTCCTTTTCTTTCTTTCCTTTCTTTATATATTGCAAAACAGCTGTATTTACACACACTCACTCATACAGGTTTCAATCCACTCTGGATCTCACTGGTAACGACTCTGCTACTGCCAGTTATGACTTCGAAAATCCGATCAACTTAGCCGAAGACGAAGGTGAAGATGATTGCGAAGTGCCTGGCAAGCTTGCAAGACTGTTACTCCAGGAAGAGAGGGCAATTCAACCACATGAAGAGCCGGTGGAAACTATAAATCTGGGTACCGAGACAAACAGAAAGGAGGTAAAGATTGGTGCCAACCTAGAGCTCAGCGTGAAGCAACGGTTGACTCAGATGCTACATGATTATGTGGAGATCTTTGCCTGGTCCTACGAAGACATGCCTGGGTTAGATACTGACATTGTGGTCCATCATTTGCCTACCAAGGAAGACTGCCCTCCGGTTAAGCAAAAGGTCCGCCGTATGCGTCCAGAGATGTCTGAGAAGATCAAAGCCGAGGTTATGAAGCAATTTGATGTTGGGTTCCTTGCAGTGACCTCTTACCCTCAGTGGGTTGCTAATGTGGTGCCAGTACCAAAGAAAGATGGAAAGGTCAGAATGTGTGTCGATTACAGGGATCTGAATAGGGCCAGCCCCAAGGATGACTTCCCCCTACCTCACATTGATGTCCTTGTTGACAATACTGCTCAGCATAAGGAGTTCTCTTTCATGGATGGTTTCTCAGGTTATAATCAGATCAAGATGGCTCCTGAAGACATGGAAAAGACTACCTTTGTTACTCAGTGGGGCACCTTCTGCTACAAGGTCATGCCTTTTGGACTGAAGAACGCTGGGGCAACCTACCAACGTGCCATGGTTGCTTTATTTCATGACATGATCCATCATGAGATAGAAGTGTATGTTGACGACATGATCGCGAGGTCCCAGACTGAGGAAGAACACCTTGATCATCTGCAGAAATTGTTTGACCGTCTGAAGTTGTACAAACTGAGGTTGAACCCGAACAAGTGCACCTTCGGGGTTAGATCTGGAAAGTTGCTAGGCTTCATTGTAAGTGATAAGGGTATTCAAGTGGACCCTGCCAAGGTTAAAGCCATTCAAGAGATGCCAGTTCCTAAGACAGAGAAAGAGGTCAGAGGCTTTTTAGGATGCTTGAATTACATTGCTCGATTCATCTCGCACCTAACTGCTACCAGTGAGCCAATCTTCAAGCTGCTGAAGAAAGATCAGGTAGTACGTTGGAATGATGAGTGTCAGGCTGCTTTTGACAGAATCAAAGAGTATCTCCAAGAGCCACCCATCCTTATGCCACCGGTTGAAGGGAGACCTCTGATACTATACCTGACAGTACTTGACAACTCAATGGGGTGTGTGCTGGGGCAGCATGACGAGTCTGGCCGAAAAGAGCATGCCATTTATTACCTTAGCAAAAAGTTTACCAACTGTGAGACCCGATACTCACTGCTTGAGAAAACTTGTTGCGCTTTGGTATGGGCTGCTCGCCGGCTGAGACAGTATATGCTGACTCACACTACCTTGTTGATTTCAAAGATGGATCCTATAAAGTACATATTTGAAAAGCCTGCTCTGTCTGGGAGAATAGCGAGATGGCAAATGATCTTGACAGAATACGACATCCAGTACACAACTCAGAAATCCATCAAAGGAAGTGTATTGGCAGACCACTTGGCACATCAGGAAGTAGACGACTATCAGTCAATGAACTTCGAGTTTCCAGACGAGAGTATCATGATAGTGACTGATTGTGAAGTACCTGGACCGGATGAAGGACCTGAGGAAGGATCCCGATGGTCTATGCACTTTGACGGAGCCTCCAATGCTCTGGGTAACGGCATCGGCGCTATAATCATATCCCCTCAAGGCACTCATACTCCACTTACTGCTCGGCTATGTTTCAACTGTACCAACAACATGGCGGAGTATGAGGCGTGCATCATGGGTCTCCAAGCTGCGATCGACTTAAGGATCAAGTTTCTGAGTGTCTTCGGAGATTCCACTCTCGTGATCAATCAGATCAAAGGAGAGTGGGATACGAAACATCCGAATCTTATTCCTTACAGGGAATGTGTGTTGACTTTGATCCCCCACTTCACAGAGATAACCTTTGAACACTTTCCGAGAGAGGAGAATCAGTTGGCGGACGCGTTAGCTACGATGTCTTCTATGTTCAAGGTCAAATGGGACAATGAGGCTCCCCGGATCATTATCTGGAAACTGGACGAACCGGCATACTGTTGTGATCTTGAGACTGAATCGGTGACTGAGAAGCCTTGGTACCATGAGGTGAAGAGATACTTGGAAGCTCAGGAATACCCTGAAGGTGCATCTGTCAATGATAAGAAGTTTCTGAGAAGGTTCGCAGCGAAGTTCTTCCTTAGCAACGGCATCCTGTATAAGAGAAACCATGATTCAACCTTACTGTGTTGTGTGGACAAGACTGAAGCAGAAAGGATCATGGAAGAGCTACATGAAGGGACATTCGGAACACATTCCAGTGGACACACTATGGCAAAGAAAATCCTCCGGGCAGGGTATTTTTGGTCCACAATGGAAGCCGACTGTTACCAACATTCTCGGACATGCCATAAATGCCAGATATATGCAGACAAGGTGCATGTTCCTCCAGTCCCTCTGAATGTTCTGACTGCGCCTTGGCCGTTTGCAATGTGGGGGATAGATATGATCGGTGAGATTAAACCTACGGCATCCAACGGGCATCATTTCATCCTGGTAGCGGTCGATTACTTCACGAAGTGGGTTGAAGCAGCTTCCTACGCTACAATAACCAAGAATGTTGTAGCAAGGTTCATTCGGCATAACCTGATCTGTCGATACGGCGTCCCTGAAAGGATCATTACAGACAACGGTACCAATCTAAATAACAAGATGATCACTGAGCTCTGCGAGCAGTTTAAGATACAGCACCACAACTCTTCTCCTTATCGACCGAAGATGAATAGGGCTGTAGAAGCAGCAAATAAAAATATCAAGAAAATTGTGCGGAAGATGACAGTGACTTATAAAGATTGGCACGAGATGTTACCGTTCGCTCTACATGGGTACCGTACCTCAGCCAGGACGTCAACCGGGGCAACTCCTTTCTCCTTGGTCTACGGCATGGAGGCAGTCTTACCAATCGAAGTGCAGATACCCTCTCTCCGGATAATGAAGGATGCGAATCTGAACGAAGATGATTGGATCCAGACACGACTTGATCAGCTAAACCTTATTGATGAAAAAAGACTTGCTGCTATCTGTCATGGTCAGACGTATCAGAAACGGATGATCAGGGCATTTAACAAAAAGGTCAGACCACAAGAATATCGAGTTGGGGATCTGGTAATCAAGCGTATTATCCTTCCTCAGAGTGATCCAAGGGGCAAATGGACCCCTACATACGAAGGGCCATTTGTGGTTAAACATATGTTCTCGGGAGGAGCCATGATTCTAACCAACATGGATGGTGACGACCTTCCTCACCCCGCCAATGCAGACATAGTAAAAAGATACTACGCATGAAAAAGACCCGCTAGGTTGACATACCTAGGCAAAAATTAGGGCTTCCCGGCGAACCAAAAGGGTTCGGGCAAAATGAAGGGATGAAATGAAAAAAAATCTGTACACCCGGCAAGTCGAAAACCTGAAAAGGCGGCTTGGGCAAAAATGGGTATCCCGGTGGACTGAAAACCCGAAAGGGAGGTCCAGGCAAAAGTTAGGGATAAAGCGTAATACTATGTCTCATTGGATCACTTTGCATCCAGAATCCGGTATCTACATCAAGTTCAGACGGCATCGATCGATCAGCTTCATCCTCGAACTAGGTCATCAAGTGATGAGACGCTCGAAGATATAAGGGTGATAGAGGAGTTGGAACCCAGTGGGATCATTCATTTCACACAGCTGTTTTATTTTCTTTTGTACGAATTTGTATAAACTCTTTTGTTCGGCGGTGTTCTCTTACTAGGACGTCAGCCTCTTGTACATAAACGCCTATTTACAGGCAAATTCAAAAATCAATACAAATATACTTTTCAGCTAAAATTGCCAAGTGTTTTTTCCTTTTTCTGTTTTGTTTTGCGAAGAACGTCCAAGGTTCAATTTGTGATATATGCATTGACACTAATTGCTAACTCATA
Source organism: Vicia faba (assembly GCA_948472305.1). Classification (NCBI taxonomy): domain Eukaryota; kingdom Viridiplantae; phylum Streptophyta; class Magnoliopsida; order Fabales; family Fabaceae; genus Vicia; species Vicia faba. Next base: position 817,362,618 of record OX451738.1, read on the forward strand.
AATATTTGCATACGAAACAAAGGATTAATTACAGGTAACATTAGAAACAGGGGCAATAAAGAGTTGTCTAAGCGATCTAGTTGCTCAGTCCATCAAGGTACCAAGGTGGGTTCAGCTGAAGAACATAACCAGATATCTTAATCCCCCAGAGAGTGAGCCAGCAAGTCAGTGCACTCTCCCCAAGCAAAGCTATTATCAACCTTGAGGAAGTTGAGTATCCCCCACAGATCTCAATATTCCCCAGCCCAGTATACTGACATTCCTAACAAGCATCCCCGGCAGTCTTGGTCTAAGGTTGTTCCCCGGCGGTATATCAAACATTCAACGGAGTCATTTCCCAATACAGTTCAAAACTTCCCCAGGAGAGTCCAATCCAGTTTCCCCAGGAAAGTTGGAATCCATCTCCCCAAGCAGTAAGCTTATCCCCAGTAGATTCTGGAAGCTCCTCCCCCGCAGAGCACGAACGCATCTCCCGGCTTTATTCAAAGGTTATTTCCCTACCAGGATATAACTGGGTTATCCTCAGCCAAAAGCCATGGAAAGATAGTCCCCGACGAAGTCTTCTTATCCCCAGCAAAGTCTATTAACACTTCCAACGTAACAATGGTATCCCCAGCGAAGTTACCATCAACATTCCAGCAAAGTACCCCTCTCCCCACAAAGTATTACTCCCCAGCAAGATCACTAGAGTACTTGTCTCCCCGCAGAGTAATCCATTCGCCAAGTTTATTCCCCAATGGAGTTATCTTCTCCTACCGGTATTCTTGCAACTATCATCCTCAGCAGAAGCAACAAAGCATTATTCTCCAACATCAGCCCAGGATGTGACTTCCCGGCACCCGTCAAGGATTTACTTTCCTAGACGAAAAAGATACATTCATAAACATCACATTTTTATACATTATAGCATGCATATACGCATCATATCTTACAAATCTAATTTATGTTGAGAACATCATTGCTTGATCCATATCATGCATTACATATGACTGACCTTTACCTTTCAGGAAAGATCCAGTTAAGTTCTCAGCTATATGTCCAAGACTTTAGTCTGGTTCAGTTAAATCGACCCTAAGATTTTCCTGATTCTTATCCAGTCAAAGGCCTTCTCTGGTTCAGTCAGATCGACCCTAAGATCTCCCTGATTCTTATCCAGTTGAAGATATTCCAAGACCTAGTCTGGTTCAGTTAAATCGACCCTAAGATTTTCCTGATTCTTATCCAGTCAAAGGCCTTCTCTGGTTCAGTCAGATCGACCCTAAGATCTCCCTGATTCTTATCCAGTTGAAGATATTCCAAGACCTAGTCTGGTTCAGTTAAATCGACCCTAAGATTTTCCTTATTCTTATCCAGTCAAAGGCCTTCTCTGGTTCAGTCAGATCGACCCTAAGATCTCCCTGATTCTTATCCAGTTGAAGATATTCCAAGACCTAGTCTGGTTCAGTTAAATCGACCCTAAGATTTTCCTGATTCTTATCCAGTCAAAGGCCTTCTCTGGTTCAGTCAGATCGACCATAAGATCTCCCTGATTCTTATCCTGTTGAAGATATTCCAAGACCTTGCTCGGTTCAGTTAAATCGACCCTAAGATTTTCCTGATTCTTATCTAGTCAAAGGCCTTCTCCGGTTCATTCAGATCGACCCTGAGATCTCCCTGATTCTTATCCCAGTAGAAGACATCTAAGATTCTCTCAGTGTTACTGTTGAGGTTGAAGTCACCCAAGATTCTCTCAGCATTACTGTTGAGGTTGAAGTCGCCTATGATTCTCCCACCGTTACTGTTGAGGTAGTAATCGCCCCAAGATTCTCTCAGCGTTACTGTTGAGGTTGAAGTCGCCCAAGATTCTCTCAGCGTTACTGTTGAGGTAGTAATCGCCCCAAGATTCTCCCAGCGTTCCTGTTGAGGTAGTAATCGTCCAAGGTTCTCTCAGCGTTACTGTTGAGGTTGAAGTCGCCCAAGATTCTCTCAGCGTTACTGTTGAGGTAGTAATCGCCCCAAGATTCTCTCAGCGTTCCTGTTAAGGTAGTAATCGTCCAAGGTTCTCTCAGCGTTCCTGTTGAGGTAGTAATCGTCCAAGGTTCTCTCACCGTCCCGTTGAGGTAGTAACCATCCCTGGTTCATTCATCACCTTTTTGAAGCTCCAGATTCAATTCTTGTAACCAGTCAGGGCACATCTACACAAAGAGTTTGAAGACCAGCTCCTGTAACAGGCCAGGTAATCATTTTCTTTTTCAGGTACGCAAGCTCTCGCTAAGGAATCTCTTACGCGATCGACACCCAGATGGCATCTATAAGCCCATCCATATATCCATCATCTCTTAGCATGGCATCTATAAGCCCATCATCCTATCCATCAATCTCCAAATGGCATCTATAAGCCCATTCCCACCATCACACTACTATGTGAGCGCAAATTTCTGGGCACTCTAGTGTTCAATCATCTTCCACCTTCGGATTACGAAAGGCACGTCAGCCAATCTGCATCCTCAGGTCTAAGAAGATTGAACAGGGGCAACTGTTGTACCCCAAAATTTGCCCTCCCATATTCTTCAAGAATTGCAAAGAGCATGCTTCAAAATCTCCCAAGGGTTGCACAGTCCAATGGCCTCCTAACAGTCAAAAATTAGGGTTTTGGTTCTGACAAAGAAATTGAAGTTTCCAAGGGTCCAAACAAGTCCCACATGCCTATAAACATTGTCAAGTATCCTCATGCTAAGTTTCAAGACTTACAGCACAAAATTGCACAGTCAAATGCCCTAATTGCTCAGCAGTCAACTATAGGGGTAAAATGGTCATTTGACAGTCAAAAGTTCAAATTTTTGGTCAACATCTTATTTTGAAGCCACAAACATCATTGGATCAATTCTTGATCATGATTCTCAAGGCATGGCTCAAAAAGTCTCAAGATGCAAAAGTTTCCATATTTGGACAGTTGAAAAAGTCAACTGTAACTTGACCAAGGCATAACTTCCACATGGTTTATCAGAAAAACTCCATCCAAAGCTCATTTTGAATAGAATGACATTTCCTACAACTCCTCTTCACACTTCAAGTCCAATAAATGCTCTCACAAAAGTTATCAATTTCAACATTATAGGTCATTTTCAAAAGTCAACAAAAAGGGACTTTAAGTCAAAGGCCATAACTTGAGATTGGTAAATCAAAATGACATGGGACCAAAGTAATTGGTTAGAGGACTTCAAGACCTTTCCAAAATGTCCAAGAACATGATCAAAGCTTAAAAATTGAGCAAGATATGCCTTGTGGAAGTTGGGAAATTTTTGGGAATTTTGAAAAGTCAACTTTGTTTCAAATGCTTCAAAATTGCTAATGGGCCACATTTTCTTCCAAGAATCATCATCCAAAGGTTATGCACGACCATTTGGCCCAAAGGGGAATTATTTCATCATTTTTTATTATTTATTTGAATTTTTAATCACTATTAATTCATTTAATGAAATAAAATATGACAAAAATAGAAAACCATGTTTTTTAATCCCTTTTTGAAGCATATTCTCTCCAATAAAACCTCAAGATTCGTGCACACCCAATTTGGAAAGGTTTGGCCATGATTGGTACCAAAAGCACATGGAAAAGATTTGAAAAGATTTCATTAAAAATCAAATATTTGATTCATTAAAACATTGATTTTTTGGCTTGAATTCTTACCCTAATCCATTGGCATACTTAAGCTGATCACAACCCTAATGCTAACACCTTGAAGTTGCGCCTCATATCATAGACACGTTTTGCATTTTTTGTCCAAAAATTGAAAACTGAAAACATATATAGAGTGCAATTCGAAGCGAAATAAGGATTCCAATAGCTTGTCAAGGCATCACTGAACCTAACTGAATCCTTTTCCACGCTTCTAACCTCAGGAATTGGTATATAGAAGTGAAATTTTCTCAAACTTTTCTCACATTCA